>CM075194.1:19345991-20085991 GCA_037577475.1 Chaunax sp. Z400 | reverse complement strand
TACCACCCAGTCTCACCCAGAAAACCTTTCTCTCTCTGTTTAGTTTTGCATGTCTGAGCACAGTTGTTCACTGTGCCTGCTGGTAAAATGCAGGGTGGGACCTCAGGGTCAAAATGCACACAGACTCACATCAATGGTCTATTTACAGTCATAACCATCAGAATGGTTTAATTATGGTATAATGAAAGTGATGGTTGCCACAGTCATTTGGTGGTATAACGAGTTTGCAAGAGTGAACCTGCAAATTTTGAAATCCACTCTTATTATAATGTAAGATTAGTCAGAGATGGTGAGTTAAGAGTTAATTGGGTTACCTGTAATCAAAGAGGCGGGGCCAGTCATGTGGGAGGTCGGCCCACAGGTGGTTTCTGCCTGTGCGATTGTTTGTTCAGCTCTTTGGTGTCTTTCATTTCCACCTCTCCCATAGTCGGAAGCCACCTGATAGATTTTTTTTTCCTCTTATGCTTCCTTTTGCCGGCAGCTGCTCTGCCTCTCCTCCTCACTCCCTTATTCTAATTTTCCTCCCTTTCTCTCAGTCTTCCCACTCACTGTCTTCCCCCCCCCCTTATCTGTACTGGTTCTACTTGTTCCAGAAAAGAGGAAGGTCATGAGGGAGCCATGAATGGAAAGACAGAGAAAGGGAAGGGAAAGATTAAACCGCATGAAAATGTTGCTGATGCTTTGCAAAATAAATCTGCACCCCAGTGGTGGTCAGATACACATTTGCATTTGCATTCTTCATCATCACACTACATTTCTTACTCTGCTTCGTCATGGCAACATAAAGAAACATTAACAACCACAAGTTAGTTAGACCGTGTTGCTGTTTTGATTCCCTCCTCAGTGTGAGCGTAAGGAGGAGATGATCGAGAAGATCAAGCTGCTGGACATTGAGACCCAGGCTGCCATCGTCTCTCACATCCAGGAGGTCAGTAGAGCTCGATCTGAGCCTATGATAGAAATAAACCATTCAAATATGGGTTCCCAACATTACTGAACAGGAGGAATAAATGGGATCTGATTATAAAATCTATCAGAAGATTGTCAAAATCCATCTAACAGCTCTTCCGCACAGTGGATGGAATCCGCTCACAGCTCAGTTTCCTCACGTCAGCTCAAGTAAGATATTTGGAGCTCGTCAGGTGATAATAAGTGGTTGTAAACATGGGCGGGACACCTGTGTTTGTTCAGAGGTGGTCTCTGACACAGCCCCAGGGGAAGACAATTTACCACAAGATTTATTTAACCAAATTTAAGTTTACCAATAACAAAGTGCATCAGCAGTGTTTTGTGTGGTTAAGTGAGTGCAAGTGTTATGAACAAAGAAAATAAACACATGCCCAGGAAGAGAAAGGATGAGTGACGGCACCAGCTGAGGAGCATCAGGCTCAGGTGTTAATCCAATGTGAACCTACTCCTCAGTGCTTTTCCTGTTCACTTGATTGATATTGATATCAATGTGTCGATATTTGAGCAATGCAAAAAAAACAGGAATGGGTTCTGAACATCTGTCTGTCAGTCGTTTCGTTTCCAAAGCGTAACTCAAAAAGTGTTGAATATTCTTTCATAAAACTTTCGACACACAACTACCGAGTACTGAAGTGGTGCCTTGTACTATTTAGGAACCTCTATCATTTGTATTTTTCCCCCATTTTTCCATTGTTACAAGTTGGACGTAGGCTCATTCTGTGATTTTTCTCAGATGAAGGTTTCTGAGACATAACTCCAAAACTGTTCAATATTTTTTACACAAACCTCCCATGTACTGGAGAGGTGCCTTTTGATATTTGGGTAATTTTAAGCCTTTTTATTTATTTATTTTATTTTATTAGGAAAATGGAACTTTTTCCTCAGATATGCAACTAACAAGATTAATTGTGAATAATGTCTGTTTGTTGCAGGTCACTCATAACCAGCTGAATGTTCTTGACTTGTCGTGGCTGGGGGAGGGATCAGAACTCACGCATGAAGAGCTGGAACCACTGTCCCGCAACATGGCTGTGTCGCTACGGCAACTGATTGACCAGAGAGACAAAGCCAGTGAGGTACTGAGACACATACAACAACCACTGACAGGCTGATGGTGCTATTTTTTCTTCTTCAACACACTAATAAATATATTTCTGTTGGAACAATGGTCCAAGTTAAAAGTTTGCAGATGTCTGTCCGCATCATTGTTTCAGTAGGAAAACGAGGTAAACTTAAAGTCATCATATTAAAACTTCTGTTCTCCAGGTGATTGTGGATTTGACCCAAGAGAGGGACTACCTGTCCAGTCAGCAGAACCAGGACAGTTGCCGGAGCCTGGGCATGAGCAGCCCAGAGCGTGGGCAGAGCTCTGGAGGCGTGGGAGTGAATAACGGTGGATCAGGTGTAATTGTGTCTGGGCTGACCAAAGAGGAGAGGCAGCATCTGTCTGTGGAGCTCGCTGATACCAAGGCCAAGCTCCGCAGATACAGACAAGAACTGTGAGTCCTGACAACTTAGTCAAACAATGAAGTCAAAACAGGGATGTTTGTTTAAGAACCTAAACCGGGCCATTCAAATATTTTCAATAACGTTTTTATTTCCTCTGCGTAAGAGGTTAAGTGTTTGTAACAGTGTTTGTTTGTCTCTGTCTGTTAGCAGACAGACAAACATCTATTAGGACGACCATTGCTTTTAGATGCAGTGACATAATGAGGAAAATGAGCTGTGTTCGCGAATGTTAGTGCTCTCTGAGGGCTGTCCAGTGTTAATTATGTAATCATATGATTCCTTGTAATGTGAAAGCTGTCGCTCATAGCGGCGACCTACAGAAAAAAACTTTCCATGTAGTCCAGAAGTTTTCTGCGTGTGTCATGGGTTTAAGGCTCGACTGTGGTGAAACAAGCAGCAGCTGGAAGTCATTAAACAGCGAACACTGCTTATTATGGCGTCAGGTTCTGATAGTTCTACAATGTAATTACATATGGGATCCATCTATTTGCAGATAAAGTACACACTCCCACTTTACAAACAGTATCTGAAAGTCGTTCTGCAGAATATACTGTCCAGATTATTTTACCTGGATTTATTAAACATTTACAGTAAGAACTGTAAGTAATCTATGTTCTCCAATCTCATGACTTTTATGAAGCCATCTAGACATAACCAGTCTCTGTGATTATACAGTACAACATAATGAGGGATTGTAATTTTCTTAATTGAAGCTGAACTCTTATTTGTGTATGTGTGTATCTGCGTGTGTGTGTGTGCGTGTGTGTGTGTGTGTGTGTGTGTGTGTGTGTGTGCGTGCGTGTGTGTGTGTGTGTGTGTGTGTGTGTGCGTGTGCAGGGAGGAAAAAACAGAGCAGCTGATGGACTCAAAGCACGAAGTAGAGCGTCTGGATCAGGAGTTAGAGAGACTGAAACAAGAGGTGAGGACCCACCTGTAGCCTAACCAGTACTGTCGGATCTGTTTTAATAATAATAATAATAATAATGATAATGATATTGATAGTAATAATAATAATGATAATAATAATAATAATAATGATAATGATAGCAAAAATAATAATGATAATAATAATAATGATAATGATAATAATATTATAATAATGATAATAATGATAATGATAATGATAAAAATAATAATAATGATAATAATAATAATGATAATGATAATAATATTATAATAATGATAATAATAATGATAATAATAATACTAATGATGATAATAATAATAATAATAATAATAATAATAATAATAGCTTGGATTTATAAAGCGCCATTCACGAGACCCAAGGACGCTTTACATAGTTAGAGAGAGAGAGAGAGAAAAAATACTAAGCAATAAACTAGAGAGAAATAAATGAGCATTGGCAGCATGATGTCTGTCTAGAGCTGGAGATACACAACACAGGAAGCTGGGTCCAGCCAAGTTATGTGAGTTTTGGCTATCTTAAGCGTCTAATGCCAGGGACACACAGGTGGCAGAAGTGCTGCAAAGAACTGCCTACTTCCTTCCATGTGAACCAATGTGGCTGATGGGACAGAGCATGTTGACGCAGAGCACTGAGCTCCACGGCCGTCTCATGATCTGTAGCAAAAGCTTTAGCATCTTTTCTATTTTCTGTTCTGTTCACTTTGAGCGCTGTGAAAAAATCTGGCAAGAAAAACCCCCCAATGAGAATCTTTTAAAAACAAAGTAAATGATATGGATGATATACGTTGTAAATGGCTGATCCTGAAGTGATGAGATTTGCATCCCATGGTTGCCAACTCTCCCTGCTGGTCTCCAGAAATTTCGGTTCCCCTGTTTGTTTGTTTTTTACTTCCACGGGATAAAGGATCATAATCTTATCCACTATATTTATTAGAAATATTATCATTGCCGTTTGTGTATTTTTAAATTATGTATGGATTCCACATATTTGTCAGCTGTGTCTAAACAGAGTGAGAGAGAGAAGAGCAGAGACACACACAGGCAGGAGAGAGGCCCCTGCAGATTATCGCACAAGGTCCTTTAACCTCATTGCTGCAGGAAATGCAGCATCCTGTTTGACAGGAATATATAAAAAGGTTTATGTCACAAATTCATGATGGTATTGTAAATATCAGCTGTATGTGTGATCCAAGGATTAGACCAGGATCTATACATCCTTAGCATAAAAAAGTAAGGATTGTTCAATCAGTGCTGCTCACTTCATTTACTGCTAGTTTAATTATTACCAAGACAAAGTGTTGGTTGCTTTTTATTTATTTGTCCCGACTGCCTTGAAAAGTAACATTCCTCTAGTGCGGTATACTACAAAACACAGAAAGTACACAGTAAAACACACAAAATACAAAGAACAAATGTTTCTACAGGCGAAACTGACCGTCTGTAGTTAGTTAGTTAGTTGCTTTGTACTATAATAATATCTGTTGATCTTTTACTACTAAAGAAATAGAGTTATGACAATTTTATACAAAACAAAACACACACTACAAGTGTTACTTTACATCAGTTTGTTTTGTAAACTAAAAAGCTGAAATGGTTTTGTATACATTTACAATTTAGCTTCATTGTTATTATTTGATGTATGGTCTACCTAATGATGCAGATTGAAACTCTGAGACCAGAGTTTTCCTTTTGTATCCATTACTGCTGTGACATGGCCGTCATGCTTACAGCTAGTCATGCTCTGTACATGAAGACACATGTCAGTATTACCTGCCCTCATCCTTGCCCCCGTATGTGTGTGTGTGTGTGTGTGTGTGTGTGTGTGTGTGTGTGTGTGTGTGTGTGTGTGTGTGTGTGTGTGTGTGTGTGTGTGTGTGTGTGTGTGTGTGTGTGTGTGGTTCAGAACCAGTCGCTGTCATGTGAGGCTCGTTCGGTCAGAGCGTACCGGGACGAGGTCGACTCTCTGAGGGAAAGAGCGGCCCGGGTCGACCGTCTGGAGACTGAGCTGAGCAGATGCAAAGAGAAACTCAATGATGTTCACTTCTACAAGACCAGAGTGGAGGTACAAACGCAGACTCACACCACGCAGACATTTACACACAACCATCTGCTGCACTTTACACACTAAGACTGTACTATAAGAGATTCATTATTCAGAATTGCTGTGCATATTCATGTACTTTCCTCTCACATACACATATTCATATACAATACTGAAAACAAACACACACAAATAAAATACTTTTACATGCACAGCTGAAAAGCCCTCATGAAAACTAGTGAAACCCTTTCTGCCATTCATTTGCATTTGCCATCCGGGGCAAAAAATATGACCTACCCCTCAGGTGTGCACTGGTACCATGAATGTACATAAATGGACGGTACTGGGAGATGTTAGGCTTCACGGTTCTTCTGCCAAAACATTAAATTAAAGTTATTATTAATTATTACTTAAGTACTTAGGTGCATTAATATTTTCTTACACCCCTGGTATGTAATTATCAGTAATCTACAACATGCTGTACTTAATGTTTTCTCACTTGATGTAAAAGTGTGTAGTAGTGTGTAGGATGGAATATAATATTCATAATTAACTTTTCATTTATGTTTAATCACTTGAAATAAGAACTGCTGTGTTTTTGTTACCTTATAGTGAGTCTTTTTTATATGTACTGTACAGAGGGAGCAGGTTCTCTTCTATCGAGTCATGTCATGTTGCTCTGCTGTGATTATACAGTAGCCCAGAAAGGACAAACCAAACACTGGTGTAGAGAGGGTCTTTTACTATTTTAGTGGCCCCTGCAGAGGAGGATTAGATCAGAGGTCGTCAGTTCCTGGACCTTCAATAGAATTTGACATAGACTATTCCACTGTTGAGTCTTATGTGTAATGGTGATCATTACTGCTATAGTTGTTATAATGGCTTCACTTATTTTACTGTTTGATTTACATGAACACTTTGCACAGGATTATAAGTTGCATGGTTTATGCCTAACCTCATTGAAACACATAAAGCATCAGCTGACAGAAAAGACACACTATGACGCCAGACTGACCAGCAGCTGGCACTGGCGGTCCACTCACTGTGTGTGTGTGTGTGTGTGTGTGTGTGTGTGTGTGTGTGTGTGTGTGTGTGTGTGTGTGTGTGTGTGTGTGTGTGTGTGTGTGTGTGTGTGTGTGTGTGGTCATTCAGGAGCTCCGTGAGGACAACATGACTCTAATGGAGACAAAGGTGCTGATGGAGGAGCAGCTGTCAGCCTCCAGGGGGCGCTGCGATAAACTGCACACGCTGGAGAAAGACAACCTGCTGTTGCGAGCCAAAATACATGACCTGGAAATGGTAACACACTATGCTATAATCAGCAACCTCATAAGTCAAAGTGGTGTGTGTAGGCTATGTCTCTAAGTTCTATCAAATCTGGTTGTATTAGGCAGTTTTGCTCATTACTGACCCCCAATGTATGATCAAAGAATGCAGTATCTGTATTAAACTGTTTGTGAATCTACATACCCATAACTGTTACGTTTGCTTGTGTGTGTGTGTGTGTGTGTGTGTGTTGTGCAGGAGAGGGACAATGAACGTCGAAGGTTGGAGGAGCTGGTGGAAGAGAACATGCTGCTGGAGATCGGACAGAAGCAGAGCATGAACGAGTCAGCTCATCTCGGCTGGGAGCTGGAACAGCTGACTAAGAACCACGACAACAGTAACACAGAGAGTGAGACACACACGTTGTTCCTGTCATGTTCTGTTAAATCCTCTTCTGTTTGTTGCCCCTGAGATTTTATTCTCTATATATTTTGTCCAAACCGAAGCATTTTGCTTTATCTTTGCTGCAGCTCGTAAGTCGTTGGTCCATGAGCTGAACGAGTGTGTTTCCAGCCGAGTGTTGAAGCTGGAGAAGGAGAACCGGGAGCTCCAGGCCTCCATAGAGAGACTGAAAGACGAGAACCACGTCCTGGAGGAGCAGCAGCTCCACACCCAAGAGCTGGACAGGGAGAACCAAAGTCTCAGCAAGAAGGTAGGAGGCCTGAAGGAGCTCAGGTCTGGTGTTCAGGATGACTTTATCAGAATTGTTACAGAGAAGAACAAATTGAAATGTTTCCATTACTTGTATTGTTGCTAATTACTGCCACACCTCTATCTTGTTTATGTTTGTTTGTTAGTTGGAGCGTCTTCAGGGTTTACTGGATCAGGAGAGACTGACCAATCAGGACATGGAGGCTCTGGGAGAGGAAATATTGAAGGAAAAACAGAGTCTGGAGAGAGAAATGCACACTCTGAGAGCAGAGAAAGACAGACAAGTAGGTAACACACTCAGAGGTAAAACATTGTTAATGCTTGTTTTAAGAGACCTTTGTTAATGCCTTGTTTGACCTCTTTTGTCCAATCAGATCTCAGAGCTGGAGAGTGAGAAGCAGCACCTCTCTGATGCAGTGGCGTCCCTTCAGGAGCGCGCTCAGTCCAACAACGAGGCGAGGGTCCGCGAGGTGGAAGCTGAAAACCAGCTGCTGCACCAGAACATCACTGACAGCAGCTCCAGATTGGCTAGTATAGAAACCCAATTCAAACTAGTCAATGAGGAGGCACAGAGGCTGAGGGAGAGGGCGGGGAGGTGTGAAGAGGTGGAGAGAGAGTCGGCAAGGCTGGAGAGGAGCAGAGACGCCTTAAACAGAGAGGTCATAAAAATAAATACAAATTATGTATTATTTATTAAAGGCCAAGTGAATGGCTAAAAAATAACTTGTATTTTATTCCAGGTGGCCTCTCTTCGTACATGCAGTGAGCAGTCAGAGGCTCTCGAGAAGCAGGTGTCCTCCCTGGAGCAGGAGATTCATAGGCTGAAGCGGGAGGCAGAGGAGGCCCAGAGGGAGCTGCAGCGACTGGGGAAGCACGAGGCGGAGAGCAGTCTGCTGTCAAAGGAGAACCTGGACCTGCGCTGCTCTTTGGAAAACCTGCGCTCCTCATGCGCCCGCCTGGCCACACTACAGGAGGAGCATAAAGAGACACAGAGAGAGACACGGGAGCTGCAGATAAAGCTGGAGGAGGCCAGAGAGGAGGTGCAAGGAGAGAGGAAGAGGGTAGAGAGGCTCGAACTGAACACGACAGCTCTTAACCAGGAGAAACATCGCTTGGAGGAGGAAATAAAGAGGAGCAAAGAGGAAAGGGAAGAGGCAGAGAGAGAGAGAAGGGAGACGCAGGCTAGAGAAGAAGAGCTGAGGAGGAAAGTGGAGGAATTGAAGGAGGAACAGAGGAGGAGGGAGGAAATTGAGAAGGAGAGGAGGAACCTCCAGTTGGACCTGGAGCAGTCAGAGAAGGGCAGAAAGCACTTGGAGAAGGAGAGCTGGAGGATCAGAACACTGCTGGAGGGTAAAGAGACAGAGCTGGAGGAGAAAGCCCTGCAGCTGGCTGCAGCGGAGAAAGAGGGCTCGGCTCTGTGTAAGGAAGTGGACAGGCTGAAGGAGGTCGCAGTCAAAGCAAAGGAGGTGGAGAGGGAGAACAAGGAGCTGCAGAAACAGATAACTATCGACAAGAGGACTCTGGCTACTCTGAGAGAGGTGAGATGAAAAAGTTTGAAAACTTCTAACAGAAGCACATAAAATGATAAAATAATAATAATGTGACACTGAACCCAATGTAATAATACAGGGCCTGACCCGGGCCTGTTGATCACATACAATGTAGATCAAAACCGGTACAGGTCCCAGGTTGGGTCTCAGGTCATAGGGTTCAGGTGGACCTGTGAAGACCTCTAATTCACATGCATCTGTGTGGAGATCTACATGTATGTTTAGAGTTTCATAGTCATGTGTCATGTGTCTTTGTGTGTGCAGGAGCTGGTGTCTGAGAAGTTGAGTGTTCAGCAACAGAATGTTGAGTTAGAGAGGCTCAATGAAGAGCTGGAGAAGATTGGACTGAACAGAGAAAAACTACTGCAGCAAGAGCACATGCTGGAGGACAGGTAGTTTTCTCTAATACTGCATGCTGCTGGTTTGGAGCCAGTCTACAGGTAGTCATCACATTTATGTTTCATGTGTCGAAATGAATCCTGGGTGTGTAATCGGTTTATTTAATGTGTATGTCAGCAGGTACAGGCTGCTCGAGTCTCGGCTTGAGGAAACTGTTCAACAGACGATGAGGATTAAAGAAGAGAAAATCTCCTGTCTAGAAAAGAAACTAGAAGAGAGCAACACACTCAACGCTACGCTACGAGTCGAATTAGCCACCGTAAGAACATGCATACAGATGTCCAAGCTGAAAACTTAATTTCAAGTATAAAATAGCCAGTGTGGGGTAAACATAAATACTGTATATTGATAAACAAACAATTGTACTGTTAACCAACCATCTAATGTGAGCATTGATATGCATTAGTGATTTGAGACACGAATGGAATATGGAAAATTAACATAACATAACATCCTTGTGTTTTTGTTGGAAATAGAAAATGGAAAGAAATATACATTTATTACAAAATCAAATCAATTTTCAAAACTTAATTTACAAAATAGACACATTCCTTCCCTTCTGTGCAATGATTACGTGTCAAAGACGAAAACTGAGATAACATCTTTATTTTGTAGTTTACTATACATGTAAAACTGGTGGCCTTAGCTTTTATATTTATATTTATATTTAGAAAACATATAGATAAATGTTTCCTTTTTAAATCACAGTACACAGGAACAAGAAAGTTTATCAACCTAAATATAAAACAATACATTTACAAGTGTTTTATATTTAAAGTGCTTGATGAACCCTTACCTTACCTACGCCAAGATCCAACAGTCCCTTTTTAATTAAAGTAAACCCTAATGCAAAGTCCCCCATCACATTGGCTGCCGCCAAGTTTCTGTTAAAGTAGGTAGAAAAAAAAGTCATGGATCCACCTTTTTATCAGATCTACTCTAAAATTCAATGGTTGATATTTTATGTTTTTATTTATTATTTTATTTTTCTCTTCTCCTCTCTGCTCTTTTTAAAAAATATTTTTTGGGCATTTTTGCCTTTATTTAGATAGGATAGCTGAAGAATTTGTGACAGGAAATGGGGAGAAAGAGTGAGGGGGTAGACATGCGGCAAAGGGCCGTGAGCCGGAATCGAACCCATGGTCACTGAGCAAGGACTGCAGCCTCTGCACATGGGGCGCATGCTTAATCCACTGCGCTCTACTACCCTACTCTACTCTAAAATTCACTTCATCCGCCCATCCTTCCACCCTATTTCATGTTAATCCGTCAAATAGTTTAATTGTAATTGACAAATTTCTTTCAAAATTAAGGAAAAAATGTTTTAAGGGTATAATGTTGCTCATTCATTCGCATACAAGGATTGTTGGAGTACGCATGCCTTCACACACAGACACACAAACACTGACATGCACAGCACATGTGCAAGGTGTGCATAAAATCCCACTACACACAGACATAATAATCTGCAGAAAATATGCTCATAGACTAATATCAGTTGAAAGGCATGTCCACACATCTCTTTGTATACCTGCTAGATTTCAGGCACACCGGTGTGACCAATGAAAATGTTTAGTCACACAGATTTTTGAGTTCTTGAGTTCGACCAAAACAGTTGCAGCCTGGAGCTCTGTATTATTCGTGTGTAAGATTTTAGAGAGCGTTACAATATATATTTTCTTCTCAAGGCTCGTCAGACGTTGTCTTCTCTATGTCGACAAAAGGAGGAGGAAGAAAACCTCAACTCCCAGCAGCGCACTGGGAGGGATTTGAGCCAAGGCTCAGCCACTGCTGAACTGCTGCGACTCAAAGATCACCTTATTGATGTAGAAAAGAATGTAAGATGTTCCTGTTTTAATTCCTGAATTAAAATCTGGCAGGATAAGTGCATCTCATCATGCTTCTTATCTCTTATTGTTAAGTTTGTAATTCATTCATTCATAAGTCACCTCATGAAGTGTTTTGGTGTCATTCTATTCTCCAGAATGCCTCCTTGCAGACTGAGAGCAGTCTATTGAAGGAGCAGCTCAAACAGCTGGAGAACCAGAACACCTCTCTTAACAACCAGATGGTGGCCCTGCAGCGACACACCACCACCCTGCAGGAACAGAATTCAGCCTTACACAAACAAACAGCAAAACTACAGGTAAACAATAAAAGAACTGGGCTCACACATGGCAGTGACATCATTTGAACTATATTTCTCCAGACCATCCGTTTCTGTAACCGCTGAGATTTGATGCATCTCACTGTGTCTTAGGTGGAGAACTCCACGCTCTCCTCCCAGACCGCATCTCTCATGGCCCAGAATGCAGTGCTGCAGGGCCAAGTCACCGCTTTGGAGACGGAGGTAGAGTCGTGGCAGAGGCAGCGTGAGGAGGCGTGGCGGGGCAGAGAAAGCGTGCTGAGCGACCATGAACGACTGTTGAGTGTTCACGAGAGGCAAGCGCACGAATATGAGCAGCTAATCAGTCAGCACACTACCCTGAAAGGCAAACAGAGGGCGCTAGAGGGCGAACACAGGACGCTGCAGAGCAAGTAAGTGAATGACATGCAAACCTTACTAACAGTATAAACATAGAAGGTGAAAGAAGATAATCCTTAGTGTGCAGAGTTCTGCAAAATAAACAACCAGAAAATTACCAATGAGGAAAATTAAGTACAGTAGATAATTTTATTAATAATAATGATAATAAACTTTATTTACACAGCACTTTTCAAAACAAAGTGCTTTACAAGACAAATATAATAATGACAGACAGCAATAAAATGTATAAGGCTATGTGAAAAATGGTAAAGTGACCAATGTTAAATGAATGAACAATTAACAATGATAAAATAGCAATCAATAAAACAGAGTGGGACAAAAAGGCCTAAGAAGTGACTTATAAAAAATGTGTTTTTAAAAGAGATTTAAGAGACGATAAGGAGTTAGTCAGTATCTCCTTAGGGAGATTGTTCCAAAGTGTAGGGAGCCTTGATCTGTGGCCTTAGAAGTTATCAATAAAAACTTAAAATCAATTCTAAAATAAACTGCAGAGCTCAGTTTCCTGAGCTCCATAAAACAAGACTGAACAATCGTGTTAAGATGTTGGTTCAGGCTGAGGTTGTTCTTTCAGATTTGTGCAGTTCTGGGCTATATTGTGGGACAAAGGGCCTTGATGATTTGAAAACTGAGCATTATCTGTGCCGGGGCCAATAATAACCTCAGTGAGCTCTTTGTGTTACTTAAACCTGCAGTGCAGACCTTCTGTCTCCCCCTTCTGGCAGTGAGACTAATTCCACAAACACTCCTTGATGTTCTTATGACGTCATAGGCTTCACCCGACTCCCAGTTGCTGTATTCTTTGCTACAGTTTCTCCTCCCCTCAGCTCTGGCAAGCCAATCTTTGCTGGTTGATACAAAGGGGAATGCTAGCAGTTGACACTTTGGAAACGTAGGAAAATGGAAAATAAACATTTGCAGGAATTCGTAAAATCCTATCACACACTTAAAGTTGGTCATAAGCAATTTTTGAGAGTTGATGCTGATGCTTCAACTACATGTACGGAGCTGTCGGAAAGATATGGACCTCCTTCACCTGTGTTGGTAGATGAGGAGGCGCAGGATATGAATTAAATGAATAAATTACACCTTAAAAAATACCTTTTTTCCAGCCGAAATCCAATGACGTTTTATTAAGACATAATATCATGTGTGTTTTTATCATATTTGATTTGATACATTTACAGTATGTAATGCTCTGAGTTCAAGATGAGTCATCAACAATATTTTACAGGAAAAGAACAGCAAGAACATATTTTTAACATAGTTGTCATGTAACAAGAGATAAATGAACAATTACCACAAAGATGCAGGATTAAAAGCTGGAAAATGTATTTATCATTTTATCACTTTGTCTCTTGGGAAGATACTGTCTTTATAATGTGGAAGAGGAAAAGAGGGAAATAAGCTTGCAGAAATAAGAAGGTAAATTGTTTCTTAGTAGTAATATAGACAAATATAGTAAGTAATATCGATGGTTGTCACTGACCGATCCAGTACCAGCTCAGCTGTTTTAGAACCTCGACGGAGGTGATACCAGAAAAGCACCAGGTACTTTTACCTAATGGAAAACCAAAAGGGCATTTAGAGTCAGTATCACGTAGAGGAAATGGGACAATATATATACTATATAGAACTCAAACAGACGTAAGCTGAGGTTCATTAGTTATAAATCTATTTTTATGTTATCGCTGAATTTGGTCTGTCCAGTAGCTGAACTGTAATCCTAATTAGTTGTTGCCGTATGCTGTAGTATATTAAAGACTGAGGCAAAGCAACAACATTTCACTATCTCACATGAAACACACACATGGACACGAGTAAACTAAGTTAGTTAGCTTACGAGTAAATAACTAGTAACACACACAGTGTTCTCAGTTCTCAGTCAAGTTGAGCTGGTTGACTATTGTATTTACGCCTTATACTTACATTATATTTTAATATCACCAGTGGCTGTAGGTCACAGTATTATTGAACAGTGACAACACTACATCACTATTAAACCACAGCCCATCCAGCCTTTACTCATACAATTTTCTCTAATTATTTTAACTGGGTTTTTTTTTAAAGTCCAAGTCATGATCTTAGTCCTTTAATATAGTCCTAGATTTCCATGAATTTGGTATTAGGATGGGTCATAGGACGGAAAGAACCCATTCAATTTAGTCATGGATCCGGATAAAGGGGCAGATCCAGGAATTTTTTTTCCTTTCTTTAACATTGCAAACATTTTCCGACATTTTTCCTGACAACGCAAAAACCACTAAACCGATTTCCACAAAACTTTGTGCAGGGATGGCTGAACTGGAATCAGGCAAGCTGAACTGAAATGTGTCTGATCACGATGAAGCGATGCACTCTACAGAGGGCCATTCTAGTTAAATAATGTATCTACTACATTAAAATAACAGCTGTAGCCAATAACACTTAAAAAACACATCTTATTTTTCATGAGCTACATGATCCAAACTATTAAGTTGATGTGCTTAAGATTTTCACATGATATTATTGGAAGATGAATGACACTCCTCACTCCTTCTCCACTGGAGAGAAGACTTCTCGCTGTGTCGGAGTTGTTGAGGCTATAGCAGCTTGCAGAGAGCACACAAACCAACAACAGTTGCATTTCATTTTGGCCTTTCATTAGATTTTTCACGGTCGATAAGACCTGCTGCTGGTGCTTAAAATAGCTGTCCCCATTACATCGGGATGTATATACTACTACTACTACTACTACTACTTTTTTATTGTTGGAAAACAGTACAGGTTGTGAGCATCACAGGTGAAGAAAAATATGTGCCATACTAAGCAAAATGCCAACAAATGTTGTGTAAACATTTTAACCAGACATCACCATTTAGAGTTACTCAGGTTTTGATCAAGAGCTGAGAAATATACCTCCTCTTCTTTGTCTGTCTGTGTGTCCGTAGGTACTTTGTTTTGGTGCAACAGAAGGAGAAATGGGAGGAGCAGGAGGGACGTGGTCAGATAGAGAAGGAGGAACTAAACCAGCAGATCCAGAAGAATCGGCTACTACAGCAAGAGAATCTGCAGCTTAAAACAGAAGTGGACAGGTACTGTTTTTTACACGCAGTCACACTGTCAGACACAGACAACAAGAGTTTGTTGTCCATAGCTGGAAACTGATCAACTCATGGCAAGAATTCATGATCACCTCTGTGACACAGTGATATCTTGAAAAAGCAAAAATATATTTTTGATCCAGATGTTACTGTTCAAGTAGAGTGTAGCTTTAGTGTGGTTACGTTCAGAGTCAGAATGTTGGAGCACAGTTATCTACTGTTCACTACCTGAGCAGGTGTGGATGCTAGATGCCTGACTTTTGAACACTGCTATTCTTTCCCTTCTTTCTGTCTTTTCCTGCGTCCACTTTTAGATTGACAGAGAGCCAATCACAGCAGTCAGAGCAAAGTGAGGGCCTCCAGCAGCGCATGAACGAACTCAAGAGCTCGATGAGCGCCGCCCAGCTGGAAGCCAGCCGATGGATGGCGCGATACGATACGCTGACGGAGCAACACCAGGGCCTGGATCTAACTATGGCCAAACTAGACAACCACTGTGAGGTACACACAACCTTTTACTTAACCTTGGAGCAGTGGGAAGAAACACATGACACAGTTGGGACAATTATTTTATTTTATTTAAAAGTAATAGATTAACTTTACAATGTCACTCTCTCTGTATTGTAATGCATTACTGATTGCAGTACTTTTCCCTTAGTTGAACCAAAACGACTGCAGATGTACAACTAGGCTTAATAAATGGAAAAGGCTATGTTTCATAGCTGGTACTCGAAGCACAAGAGCTGAAGTTTATCACAGTTCATTACTAATACAGTGGTGGATGATTGATCCTCCCATGAATATAGGTTAACATGAAGAAATGTTCCTCATTTCCCATCACGCCTAGTGCTGGACTGAGTACTTTTATTGAGTTTGCTGTTTTACACTCCAAATGTTATTTTTGTTTGAAATGTGTCTGTTTAGAACATGATGCATAATGTTGGTAATTGTCATGTTTTTTTGCTGGCTTATAGTTTCAACCATTAGTGAGGTGGCTTTCTTGTTCATGTTGGTATTGGTTTGCAGAAATTCATGAAAGAATGATGGTGTAGCCTTTAGATGGCATTGTGTTACTCATCACAGTAAATAATAATAGTAATATTACCAAAATCCTACTAGTAACACATTGTTACTTACTAATGAATTAATTACTACTAATGAATGAAATATATTACTGCAACACGTGTGTGTGTGTGTGTGTTTAGCTGTTGAGTCGACTGAAAGGGAACCTGGAAGAGGAGAACCACCACCTCCTGAGTCAGATCAACCTGCTGAGTCAGCAGAACCACACGCTGCTGGAGAGGAGCATGGAGAGCAAAGAGCTGTATCACCAGGAACAGAAACTATACATGTAACTGAACACCGCACCTGCAAACAAACTACAAGTGTAGCTGCACAACATGAAACCTGTGATATTATGTGGTATTTACTATGGTTGGCTATTACAGTGAATTTACGTATTGCAATATATTGCATAAGATTCTTGAACTGAACTGACTTTCTTACAAATAATTTGCTTATAACCCAATAATGTAAATTTTAACAACTCACTAGTAGCTGTACTTTCAACACAACATCGCAGCAACAACATGAGAGGATATCCCACTGCTGTCAACAGAAACAATGTTTCTAATCTCTTCTTGTTTAATATAATTTTTTTAATAGTTTGAATTTAATTTCTGAAACTGATATTCAATCAGATTTTCATTTTAAAATATTTATTTTATAATTGGCTGTTTATTTTGGAATGAAGCTGGGTTAGATTTCAGTTTTACACATTTCATTCAAATTTCAAAACCTGTGTCTGTAGTCAAGGTTCACTATTTTTAAATAAAGTTAAGTCTTGCATCGGTATCTTGATGCACAAATGTATGACTTCCAGGTTAATGATGGAAGTTACAGAAGGTTTAACCAAGTTTTTTTTTTGTGAAACATACCGCGATATGTATTGACTGGTACATCTATCGATATGAAGTGGTATATACCAGTATATACCACTATTAATACAAACTATAATTCACAACCACCATTAACATGTAATTATCCTGAATATCATAAAAAATAATGTATAAATACACATATATTTAGACTGTTGATGCAAAGAAGTTTCATAAAGATAAAACGCCAAATTACAATAATGTCTATCTGCATTTCTTCTGTCTCTTTATTCAGTGATAAGCTGAATGCTCTTCGTCGTCAGAAAGAAAAACTAGAGGAGAAGATCATGGATCAGTACAAGTTCTACGACCCCACACCTAAAAAGTAATGCTTTTATCAATGCCTTTCATTTTCTTCTGACAGAAAATATGGGATAACTGTGTGTAGTGTTTAACTACATACTACTGCAGCAACTGCTGAATGTATGTCAGATCCTTATGTTTGATAAGTGTTGTTGTGTGCTGTCAGGAGGACTCAGTGGTCTGGAGCCAAAGCTTTAGCCAAACTGATTAAACCCAGGAAGGAGAGCAGCAGGGAGAGAGGGAGCGATCGAGACAAGGAGGGAGGCAAAGATAAAGAACGAGCAAAGTGCGCCCCAGACATCCCGCTGCCTGCCCCGCCTCCCCTCCTCCTCCCTGAAACCCCACCCCCACTTCCCCAGCGGACGGCAAGTGACACCCTGGACAACGGTCATGCCCACAGTAACCATAACAACCACATCACCAGCCCAAGCCTGGGGCCTCAGAGTCCAACGCTTACACCCATCAGCCGAGGTAAACGCACACACACACATACACACACACACACACACACACACACACACACACGCACGCACACACACACACACACACACACACACACACACACACACACACACACACACACACACACACACACACACACACACACACCCTAAAATAACAAAGCCTCTCCTCATGTAGCATTAATACCATAATAATAAGGAGATGTCTTGTGATAAATTTCACCCTGCGAAAGACTCGTTCACCAGTTCAGAAGAGATAATTGTGACATACTGACCTCAGAGGAGAAGTCAAAGTCTGTGGTTTGTTCTTTTCGAGGGATGTCAGTCGATAAATAAAGTGTTTTTTTATCATGAAATGAACGTACTGTGAATATGAAATACATACAATCTAAAACCACAAAGCTGAAAGAACATGTGCCCTGGATCAGACGCACCTCCACATGGTCTCCTCTAGAGGAGGCTGCTGATCACCACATGAATATCAGACTGTCAGACTCAAACCTTCCACCTCTGTTTCTCACATTGATGAACATTCACCACCTGTCCTCTACTGTGGGGTACTAGTACTAGTTTACATCTCACAGAGGATAAATATCCTGACCCCGTACCAACAGGTTAGAACTGATGAAGCCTCTCGGATGAGAGGTGAAACGTCTTCAAGCTCGGAAAAGAAGTCCAGTTGCTTCTGAATAAACCTTCACGATTACCATGACCTGGATGATTGAGAATCTACTCAGACATATTCATATAGTACATACTTATACAGCACTTATAAATAGGCCCAAAACACACAATTTCAACACTTACTTTACACACCTGTCAAATAACACTCAGTAAAATCAAACCCACCAAAAAATACTTAACCAAATAACCAAATTTGTTGTTATACAGTAATGTCAGCACAAAGTAGTGCACCGTTCATTACTCTTGTGACTCCAGAGTCAAACTAACAGTGTTACTAAACATAATAAAAGGCTCATAGCCTTTTGAGAGAGTTTCTATTATTATCAGACTTAATGTTTTTATACAGACTGAAATATGACAAAAATGCAACACTTACAGTCCATCTACATATCCTGCAAAAAAAAAAAAAAAAAGTTTGGGCTTTTCTTGGCTTGTTGTGATGCTGGACGTCACTACATGTCACTTTCTTAGTTGGGGATAATCAGTCACTGAGGACAGCCAGAGAGGAATGGAATGCTGGCAGGCTTTTAGAATAACTGAGCTGAATCTGAATCTATTCCCAGATTACTGCCATTGCTTTGCAGTGACAGACAGCTATTCTAGTGCCAGAGCAACAGGTCAGCATACTGAAAATCCAGTGAGAACATAAAAACCTTTGGTTAAGGTGAACAGATAATCCAAAAACATGTTTGTAGCTGGTGATACTGTACCTTATATTGTTGATATTATGGTAGGAAATGGGATGAAATTGAATTGTTCTACATAAGATTCTAGCTCTCAGTATTTTAGCTATACCTGCGTGTCCTTTGGAGGGTTGTGGGAGTTTGAAACTAACTAACCTCAGTGAGATCTGCATCATGAACAGGCTCTTTGGCCATCAGAGGGCTGACACATCGAGACAGACAACCATTCATTGTCACGCTCACACATTCAGGTGCTGCCATAGATTTAATGCACTATTATGCACTACAATTGGCTCTTACAAATCACTAACTCCACCCGCCCCTCTGCACACTGATGCCTCAATTGAGACTTAAAAAATACTTGAATGTTCTTAGTTGGTTGATGTGTGTGCAAATTTTAAATTTTAAATTTTGCCACTGTGTCACATAAAGACCAGCCTCTCTTCTTTAACATTATGGGCCCTATTTAAATGATCGAAAGCACAAGTGCCTGATGCAAGTGTTTTTGGGCTCCATTGACTACATATAAGTGAGTGCACCAATATTTAAGTGAGGAGACGGAGGAAGAGGGCTACTGTGTGTTTAATAGGCCTAGTAAAATAAAATGAAATAAAAAATGATTTTGATTTCATCACCTCGCAGCGATCCCCCAGCAGCATCTCTGCCCTCTGTGGCATTCACACAAGAGGCAAAGCAGCTTCACTTCATAACGATTTAAATCTCCCGACACACCGACATGATCTAATGTGAATTCATATTCTCTGTTCTTCTACACACCCAAAAGGACCCATGCACAGTCCACGTTCATACAGTGAAATAGTTTGGAGTAAAGCAGCCATCCTCCTAACAGATCCTGTAGAAGTGATGTCAAATGTCCTCAAAGATATTTAGAATCTTCTGGTGAAATTGAGTTATTCTGGCGGGTGATGAATGGATTAAAATGTAAATGTGGATTTGGATGATGTCAGAGCCAATGGTCAATAGCGCAGTCGCTTTCTTGCTGCCTCAAGATAGGAGTCCACTCCTGGGCAAAAGAAAATGAGGCAAACATGATTGATCATACTTTTATAATTCCTTGTTTTTCTTCAGAAAACAGCTGTTTGCTGTGTGAAATCCATTTACAGTGTGCTTCATTAATACTGTTCATTCATCTCCGACTGCCTCCCACATCTGGTCAGTGCCCCCAGATTTTCTGCCAACCAGTTTGACCTTGATATGCATCCATATATTCTCTATGGGGTTAAGACCAGGCCAAAACATCACCTGCAGAGAATGCTGCTCAAACCGTTTCTGCTGCTTGTGCTGCAGCATTATCTCTCTGGAAAATGGCCTCTCGTCTTTTATTCTCACGACACAACTTGCTCAGGCTTGGAAGTAAACCTTTCTGTAATATCTTTTGGTACTCCTTCATATTAATGGGCTTTTAGCATCACATCCACTCGCCAACACCAGGTCAGAAAACACCCCCCACACACCATAATTCAACCTCCTCTGTATTTCACAGTGGTAGAGAGGCTGGGTTGAATTAATGACTTGACCCATGAAGACAACGTTCTGGAACACACAGCTCAAAACGTGACTCATCCCTCCAGAGTTGTGTTGGGTTCAACAGGTTCATGAAATTTAGACATTTTTGAAGACAGCTTCACTCTTCAGACACACCTATGTCAGGACTTAGGTTAGGACAGGACAGTTTGGTTAGTTAATTCACTTAAATGTCTGCACACCCAAAACCTCTATGTGTGTGTGTGTGTTTGTGTGTGCATGTAGGTCTAATATGAAACTAAGTTTCAAGTAAGAGAAAATAAAAATCTGATGAGATTTATATCAGTTAGACATGACTGATGAAGAACAGTAAAAATCAACATGGAATTGTCTTTTTAATTGTTTTAAATTGTCTAAATATTTCAAACATTACACATTACACATAATCACATGTTTTTGTATTTCCTTGTCACATGTTTTTGTATTTTCTTGTCACATGTTTTGCCTCAATGTTTCCAATAAAACAAGGAGTAAATAGGCAGAATATAATGAAAAGAGGTTACCCCTTTTTTTGCCCAGGTATGAATGTCAATGATGTGCCTCATCACACATCATTTTAAGACCAACACGCCCATGGGTTGAAGGATGTAGACTTTGCAGGGGCTGGGGATGGAACCACCGACCTTTCGTTCCTCCTGAGCTTTACACTGTAGCTACCTGATGATTGCTTTCCACCGTTCTACCCTAATAGCACAACTGGGTTCCAACGCATGGCTCAAACTGTGTTTATGCTTTTATCTCCACGGGTCGTCTTTTTTTATTTGTTTGCTCTTAAATGGGATTCTACTCATGGCTCAGCTCTGTTCACTCGTAGTTCTACAGGTGAAATGAATTCCACTGGCATGTAGTAGTTCCTTCCCAAGGAGATCAGTTGAAACATGAATAATACATCAATTCCTGGAGGAGCCACATGACTGCAAAACTAACACTTAGTTCTATCTACTGTTTTTATCCGTCACTTCCTCTGCACTGAGCTTTACACCACTAGTCATAATATGTGTTAAGACTAATTTGAGATCAGTCTTGGGTCTCATGCATGGATTTTACTTGTCATTTGATTCTTGTCTTGTTTTATTCTAATGGATTTTTCTGCATGGTATCTATTATTTCACATTCTCTCAGTCACAAACTGACTAACCTCTGAAACAACGGTGTCTTTAATTAACTCACTGTCATTGTTTCATCATTTTCCTTATTTTTCTCCATCTCTCCCTCTTATCTCTCTCCACTCTTTCCATCTCAGCTCCTCCCATCCCAAAACGTTTCTGTTTCCGCCGCAGTAAAAGTCAAGACAAGCTCCTCTCCCCACCCTTCTCCGCCTCCTCCTCCTCCTCCTCCTCCTCCCGTCCCTCCCTCTCTCTCACCAGAAGACTGCGGTTCTGGTCCTCCTCTGACATCACAGCTGACGGTGTCAGTAGTCAACCAGTGTCAGCCAACGGAGTATTCTAAACTCCTCCTCCTCATCAGCCTTTCCATCCAAACATCATCATCGTCACTGTCACACTGTTCACCAACACTCATCATTGGGACTCTGAGAACTTCACGCACAAATGCACATGTCACTCATGTCATGCATGCACTTAATAAACACTAATGCAGGCACAAATCACACAGACCTCATAAATACATATGAATATAAAACAAAACACACACAAACAGGTGCGTGTTGCTGCTGTGAGCGAGGCAATATTACTAGTAAGTAGTGTGCAGATAAGGTTTATGTGTGACCGCATGTTTCCAAGCACGCCAGGCTTGCCTGCATATATGTGCATGTCCTCTAAGAGTTGTTTCGTTTTTAGTATCAGTATAAAGTATATTTGTGTGTGAGCTGCCTCCTCCTCCCTCCATGTCTCCATGTGTTGATAATCTGCTGTGTGTCTCTCTTTCTGTAAGAAGAGCAGATCTCTTCTCAGCCTTGCTTTAAGGTAGATCTGTTGCTTCACAAACGTGTCACGTAGCACCTCCCTTTCAAATGTATCTCTCTGCCTACCTGCTTTAACCCTTAGTTTATCCATATGCAGTGTGCAATGCTTTTTAACCCACACGAGGGCTTTTAAACACCAATGCTTTACGCTAAGCATAAGCAATGAAACGCATCATTGCTGAATTCTATGCACTTAGAGTTTTTTGTCTGTACAACCTCATTTGATCTGGTGTAAACAGTTCCTTATGGTGGCAGATATTACCTAGTGTTAGCACAGATGTAGCTGTAACGCTGTCAGACCTTCCACTACTACGTTATAGCATGTCCATGATAAACATTTCAGTGACTTAATCACACACTTCTATAACAAGAAGTAAACACACTTTTGATCAGTCGGGTCAACTGAGGACGACGTGTCAAAAGAGGAGAATTCCACTGTGTTACGCTGCACAGTAACATCCACTTGTGACAGTGGTGGTTGTGACATAGTCTCACTTTGAAATGGAGAAAGAGTAAATCATTCACAAAAGCTGAGGCACCACACGTTTTCCTACTTCACCAAAAAATGTCATTTTAATGTTGGATATTAGTCTTGTGTGGACAGAAGGGACTTTTTCATGGTTTATATTCTCTCTGCACCACAAGAACTCAGATTTAAAGTGGTTCTCAGAACTCATTTTGTAGGAACATTTTAGCTCCTACTTCGGAATTCTCTACCAGTGCAAGAGGAACATCGCGTGACAAGTGCATGTTGATTGGACATTTTTACATGTCACACAGAAGTAACGTTGCTATACCAACCACTGGTCACCTTATGTCACCTCCGCTTTCCTATCTCCTGTGTGAATACAAGCTGTTAAAGGTATTTGCTTTGGAGGAGCACCCCAGGGAACAGATCCTCTCAGAGAGTCCCTGGAACGGTTTGGTCCAAAAACGCCCATTGTTACCATTGGAAAGAGACAAGAAGAATCCTAATCACTACCTTCACCACCTTAGTTTATAGATACCCCTTTACTGGATTTGCCCTTTAAACAGGTGACTTTTGTTACTGGTTTGCAGCCACCAACATGTCAAATTGTTTAGTAGAGCTATTGAATGCTGAAACAGCTTCACAGGGATTCAGTGTTTGGTGCAGATATTTAGGTGAGATAGGGACACACTGAGTATTATAGAGGCAGCTGCATCCTTTTCAGATGTCTATGACCCCCGTTCCTCAAAACTGATTAGACATTTCCAATCATAATGTCTGAATTAGATGCAAGAACTGATATCACAGTGATTTGTAAGCTTCCAGCATGCCTGAGCCAATGACCAGACTCCTAATGTGCTGCTTGGCTTTCTGGTTACTCTGTGTAATGCACTGCTTATGTCTCATGGTCAAGCTATGACATACAGGTTCAGAATGGTTCCTCACAGCATTCTGATTGGTCTGCAGGTTTGACTGACAGGAGTCGGGGCGTTTATCGCAGCAGTACTCCAGGAGGCAGCAGTGAGAGCATCAATGGAGAAGATGGACATGGTAATACATCAATGATAGTGTTGATATTATTCAATGCAAATGTTACATGACAACTGCAAGTTGATTGACACCGAAGGTAAATTGAAATTTACGTTGTTGTCATTTTCACATACATTTTGAGATGTTATGATTATTGTAAACTAACAAGATTGGCGTCCTGCACGGTTTTACTTTGTAAACCACCTGGGTTTAAAATCTGCAACAAGAATGATTTCACTTTACAGTTAGTCCTCAAATTTCAATCCATGTCTTGACTTGATCTCAGTGCATATTTAGTGTAGACTGTGGCTGTCTGGTCGTATCTTCCTCATTAAGCAACGAGTACTTAGAAAAAGAGAAAATGGTCTTCAGCAAATGTTTATTTTTTTTTAGTACTTTAGATTTAGGGTAAAAGGCAGCATCACAAGTTTATATCAATTAATATGTAGAATGTCGTACACATCAGTACAGATGTTTTATAGGTGAAAAACAGCCTGTTTTTCAGTATTATTTGAATGAACTATTCTGCTGAGTCCAACATTTCTTGCTAAGATGCTATTTAGTCCGCTAAAACAGTATGTGAGAAACCATCAGTATGAAACCAATAGTATGGGAAATGCATAGTGTTTAGGGGAAATATTCCAGTATGCAATCACTAGACAGTACATTGCCATAAATATCCCACAATGCAGTGCACCAGTGATGACATCAGCAACAAAATAACTGACCAAACCAAAGTAGCTGTGGTGTAGTATAACTCTTAAATAAATGTAAGTATAAGATTTGACTTTGCTAGGCGTAATAATTATTTAAATTAGTTCCTCTTTGGAGTGACATCATCTGTGCAGTACGTCCAAAACATACTAGTACATTTGTTGAACAATAGAATGCAGATTATGAGTATGCAGTATGCGATTTTGTCGCAGTTGTTGGTTTGCCCACTGGCAAAATAACCTCACTGCATTTCCTGTTGCAGGTCAGACTCCTAAAGCTCTGAGTTCCACTCCAAGCCACCAGTCATCCTCACTGGGCCTGATCAACAACTCCAGCTCCAGACTGGGACCAGGCCCCGGCCGCAGGCCCAGAGGTAAGCCAGGTTATTTAATACATTAGATCTTATTCACAAGTCAGCAAGAGTGTGTTTATGATGGTGTGTAAAAAAAACAACTTAGGTCTGTCTGATGAAGACTTTCGCCACAACACCTCTGACTCCGTGTTTGGTCACCACGGCAACACGGGAGGTCGCCCGGCGTCGGCAGACTACAGCCACAACACCTCCAGCTCCAACTCACCTGTCAACAGCAGAGGTGAACATGCATTTTAACAGCTAGTTCTGATTAAAGCGACATATAGCAGGATATTCGTATAAATATAGATGTAGCTCTTACCTCTTACTGCTATTGGATGGTAGACTGAAATGTTCATACAGTATTCTGTCCTAAAAATCCTGTTGAAAACAGTTGGGACCTCGTTTCAGTTCTGAAGCAAATATTTCCATCCTTTTTAGACACATCTGATCGTCAGGCTCGCTCAGCCAGCCTCTCAAGTGATGATGTCATGGGTCTCAGCCAATCACAGCAGGCTCTGTCACGTAGTTCCACTCTTCCATACGACCACATACCGCAGAGGGCCCAACCACAGCGCGGAGCCGGTGTCAGGACCAAGACCCGCCCATCTTCTCCTGGAAGTGAAATGGTGACGCTGGAAGAATTTCTACATGAGAGCAACAAAAAATCACCTCCTATGGTAATACTATGCATATATTATAGAAAAAGGAGAGCATTTCATGGCCAGTTAAACCTGACAAATGGCATTAAAGCATTAAAGGAACAAACAGTCACCAGTGAAAGAGGACAAATCACTATTGGAGGGTTCCCATGAGTCACTGCTTTCTACAGCCGAGTATCTGTAAAGGTCGGGTCAGGGAATACGTTAAATGATCCGGGGAAGTCTGAGGAAGTCTCAGTCTTGAGTCACCTCAAACTATTTTGATTTTGGACCAGTCACCCTCCAAGAAAAAAATCTATCAACAAACCAGAGATTACATTTTTTAGGTCATAGAATGACTCAGATTCAGCCCTAAAAACCGGGAACATTTTAGATCCCCTTCATGATGGAAACAATGCTACAGTATTAACATTATTTGAATAATGTGAGCATAAAATGTAATAAAGCTTTTGTTAGTTTTGTTGCAGACTGCATTTCCACATTACAATAATTAAAATGACTAGAAACAATATTTGATAAATTAAAAATAAATCAAATAACATTGTGGTAAAAGTTATGCAGTTAATGTAAAGAGACAGTCTGCCCATTTCTATGCCCTAATAAATACAGGTTAATTTACCAGTGATAGGAATCACTACAGAGCAGATCTCACAGCTGGATCATTACCGATCCTTTCCAACTGCGCAACAGACAATTAAATACTAGTCATTGTCCACATTTATGAAAGTGCATCTTCTAACCTCAGACTCCTGCCTACAGATCAGATGTCTCATTCCAGCCTGTCATCTTCACATGTGCAGACGGAGCCTGACATGTGAAATTCAGCGTGAGAATATTACTCCAAGTTATTGAACGCCCATAATAATTCATATTGATGAGAGGGAGAGGCTTTCATAGTTACCTCTAAAAGAAACATTCCTATGACAAAAAGTATGAATTTGATGATCCGGATAATAATGCCAGGTTCAATCAGTATAATAAATGAATGAACACTGATTCCCACCCTCACATCAAAGGTTTATGTTTCACATTAATGGACACCCGCAAATACAGTCAGAAATAATGATTATTATTTATTGTTTATGGAAGATAGAATTAGTAGAGGTTGGTTTGTTAACAGGATTATGCAAAAACTACTAGATAGGTTTTAAATCATAACTGATGGAAAGATGGGGCATGGACCAGGAAACAACATTTTCTCCAATTTCACAAAAACTAACGATCCAATTTCCATGATACATAGTGGAGGAGTTGGCCCTTCAGTCTTGGCAGGGGTGTGCACTCTACTGCATGCCATTCTAGTTTGGCCATACATGTTTTGTTATGAGTAGCCTATCATTTATTTCACATGGCAGCATACCAACAAATATGTCAGCAATTAATGTAAAAAAAATGAATCTATTCTGTATTCGTTCTTATTTATTTATTTGTCTAGGTGTCTACAGGAAGCAGGGAGGACTTGATGACCGACTATTTCACACGAAGTCCCGCCCCCTCGGCGCCAGCTGGCAAAGACCAGGTGACTCCCACCAGCTATGTCACACCCACTGTACAGTCATCCAACCAGAGGCCAGGTCAGAGTGTCAAGCCCTCTCCCCGCCAGCCTGTCGGCCAATCCTCACCCTCAGGCCAGCCCATTACCCAGAGAAGCAGCCAATCGCTGAGCAGGGCTTTCAGCTTGGCCTCAGCTGATTTGCTGCGCTCCAATGGACCAGACAGTTTCCGTGGAAATGAAGGCCAGACAGATATGGTTGTTCGTAGACAAGGAGCAGGTGCTAACGGGAGAGAACGGCCCCTCTCTGCTCGCCTGACTAGTTCGACCAATCAGCATGGAGATGGCAGCTTCCTAAACCCTACCATTCACCATTCGTCCTCTCTCAATCTGCAAACTGAGAGATACACGGAGAGAGAGAAAGAGAGTCGGAGGACTGCCATCTCCCGAAACGGCCCCCCCTCGTCCTCCCCCTACCACCACCGTGGCGAGGTTGCCATGGTTACCCCTGTCAGGGCTGTGCCTGCTACGCAGCCAGATGAAGCCTCGGAGCACGGGGAGGTGTTAAGGGAGGGGCGGACAGGTGACTCCTCCCACTTAAAGAAAGACAGTGAGAGATCTAGGTGTGGGTCTGTCGAGCGCCCGAAAAGCACACCGGCGTCCCCCGACCCCAACAATGACCCCCAGACTGTGTGGTATGAATACGGCTGTGTCTAAACGCTGCAACTAATGGACATCGCTGGGTGTGGCTGCGTCTAAAGACTGAAACTGAATATTAAGCTGCAGTCTGCTGGGCTGACTCCAAACCCTCAGACATGTCATCAGTTTGTGACTCTTTGTATTGTGGATGCATAACTCTTGGAAATCCATTGTTGAACAAATATAGCCTCAATTACAAAAAACACCAAATCTGCATAAAGGTGTTGGGAGGTCAATTTCTGTTTTCTGCGATCAACTTTTGTAGATCAACAAGCAAACCTGATTCCAGACATCACCTGTCAACAGAGGACGTCAGGGATTACAGCTACACACAAATAACGTCGAGGATTTAACACCACAACACTATAAAGTAGATGGTCTCTGAAAATGCTGGAAACCATTGGCCTCTGCTGTTTTATTATCAAGATGTTCACTGTGATTCAGCAAGCAGCCAGAGCCCACATTAGGGCTTTGTCCTGGGGCAAAGGGGCAACCAAAATATTTTTGTTTTCACGGTGCTGTCATTGTTGCCTGTTTGGAAAATTAATTATAGCCAGATGATGATCCAGATGAGAGATGTCTCAAGTCTGAGAATCCATAACACTTCAAGCCTACAGGAAGGGAGGACATGCTGCATGCATGGCTGTGGACCAGAACACTAAGGATGGGCTCTATGAGCTGGAACTCTTTGACTGCTGACCGACCCACTGGCCCTGCTAATCTGTTTACCTGGATGCCACCAATTCTACAAAACTGTACGCCAGGAAGTAGCCATCACCCAGACGGGTGGCTGAACTAAAGCGAAGGCGACCAGAAGCACCGGAGCGACTGAATGTATCAAAGTTTTCCTCCTCCTTTTTTCTGCTCCCCCTGTTATCGAGGATAAACACTGGAAAAGATGAACGAGGAGAAAAGGGAGGAGGGGAAATCAAGCAAGTTGAAGGAGAAGAGAGAGAGAGAGACAGGGGGGGACGGAGGGAGAGACAGATATAGTGATGGGAGGATGGATAGATAAACAGCACAGAGATGGAGGGAAGTTAAATTAGTCTCTCTCCCTCCATCTTTAGATCCTCTCCCAGCATGCAACACTCTGACACTTTACTGGAAATGTTGTTCAACACACACACACTCATACACTCACATAATGATATATACAAACAGAGACATTGTTCTTCAGGGGTTTCGTTGTGGCTTTGCTAACCATTGAGCTGGATTTATACACACTGCTGCGTAAACTGCTGCGTTTTGGGAGGATGTACTGATGCAGGCTAAGTTAGCCACACAGTTGAGTTCAGGCTGAATCAGATCTGGATAGAGTTTGTATGTAATCATTTATCTTTGAACTGACTACATCGAGTGGAGGTAGATTGTTCTGTTGGTAAGCACACACATTACGTCATCCAAGTGTCTCCGGTGAATCTCTGACCTTCGTTGCACCATGCTAAAATGTTAGCTTATGCTCTACTAGTTAACGTCGCAGCTTTAGCGCTTTTCAGACATGCACCTCATTATGTGAATGAGGTGACATTTTAATATTGAGCTAAAGCCTGCGTCACTTTAATTCAGATGTCACAACTCATTTTCATGTTATGATTATTATGGGAAAATGAACATCAAACTTTCCTGAAATACGATTAGTGCTAACATGTCGTATCTTATTCACATCATTACTCACATCAGACGTAGTAACGCTCACTGAATGAATGCCATCACATTCCAGAAGGTAAGAAGCACAGAAATATTAGACGCATTGCTCTGGGCATAGCACGCACTAAGGTGATGTCGCCATGATGTCACTTTATTCAGTTCTGCCTGATGCCAAATGAAGTAACAGCACCTAATTCCCTGACCCGGGAAACCTACTCCTAACATTGTAGAAGATGTGTAGCCCTTCACTGTATCACATCTCCCTGGATATGTCCACATCAGAGACACACATTTATACGTTGACTAAATTATTCTTTACTCTTTTCACTCTTCTTCCTGTCTGAAACTCAGCATGACATGATGATGTGCACAAGGAGTCAAAATTCCACCAGAGACACGTGAACCGTTTTGGTATCAGTGACACACTGTGATGGCAAATATACAGAAACGTAATGTATTCTTTTTAGCGCATTTGGACAGAGGAAAGAGGAAGAGGAGGATGAAGGGGTGGGAGACGTGTATGGAGGTATTCCTTTGCGACAGATGATGATGATGATGAGGCTGAAGAGCGGACCCTTTTTCTGTGTTGCTGAATACGAACCTGTCGCTCCTGCTTTACTAATGACTGGCATTCCTTTTTTTGAGTTTATGATTTATTTGTCAAATTTTCAACATTCAAACCATAACATGACTGAATAAGGAAATAAGAGGGGGGGAAAACAACAGCAACGTACTGGCATTCCTACAAGCACTAGACTGATGATGAGTGGTGAGGAAGATGTAACACTCAAGTCGTGAAATTAGGAGATTTGATTGGAGTCCATCACAAAATGTCAATATGCAAAGATACGTTATTCTACCTGTAACACCTGTACAGAAGATTTGTTTGTTTTCATTATCTTCTGGGAATTTACCTTGAAAATATTTGTTGGTAACAAAAACCAAATCCAGATCAACACCAGTAAACAGGTGGAAAAAACCCAGTGGTTCCAGTATAAAACATAAATATCTGTAGATTTTTTTTAAAACACTTTAAAATGTTAGTTGTGAGATCATGCTGGCAGATGAAGGACATGATGTGAAACACTGTAGCTCGATGCTGTCAGTCTGTTTGCCTGTTTTTGGTTTGGTGTGTGTCTCTGTATTATTAGATCCCAAAGCCCCTCAGGGCCTTTCTATGTGTGTGTGTGTGTGTGTGTGTGTGTGTGTGTGTGTGTGTGTGTGTGTGTGTGTTTGTGTGTGTCAATCAGCTTCAGTTTTGCTGATGTCAGAAGAAAAGAAATATTGGATTTCCAGAAACAATGAGACTTTTATTTGCAATGACCCCCGTCACACACACTTTGTGTGCATCATTGCTGTGCTATTGCCTTTCTGAAAAGTGTGTGTGCGTTCAGATCTGTCTGTCTGAGCTGCTGACTACTTGTGTGTCGTTCTACTGTCCCACCATTCTCTTCCTCATTCACCAGTTTGGAGGAGATTGTTTCTATTGGTCAGGGAGCAACACCACCAAGTTCATCAGCATGAGGCGGTTTCCTCCGCCCGCGGGCCTCGTCACCAGTGTGCAGCCTACAGCCTACCAAACGTGAATACAAAAGGAGACCCGGTAACTGTAGCGTAGCGCTGCGTCTGATGACAGAGGTGAAAGCAGAGGGCGAAGTGGACTGACGTCATTGACATTTCCTGCTGTAACTGGAATAACCGCGACTCTCGTTCACTTTATGACTTTCCGACTGCTATGCTGTGATGTGACTACTGTTTAAAGGATAGACTCGGTAGAAAATGGGGATGATGTTGTTACATCCGCAAGATTTTTGCTAATAAAGATTTATAAACCGATGCTCTTACTTCTGTGTTGCGTTTCTATTTGACAGCTTCATAAACAGAGCTCAGATGCTACATTGGCAGGCCACCAAGCACTTCTCACCACAAGACAGTGTTATTAATCATATTAATGGTAGCTCCAGTCTATTCAAGTGTCCCAGTAAACCTGGTAATGTTAGTGAAGCTGAAGGAGATCATTTTAATATTTACACCACACATGAAAATATATGTGTGAATATAATGTGTACATATTTTGATAAATATGAAGAATGCACAATGCATTTAATCAAAATTTATTTTACCTTGCTTTCAATAGAGTTACCATCAGATGTAAAAATGCTAAGATAATCACGCAATTGTAAGCAAGCTTTTGAGAAGACCATGAAATTAGTTTTAGTTTTTTTTGCATTTAAAACCAACTTTAAGCTCAGCGCAGCAGATTGTAATGACTGGAATGCAGTCTGGAGCTCTTGCACTGCCTGTACTAAGGTGGGAGCATTCGTGTAAATCACTGTCATCAGCTTTTAAATATATTTTTGCTTTAATGTCTTTACCCAAATCATTTATAAAGATTGAGAACAACATATGTCCAAAAATGGAACCCTTTAGTTATATTAAAAAATTCAGATTTGTGTCCCTCTACATAAACACCTGACTGTCCACTAAATATTTTCTGAACCATTTTACAGCCTCAGGACTGAAATCACCATCCTTTAGTTTGTTCAGCAGCAAATGTTGGTCCACTGAATCAAACGGCTCAGAAAGATCCATGAATAAGGCAGCACAAAGTTTTCTGTTCAAGGCACCAAAATATATCATTTATCACAAGAGTAGCAGCAGTTATTGTACTGTGCCCTTTTCTAAAACCAGACTGAAAAATCACTTAAAATATTTCTGTCAATTAAAAACTATTTCACTTGTAAATTTACCTGAGATTCAGGCATCTCAACCAGGACTGACAGCTTGGAAATCGAACGATAATTGTTCAATTCTGTCACCACCTTTCAGTAACGGGAGCACACAGGCAGCTTTCCAAATTTATGGTAGGGAGTTTGAGACAAGACTTAAATTGAAAATATGGATAACGGGCTCAGCAATAATATCTGCTGCTACCTTAAGGAGATAAGGATCCAGATTGTCTGGGCCTGCAGACTTCATGTGGTCACTGTCTTTTAGAGCTTAACAAACTTGAGCCATTGAAATTAAAATCAAACAAATGCAGATTTCCATCAGCTACAATATGGGCTGGGCATGGGAGCAAATATTCACATTTGAGTTATCAAATACAGGCCCCATACGTATAAAGTGTTTATTAAACTATTATTATTTTTTATTAATCTATAGTTATTAAGCAGATGTTAGATGTTCAAACTAGAAGAAACATGTCATTTAATTTATTGATGAGTTGATGGACAGGAAATTTATTGGCAACGATTTTTTGAATTGATTAAAATTAGCTTTTAGGAAAATTTAGAAATATTCAAGTATTAAAGTTTTCAGGTTATTTTACTTTTTTGATGTAAATTATTTCTGCTGATCATACAAAACAAGCTATTTGAACTCATTAATGAGTTCTGCAAAAATTGCATTTTTATTTACCACACAACAAATTAATTAATTGAGAAAATAATAACCAGATCAATTAATAATGAAAATAGTAATTAGCTGCAGTTTTAAATGTTAGTGTTAAATATGTTTCTATGGGATTCTTCCTAAATAATAAGATCATTATTATGTGTGTGTGTATGTGGTTGTGTGTGTGTGTGTGTGTGTGTGGTTGTGTGTGTGTGTGGTTGTGTGTGTGTCTGTGTGTGTGTGTGTGTGTGTGGTTGTGTGTGTGTGTGTGAGTGTGTGTGTGGTTGTGTGTGTGTGTGGTTGTGTGTGTGTGTGTGAGTGTGTGTGTGTGTGTGTGTGTGGTTGTGTGTGTGTGTGTGAGTGTGTGTGTGTGTGTGTGTGTGTGTGTGTGTGTGTGTGTGTGTGTGTGTGTGTGTGTGTGTCTGTGTGTGTGTGTGTGTGTGGTTGTGTGTGTGTGTGTGAGTGTGTGTGTGTGTGTGTGTGTGTGGTTGTGTGTGTGTGTGGTTGTGTGTGTGTGTGTGAGTGTGTGTGTGTGTGTGTGTGTGGTTGTGTGTGTGTGTGTGTGAGTGTGTGTGTGTGAGTGTGTGTGTGTGTGTGTGTGTGTGGTTGTGTGTGTGTGTGTGAGTGTGTGTGTGTGTGTGTGTGTGGTTGTGTGTGTGTGTGTGTGTGTGTGTGTGTAGGCGAGACTGTGTGGTTAAGGAATACGAACACGCATGTGTGTGACCATGCGAGAGAGAGAGAGAGAGACAGAGAGAGAGAGAGAGAGAGTGGGAGACAGAGCGAGAGAGAGAGAGAAACACTCAGAGAGAAACAAAGACAGAGGGGCAAAGAGAGAGAGAGAGAGAGAGAGAGAAACAGAGAGAGAGAGAGAGGCAGAGAAATAGAGTGAGAGAGAGAAACAGAGATAGAGGGGCAGAGAGAGAGAGACAGAAACAGAGAGAGAGAGAAACACACGGAGAGAAACAGAGACAGAGAAACAGAGTGAGAGAAAAAAACAGAGATAAAGAGAGAGACAGAGAAACAGAGTGAGAGAGAGAAAATGAGTGAAAGAGAGAAAGAGTGAGAGAGAGAGAAATAGAGTGAGGGAGAGAAACAGAGATAGAGAGAGAGACAAAGAAACAGAGTGAGAGAAACGAGTGAGAGAGAGAAAATGAGTGAAAGAGAGAAACAGAGTGAGAGAGAGAAACAGAGATAGAGAGAGAGACAGAGAAACAGAGTGAGAGAGAGAAATGGAGATAGAGAGAGAGAAAGAGAATCAGAGTGAGAGAGAGAAACACAGAGTGAGGGAGAGAAACAGAGATAGAGAGAGACAGAGAAACAGAGTAAGAGAGAGAAAATGAGTGAAAGAGAGAAACAAAGTGAGAGAGAGAAACAAAGTGAGAGAGAGAAACACAGAGTGAGGGAGAGAAACAGAGATAGAGAGAGACAGAGAAACAGAGTAAGAGAGAGAAAATGAGTGAAAGAGAGAAACAAAGTGAGAGAGAGAAACAGAGATAGAGAGAGAGACAGAGAAACAGAGTGAGAGACAGAAACAGAGATAAAGAGGGAGACAGAGAAACAGAGTGAGAGAGAGAAACAGAGATAGAGAGAGAGACAGAGAAACAGAGTGAGAGAGAGAAACAGAGATAGAGAGAGAGACAGAGAAACAGAGTGAGAGAGAGAAACGGAGCTAGAGAGAGAGACAGAGAAACAGAGTGAGAGAGAGAAATGGAGATAGAGAGAGAGACAGAGAAACAGAGTGAGAGAGAGAAACGGAGATAGAGAGAGAGACAGAGAAACAGAGTGAGAGAGAGAAACGGAGATAGAGAGAGAGACAGAGAAACAGAGTGAGAGAGAGAAACGGAGATAGAGAGAGGTAGAGCTGGTGTTCATTCTGATGCAGACCTTCAGACTGGAGACATTCGGTAAGAATAAACATCTTTGTTACATTTAGTGTGTGAATAAGTGCTGTTTGACGTCGGTAGAGCCATGTGAGTACTTTTACCTCTGCAGAGAGAGTAGTGTGTGTACTTTTACCTCTGAAGAGAGAGTAGTGTGTGTACTTTTACCTCTGCAGAGAGAGTAGTGTGTGTACTTGTACCTCTGCAGAGAGAGTAGTGTGTGTACTTTTACCTCTGAAGAGAGAGTTGTGTGTGTACTTTTACCTCTGAAGAGAGTAGTGTGTACTTTTACCTCTGCAGTGAGAGTAGTGTTTGTACTTTTACCTCTGCAGTGAGAGTAGTGTGTGTACTTTTACCTCTGAAGAGAGAGTAGTGTGTGTACTTTTACCTCTGAAGAGAGTAGTGTGTGTACTTTTACCTCTGCAGTGAGAGTAGTGTTTGTACTTTTACCTCTGCAGTGAGAGTAGTGTGTGTACTTTTACCTCTGAAGAGAGAGTAGTGTGTGTACTTTTACCTCTGAAGAGAGTAGTGTGTGTACTTTTACCTCTGCAGTGAGAGTAGTGTGTGTACTTTTACCTCTGCAGTGAGAGTAGTGTTTGTACTTTTACCTCTGCAGTGAGAGTAGTGTTTGTACTTTTACCTCTGCAGTGAGAGTAGTGTGTGTACTTTTACCTCTGCAGTGAGAGTAGTGTGTGTACTTTTACTTCTGCAGTGAGAGTAGTGTGTGTACTTTTACCTCTGCAGTGAGAGTAGTGTGTGTACTTTTACCTCTGCAGTGAGAGTTGTGTGTGTACTTTTACCTCTGCAGTGAGAGTAGTGTGTGTACTTTTACCTCTGCAGTGAGAGTTGTGTGTGTACTTTTACCTCTGCAGTGAGAGTTGTGTGTGTACTTTTACCTCTGCAGTGAGAGTTGTGTGTGTACTTTTACCTCTGCAGTGAGAGTAGTGTTATTGTTACAGTCATCGATATTTAAATTGTGTGAAATATGTATTATTATGGAGCAGCTTAAACACGAAACACACCAGTCTGTGTTGAAGAGTGACATGTTGTGACAGATTATGATTCACTCCACAGTTATTGATTATTGATCTTAGCCAGTAAGTGTGTTGCTGTTGGGGAGACAGTGAGCCAACACATTTATCATCCATGTGTGAAGCTGTAGGAGTAAAGATGAAACAGAGGGATTTCTTATTTTCACTGTTTGACGGACTGCAGTAATATTCATAGAGTCACAATGAGGGGAAACACTGACTGGAGAAGAAGTGTGGGAGGCAGCATGGACATCATTTCCAGGGGTGTGGGTAGTGTCAGCCTGTTGTAATACAGATACTATAGAATATAGAGGGTTACGTATGCTCTGATGTCAGTACAGGGTCTCAGAGTAATATCTGGAGCATTAATATCAGAGATTAGGACACAGGTTACAGATGAGCAGCTATGACTGACTGACGTAGGCCTGAACAGAAAGACTTTCTAGCTGATGATTATCAGATTCAGAGAGGACAGGAAATGTAATGTGTAACTGATCAGTTGATGGATGACTGGAACTTACCTAAACAGGTCACTTCATTCAGAATATAAAATAATCTGATTTTCTCACAGGCTGCATTGTAGTTTTGAGATTTCTGCCATCAGACTGTAGACGTGAGTGAAATTCCATATACATACTGTACTGTAGGCCAAAGCATTGAATCAAATGAAACCGACCCTCTCAGACTGAAGCTGTGTTTGAAAGGTGATTTGGTGAAAAGATGGCCGTCATTCTCAGACCTCCACCTGTTCCCTCTTTAATAGCTTTAAGGCTGCATTGATCAAAAATTTTAACAATGGATCAGCATTTTGCTGGTAGTACTTGTGTGCTATTAGTAAAGTAGAGTTTTGATGCAGGAGTTTCTGCAGACCGGAGTAATTCAGTAATTAAAAAACATCATAATCTCATTTAACCCTCGTGTTCATGTTTTTGTTTCTAATCCAATACTTTTGGATCTGGTCGAGCCACAACATTATTGGGTTTTTAACAATACAGCCATAACAAGTTATGTAAAATACTTTGTCTACAGTACATTGCAAGCAATAAAGAAAGTATGTATCATTAGCGGTGGCAATAAGCCATGTTTATCTTGAACAAATATAAATGAAACAAGGTTTCCATCGACGTTTATTATAATTTTCAATTTAAAAAAACTGGAAAAAATGTTTTACTTGTAATATTTTCATGTGAAATATAAACGAGCTCCATTGAACACAAGAGTGTTGAAACACAGGGAGCAGAAATGTTCTTGGTGCCTCATAATAACCTCATAATACCTATAAAATGGAAGATAGGGTTGTTTTGATACTATGAAACATGCTGCAGATCTAAAGGATCACACACACACACACACACACACACACACACACACACACACACACACACACACACACACACACACACACACACACACACACACACACACACACACACACACAGTGAACGTCCATAGCAAACCCTTTTAGTCATTTTTTACCTTGTTTACTTGTTTTCACCCACTGATGGAGTCAAAGTTATTCCCACACTGTTATTACCCTCAATTCCAGCAGACCTGAACACCACATATATAATATAAATGTGTGGGGGATGCGTTCAATGAAAATGTGTTCTGTTGCATGTTCTTCACAGAATATGAGCCAAGACCAACGGGTGTCAGGTTGAATAAATGATTAATTACATCATTTTTCCTTTAGTAAACTGATGAATTACTACTGTTTTATTACTACAGCTGTGGAGACTGTGTGTGTGTTTCTGCCTTTATGGAACATTTAGGGAGTGTTTACTCATCAGTTATAGGTTATAAGTGATAATCATTGATTTTTAACATTGATAATGATGCATCAGCTGACTCCTGTAAATAGAAAATATAGAGCAGATATGTCTATGTTGAATAGTGAAATATTAGGACGTGGTTAGAATGACTGCAAGCTATTATAAATTATTAATCTTAACCATAATGTCTAAGTAACAATGAATTAAAGGGCTTTGTGATGTGATGTGACTGTTTTCTGTAATAGAATATGTGATACTGTTCCTTTACTTAAACAAACAGAGTATTTCTTCCACCATTGGGAAATCATCACCCTTTAGTTCACCTCAGCTCAATGGAGCTTTCTTGATCTAACCCTCTAATATTATGTTACTACAATATCCTCATCAGCTTTAAACAGCTATTCTCAAAAGGTGAACTAGGGGAGCTGTGCACTTTATATTACTTTTTTTATATTTTGACTTTACTTAACATACACATATTTGTTAAGTTAAAATATTTTTTCCAATAAGGTTCACATAATGAAGTTAGATGATGTTGTAATATTTTTGTTTGTAAATAGTTCAATACAATTCTGTGGAAACTGTTGACAAAATACATTTTATTAAAGTCAATGTTCAATTTTGTGAGTGTACATCCTCCAAAATAATCATAACGCTGAATCAACACCTCTCCAAGACAACCTCCACTAGACTGTAACTCAGAAGAATTCATACCTCCGTCGAGTCCCTACAGTCCCCTTTAATCAGGCTCTGTATAGAATCCAACTCAAAGCCCTGTAACCAGAAATTAAGGTTATTTGTAACAGTCAAACATTTAAATCTTTTTACACCAACATCCATGTATTATTCCCTGAGACATTCAAGAAAATGTAAATGTCTCGCAATGCTGAAGAAAGTGAAAAAAAATCCTGGATCCCCATCAAAATGTAATCGGGTCTTCAATGGACAGAGTTCACCCTGTTGTCATGGTGACTCTGAGGAAGACCATAAAATGAAATTGAAAGATTAAGAAAAATTAGTGAGTGAATCTCAAGTGTTGTGCAATATCTTATACATAATTCCCCTGAATGTAGCCTGACATTTTTTATATATGGACAATCTGAGAATCGTTCTGTGAGTGTGAACAAATGGTTGCACAGTATGACCTTGAATTGGGTGAAAGACATTTATTAATGAACTGTTTTTAGTCTCGTGGCTTGCAGGTTGTTGTTCAGTCCTAAATCTTGACTATTTGCCCACAGAAACAGGATCAGCCCAGCAGCTCTGTTAATTTAGCCTGCGTTTAGGCTTCTCATACATCATTTATAGACATGTTCTTATCAGGAGATCTCACAATGACTGACTCGGGAAAGTACCAAAGCACTTCAGTATTAACAGCATGAGTCACAGGACAGAGAGAATAAATTCAAGACGTGACAACCAGGAAACAAACATGAAATCTAAGTGGAATTGATTTTTCCTCATACAGGGTATTTTTCTGATCAGTATTCAGAGCAGGACTCCTACGAGCACACAAATAACTGTTGTTCACATATAACTTGGGGCTCTCCTGGATCAATCAGGGGCCCTTTTCTATTCTCCTTACAGCTTTTCCTTGGGTCCAGGCCAAGACACTGGGCACCAGTTGGAGAGAGTGCAGTGGCTCTTTGTGTACGTTAACCTCATTCATCTATGAAAAGCTCTCAGCTGTCATCAGACATTAGTAGAGAGGCAGACAAAGCCAAACCCTTCACATACAGAATTTAGTTGAGGTAGATGTGCCGTATGTGGAGACCAAGGACTACTCAGAATCTTAAATGGTGTAGAAGGTGGCTTTGAGTCTGTGCTAGGATCCCAAAAGGGGGTCCAGTAGCCCTGATGAAGGTATCTTTGTGTTTTCAAGGGGATTTCGTGGTTTCTAGAAGGTCATTGTTGATGGAACTGGGTATTCAAGGATCCTTCTAGTGACTTGGAACCCCTTATGGATCCATTAGACCTCCATCAGGGCCACAGTCACAGTCCTCCAGGTGCACAAAAATGCTATGTATCCTACTAAAGTCCTCCTGGGATCCTCTCAAGGCCCCCTCAGATGCCCTAGAATCACCCCTTGCTACAGTTGAAGGCCCCTGAAACTTCCATCAGGCTCCCATGCGGCCCTAGTGAAGGTTTCAGCAGTCCTCAAGGGTGTTCCACGATCTCTCCACAAATTTCCTTGGGATATTTATTTTACTCAGGGTTCCAGGTCTTGAGGAGATAGTAGACCTATACGAGGCCCCAGCACCTGCCAAAGAAGTCCTGGCATCCTCTCAAGGCTCCTTGGGACTCCTCAGACCTGGACCCCATTGAACACCGGACCTCTTTGTGGCCCCAGGGTTTCTCACGGGCATTCCAGGGTCTCTAGAAGGACACTCTGTGTCAGTAATATTTCCAGGGTCCTTCAATTTATGTAAACAAAACCCTCTTCAAAACATCTGAAACCATCATAAGAGACACAGTGGTTCTTCACCAGACCCACCACCTTCAGGCCCTGGTGAAGTCTGAGGGGTTCTCAAAGGGGTTTCAGGTGCTCTTTGAGGAATCTTGAAGACAGTTCCATTATCAAAGTTCCTTGACAAGGACCCTTAATGGGTCTTCATGGCAGCTTCTTGGGACGATGGAAGACCCTTGGATTTCAATCTACCAGGGTTGCTAAAAGGTGCAGTGGCCCAATGCAGTTGTGGGGTCCACCTATAGGAGTTGCCAGAGGTCTCTAGCAAGCCTCTGGCCTTCCTTGTGGGGGTCCTGAGATTTAAATACCATGACTTAACAGAATGTCACTGCTTGACCATTATATTTATTAGCTCGTTATTGTAGCGCTAACAGAAGGTCCTGCTATGGAGCCGTAGGACATGGACATAGGACATAGGACATAGGACATGAGAAGATGAAAAAAAAATTGAAGTTATTTTAGATATTATTTTACCCTCATTCTCCTCCCACTCTCTACCTCTGTCTGTCTGTTTCTATTTGATAAACCTCTTGTCCAGAGTTTCTGACTAAAGACTTCTGAGAGTACCGTAGTTAATACTCTGTGTGAGTGTTAAGAGGCAGCAGGTACCGCTGGCACAGAACCAGGAAGAGAACATAATGTTGCCCGGTTATAACTGAAGTCTTCTCTGCCTGTCCGTCACTCAGGATACTAGACTATTATGTGCTGAAGCTGGCTCGTGTACAGCCCATATCTTAGTTACCAGAAGCTGGATTGGCTTTCACTCTCATTAGGAGAATAGCTCAGATAAGCCCGTGTGGATACTGGGGCATGTGTACGACAATCGCTTTATATTTAATCTTGTATACATGGATATTGGGAAGCATATGAATTATTTATAAATTTTTCTACTTGATCCATATTATATTACTTATTGTTTTGACATGGCCGTCACTTTTAGAAAGGCTGAATTCCAGCTGTACTGTGACTCCTGACCCTCAGAACACACAAAAGAAGTGAAAAAATGAAATTTTCCAAATTAAAATGGCTGTAGCTTTTGAATCACTGTGACTATATGCATGAATGACGTCTTTCCAGAAAGAAAACACCTTTTACAAATGATTGAGAAACAGCCAGAAACACTCCAGGTGATACAGAAAGAGAGCAGTGAGCGTTTGAAGGCAATAAAATGCAAGATTTTTGTCCACCTTAAAGAAAAATGTAGTGACAAAGTGGCAAAAATGATCATCACTCGTGCTTTTCCGTCTCAGTGAAAGTCAAGTCCAGTTCAACTGCACGTCATACTTTCTATACATTCTAGAATGTGAATAAATATCAGCGCCACAATTGTAAAAAATACTGTAACTAATATTGATTGTATGTAATTCATGGAAAACAAACATGGAAAAAATGTGGCCTTTGAAGGTATAAAGTGTCATGGTTTATATTTCAGTTTAATCAAAATAAATAAGAGAACAGGAAAGATTTTGACTGATTGATGGAAACAAAACAGAGCAAAAAATATAAATATGTTGCAGTGCTTTAGCAGAACAGATTGGACCAAAAGCTGTTGTGGTTCTTACAAAAAAACTACTGAATACGTGTAAAGACATGTCTTTTTAGTGAGGTCAGTGCATGAACTTCATACAATTACAATATTATACTTCATTTGATGCTGTTGTGCAAAGACATATCTTATTAAAGCTGACTGTGATCATGATCAGTGGTGATTGTGATGTCATGCATCTAATTTCAACTTCAACTTGTCTTCCATAATTTAAAACAGTGATGACTGTCCGTCTTGAGTTCCTTGTGATCCAATGCGGGATCTGACCAGGGGTTGTGTGTTTTTATTTTTCAATACAGGATGGGGACACATATTTGATGGATCACCATTAAAACATTCACGATCCTCATGATTCATGAATCCTAATGACTCAGATGAAGCACATACTCGAGAGCAAACATTGAGTTGTCGATGAAACATCTCAACAACAGAAAGAATTTGGTGAAGACTACGAGACAGAGTTTTTTGTTTGCTACAGAATGAACCTTGATAACTTTGGTTGTCCTTTTATTTTACACCATCACCAGGTCAAAGTTAAATTTTGGCCAGAGGGTCTTATATTTTTTTAACTAGGAGAGGCAGGATGAGGGGTGTTCAGTTAGCTGCCATCTGAAACCACACAGCGAGATAATGCAAAATCCTGTTTCAGAAGTGTGAACGGTTGCAGCTATTTTCAGGAAGGAATCAAACCAGCATATTGTACGAGCTCAGAACTTTAGGTCCTAAACTTAGATCCGGAACTCCTGACTAGTTTAATGCCATACTAGTTTGTGTCAAACAGTTGTCTCTTAACACATGCCACACACAGCAAACACTAACTTTGTAGCTCTGCATCAAAAAGACAAACATAGTAATACAATGATTTTATCAGTAGCAGCTGTTTGGCTGCTACGGCCAAGCACTGCTACATCATCACATCTATCAAATAGTACAATCAATGGGGTGCATGGAGCTAGACAATGATGCTGCACACATTACGTCATATTCTATGTAATGTGTTTATGAGGTTTGTGACACATTATCAGGTTAAACCCCATGATTTCAGTTGATTTACCTTTATAGTGAGTCATAAGACTGTTCATGACAGAAATTTTAGGAAAAACTGATGATTAAGTTTGTGAGATCCAGATTTTACGTTATGTGTGAATGCTGTGTACATTTCCAGCAGTAAATGGCGAGGACCCAAATGCAAACATACGACAGACGCTGGGAGCACAGTTCAGAGATTTAATAATCAAAAACCCAGTAAATAGTCCAAGGACAAAAAAGGCACAAAGGCAGTCCGAAAACTGGTTACAATATCCAAAGGGGCAGGCTCAGAATCCAAAAACAGGTCATCCAAAATGCCAAGAACAACAGGTCAAATCAAAAGGCAGAAGCTAAATCCAAAAAACAGTCCAAGTAACAAAAAAATAATAATTAAAAAATCAAGTCTTAGCTCAAGTCTCCCGTGACCCTCGGCAACATGTCCTTGTCAGTTGTTTTTTTTAAATCTAATGTTACAGGATAATGTCATTAGTATAATAAATGCTATAAAAATTATGTTACCTTTAGTACAACAAATTGCATGGACATCGAATAGAATAGAATAGAATAGAATAGAATAGAAAAAAGAATTGACTAGAATAGAATGCTTTATTGTCATTGCACAATTGTACAACAAAATTTCAGTGCATCTCTTCTTTCAGTGGAAGGAAACACAAGTTGAGGTTAAAAAAAAATGACACAACACATAATCAAACAGAACAATAATAAATAGTCAAATAATGCAAATGTAAAAGTAATAAATAGTATTATAAAAAGTATTGCACTCAGTCCAGTGGATCCAGTACTACCAGTTTACAGAGTTCAGTTCTCTGATGGCACATGGGTAGAAACTGTAGGCAGTCTAGAAGTGCGGGTCTTAATAGACCTGAGCGCCTTCCAGAGGGCTGCAGAGTGAGAAGGTGGTGTCCTGGGGTGAGATGAGTCTTTGGCTATATATGTTTGTGGCCCGACGCAGACATCGGGCTATGTATATGTCCTGGAGAGAGGGAAGCTGTGTGCTGGTGATGTTCTGTGCTGTTTTAATTACTCTCTGTAGTGCTTTCCCATCAGCCTCAGTGCAGCTAGTAAACCACACCAGGAAGCCATAAGAGAGGAAATAAATTAAAATGTATATGTATACTTAATGTCATGTAATGTTATACTTTTAAATCAAATAATAGAATCAGATCTATGTCACTAAATTGGGGTCACTATGATGAACTCACCACTGTGCCACTGCATGGGACCAAAGCCTGAAGACATTTCACATCAGCCTGTGTTGTTACACAACCTCTCAGTCCAAGTATTCAGGCGTAATTATTGCTGTCCGTAAACTAAAACAAACACTGGGCATGTAGTTTGCTTCCAAGTTTACAAGTTAGGAGTAAACAAGTAAAAACAATGCTGGGATGCAGAGTGACACACAAACAACCTGTGATTTGGTAGAAATGTGTTTACATATATCTATTGTCATCAATATTCTAATAGGTATATATAAATAGACTGAGGATAATAATTGATGATGACAGTGGTGGCACTGATGATGATGAGGCTGAAGTTAAAACAGGTGGTAGTTGTTGATGAAGATAATGCAAGTGATGTGAACGTGTTAGAGAACGGGTGTGGTGCCTGTAGAGTTACAAGAACCTCATTGGTGTCTGATTTACAACTTGCTGCTGTTGCCATGGTTACCGCTGTCAGGGTCACTCATTACAGGGCAGCGATGGCCTTTCTGCTGCCTTAGGGGAAATCAGTTATTGATCACATGGTAGTTTGTTAACTGAATTATCCAGGTGTCTGGGAGATTGATTAATCTCTTAGCTGTAATTCATTGTGTATTCTTATCGTCTACCCGGCTGTAGATGGTGGAGACCTGTCAGCTTTACCCTCACTCTTACACAGCACCGATAGCTTGATCATGTATGAGGCCATCAAATGCATATGTAAGTCCCAGGTTTATGATTTTGGTTGAATTTTAAACCACCCCAGTAAACAGCAGAGAGCAAGCCAGCTTCAGCTTCATGTTAAAATCTGTCATCTGCCATGTCTTGTGTGTGTGTGTGTGTGTGTGTGTGTGTGTGTGTGTGTGTGTGTGTGTGTGTGTGTGTGTGTGTGTGTGTGTATGTGTGTGTGTGTGTGTGTGTGTGTGTGTGTGTGTGTGTGTGTGTGCGTGTGAGTCGGCTCTGGTCATATGGCTTCCTGAATAGATGTTTATGTGGATGCAGACTCATTGGGAATATTCATCTATTATGCGTGGAAACCAGGCATGCTGGATTGAGGATGCTGTAACTGGGCAACAGCTGAGTCAAAAAAAAAAATCATTCTTTTATTAGACTGTACAGGTAGAAAACAATAAAAGTCAGTGCAAAAGTTTTAAAAAAAATAGACAATCAGTGCAATTATTCACATCAAATAGAATTATTTACATAGAAAACAAGTATCCATACAATAAGTAATAGTACAGTTTGAAAGAAAAGCCATTCAATTTAAAAGTCAAAACATATACACAGTTAAATATTTCTTAATATTTTACTTTAAAACGCAAATATAAAATACTATCATGATAATAATAAAAATAAATAGAATAGTTGAGGGAGCACCTCGGCCTAATTTTTACCAGGCAGTGAGTGGCACTAAATCAACCTCACAAACCACAACCTTCCTATAAGATTTCATTCTAATCTCCTGGATTTGGATAATGATCCGGTTCCACACTAAAATCCTGCACATTCATAAATATTAGCTGACTAAATATGCTTTTTTTTAACACTTATTTAGCAGCTTATTTATCGAGAAACTTATTAAAATATCCAAATTTGAGCCTTTTTTGCCAACATTAACGGAACAGAAAAGAAAAAATCCTGGATTTTCTGATATATCCTACAAACAAACAGATGAACAAACAGACAGCCGGACAAACAAACATGTGTGATCGCATGATGATTCTTACATAAGGTAATGGATGATAACACTGCTCTGTGCACCATCTGCATCAAATACTTCAGTGAACGGGGTTGTGGCTTTCTACTGCTCACTCAGGATACAGAACACCAATGAAACTGGGCTGAAAATGGAGCTCATCACACAAGACATTAATTCAATGTCAGCCTGACATCATGCAGGTAGTTCTGATGGTTTAGATCAATGAAACAAATTCAATTTTTATAAGAATAACCTGCATACGGCTGTATACTGTACATAACAACCACACATGGTTTAACCTCCTTCCAATTATCCCAAATAAAGTGGTTGCATTACTAAAGATCTCAGATCTCACTGCTGTACAGCAGAGTATCTGTTACAGCCTGGAAGGGTGTTGCTGGGGGTCAGAACAAAAGGCCATTCACTCTCCATAACACTTGAAGAATGAGTTTTATGGACGCAGCATGAACAGGAGAGATGTTTTATTACCATAGAGTAACAATACACTTATTATGAATGGCATCAGTACCCTTATACTCAATTATAATTAATAATATACTTAATTTATCATTTATTTAATTGCAATAATACTCCGTCTCTAAAGGGAGACTACTGATCCCTCACAGGTAGAAAATACAGGATGTTGGGTCTGTTTCCAGAACTGATGTCTAACAAAACATAAAGGTTATTTTCATCTACATGCTACACAAGATATTATACCCTTATTTTCTTATGCGTATGATGTAAACATTTACAGTTGGTTTAGTCGTCTTTCACCTCCAGAAACTCTGATTGCTTCAGCCTTGTGCATACGCCTGCAGGTCACCACTGCTCATGTCACATTACTTGACATGTGTTATTAGTTTACTCTGTGTTATGCCTCCCTTGTGTTTACTTAACATTCTGTATATTACCCCGGTCCTCAGGATAAAAAAAATCGCCTACCTCCACTAAACCCCTGAGGTAAAGCAATTTGATGGAATTTCAAACCCTACATTTATTTTGCATGAAGAAACAACTTGTTATTGATCACAGGCTTTGTGAATAAACAGAAGTTTGGATGGAAGATAAAATAAATGGACACACAGTACAGTGCCTTAGGTTGCATTTGAGTCTGTACTAGGGTTGATGTTCAAAAACTGTGAATGACACTTTTCATCTACAGTACTGTGCAAAAGTCTTAGGCAGGTGTGTAAAAATATAAAATTTAATTGTTTATTTTTATTGATTTACAAAATGCAAAGTGAGCGAACAGAAGAAAAACCTAAATCAAATCACTATTTGGTGTGACCACCCTTTGCCTTCAAAACAGCATCAATTCTTTACAGCATTTCTTCACACCTGCCTAAGACTTTTGCACAGTACTGTATGTGCAATTACTGTATACAGGATGACGCTTGTAGGCATGAGTTTAAATCAGAATCAAAATCAGAATCAGAATCAGCTTTATTGGCCAAGTATGTGTACACATACAAGGAATCTGACTCCAGTTTTTGCTTGCACTCAAGGTACTGGACAATTAGTTAGACAAAGATATAGAAAGAAATATATATATATATATATATATATATATATATATATATATATATATATATATATATATATATATATATATATGTGAGTGTCAGTAGAAATATACAGGACATTAAAATGTACGAGACAGAAAAATATAAGGGACAGACAAATATACAAGACAGAAAATATACAGGATCAAGAAAAATATACACTAGTATATGCTAGGCTTATGTACATTGTGCATTGGTTTAAAGTGAGGAGTGCAGAAAGTCAGGAGTGCAGCATTTTAGAAGTAAATTCCAAAATATAAAGTGTAAAAGGAAAGGAAGTTTGCAATATATAGTATACCTCAGAGGTACCCCTCATACATTACCGAACCAATTTAGGTCACCTCACTCAGGATGGGGCACCTGCTCTGTACTGGGGCTCAACAAGGGAGAGGTGAGAGCTGGCTCATTTCCTGAAGAGTTAGATCATATTAATGTCTGACGTTGAGCAAGAGAACCAGAGTTATTTACAGCCTACCTCTTCAGCCGGGGGAGAATATGTCAGTCTGGCTCAATCAGGACACAGCAACACCACAACTAGATGTATAAGAAGACTCATTAGATTTCTGAGTGCTTCAAACCTAGATGGCCGCCCTCACATCTGTATACAGGACCAAGTCTGATACGCCGTCAAATGTTTCTATTCACTAATAACCCTGACTCTTCTGTGTTCCACAGGGGTCAAATGAAAGTGGATGACCCAAGTGAAGAAGGCAAATACTCAACCAGATGAGACAAGTTGAATCCATCGCTGAGTGCTGCAGCCAACATGAACATTTGTGATTTGTGTGCGTGGTTGTGTGTATGTACTGTATGGACATGTCTGAAAACCTTCCTGTGAGAGGGGGCATGTTAAAGGTGAAGTAGTGTGAGTGTGAGTGTGAATGGGGTGTGAGGGTGTTCACCATGTCTGAGGAGGACATGATTAACTGCACCATCAGCCATGAAATCCACCAGTACCTCTTCTCCTGTGTGTACATCCTTGTACTACTGGTAAGCATGTGTACATCTTGAGTTCCTGAATAAAACTGTTAAGGTGCCTGAATACCTGATAAAACTGATGGGGAAAGTTTTTCTTTCCGAAGTGATGCAGTTCCCTTAAAAACATGACGTTGCAGCGTTGATTCTTAGAGAGGAAGCTCAGCTAATGTGGGCAAATTGCTGTACGATTCACAGCCTTGCGTTGCATCAATGGGGTCATGTTAGGAAACAAGGAAACAAGTCTGTGTTTGTGAGGTGTGATGATGGAGGGCAGGACAGCTGCAGTGTTGTCAAGCTATGTGCACCCAAACAAATGATGGTTACATGAACTGCAGACTTATATTTCCTCTAGCTATGAATGTCTCTGTCTCTTTATGTCAGCACTATAAAGTCGTATTAACATGTTAAAGGTGTGACCAAACTCCTTCTGCTCTTCCACTTGGCAGGAATATATATATATTAAGTCCAATGTACAGGCTCAACCTGTGGAAATATAGAATTTAAACATTGGTCAAACTTTATATCGTTGGGCTCAGAAATAACCTTTTGCCTTTGCTATTGCATTGTGATGGCTATGTGACTGAACAGTAAGTTATGTAGAGAGTGCCAAGGAAAAGAAGGTAGATGGATGAATAGACAGGGATTTGACAGCAAATCTGAGCCAAAGCTTTACAAAATCCTAGTAGTGTACTCTTTATGTAGGGGGGTGTGGAGGTCAGGGTGGCAGATGGGTCTGTAGTGAGTCCTATACTTAAAAGTGTGTAACATTTGCCAGGTTAGTAACCTTAACCACAACCTAACTTTACCTAGCTTTAACCATACTATACCGTAACTGTGTTTTTTTACTTACTTTTATATTTTATTCTGTTTATAAGTGATGAAGAGGAGGGCAGTGCGCCTGGTGTCAGACAATCAAAAATAATTACAGTAGATGATCTTCTTCATTCTAGATTGGGGTTCCCTCCAACATGTACTCTCTATACCATGCTGCTCTGCAGCTGAAGCAGAGGAATGAGCTGGGAGTTTACTTACTGAACCTGACTGTGTCTGATCTGTTGTACCTGGCATCATTACCACTGTGGCTACAGTACATCTTTCTGGTAAATGAAAACTAGTCATTTATTCTCTTAAATCTGTGATTTGATGAATCTTTCCAGTTTATTGATTCTTTGATGTTGGATAAGTGTCTCAATTTACATAATGACTGAAGAATTATTTGCAATGTTAAAGTAAAACACACAAAAAAACAAAAAATAAATATACAGTAGTTCTGTCACAGTGCAATTTCCTGCTTCCTTGAAACATGTTTAACAGAGACTTATCTTTTCCGTTCATATCTAAAAGACGGTTCCCTGATTTATTGTCCTCTTCTTGTCAAAAGTGACCGACTGTACTACAACTACCATCATCATCTGAATAGGGCAAATTTTAAAGTTAAACTCACTTCAATCTCAATTAGCAATCTCAAACACTACATGTAATATTATTAATGCTGCCTGCAATTTGCTAAAAACATAGCAAATAATGGCTTAAGTCTTTTCACATTATGAAATAACTTTTTGATACATTTTCTGATCAACACATTATAATATTAGGGACAACGTTTGATTAAAAAAAAAAAACATAAATAACACAACATATGTTGCAACAATACAACTGCGTTGAGTTCCTGATCAGGAAACCAGGCAGTCATCCCTCACTGGCCCCCCACCCAGAGACAGCACCAGTGGTATTGGTTATAATACCTAATACCATATTTGTAGTTTTGCAATATGTGTAACTTTTTCAATCTAAAAATTGCTTCTGAAATCGTAGTGTAACAATAATTATGACATGTAATAACTTGAGACATTATACTGTGTGTAGAAAAGAATCAGGTCACCTGCATGGATAAGCAAATAGGTCCTACAAAATTATCTGTATCAGTTCAGTCAACTAAATTATCTGAATCCACACCAATAATCACAATGGATGAGACGTACACTGGAAGTTCCTGTTTAAACTGAGCTGGGCAGGATGAAGCAAAGCTGTTCATTTAAGACTGAAATGGATATGGGTGGGTGAGAAGTTGCTCTATTTTTTATTTATTAGAAACCCATTTACAGAATTGAACTTCAGATCAAAGATTTCAATCCACAAGAGTAAGAGGAATATAAAAGTTTTTTATAAACTTGGATTTTTAAATGATATACGTCACGAGTACGAATATTTGCATGTTTCACTCAGATGATACCCGGAGACTCATTTCAGCCAAGTTCTCAGTCAACCCTGTTGTTCTATATGCAGGCTATTAGCCTACTGTATATATGCACCTATTATGTTATGTTATCATTTTCTTTTACACCAGTTTCTCACTGTTGGTATATTTGGTTATTTTTTTATCACAGAATATGTCAGTCTAATTTTACCGTTACTTTTCATTTACTACGTCATAGTCCAGTTTCATCTACTTTCACCCACATGCGCTGACTTCTTGTCTTGTACATCATGTGTTGTTGTTTCAGGATGATGACTGGCGTCACAGGGAATGGTTGTGTCAGCTGTGTGGCTTCCTGCTCTATGAGAACATATACATTAGCATTGGTTTCCTGTGCTGTATCAGTCTGGATCGCTACCTGGCTGTGGTCCATCCTTTAAGGTCATTTTGATGTGTTTTTATCAATTTAAAGCTTCATTTTAAAAAAATAAAAATAACTTGATATCTCTTCCTGCTGTCTCCAGGTTCACCTCTCTCCGCTCTATGAGTGCAGCATGGCTTGTTAGCGCCATCATCTGGCTGAAAGAGATCTCCGTGGGCGTGGTTTTCTTTCACCATAAAGAACTGAGCCAAGATCGCAAGAACCAATCAGTGTGCTTTGAGCACTACCCAATGAAGTCGTGGGAGTATCCAATCAACTACTACCGCTTCACTATTGGCTTCATGTTCCCACTGGCTATCCTATTGGTGGGATAACTGTTCTACAAATCTGTTACTGAAAAAACTTTGAGAAAGTAGCATCAAATTGAATTTTAATCACATTTAAGTTAATTTACTAAAATTATGACACATTTTTATGCCAAAATGATGGGTTATGGCACAGCCATTCTACATGCAGCCTTTTCGCTCCCGACTAACTCCGTTGTACCAAAATTGGCTGCAATCACCTAGAGGGCGCTCATGAAGGAGTCCTAAATGAATGGGAGTGGAAGGAGCTAAACGGATAAAAAATATTATTTCCACCTACTTCTAGACAAGAAAGCCCACATTTTATTTTAACTTATCCAAATACAGTATCAATTATATATCACAAGTGAAATGAAAACACACCAATGACCCTTTGTTTTTCTTACAAGGAAGGTGATTTTGCCCACAAACTGCTAGCAGTCTGCTAATGAATGCTGATTGGTCAGTTAAGGATTTACGACTGATTGCGACCCGAAACCCTTCCTCAAAGTCTCCAGAGGTCTCCAGAGGTTTTTGAAATGAAATCGAATGAATATCTAAAGGAAGGACCAGGAGGACCTTTATTTTTGACAGCCAAATGTAGATCTTGCTGATGTAATAGCAGAGATATTCCCCTGGCTATTAATACCGTAAAGTATAATGCTGTAAAGTGCCTTCTGGTGCGACCAGAGAGTCCCACCAATACTGCTACTTAAATAATTCACAACACTTGAAGCAGCAAAAAAACATCTAATGGACTGATATTTATTGTATCAACAGATTATATCGAAAACATAATGAAAGTTGACAGAATCGTTCTTTTTTCCTCATAAACATTTAATTTTGGGGCGTCTGCTTCATAGAGCCCCATTCATTTTGGACTACCTCGAGAGCGCCCCCTACATAGACCAAAGTTCTGAGACTGGCATGTCTCTACTATTATTAGAATATCTCTGGTTATGGGACGAGAGTGATGCTACTTACTTCAACAAGTACTAATCAACTCCAGCCAGTAATGCTACTAGGCGTCAGGCACAGCGCCTTTTAACGTAAAGACAAAAACAGGAAGAGCTGGTGAGATTCTCAGTAGGCCAGACCGTCTCATTTAAAAGCGTTCAATGCAGCCTTGCCTTTGCCGACTGCAGTCGACAAAGGACAGGACCTCATAGACCGGGTCCTTCGAAGGATGCGGCCCCTGAACTGGGACAGAGCTCAAGTTGAGAGCCAAGAATTCGATCCACAAGTTTGTAGGCGTGTTCTTTTTTTCAGGCCTGAAGTAACAAAATTGCTCGTTGTAAACAATAAAATGATCTAATTGTTGGGTGTTACAATTGATAAAATGAAATAAAATGTCAATAAGTTTATCAAATCAAATGACATCATATTACTCAATTTTTCAGTTCACATCCACTTTTACCACTCCTTTCAACTCACATGCATTTTCATCACTTTCAGTTTTCTCATTTAATTTTGTATTGAAATATTCAAATGGTTTCTTCACAAAAGTAAAATGTTTTTAAAAAAGCCACGTTCCACCATGTGACATGTTTGTTGATTCCAGCTTATGGTCCCACTCTCCACTAAGTCAGATTGCCAATTGCAGATGGAAAATTCAGTGTACCATTATATTTTCCAATTGTGGCCACATCAGAAGGTGTTAAGCAAACTGACAGAACATAGTCAAGTCAAGCCAAAATGTATTTATAGAGCACATTTAAGATAACCAGCAGCTGACCAAAGTGCTGAACATGCTTAGAATAACAAAAAACAGTTGCCACATGAACAATATAAAAGTAAATAACAAATAAGAATAAAGAAAACAAAATGCAGTAAATGCAATGATCTGATGTGAATAGGAAGGCTGTTCCAGAGATTGGGAGCAGCCACCAGAAAGGCCCGGTCGCCTCTGCTTAACATAAGCTAGAAGAGGAAATAAAAGCTCTGAAATCCTATATTCTTACCAGGACACATATAAAAAATATTTGAAAAACATGAAAATAAATATATATGTTATGTGACGAATTAATTATGTTATAAAAGAAAAACTCAACTGTGTAAAAATAAGTTGAGAAGAAAATAGGAGATTATGCAAAGAAAATAAGACGACCAGTTAGGTTTTGTTGATGATCCTGATACATATTTGTCCTGTCCAGATTAGCTACCTGTGTGTCCTTCGTGCCGTGGGTCGGAGTGCTGGGACGCAGCCAGACCAAAAGATGAGGATCCGGCAATTAGTCAGCAGCACCATCCTCATCTTCCTCGTCTGCTTCTCTCCATACCACGTCTTCCTGTTAGTACGCACCCTGCTGGAGCGTGACTGCAGCTTTATTACAGGTACGCTTTCTTGAAATTTATCTTGCGACTTGGGATGAAAACAGTTCTTGTTTTAAAAATGCGGCCTCTTCTCTTATTTTCCAGGAATATTTAACTTCTACCACTTGTCCTTGCTGCTGACCAGTCTGAACTGCGTGGCAGACCCTGCTCTCTACTGCTTCGTGAGTGAAAGCGCCCGCCGTGGCCTCTACAGAGCCATATTCAGGCCTCTTTCCAGGATACTATGCTGTCGCTGTCGCTGTCGCCGTGGCAATGCCAGCCCAGCCAACCAAGCCACTGATTCTCACAAAGCCACCACTGATGAGAACAATGCTCATCCGACTGTTATGCTGCTCACACATATCAGCACACTGAACAACGTAAAAATAGACGCTTCCAGGAAAAAAACAATTTTAATCACACAGAGTGAAGACAAAACTATCATACCCTTAATTGTACACTCTGACAAATATGTGGACAGGGATGGAAAGCCCAGCTGTGTGACAGCCATGGAAAGAGCCAAAAGACAAAGAAGACTGACAACACCAGCTGAAATCATTCAAAGACAGGACAACACTCATTCCCAGACTTTGCTGAGAGAGAGTGAAAACCAAAAAACAGACCAACCACAACTAAACTGCCTGTAAGGTTAAATCTAGCAGTGGCCCTAATGAGAGCTGGCCAACCTGGCTGTGTTTACATCATCATCATCATCGGTAAAGAGTTTCCTCTCTCACTCAAGTCCTAATATGGAGCCCTGATACAGCAGCTGACGAGATGTGAGAGCTCAACAGCAATTTTTACACTGTAAATAACCTGTTGACGATTCTGTGGTTCATAGACAGACTGATTGGAGGCTTTGTATCAGGTTGACAAATGGTCCTCATGCATCAGGAGGTCTTAATAGTGCAGTTTGGTTCCCATCCCTTGGAGGGCATCTTATCAGTATTCCTTTCAATAATTCCTTTAAATAATAGTATTACGGAAAGGCTTCCTAATACGTTACCCTTTATGAAGGGTGGTTTTAACCAATAACTTTGTAAAAAGTTAATGAATCATTAACTCATGCTTTAGAGATTGGTTATAAGCCATTATTAACAACAATGTTTGGGTTCCCAACAGTAACGTAGCCAGGAATCCTATTGTGGGTAGGCATGGAGAAAATCTGTTGAGCCTAAGATTCTTTAGAGCTGTATTTATGCTAAAACAGGCAACTTTTACCGTTGCATTACCTGTTAAAATGAGCAGTATTTAACCAGAATGACACTCAGTAGAGTGGATACCTCTACCAAGAATCAACAGTCCTATATGTGTCTCTGTAGCTTACCTAATCCACGTCCTGCCCATTCATTAAGTCCACTCAACAAAAATGTAAATGCAACTTTTTTTTGCTCCCTTTTTTCGTGAGTTGAAGTAAAATATTTCAAACTTTCTCTATGTACACAAAAGACTTATTCCCCTCAAATTTTGTTCACAAATTTGTTTACATCTGATTTAGTGATAATTTTCCTTGATGGAGATAATCCATCCACCTGACAGGTGTAGCATATCAAGATGCTCATTGAACACCAGTGAGCAGTGATTGAGTTGTACCAGTAAGCAAATGGCTTTGGGAGAGACTGGCATGCACCGTCCATCCGAAGTGCTATACTACGTAGGGGTTTAACCTTGGGCCACATATCAAGTTCAGTACAAAGAAGACCCAAATTAGCAGGCAGGTCAAAAAAACCTAACAGATGTTTTTGTTCTAAAAACCTGAGGAGAAATAAAAAAACATAACAGGCACAGAGAATACAGGCAGAAATACTGGGGGAAGACACAGGCAGCAAATGGTAAAACGTATCGTTTTCATACATTTTATAGTATGAGTTACAAAGTTACTCCTGAAGTTACTTGGATAAACCAGTTACCTTGCTCCAGAGTGCAGCCCTCTGGACTTCTAAATATGAAGAGAAACAATCTCTAATGTTTACATGTTGCTATTTGCATGCATGAGATTAGAATTGTATTATGATCACATTATTAATTATCTGTGTGTGAATCCATCTATTACTGGACAGTTACATATAAATCATGTTCAAAAGCGTATTTCCTATATGACATGTAACATTACATTAAATCATGAAAAAGTGTAAAATTATTGTAAAAACTTTCAACGTTGTGTAAATATACCTTTTTGCTCAATATGACTTCATCGTGGAGGATTTAACTTTAACAAAGACATAATATTATGATCAAAACATCTTGTCATAATGATAAATGTTAAAGAATATTTTTGAAACCGTTTAATAACAGCTTCTCATTGTGTGTGTGTGTGTGTGTGATTGTGTGTGTGTGTGTGTGTGTGATTGTGTGTATGTGTGTGTGTGTGTGTGTGTGTGATTGTGTGTGTGTGTGTGTGTGTGTGTGTGTGATTGTGTGTGTGTGTGTGTGATTGTGTGTGTGTGTGTGTGTGTGTGATTGTGTGTGTGTGTGTGTGTGTGTGTATATTCTGACACAGACAGTGTCTTTCTTAGGTAACACATTGATCAATTCAGGCCTTCTTGATTATGTATATGCACACTGCCACAGTTGTCTGTGTGGTGTGTTCTGGTTTATGTACGTCCTCTTGGCTCCAGAGCAGTCAGTTGGATAAATCTCTGAAGATCTCTACCATCAGGTTACATCTGATGTCAGGCTGCACATCAGGCTGTACTTGATGAATCACCATGACTTTCTGTGCAGATTTTCATGGCCCCTAGAGAATAAATCATAATATTTAGGTGATCTCAAGACTTTCGTCCACCAATATTTATCAGCTAAGGAGCCAAATGTTATCCTCAGGAGGTGATGGAGACCAAACCAGAGTTAAAAGTGAATATTAGACTTATTAGATCTGTCCCTCTGTGTCTGCTGGATGTGTGCAAGTGTTGGTTAACAAATCAAATCATCTTGAAGTGGTGTAAATATTTAAATATGTGTGTAATGTGTGTTATTTTCAGAGGCATCAATCAAATCAAATCAATTGTCATACATTGCCCCTTTACACCTATCATAGTATCCTAACATAAGCATGCTAACATGCTAAAAGATGTTTGACAGAATCAAGCCTATTAAGCTATCCTGCAGGTAAATTGCTTTTTCATAGATTTCATTCAAAGAGTAACATTTTTGATTTCCTGGTTAAACAAATAACACCAAGACCTTACAAAAACAAGAGACTACATATTATACATACATGTTTAAATGTTCCTCTGCTCATTTTAGTTAAAATCTTTGATTTTGTGATCACACATGTAAAAGGGCTTGAGTGCAGTTAAGTTTTGAGTTGCAGCACTTTTAAGGGAATCTGGTTGTTTTAACATCTACAATATTCTGTTTCTTTATTCCATGAATTGGTGAAGTCATGTTAGGGTTGGCTGGATGTGATTTATTAGTGTTTGTTGTTTTTAGGAGATTAATAAATACAGTTGTCAGGTGAATCAGGAAATGAGTGTGTGAAACTGAAGTGTTCAAATTAATGTGTCATAGTGTTGTTTTTGGAAACATAATCCTTCCTCTGGAGGCTATTATGATGCATGTGTGCCTACTGAAAGTGTGCATACAGAAAAACACTCTTCAAATGTGTACGTGTGAACAGGATCTGTGTGCGAGTGTGTTATGAGAAGGTGAATTATGCATGTGAATTTGCGTGTATTAATCTTACCAGTATCCGCTACGCCTGGCTGCTGCTGTCGTCTACCAGGAAGTCCCATTACACTTGGGTCACTTCAGGGTCAAAGGTGAAAAGGAGATGAAGGGAGACGAGCAGAACAGTATGGAAGAAGCAGTGTGTTAATGTGGGAAATGCAGGATGGGGGGTAGATGGTACCCTGGGTCCTGCCCTGCAGCCCTACGTCATGCCAGAGGCAAGCTCCTCACTGCTTTCCCATATTCTGGTGCTTACCTCACATCTTCCAGGATGTGACAGAGACACAACCTGCCCTAAGCTCATGAGCACCCCTGTGCCTGGGGGGCAGAACTGGGACCTGGCCTGGAACGCAGTGCTGGATGGCCAGATGAGAGGGGCACGGTGGTGGTCCTTCCACAGCTAAAGAAGGGTGTGGGGGGCCTACGTGGAGAGGGTCATCTGCCCTGAGATACCACACAAGGGTGGATGGGTAAGTGTTCACAAGTGAATATCTGCATCTATGCAGAAGATAACCTAGTCCTCTTTTCCATAGCGTCCATCTTCTTAAAGACAAGCTACCACAACACTAGTCATGATTTTTTAAGTAATTGACTCGAACCCCAGTAACTCTGTTCCATCCTGTCAAACAACAATGGGAACCCAGTTACCATAGGTGGCACTGCAGTGATTTAGTATAGCACCATGAACATCAGGAACATGTGAGAGACAGATTTAAATAGATGTTTAAACTGAAGCATTATAGACTGAGATATCCTGGCTTTTAGTGTCTAATGTAAACCTCATTTACATGGCAGTCATGACATCACCCCCAGGGTGGGAAGGTCAAATGCTGGGATGAGGTCATACGGCTGTGTCAGTCTCCAATCTAGTCCTCAGTCTCTACCTGCAACTCCAAAACAGACAAATATTCACAGAGCAGGGTGACAACATGCCAAAGAAAGGGAGAGACAACAGCACAGGAAAATCACTGGTGCTGATGTGGTGGCAAAAACACTGATGTCTAGAGTTTAAGATGAATGAAAATAAAGAGAGGGAAAAGTAGTTCTGCAGAAAGGTCAAATGTACGGACAGAGTCTCGTCACAAGTGACAAAGAGAAAAGAGATCAGCATGGTTTTATTCAAAGTGTGTTCTCCCATATAGGTATGTGGCTTAAACTAACAGAACAGACACCAAGGAGGCCATAGTGTGAAGCCAAGCACTTTGCTCATGTCAAGGTTGGATGATACAGGTCAAAAAAAGAGTTCAGCTGCAAAGCCTACATAAGCTGTTAAGTATTATACAAATCAATTACATATGGTGAATAATAAGAAAGTAACAGTGGTAGTGCAGATCATTACATATGGTGTAATAATATGTTATAAATGTCCATTACATTCCCCTCTTTGACCATACTCTGGTCACAAAAGAAAAATGTATAACAGATCATAAATACATCAGAAACAACAGGCCCTAAGATGAGGTTTCAGTTTTCTCCTCATAACATATGATCAGAAAACAATCAGCCAATCTAGTATCTGAGGGATTTAGAATCTGAGGGAAGAACAGTGAAATTAAAACATTCACAGGTCAACACCATCAACCCCATCAACACCATCAACATCATCAACACCATCAACAGGAGCTCTCCAGGAAAGAAGAATCAGAGGAGTGTAACATTTGGTGTGATATCATTTTTTCCAATGGATCTCATCAGCAAACCTCTTACACAAGGAACAATGCAACAACCTAGAAAAACAACACAATAACACATGCAAGGATAGCACCACCAAGTTTAGCAAACATAGCTCCACATTTAAAACAGTGAAATATATTCACTTCATTGGACATTCATGTGTACCAGTCTGTGGTTTGTACGGTTCAGATACTGTGTGTTCATGCAGATCTCTATCCTGACCTGTGCAGTCCATGCATGGGAGGATAAAGTCCTATTATAGTCTTGTCTTATTTGAACTGTCACAATCTATAGACAAAACTAGGGCTGTTAAATAATACTTCTTGAAGTTATTACTTTTCAAGAGGAAATGTCTGCCTTAGGCTACGCTCACGCTGCCAGCCTTAATGCACAATTTTGATTATTTCTCAGATTGGATTTATTTTTTTGTGTTGCTGTTCACATTACTTTTAAAATGTGGCCTATATCAGACTCCAGTATGAAGAGTTCACTGCCACGAACTGATCTGCATGCACAAAAGAACAATAACAAAGACGTCACATGCAGCACGCCGTCCTACTCGGCTCAAGCGACCAATCTCCCTGAAAAAGCGTGCAGCAGTTGGATGGTATTGGTTGTATTTACTGGCAACAGGTACGTGTTACCGCATGTTGACTAACTTTTTGGGCATTGCAAAGTCCTCCGTTTGCTCAATTGTTCGAGAATTAGGCCGTGCACCATGTCCTTATGCCTATTTACATTAAATTGCCCAAAGGAGATGAACTTCAGGAGGTCATATATGGCCTCTGAATGAGGTGGGGTTCCCCTGCAGTGCACTGCTGCGATTGATGGGAGTCATATTCCTGTCATTGCCCCTAAAGAAAATCACACTGATCACTTCAACCGCAAAGGACAGCATCCGGTCCTTCTGCAGGGGGGGTCGATCATCAGTTCTGGTAAACCTATAGGAAATAATCTATCTTTTATACATTTCACATAGGTCAACTAGAGGTAGCCATCAGCTCAAAGTTATGCTGCAATACTGCAATGTTGTCAACTGCAGTATTGAAAACATTGCAATATTAATTTACAATAATTGAAGTTATTTAATGGAAGATGATGTCAAAGTCAAAGTGAATTCCGCTGTGATGTTTCAGACTGAGGTCACATTGTCAAATATCCGACCTGTGTCTGATTTAGGACCACATATGGAAGTGGCCCAAATGGGAATTGAAAAAGATCTGATTCCATGTGGTTTGTTCTGTTCACACTGTCATGAAAAAGTCACATATGGGCAAAAAATCAGACCTGGGCCACATTTTTCCTGCAGTGTGAACGCAGCCTTTGCTGAACGGACACAACTAACGTGTCCTGTCTCTTCTTATCAGGTTTAAAACAGGAAACACCTTCTGTTAACAGGTAGCCTGATCTGGACGCCTGTAACTCATCATTTTTGTTGGTATTTTTAAAAAAATAAAATACTATTTTAGATCATATTTATAGGCTCCTGTTCACAAGGTTCACGCCCACAGTAGACTTTATTTCAGTAAACACCTTGAATCAGTACTTCTACATTTACCTGTCTTTTTTACACAAGGCTGTGGCTTAGGGGGTAAGAGCGGTCATCCACTTATCAGAAGGTCGGTGGTTCGATCCCCAGTTCCCCGAGTCTACAAGTCGAAGTATCCTTTAGCAAGATACTGAACCCCAACTTGCTCCCCGGGCACCATAAGGGCTGCCCACTGCTCCTCAGGGATGGGTCAAACGCAGAGAACCAATTTCACTACATTGTGCCATGTATAATTGTATGTGACAAATAAAGCTTCTTCTTCTAAAAAACTGTACTTCTACTTGAGTACAGAATGTGTGTACTTTAACCACCTCTGCTGAAAGGCAGTGAATTACAATTTCATTATGAAAGTGATGGTATTCTAAGTGTTTAGCCTTCTTTCCTGTTCATCAGACTGTATCTATCATCCAGTCATTTAAACTGATATCACAACAGAACTGCTGATAAAAACCACAAGCTGCTGATCTTTAATGTTTGGTTGGCCTGATGTCTCTGCAATGTTGACTTACTGTATATTTACAGGCTTTCCTATATGTTTACACATGCAAGTATTACAGTATGTCGACATATTAGGTTTCTAAGCATTGTTAGTGGGGCTGTTGGTTTTTTGAGGTCTCTCCTGTGGTTTTGCCTCTGCTTTTCTGTTTTATACAGAGTCTACATGCTATTCTGTAAAACTGAGTTTTACCAGCAGCTAGTAATAATTAATTAATCTTTTAACTTATCTGGCAAACATAAATGGCAAAAACCTGTTCTTATTCTGGTGGTCAGACACATAAGTGAGGTAATGAATGCAAATAGGAAAGAAAGGCACATTCACATGTAATAGGACTTAACAGTGATGTCAGTCACTCAAAAGTAAAATCTGACCTCTTGAAAAATGTGGAGAAGGCTTCTCATAGGACCATCAAATCCTACTTGAGGCACATGGATTTGAAGTCCTTGTTAAAGTTTGAACTGAAGTGATTCCAAGATGCTTCATAAATAAACATTTAGCAGAAACAACAACCTTTGAGATCAAAACATTTATTGATTTCACAGCTGTGCACTCACTGTGAATCTAACATTTTAGCTCCATTGGGGAGATTACAATTGTTACAAAGACATACTGTTGGTAACAGAGCTATAAGTAATACTGTCATATGGAGAGAAACTTTACACAAACAAATTAACATATCATTCCTTCAGAAAACGTTTTACATTAAATTCAAGACATGAAACTTTTATAAAAGTGTATTTCTCTCAGTAGGTCTCCACATGAGTGTCAGCTCAATAGTTTCTCGTGTACATTGATCCTCAGGGCCACGATTTAATTTAGATCAGAAATATCCACATTTTTTATTCCTTTTTTCACAATACCAGATTAAATTGATCTTGTGGGTTTTGTTCTGTTTTTTCAAAGAACTTTCAGATCGGATCATTCTGATGCACATAACTGGAGATCAGAACAATTTAATCTACATTTCTTATCTTTGGATTCGCCTCTCTCTGGTGATCATGTTGACACTGCATTTCATTAACATAGACAACTGTAAAGTTTTTATGTATTCCCACTAATGGATAAACTATAATCGACTACAACAACTATAACAGATCAACAGAATAGTTGATGAAAACATCAACTATGCATAAATTACAACTACATGACAGATTTTCATGAAACTTGGTGGAAGAGTGGGGGTGGGCCACGTACCAAAAATTGAAAATTGAATTTTGGAGAAGATCCAGATAAAGGGGTGCATCCAGGATAGTCATTTTGGTGGAATACATGTCTTGTTGGCATTTGGCTTAGGTTTGAATTCAAATAAGAGATTTGCAGCAAAAGGAAGTCCACTTAAAAATTCTTAATGGAACATATTCCTCTGACAGTGTTTCCCCTATAAATTATTTTAGGCCCAGTGGCAAGAGCTGATAGAGACTATGTGCGCACACCAAATGTTTGGTTATTTATTTCCATGTAAAACACTTAAAAGTGATCACAAGGAGAGGATGACTCAATAAACTTCTTACACACTACCACACTTCACTTCACTGGAAAAAGTTATAGCAAATAACTTAACTGGGGGTTTGGGGGCTGGGGGTCTCGTTGGCCTCGTGGCCCACCAGGCCTGAACAATAGAAGGGGAAACCCTGCTCTGAAGAATTCAGAAACAAACATAACAATTTCTTCTTCCACAGATCTTTCAAAGGTACAACTTCTCACCGGTGTGGGCGCATCTCATGTGGACTGTTAACTGACACGACTGTCTGAAATGTTTCCCACATGTTTTACAACTGTAAGGTTTCTCACCTGTGTGGATTCTCGTGTGGAGTGTCAAGCCCCAATTTGTTGTGAAATCTTTCCCACATGTTTTACAAATATATGGCTTTTCATCTGTATGGCTTCTTATGTGGACTGTTAATTTACCAGTCTCTCTGAAATATTTCCCACATGTATTACAACAGTAAGGCTTCTCATCTGTGTGCATTCTCATGTGGACTGTTAATTGACTAGTCCGTCTGAAATGTTTACCACATATTTTACAACAGTAAGGCTTCTCATCTGTGTGGATTCTCATGTGGACTGTCAATTCACTATTCTGTCTGAAATGTTTACCACATGTTTTACAACGGTAAGGCTTCTCATCTCTGTGGATTCTCATGTGGACTGTCAAGCCCCAATTTGTTGTAAAATCTTTCCCACAAGTTCTACAACTGTAAGGCTTCTCATCTGTGTGGATTCTCATGTGGTCTGTCAAGCTCCAATTGTCTGTGAAATCTTTGCCACATGTTGTGCAAACATATGGCGCCTTAGTTCTGTTCTCTCTACAATGGGATTGAAATTCAGGATCAAATTCAAAATCTTTTCCACACGTCTCACCTCTCTTATCATGGCTTATAGATACATGAGAGCTGTTAGAGAGCAGCAGCAGGTCACTGTTTGCTGCTCCTACCACAGAGATTATAACTGGCATGTTGACTGCAGACTCTTCCTGAGCTGCACTTCCATTAGGTTTCATGTACAGAGTCTGATCTTCACTGTGGTCATTTTCTTCACAAGTAGGAGTCAACATAAAGGTATCAGTCTCCTGCTTCAGAACAAGCTGCTCTCCCTCCGAGTCCTCCTGCTCCTCTTTCACCTGTGGAGGCTCTGGGTCCTCTTGGTCCATACTGGAGTTCATCTCCTGGTTACAGAGCCGCTGGTCAGCAGGGACCTCCTCCTCCTCCTCCTTACAGACATGTCGCTGTAGGCGGTCTGGAGGGACAGGAAATAAAACAAATAGGACACTATTGTGATGAAGCAAATGCAGACATGCAAGTAAATGTTTCCCTTGCCATTGTGCAGGGTGGGCCGCCAGGCCAAAAAAATATTTCTTATATGCCACATTTGGTTACATATTCATTCATTCGTAAATAATTGTTTGCGTTAGCGAGCCTCTGTGCTGTGCTGTTCTGAAAAGCACTGTGTTGCTGCAAAGATATGGCACAACGCTGAGATCACCTGCTGTCTCACTTCTATCACCAGTGTCATTGTTTGTGTGTGTGTCGGGGTGGGTGGAGTGAATGATCATGTCCTTACTACACTCTTTGCTCCACACGGTAGCGGAATCCACCAAAGCGTGACACAGGTAACTACAGAAGTTAACTAGTTGACTAGTGGTAGTTTAATGACAATTTTCTCCAGACATCATCTGACAAATAGTGCGTGGTCGCGCTACGTTAAACAGTGGCCATCATGATGCCAGCTTGTGAGTTAATTAACGAGCTCATTAGCTAACATTACTTCATCCATCCTATGGGCAGGAGACAAATGACAGGAGAGACAAATGAGGAGTCACAGATGAGGGGAAAGGCAGTGAATATAGAGGGAGAGAAGGAACAAATCATAGGGTATAGGATGCAATATATGTGTGTAATAAATGCAGTTTATTGAGTCATCCTCTCCTTGTTATCATTTTGTACTAAGTGTTTTACATGGAAATAAATAACCAAAAATTTGGTTAGTCTATCAGCTCTTGCCACCGGGCCTAAACAGATTTCTAGGAGAAACACTGTAGTAGCAGCTATGTTCAAACAATCTGGATTATTTCACTCTCAATTTGATCTATTTTGTGTTCATAAAAGTGTTCAAAAAGTTTTTATGTACCCATCATGTGTAACTTCAATTCGGCTTTCCAGGCGACATCCAGCTGCCCGGGCTGACGATCGATCTCTTCTCTGTACTCGACGCTTTTTTAAAAAGCTCCACATAATTCTTCCACAGCGGATGTTGGTCGCTTTTTCAGAAACTCTCTTAAATACTCAACTGAAAACATTTTTGTTCACTGAAATAATTAGCTGCGAAACAAATACAATATCAACTTCCACTTACTCCACTGATACAGTACGCACAACGCCAATGGCACTTGTTTTGTTGACTTCCGCTTGATGTCCAGCAGATAAAGTTCCGACAAGGAAGTGAGCTAACTTTTAGTTCCGCTGTAGCTGATGGTATTTATTCAAAACTCGTGTATTTAAAATCAATAGAAAGGGATATTCATCCTCCGTTTATTCCACCAGGAACTTTAATAACCTTTGATACAGGATCCATTCAAATGTCAGTTAAAGAACAGTAGCACTATCAGCAAAAATATATTTTATTTAAGAAATGTTAAGCATGATAAAATTATTATAGCAGAACTGTCATTGCAGTATAATTATAAAATATTAAACACTAATGTCATATCATGAAACATTTGTGTGTAGCAGCTACTCGAGGTGGAGTTCACTTTTTTTAGACTCCATTGTAGATTTTAACAAATTCCTCAAATTAGGTAACTTTCCCTTTCATCGAGTTGATTTCTTTAGTAACTGAGGGGAAAGTCCGCTATTTCAGTTTTGTTGTCTTGAATCAAAGACAAACACTGAATTAGCAAGTGTGGAAACAAAATCAGGAGATCTATTATGACAAGCATTACTGTGAAATCAGAGGCGGAGAGACCTTTCTATGAGCAAATGTATGACTCCACACAACCAACATGGGTACCTGCACTCGTTCAGGTTCAGTTCAGTTCAGCAAGATTGCTCCAACCATCTGACCATTATTTGTGTTAATTCTCTTCAACTATTACGAACAGTATTTTCCAAAATATATTAAGTTTGAATGATGTATTGTGACATGAAGGTATCGACTCAAACAAATCTTACTATGGTATTTGATCTTGGCATTATCACTCAGCTCTAATCTGAAGACATTTTTAGAAATTCATACTTTTTCATCCAATGAGATTGTCTGATATGATGTAGGAAGATTAAAATCAGAATGCAAATCACATCCTTCATTTTTCAAAGTGTTGCAGTGTCAGAAGTGGCCGTCGATGTTCTGCTGATGGCAGTTTTAAATGAAACCGCAGACTTACTTGGTGAAAACACAAAATTCTGGGCAGTTGTTCCAAAACTAATTTCAAACTAATTTTTGGCCACATATTAAGGTTAATGAAGCCAAACATGTTGTCTGTCTTGTGTTCTATGTTATTGGCTTTTGTGTCACAGTCACAATCTGTTAAGAAATCGTAAACCAGTTTCACCTTTGGGGTCTTCTCAGTACTCCTGGATTTTAAGGAAGGACTGTGGTTTGGACATAAGATGTTGCTCTCAGTAAGCTTTCTCTCTTTGTTTCACATCCATGGCAGAGACAAAGCTCAAACATGAAAATAAAATGTGAAGGACGGAGCATTGGTCTCATTGGTCTCGTTACACGCTGTCATACCACAGCCATTCTACATATGCTGAGCACTTAACCTCTGAAGTAAAGCAGCACAGCATCAGTGTCCTCTATGAGCCAATACTGACATCTTTTGGCAAAAAAGAATATCACCCCACATTGATACAGGTGGATTTTCCTTGTTCTCAGAACGAGAGTAAACTAACATTAAGAAAAATAATAAGTGGTGGGGGGACTAAGATGATTTTCTGTCATGACAGACAATAATGTTTTCTGATTCTGATTCAGAAGTTAACAACAAAACCTATAACTGCAACAACTATTAGTCCTCCATAATATCCAGGGCACCACACCAGAAATCATCATGGCTGCCAGTGGTGCAGGACATGCAGACCAGGTGGTAAATAATTATATTTTAATCATAGTGATTTTCAATTAAACTGTAATATCAATATATACAACTCCTTATTATATTACTATGTTGATGAAGATAAAAACACTCATTTTCCAGTTTTCCCTGACAAGGGAAGGTGCAGGTTCTGCCCAGATGGACAGACAACCATCTCCTGTCAGAAATGTGGTGTTCATCTGTGCATTGTCACTGGAGGAAACCCACACAACTGTTTCCAAATATTCCACACAAAATTAATAGAGAGCGAGGAAGAGAGAGGCATTTTTGTTAGGATGTACCCTCTTGTTTCCAAGTAACTTGAAAGTGTGGATTCTATTCACTTGGTAAAACTGCAAGGTTGTGGTAAGCCTATACTGGGATATAAATGATAAAAATCAATTTTAAAATCAGTATGTTTCATGTAAATAATGAGGGAAAACAAGAATGTATCATCTCTCTTCATCAAATAAAACATTGAAATGTTCCACATTTTATACCTTAATAGGGAAACAAATCCTGGGAGATATAACTCATAAAATCCAAAGCCCACAAAATATTTTAAAAATATTTATGGGAATATTTTACTTATGAGCAAATGGGGCAAGTTGTAACATTATCCTATTTTCTTTTAAACTAATTGTCCACTCCTGCTTAAGGGCTAGAGAAGTCTCTGTCACTGCTGCTCTTGTCATGGTCCTGGGTTTTGAGTTTGTTATTTCCTGTTTTATTTTGTAAGCAGAGTTCTTGTGTCATGTCTTGTGCTTTACATTTCCTGTGTTTTCTTGTCATTTGTGTTGTCCTATTAGTGTATTAGTGTATGTTTTCAGATCATTCTCTCTCCTTCTGTGCTCATGTCATGTCTATGTTATTGTTGCATCTTTCTTTTGTCTTCCCCTTTAAGTTTTCCCTCTTGACTTTTTCCCTCCACTGAGAGTGTCTGATTATTTTCACCTGGCCCTAATTGTCTGCTCCTCCCTGTGCCACCTAATTGTCATTGTCTCATCACTCAGTGTATTTAGTCTGTGTGATTCCTCCTGTTAATTATCAGTTTGTCTGTTTTGCTCCATGTGCTCTGCTCCAGTCCCTCTTTGTGTTCTCTCCTTGTCCTCCTAGTGGTTTTCCCTCAATGTTTGTTTCTTGAAGATGTTTTATTTAGTTAACTCATTTTTTGACCTTGCCTGTGTTTTTGGATTTCCATAATGCATAATTTCTTGTTGGGTTATACTTGTTGGACTGTATTGTTTTCATGGACTTGAAGCCTTTGGTTATGCATCATATTTCTGTTGAGATCTCCAGTAAGTTAATTAAAGTTATCATTAACTTCATCCCACTGAACTCTCTGCCTTCCTTGTTGTCTGCATTTGGGTCCTATTTTTGAATTGAACTTCAGAGCTCTGGACATTCTGTGGATTACAAAACCTCGTCTTGGAGGGAAAGCACCTTCCAGAAGGCTGGGGCCTTCCTCAGTGGTGGAATGACCGACCTGCATGTGCATTCCATATCCCTTAAACAAGGCCAACATAAACTACAGTGCTCATATTTCTGAATTTGGATGTGATTTGTGTGTGTTGAGGTAACTCTTACTGTGACTAATTCTGTGGCTTGCGCCGTTCAGATACTGTATGACTCTCTCTCCATGTATAATGCATGGAGAGAGTAATATGTAATTATCTAAGGGGCCGTATACACGACCATTTCACCCCAAAACACCACCAACTACTGCCTTGGCATACAGACTACAGCATTTTCAGTCATGTTTGCAAGAGTGCCCTGTGCAAGGAAAACCGTCTATGAAAGATTGTTTATTCCTATTTCTGTGAAACATCTTAATCAGTAAGAACTGCCTGCTACTACCTCAATTTAGATCTATTTAAATTTAAATTTAAATGTTCAGGTGTTGTCATTCTTGCTTACGATGTATTGTTCATCCCTCCATCGAATTAAAATTACAGATTGATTCAGTTCTGCACAATGCCTCAGGCCTCTTTCATCGACGCTCTCAGACTGTGTGTTGCTATCTAGGGGAAGATTGTTGTGCAGCAAAACATGGTTTTAAGCCACTTCAACTACTACTAGTTTGAATAGACATACTGAATAATATAGACTTTTTTTTCACAAAACCCTCAAGATATCATTAGGTCTTATGCACCAAATTCACGGGGGGAGATGTCTATCACAGCAGAAAGGACCAAGGCTGTGCAGGCTGTGCAAAGATGCCCTTGATACAGTCCAGCATATAATAGCAGTGTGTGAGATGCAACCTGGGACAGCATACATTAAGAGGCATAACCAAGTGTAGTAGCATACAGAAATATCTGTGCCGAGTACAGATTATAAATCCCCAAGTCCTGGGAGGTGCCACCAAAAGTGGTTGAGAATAACAGAGCCAAGATCCTGTTGGACTTCAAGTTCCTGACTGAGAAGCAGCTGCTTGAAGGCATGGATTTTACTTGTAACACAGTATTCAACTCATTAAAATTTCTTTACATTAAAAAAAGTACATATTTTTCAAGCCAAATTGGATCTTGGTCACAGTGGTGATCCTACACTCTGGAGGGAGCCAGGCAAAGAAGCCCATCCCCAGTTTCCGTGTATCTAAGTCCTTCTGAGTGATTTTGGGCTTGTTTTTCTGGTAAGCCACTTATCAATATTAGTTGTTGCAGGTTGCATTTGTTTGGGCTTGCTTCTAAAGTGTAGTTGCTTATTTGTGCTTGCTCCCCGTCTTCTGCCTCTCTTGATCTGTCATTATCAATGCTATGCATGGAAACCAACAGCCTGTATTGTTTTGATTCATTATTCTTGTGCAGGTGTGCCTGCACAGCTCTACAATTCACCATCATTTGTGAAAGTGTTTGGTCATGTTTGTACATAAATATCATTTTTTTGCCATGTTTTCACTTAGAATTTGTAAAAGTCACCAAGAAAGAGAGAGTGTGTTGAGAGGGGGATGTTGTTGCGTGTTTGGAGGAGATTGTATTTTGTTTTATTTGTACCAACAACGCCACCTGGGGTATTTCGCCCCAGGAAATAGTTTTGGGAATCTCCAATCAATTTAAAAGGACACAGGTTCATTTCACACAGTAAGCCTGAGAACAAATTTCCATTTAACCATATGAGTTTATTAAACAATGCAACATTAAAATGCACTTGTATTTAAACTAGGTAAGTAGCCACAACGAATTAAAGGGAGCAGGGCAAGGGCTTACCGTAGCAGCTGGACCAAAAAAAGGAAGGGATCCGAAATCTACACACCACACGTGAACACCGCAAACCAAACCAAAACTAAACCAGGGACCGTGAAGAGGACCACCACCAAGGGTCAGGCTGCCTCTCGCTACGCCCACTGCGCCTGTCCTGCCAGAAAAATAATAATATTAAAAGAAGAGTGGCAAAGAACTCCTTAAAATCACAGTGCAAATAAGAAAAGTAAATTAACCAATTACGTCACTCAAACAGTCTAATCAAAATACCAAATAATTAACCAAGTAAATCAACAAATAAACAGAAGATCAACAGATGAGATCAAACAATAAAATCAAGTAACGAAATCAAATAATGAAGTCAAATAATGACTCCAATAACGAAATCAAATAACGAAATCAAATTAACAAATAATGGACCAATCATATACTCAGTTAACCAACTAATTTAACCAAATAAACAAACAATTAAGCAAATAACCAGTGGTTAAAAAGTCTCATTGGCTGGACCACCAGGCCTGTCCAGGATGGGTGACAGCAGTGTTTGCGTTGACCAGACCATACAGGATAATTAAGACCAGACAAGACAGCAGCCGCTCCAGGAAGAGGCGGTCAGGGATTACAGGGCCGCGCACGTGCCTATGAATGTGCACGGGAGACTAGAATTACTGGTGGGGTTTAATTACTTTTAAAATGAATAATAAAAATGCAACTTAATACTTAGCCAAAGTCAAGGCGTAATCCCTCGCGCACGGGAAGGAGGAGAGACGCGGAGTGAGGCAGAATCTCCCTCACTGCAGCACAGAGAGCTACAAAGATAACACTGGTCAGCTTCTGGCTCAGAAAACGTAGCGAAAAGGCAAAGTAAAGGCCAGCCTACCTCAGGGAAAGAGCTATGCGTGTCCAAGGCTCAAGCAGAGCACCGGCGACGTGCAGCCCGAAGACAGCTGTTCGTTCTTAGTTCTGATGCACCAAGCACTTCACAGAGGATGATTTTGTTGTCATTTACGACAGCCTCACCCACACGCCAAGCGCACACCATAAGCATCTTTCACCGCAAATGTGGTATTTATATGCGGAAAAAGATGCGGATTTCTACTCATACTTTCAGCCTGCAGTAGAGCTCACGAAAATTCAGTCTTCAGATGAAAAAACACAGATGGAATGCAAAACACACATCCGCACATAGGTATATTTCATAATGTAGGCCTAAAGGCCTGCCTCTAATTGTGGATATAGTCAATATTTATTTGTTAGAGCCTAAATACAAAAATATGTAAATGTAATTTAATGTAATATTCTTTGCATGCAGATATGGGTCGAATTATTTGAGGATTGTTTATGTAGTTACATTTTTAATTGAATGGCAGCATTGTGGATCGGTCGGGAGGTGAGACTTATCATTTGTGTGTTTTGTCCACAGTAAAAATGTTGTTTTTGAAAGGCTAAAAACCAACAAATATGGACAGAATCAGACTATTTCGTTACATAAAAACATGTTCTGAATTTTGGAAACGATTACATCTTTTTTCAATACATTTTGACTTTTGGACTTTACCACTCAGAAACAATACGGTCACCGCTGAAATCTAATCACATATTCGGCCTATTGTTTTCACCACTCATGATATTAGATATTAGATAGTAATCATGCGCACTCTTTTCCATCTTTCCCTTGCTGATAGTCCAACAAAGACTCCTTAAAAACGTCAGCATAATCATGAGCTTTTTAGCATTGACCATTTATGGACGATTGTGGGACCACAATGGGAGGAGTAGTGGGATGACGAGAAGATCATGCTCGCACAATTCACTGCAGGTGGGTATTTCTGAAGAGAGGAGTGCATACAGGTGTGCGCCGCACGGTTTTATAGATCTGAATATCTTGCATAAGTACATTCTGAGGTCTGTGAGTACAGGCAATGTTTTAGGATGGATGGAATCTACATTTAGTTTTATAAATGAGGCCCTGGTTGCTTGTTTCTCATGCCAGATCTGGCAACACTATTTGCTTGCAGATTTCGTGTCTCTCGGGTGCCGTTAATACCTTAATTTTCTTGTGTGTGTGTTTTGCAAATAGTGTAACACTTGTCAACTATTTGTATAGTAAGTGTGCAGGTTGTGCTGAAATTTGTGTGGGCCTAAGGTAGACGGGTTTCTGTGTTCAGTGTGATGACGTTTAATGTCCCCACATTGTTGACAATTATCTTGGTATAGATCAAACACTCGTTACTTTTAAGACAATGTAAACAAAGTACAAAAATGCTGAATCATCTCCAGAGTCTAGTTTTGACGGATCTCCATGGCAACAGCTTAACTTGACTCTGAGGCCTCTTAAAAATCTATCACAGAATTCTCTCCTTTGAAGTATGTCGCCATGGAGAGTCAGGAGCGCAGAATTCTCTCCTTTGAAGTAACCAATGACGTCATTAGGGGCAGAATTCTGTCCTTTGATGTCTTTTGCATCAAAATGGTCTTATTCAGCCGCGCAGAATTATCTCCTGTATTTTGAGTTCATCCTCAAACAGACAAGTCCACTCAGTATCTTGGATAAAGCTGAACACTTACAAAACATGTCCCATCACCCAATTACGGTATTTATAATCCATTTAACTGTTCATATACTGTTTACTGGTTGAAAGACTTTACTGTTTGGTCTTGAACTTCGTGGATCAATTACCCATTGGTGAAATGATGTCAAAACACAGACGACGCCTCTTTCGTACCATAGTTAGACAACAACCTACAATCCCATTTTCATCAAAAAGTACCGTCCACTAATCTGGACGGATAGCCTTGGTCTTTATGAGCAGCCGTCTGTCATACCAGTGTGCAGGGGGACCATCTACAGTGTCTAAAAATTTTGAGGAATTTTTACTGGGGGGAAAAATCAATAACTTCACTCTGATACACTAGTGTCACCAACTTCTGAACAAAACAACATTAAGGGTCTCCTGGTAATTATACTACAGCAGCTAGTTGGGACAAATGTGCTTTTGTATAATTTTAGGAATTTATATTGAGAAACACCCATGCATAGCACCCTGTTGCTCATACAGACCAATGTTATTTGTCCAGATTAGAGAAGATGTTTCTTTTGTTGAACATTACATTGTAGGTCAGTGTCTAGCTACGGTACAAAAGAGGCATCGTTTGTGTTTTGACAACATTTCACTAGTGAGTTATTGATCCTCCAAGTTCAAATCTGTGAATATCTTTGCAACTTTACCACAGTGATTTACTGCCATTGTTAACCTTTTCATAATGCCCTGCGTTTTATTTGAAAATACATTTCAAATGTTTCTGATGAGTTCACATCAGTGTCTCTACTCACAGATCTTTAATTTCAGATCCTTCCTGAACAGAAGTAATAATTCTAACCATTATTTTAAAACCTGTGTTCCTTCCTTGTTCAGTCCCCGGAATCAAACCATCTGGTCTCAGCGGAAGAGCACCTGGACCCAGGCCTGTCCCAGGATACCACTGTGCTGAAATTCATTCAACTCCAGCTGTTTAGGCTGACCACAGACTGTGATAATGCAATCCAGAATGGGCTGGCCGGCTTGCAGTATTTCTTAGAGCTGCAGGATAAACTGGAGAAGATTCTACATGAGGTAAGTGTGTCTCAATGTTTTGTTTCAGTTTTGTTTGTTTTTTGTTTTTTGTCCCAGTCAATTCAGTTGGAAACCACAAAGAGGCATCATTTAGATTGGGCAGGAATTTGAACACAATTTAATTTATTTTTGAGATCTTATGATCTATGATGATAACTTAGCATTAAGCACACATTTGTACATTGAGAGTGAATGATCTTGTCATTGTAACTTGTGAAACAAACCCACTCTCAAACAATTGTCAGTATATTCACAAACAAGTAGTTATTAGAAACACAACCCAGTAAAAAGTGACAAAAAAGAGGTCTCTACAGTCTGAAATACACATTGGCTTAATAAAGCCAATGTTTGGCTCTAGGTTGAGTCAGTTTGTGTAGATTATTTTTATTACCAACAAGTATAGATAGGTGTAATAGGCCCAATGCCCTTGTCTGCATTATGATACCAAAGCTGCATGTTATGTTTGTTTTAACATACTACAATTAATTTTCTTATGGACTGCAAAAAAGACACAGAGATTTAATTTCATTCTTGTCTTGAACTTGACTAAAGGTGACGTTAAAATAAAAATAACACACTGTCCATTTGGATAAGTGAAAAAGTCCGAGCAGTAAAGTGAAAAATAAGATTGCTGTTCTTGACTTTTCTTTCCTTGAACTTTTCACTTCACTCCCACCTTATAAACCTTTTTGCTTTTTCTTTATTTACTTACATCCATAACTTTTCTTTGTTTGATTTAGACCCGTTTGGCCTGCAGGCCTCCTCTGAAACAACCAGTCATGGGAGACTTTGAAACACTTCAGAACCTTGGCAAGGGCTCATTTGGGTGAGTGAGACAGGCTTTATTTGTGTTCTCTGGACACTACAAAGTCCAGTCAAAGTAGAGAAGACACTGAAACCACCATGTGATGTTGGTTGTTGGTCTGGAGTATTTTATGCTCAAATTATAAAAAGATATTTTCAGTCAAAGAAACTGCTCACGTTTCCTTTTCCCTCTTGTCCAGAACTGTAAACCTCGTGCGCCACAAGGAAACTGGTCAGAAATTAGCGATGAAAATGATGAGCATCGAACAGCTGACCGTGGAATCAGAGCCCCAGATAGTCTTGGAGCTTGACATACTCACCTTCATCGACAGCCCGTTTGTTATCCCCATGTGTTGTACATTTGAGACAAACAGACACCTGTGCATGGTGATGGAGTATGCAGAAGGTAAGGACGTTGGTCATGCATGTCTAAACAAGTGTCATGCCTGGTTAATTACCCACTGGTAGTGCTCACTAAGGCTTTACGTATCAAGTACAACTTTAAACTATTCCTCTTTCGTCTTTAGACTACCCTAATAGACTTAACCATGACATCTGATTTGACACTGCTCTTATGTCTCCGTCCGACCTTGTAGGTGGAGATTGTAAAGGCCTGCTTGATCGCATGAAGGTTCTTCCTGTGAGCTTGACCCGCACATATGCGGCAGAGATTGTCTTGGCTTTGGAGTACATCCACAGCTACGGCATCCTACATGGAGACCTCAAAATCGAGAAGTGAGTCCTCAAACTGTCCCATTAAAAGAACATGCATATTTTTAAATTTTTCTGTCAAGCAGCTAAGTGACAATTTGCTAAGCCCTGCCCTCTTGAGTTAATGTTGGTATGTCAGGTTTTTTGTTCTCACATGACACTAGAGCTGGGTATCATTTAAAACAATCATACCAGTTCCCTTAAAGTGATGCCAGTGATGCTGGAGGGGCTGGAGCCTATCCTAGCTGACTTTGGGTGTGAGGCGGAGTACACCCTGGACAAGTTGCCAGTTCATCACAGGGCCACATAGAAAGACAAACAACCATTCACACTCACATTCACACCTACGGTCAATTTACAATTTAGAGTTACAATTCACGTATATTGCATGTTTTTGGTGGTGGGAGGAAGTCGGACAACCCGGAGGGAACCCACGCAGATAAGGGGAGAGTCCCAAGTCCTCATATAGATTTTAACCTAGGACCTTCTTGCTGTGCGGCAACAATGCTAACCACTACCCCACCATGCTGCCAATGTTAGTTCCATGAATTGGAAAATGTAGCATGTCTCAGGCAAAGGGTTAACATCCTCAGCAGGTGTTAATCCATGTCGAGAAGAAATGAAATAAAGCCGCAGCATCGTTCATTTGTTACATTGTAGAGAAAGTTAACTGTAGTATTACACAGTAAGTATGAGAAGGAAAAATATAAGATGAGACTCTCAATTCATTCTATCATAACCGTGCTGCAGAACACCAGACGTAAGTTAGATTTGGGGAATCTAGTGCTATCTCATTTAATGAGTTTTCCCCAATATCACAGTAACTATGTTGCAACGCCCTGTTAAAAATGTAGGGAGTAAGCCACACATGCTAATGATTGCAGCTCATAGCACATAAAAACATTGTGTGTTTACATTTTTAATCTTGTGTTTTTAGTTTTGGAAATTCAAAATTTGACAGATTTGACATCTATAGTTGCTTAGCTATGACTGGACAATTGTTTTACAGAGGACGGGTTTAGCAAATGGTCAATTACAGAAAAGCTTTTGTCATCATATTACTGTCTTCTTGAAATAAGAGCAGGATTTACAGAAACTTTCCCAACATTAACATTTTTTCAGTCAGCCTTAGTTTTAACTTTTGGAGTTGGTGTATAATTTAAAATAAGACATTTTTCTTCTTCTTTCCATTGCAGTCTGTTGATCAGTTCCACAGGCCACATTAAGTTGGCTGACTTTGGACTGGCTAAGATTGGTCCTGTTAACATGACAGTTGACAAAAAGGACCTGAAGAAGTTTGCCAAGGAGTTTTATAGTGACAAGGTTAGTCTCATCTCTCTTCTCTCTGTTAATTAAATGTGTATTGTTGTCTCATCTCTCTTCTCTCTGTTAATTAAATGTGTATTGTTGTACGTATTAATCATTTTTGTTTCTTGTCCTCATCCATTTTCTCCTACAGCGGTCTGGTAGTCCAGCATACATGGCACCAGAAATAATCATGCTGACAAGCTTTGGAAAGACTGTAGACTGGTGGGCACTGGGTATCATTCTTTATGAGCTCCTGGTGGGCACCATCCCTTTCAAAGGAAATTCATTAAGGCAGCTGTTTCAACAAGTGCTTTCATGTAAGACTCTATTGTTAATATCTTCACATCCCAACCCAACCTCTTCCTACAGCATTTCTGAACCAATCTGTATTTTAAAGATGTTTAAATGTACATTCTCCTACTTTGTGATTTAACTTAAGGTCTGGCAGAATGTAGCTTTCATTTCTTGTTTCTTTTAGCATTGTGATATTTATCTTTACTAGGTTGTTGGTGTTTTACTTAAAATTCTTCCAGTCAGTCTTTGGTGTTGTTGATAACACCCACATTTCTTGATCTAATTGCTGATATCTGCTCCTTTTCCAGATGATATAAATTGGTCAAATGTGGATCCTGCCCCGCCAGTGGATGCACAGGACATCATCACCCGTCTCCTGGAAAAGAACGATATGTTGCGCTTGGGCATAGGTTAGTGACAGTTTTACTAATGACGAACAGGTGTTTAAAAGCAGTATGACACATGGGTAAACTGCTGGGAGAAACTACTGTAGAGAGATTTGGTCAGATGTAGCTCTTAGGCCAGAGCCAAGATGTATAGATGTACAAACTAAATCTACGATAACATGATTGTCTCAATTTTCATCCAGGAGGAGCGAGTGAGGTGAAGGCGCATCCATTCTTCCAGGATGTGGACTGGGACAACCTCCTCAGTCAGGAGATCTCTCTACCGAAGATTGATGAGAGCATTTGTAAGTCCCATTACAGACACATAGACAAATCCAGACTCATGTCTGGCAGGAGAACAGAACACTTACTATTTTGATAACAGGCTGTTACAGTGTCTTTATTTAAATAATGTTAAATATTTAAGCACACAGTTTCATTCACGATCATCTTGTGCTCATTAACTGACTCAAATGTGTTTTTTTTCCAGTGTTATTTGAGTGAAGACTTAATTTTTTAAAGAAATTTCTGATGGGAATTTAATTTAACATTAATATAATGTCAGCTTTTTTTCTTGACCATAATGGTTGTTCCTGTGTTTCCTACAGCCCAGTCCAAGTCCTGTCTTGAGTATTACTCTGATGAGGACGATTCATCTTTTGAGCCCTCGGATTACGGCCGTGTTGCCTTCCGCTTCAAGAAGGTACATTTTTTTATCCATCTCCTCAACCTGCGCTGCTGTTTGACGTGGTTTAAATCTATTATGCAAAATTAGATGTTTATCTTAAAATTGATATAAATTCCTTTTTACAATCAATTCCACTCCTGGATAATCATCAACAACATGATTTGTACCTTTTACCCTTGTCACCTCAAATTCCAGGCGTTTGGCACCATAAAGCACGTGTCCCCCCTCAACCCCCAGTCAGCCACTTCAAGTGACTTTAAGGTGGAGGAGGAGCAGAGGGAAAAGCAAGAGTGGGACTCCGCTGGTCATACCTCCCATTATGATGATGGCCCCTCTGGTGATGATGTCGCCGGTCATACCTCCCACTGTGATGATGCCGCCGGTCATACCTCCCACTGTGATGATGCCGCCGGTCATACCTCCCACTGTGATGATGCCGCCGGTCATACCTCCCACTGTGATGATGCCGCCGGTCATACCTCCCACTGTGATGATGCCGCCGGTCATACCTCCCACTGTGATGATGCCGCCGGTCATACCTCCCACTGTGATGATGCCGCCGATCATACCTCCCACTGTGATGATGCCGCCGGTCATACCTCCCACTGTGATGATGCCGTCGGTCATACCTCCCACTGTGATGATGCCGCCGGTCATACCTCCCACTGTGATGATGGCCCCTCTGGTGATGATGCCTCTGGTCATACCTCCCACTGTGATGATGGCCCCTCTGGTGATGATGCCGCTGGTCATACCTCCCACTGTGATGATGCCGCTGGTCATACCTCCCACTGTGATGATGGCCCCTCTGGTGATGATGCCGCTGGTCATACCTCCCACTGTGATGATGCCGCTGGTCATACCTCCCACTGTGATGATGGCCCCTCTGATGCGGATACTGCTGGTCATGAATCCCCTTTTATGATGGCTCCCCTGATGATGAGTCCGCTGGGCATAACTTCCTATGTTATGATGGCTCCTCTAATGAGGACTCCGCAGGGCATAACTTCTTTTATGATGGCTCCTCTGATTCGGGCACTGCTGGTCACACGTCACCCTAGTACGATGCCTCTCCTGATGAGGACACCGCTGGTGACACGTCCCCCTAGTATGATGGCTCCTCTGATGAGGACTCCGTTGGGCATAACTTCCTATGTTACGATGGCTCCTCTAATGAGGACTCCGCTGGGCATAACTTCCTCTGTTATGACGGCTACTCTGATACGGACACTGCTGGTCACACGTCCCCCTTTTATGATGGCTTCTCTGATGAGGAGGAGGATATGATGAAGTCAAGGAGGTCGAAGGGAAAAGAAGAGAAGGAATGGGAGGAACAACAAAAAGAGAGGAGGAGCCCTCTTCAACAAATGTCTGCGGCGGCCATTACAGCCTGCAGAATCGGATAAGAGGGGCAGTGACCTGGCCACCGCTGCCAGCCTGCCAACCAGAGAGCGTTGAGGATAAAGGCCGAAATACTCTGTGAAGGTTGGGCATCTCCTGAAGACACATATACTTTACATATATACATATACTATAAATAAAGCATTCAAAGTGAAACTCATATTTTCTGTTTCGTTTTTAAAAGCATCTTATTAAAGATGAGCGTATGTTGTTGATGAACATGTGATGGTTGTTATGGTGATATACATATTCTTGAAGGAACGTATGAATGTAATGAATGTAGCATTTAAATTGTGTGTATTTTAAACAGGTACAGCAGTTATATCAGCTAAACACAGCAATATAATAAAGCACAAATGAAAGAATTGTGAAAACAAAACTTTTATCTTACTGGTAACTAGTAGCTTCTACCAGCTGATTTGACTGGACTTGCGGCACTCTGACCTGTTAGCTCTTTTATTGGATGTATTACATGAGCTGTGTCGAAAACTCTTTCATTGAAGATATTCCTTGGCTGGGGACTTCTAATGTGAGTCTATGGAGATGTAAAAAGTACTCACCAAAATGTACATGTAAATACGTCTCTGTGTTCTACTCTTGTGAACAAAAACATTGATCCTGGGCTAAAAATGCTCCAAAATACATTGAAGCCCAATCATGAGGATTTTTTGTAAATAGTTTTCTAGTAAATAATAGATACAGCAATTTTTTATAAACCCATATCAGTATTTAGTCAATAATAGCAACTTCCTGTTTAAGTGCCGCCCACTTCCTGTTGATAGATAGAGAGATAGAGAGATAGAGCGATAGAGACTTTATTAATCCCCATAGGGAAATTCGTTTGATACAGAAGTGTAACAATGTAAAACAAAATAACTAAATAAAATAACTAAATGTAAAATAAAATAACTAAATTAAATAAATATAGATTAAAGTGGTCAGTGCGGATGTGCAACGAGTGGAGACACACATGGTGTGTAATAAGTGGATGAATGAATGAATGAATGAATGAAAGAATGAATGAAGAGTTCAAGGGTTTTCTGACAGCTACAAGCTACAAGTCACCATACAGATAAATCACATATTTTGAGAAGAGAAACATATTTAAATAGATTTTTTTAAGCATAAGTCCCTAAAGTGTGGTCCACAATTATCTGTTTGTTGTGTTTTAGATTTGTAAGAGATTGTTAAAAAAAATTATAAAAAGCTAACGACGCCTGATGTGTTACATTTTTTCACCAGTGCTGTGTCCCAGTTTACAGACTTCCATACTCAAACTGGCCAGTTTGAGTGTATAAATGCATTCGCACTACTAAGTATGCCAAATTGATGTAAACTATAAGTATCTGGATGGCATACTCTAAATGCCCCATGAATTGAGTGTGGAACGATGAACACTTCTCACCCTCAATGATCGCCATCTTTGCCACTTAACGGGAAGGGGAGGGGCTTACGAGATTTATCAAGCTTGTGAAAATTATGGCAGATGAAGCGACGGTTATGTCAGAGAACAGCAACATATAAATAAAAGTACGAGCAAAGTACAATTTTGGATGAAACATTGAGCACATTAAGCCTTTTTAGTTAAATGAAAAAGCCAGCAGATATTTTTGAAAGTGATGTGATGTTTGTGGTCAAATGTTGCAGCTGTCATTTCCATTAAGTATACCGCACAGTATCCAATTTGAGACATCACTACACTGTTGAAATTCATGCACTATGGAAGTATATTCACATGCAGTATAATACATTTGAGTATACAAATGGAAGTATGCTATTTGTGACACAGCACAAGTCTTGCAGTGGGAGGTTTCCAATGCACACACAGTTTAATAGTCTTGATAGGACTTAACCTGTTCAGATCCCTTGTCCATTTAAATGGACATAACTTCTCTTGGATGTCTAGATCTATGATTAGTACTGTGATCTGATTCCACCCAAATGCATAAAGTATTTGACTGGATGGCTATAAGACAATCACAGTGTTCTACATCATCTTAAGTGGACTGCAGTAAAGCCACACCCCTTTTTGAGCAAGCATGGCAGGGCGTGAGGTAAGGAGGAAGAGTAAGACACATATCTAATCTATCAAATTGTTATAGCTCGTGTAGTGTGAGGCCAGCTTAATTGAGCAAGTGTGACAGAGTGAGCATCTTCCACAGACTCAGCAGCAACTCCGGGCAGCTCTTACTAAAGAATCAGCCACCATCCCACAGGATGACATCATCTGGAGGTTGTGCCAGTCCATGAAGAAGAGGATTACTGGGACGGCCAGACAAGATGGCGGTGTGACAAGACGGAATACAATCGAGCTCTCAGCACAGAACTTTTTTGACAGCATTTTTCCAATAGTTAACAGATTTTGATTTTGTTAAAATAAAACTCCTCAACGCAAAGGAACAGGACTTTGTTCTTACAACAAAAAATAAATAAAAGACCAGGCGATTCTCACAAGGAGGTGGGCGATAAAGTTGGCATCTCATACAATCACAGCTACAACAAGATGGACTGCACCCTGCAAGATGATGTTGAAGAAGAGTTTTCCCCACTACCTGTAATTCCAAGGAAGCCTCTAGTTGCCAAAAATCTTACACTTTCTACAGCCAATTCTGACAGTTTTCTAAAATCTGACGATGCTGTTCACACTTTGGCCAACCTTATAAACTCTAGGAGTGACAATATTGAAAAAGTGGTAGAAACCATTTGTATCAAACTGAAAACCATTAATGAAAAGATTAGCCGTTTTGAAAAAGGTGTGGAGAAAAGTGAAGAAATCACGCAGACATGTATGAATTACGTGACAAAGCCTAACCAATTTCATAACATTTAATTGGCGTCCGATCTGCTTGCTTAATAAGATACTTGCTCTACTATTGGCTAGAAGGCTGAAAATGGTGCTGAACTCCGTCATTGAAGAAACAAAATCAGGTTTCATGACAAACAGACATATTATAAATAATACCAGACTTGTATTGGACATCGTGGATTACTCAGATCTGATTGAGGATAACACCTTCATTTCATTTTTAGACTTTTATAAAGCCTTTGATACAGTGGATCATCAACTTATTTTACAATCCTTAAAGAAATTTGGCTTTGGCAACTACTTTTCTACTGCTACTAAAACCCTTTATATGAATAATAACAGCTCTATTAAATTAGCGGATGGTACATCCCCTAGATTTAATGTATCTAGAGGCATTAGGCAGGGTTGCCCAATCTCACCGTATCTCCTCCTCTTAGTAGCTCAGCTTTTGGCAGACCATATTTAATCTAGTGCTTTGAAAAGTATCTCTCTTGTTGGTAGAGAAATAATAGTAACTCAGCTGGCAGACGATACTACTCTATTTCTACAAAATGAAAACCAAATTTCGGGTGCAATCTGTGATCAAGGTGTTCTCAAAAGCCTCTGGTTTATGTTTAAAAAAATGTGAACTTATGACCACTAAAGAATGCCCTAAATCTCTCCTGTACAATATCCCTATAAAAAATGAAGATGTACTGTATATCTGGGAATCTTAATTACCAAGGATCAGCAGAGGAGAACCTCAGTAAAATTTAATCCTGTACTACAAAAAACAAAGACAATTAAACCAATGGCTCTTAAGAAATCTCTCACTCAGAGGTAGAGTATTAATTACCAAGGCAGAGGGAATGCTTGATTGACTTATGCAGCTCTGGCTCTACATATTGACAACAAACTAATCAAAAAAGTTGACAAAATGCTCTTTGATTTTTAGAATTTAGAAAAACAGGACACATCATTTGAAGAAAGCGGTGCTCATGAACTTGTATGAAAATGTCGGTGTTGACTTTCTTGATTTCTGTACTTTGAATAATACATTTAAGATAAATTGGCTGAAACTGAAACCCTGCCTCCATTTGGAATATTATACCTCTCCATGTCACCTCAATATGTCACCCAAAGTTGGGTGGCTTAATTTATTTTTTAATGTGCAATTTTAATATTGTTAAAATTCCTGTAAAAATGTCTGCTTTTCATCGACAGGCTTTCTTGTCATGGTCTTTTATTTACAAGCACAATTTTTCACCTCATAACTATATTATATGGAATAATAAGGACATTTTATATTGATGAAAATCTCTTTTTTTGGAACAATGGGTTGACAATCAGATTGTGGTGGAAAATCAGTTTTTTAATGCAGAGGGTTTGCTCCTTACTTATGAAGTATTTCTGTTGCTTTTTAATATTCTTGTAGCAGCTGCACAGTACGCAAACGTTTTCGGTGCAATCCCCTCTGGGGTCTGCACGCAGCTTTTTTTCTCCTAGTCAGACTCCCATTGGTAAAATTTGTCTTGCTAACCCTTCTGGTAATAATAGATCTAGAAGAGCTCTGTTCCAAAGAGAAATAATACAATTCCATCAGAGATCTCATACTAGAATAAATTTGTGGATGATATATCATGGAAGAAGGCCTGGCTTCTACCGAACAAATATTTTATTACTAATAAAGTCAAGGAAGTTTCCTTTAGACTTATTCATAAAATCTACCCCTCTAAACCCTTTTTTAAGAATAAATTTAACATGGACATTGATATAAATTGCAGTTTCTGTGATGGATGTCCCGAATCTGATGTGCATTTATTTTGGCACTGCCAAATCTGTAAACTGTCTTTTTGTGAAAGATTTCTGGCAAAATCTGTGCTGTTTTTTTCCAGAGAATATTGATGATGAGTTTGTTCTGCTTTGGAGGAATGAATTTTTTTGGCCTTCAAGACAATGACACTCAGAGAAACTCTCAGGCTTACATCATCAATTTTGTTGTGATCATGGTCAAATATTACTGTTAGGAAGCCATGTTTTCTTGCTTTCTGTAATGAGTTTAAACACTTTATTTGCACAATTCAAAACATTCAAAGCAGAAAGCAATGTTTGTCAAAGATACAAAGTTTTTTTATTTAATCTTAAACACCCCCCCCCCCCCCCACACACACACACACACACACACACACACACTTTTATTGTGAAATTGTTTATTTTATGTTCCTGTTGTGTGTTGTTAAATTGTTATTTCTTTATTTGCTCCTGCTTCTTGTATTTTTTTATTGTAATTCATTGGCGAAAATGATATTTTTCTATCCTGAAATGTTGTAATTTCTTTGTTATTGTTAAATAAAGTTGCATTTTTTTAAAAACGCCGGGGCACTTCATTCAGACAGACGCCTGTTTCGGCGCTGTGACTACATCCCAAGGCGTCACAGAGGTGAAACAAACCATAGGGACACCACATTACGCCTTCATTGCATTCAGACAAACGTCGGGGCGGAATTAAAACGCTGTCTGAAAGAGGCTCCTCTTTTACATGCGTATACGAAACAAGACAACAGATATAAAACACGTAAGAAAACGAAACAGACAAGAAACATACTAAAGAAACTCGACCATGAAGAAATTCATGATCTCAGTGTTTTTCTATCCACTTGTTTTTTTTTTCCTCAAATGTAAAACGATTGTGTCGGAACATTATCTGCGGGACACCGAGCGGAAGTCAACAAAGCCAGTGGCATCAGCGTTAGCTGTGCGGATGCAGTGAAGTAAGTGGAAGTTGATATTATATTTGTTTCGCTGCTAATTTTGTCAGTGAACAAAAATGTCAAACAATTTAAAAGAGTTTGAGAAAAAGCGACCAGCATCCACTGATGAAGACTTATTGGGAGCTTTTAATAAAACTGTCGTCGGGTACGGAGAAGAGATCGATCGTCAGCCCGGACAGCTGGATGTCGTCTGGAAACCCGAATTAAAGTTACACAGGATAGGTATGTAAATCTTCATTGCTTTATGAACACAAAAGAGGTAAATTTGAGTATCAAATAATACAGATTATTTGAATACAAACTGCCACTAATTCCTTCGCATGTCTACATTTGTTTTATCACGGTTGCGTCCTATTCCGTTTTATTTCCTGTCCCTCCAGACCGCCCACAGCGACATGTCTGTAAGGAGGAGGAGGAGGAGGTCCCTGCTGACCAGCGGCTCTGTAACCAGGGGATGAACTCCAGTATGGACCAAGAGGACCCAGAGCCTCCACAGGTGAAAGAGGAGCAGGAGGAACTCCGCACCAGTCAGGAGAGAGAGCAGCTTGTACTGAAGCAGGAGACTGATACCTTTATGTTGACTCCTACTTGTGAAGAAAATGACCACAGTGAAGATCAGACTCTGTACATGAAACCCGATGGAAGTGCAGCTCAGGAAGAGTCTGCAGTCAACATGCCAGTTATAATCTCTGTGGTAGGAGCAGCAAACAGTGACCCGCTGCTGCTCCCTAACAGCTCTCATGTATCTGTAAGCCATGATAAGAGAGGTGAGACGTGTGGAAAAGATTTTGAATTTGATCCTGAATTTCAATCCCACTGTAGAAAGAACAGAAGTAAGAAGCCACATGTTTGCACAACATGTGGCAAAGATTTCACCACAAATAGAAGCTTGAAAGTCCACATGAGAATCCACACAGATGAGAAGCCTTACAGTTGTAAAACATGTGGAAAACGTTTCAGACAGTCTAGTCAATTGACAGTCCACACGAGAATCCACACAGATGAGAAGCCTTACAGTTGCAAAGCATGTGGAAAACATTTCAAACAGAATGGTCAATTGACAGTCCACATGAGAATCCACACAGGTGAAAAGCCTTACAGTTGTAAAGCATGTGGCAAACATTTCAGAGGGACAGGTCAACTGACAGTCCACATGAGAGTCCACGCAGATGAAAAGCCTTACAGTTGTAAAACATGTGGCAAACATTTCAGAACAACCAGTAGTTTGACAGAGCACATGAGAATCCACACAAGTGTGAATCCTAACAGTTGTAAAATGTGTGGGAGACATTTCAGATACACTGGTGGATTGATAGACCACATGAGATGTGCCCACACTGGCCAGAAGGCAAACCTTTGAAAGATCTGTGGAAAAAGATATTGTTCTGTATATGAATTGACAAAACACAGAAGATCACATGCAGGCGAGTAGCATTTTATTTGTAAAATTTGTGAGAGACAAAGTTTTTATGCATTCCTCTTTTCCATAACTTTAAGTGACAAGAAGTAATAAAGTACAGGAATGAGTTCCTTCTGAAAAATGTGGAAGTTTGGTTTTGTCTTCAGGAAACTATTCTTGGGTAGAAGGATGTTTACAAGAAAAATAATTGTGTTGGTTGCTAGTTCATGAGTTCAATTTCTAATGAATGTACTAAAAAAAATCACATTTTCTTTGGTACTTCAGAGAATTTTCAAATGTAGGAAACAACCAGAAATGCAAGTCTTCCCAAAAGGAACTTGTTAATTTCCATTCATAAATATGTGTTTTTTGTTTCAATTTGTTCATCAGAAAGAGAAGATTTATTATCATTTTGTTATGATTTAGACCAAATCTGCGTCTTTAAGAATTCTCCAGAGGGATGTGTTCCATTAAGTTTTTTAAAGTGGACTTCCTTCACTTTTGATGCAAATCTATTTTATTCAAAATAAACCCTGATCCAAACGTCAACAAGACATGTATCCAATCAGAATGATGGGAGCTGTGGAGATCTATCAAACTCCTGAAAGAAATACACTTGTTAAAGCTACATCTTGAATTTAATGTAAAACGTTTTCTGAAAGAATGATATGTTAATTTGTTTGTGTAAAGTTTCTCTCCATATGACAGTATTACTTATAGCTCTGTATGTACCTCATACCAACAGTATGTCTTTGTAACAATTGTAATCTCCCCAATGGAGCTAAAATGTTAGCTTCACAGTGAGTGCACACTAGTAGCTGTGAAATCAATAAATGTTTTGATCTCAATGGTTGTTGTTTCTGATAAATGTTTATTTATGAAGCATCTTGGAATCACTTCAGTTCAAACTTTAACAAGGACTTCAAATCCATGTGCCTCAAGTAGGATTTGATGGTCCTATGAGAAGCCTTCTCCACATTTTTCAAGAGGTCAGATTTTACTTTTGAGTGACTGACATCACTGTTAAGTCCTATTACATGTGAATGTGCCTTTCTTTCCTATTTGCATTCATTACCTCACTTATGTGTCTGACCACCAGAATAAGAACAGGTTTTTGCCATTTATGTTTGTCAGATAAGTTAAAAGATGAATTAATTATTACTAGCTGCTGGTAAAACTCAGTTTTACAGAATAGCATGTAGACTCTGTATAAAACAGAAAAGCAGCGGCAAAACCACAGGAGAGACCTCAAAAAACCAACAGGCCCACTAACGATGCTTAGAAACCTAATATGTTGACATACTGTAATACTTGCATGTGTAAACATATAGGAAAGCCTGTAAATATACAGTAAGTCAACATTGCAGAGACATCAGGGCAACCAAACATTAAAGATCAGCAGCTTGTGGTTTTTATCAGCAGTTCTGTTGTGATATCAGTTTAAATGACTGGATGATAGATACAGTCTGATGAACAGGAAAGAAGACTAAACACTTAGAATACCATCACTTTCACAATGAAATTGTAATTCACTGCCTTTCAGCAGAGGTGGTTAAAGTACACACATTCTGTACTCAAGTAGAAGTACAGTTACTTGTTTAAAAAAAGACTGGTAAAATCAGAAGTACTGATTCAACTTCTTTACTCAAATAAATTGAAAAAGTACAGGTCCTGTATCGGCTCTTTTTGTTCAAACCAAACTGAACCTCCTGTCATATTAATTCAATATTATTTTAAGGGATAAGGAACTTTATTTCAACTTCTTTTACTGCTATTCATAGGCAAACAATGCATTCAACATGAATGAACATTATGTAGAGAAAAAAGTGGATAGAAAAACATTGCCATCATGCCTTTTCTTCATGGTCGAGTTTCTTTAACATGTTTCTTGTCTGTTTTGTTTTCTTATGACGTGAGAGAGGGACTGGCCACACATGCTAGTGAGATGTCGGTGTTGACAGTCCCAGGTGTGTTGCTTTTATAGTTGGTAATTAGCTGTTCAGTAATCCCTGCCACACCTGTCGTGGGTTATTGTGTGTTAGTTTGTCCTCCGCCTTCCTCTCCTCAGGTCTGCCTTTGCCATGCTGTACTGAGCCCTGTCACCTGACCTGAAGGCAGAGTTGCTGGATCTTAGAAGAGCCTGCACATCGCTAGTCATCCAGGGTTTTTGGTTTGGATAAACCCGGATGTGTTTGTCAACCGTGACATTATCGGTGCAGTACTTTATGTAGAATAGTACAAGCATATCAATTTAAGTGGTTGGTGCCCCACCAATTCTTTTCTTATAGAAACTCCACTGAATACAGGAGTGCCAAGGTTCGTGTTTTAATGGCAGAATAGAGTTGTCTCAGCAGTCTGACAAGAGAATAAGCATGTACAGATAGAGACCAGTTAAAATGTAAGCTTTGTGAGACTTTCTTTTAAAGATAGAGACATCATCCAAAGTGGAGTTAATATTTTCAAGCAATTTTCATTGGATAGTTTTTACTGACTCTTGTCTAGTTAATGTTTTGTCAGTTCATAGTTCTTTAAAAGTTTAGTCTTCCCTATCTGGGCATCTCATCTGTAAGAGTGAACTGCAGTGTCTTCATCCTTGGCGTTGTGATGTATGCAACCATGGCAGAAAAAGAACCTGAAGCCCTGAGGATGAAAAGGGAAATTGGGTTAATTGACGGTGTTGCACTTATTTCAAACCTAATTTGTTTGTGTAAAGTTTCTCTCCATATGACAGTATTACTTACAGACCAATAGCATTAACATCACAGTTAGGGAAGACTATGGAGCGAATGGTAACGCAGAGACTAACACATTTCGTAGAAAGCAAAAATCTCATATCTACTCAGAGTGGATTTTGAAGAGGAACAAACACTATGAACTCACTGGTATGCTTAGAAGCAGAGATCAGAAAAGCACAGACAGACAGAGAAATGGTGATAGCTGTATTTTTTGATGTAGAGAAGGCATACGACATGCTATGGAAGGAAGGACTTCTCATTAAGATGAATAAAATGGGCATAGGAGGCAAACTGCACAACTGGGTGTTAGGTTTTTAATTGGAAGGCAAATTCAAGTCAGGGTAGGTGTAGAGCACTCTGAGGTGTATGCAGTGGAAAACGGAACCCCGCAAGGGAGTGTATGTAGTCCAATATTATTCAACGTGATGATAAATGACATATTTGAACAGGTAGAAGGGACAATAGGAAAGTCACTTTATGCTGATGATGGGGCAATTTGGATAAGAGGAAGGAATTTGAAGTACTTAGAAAGGAAAATGCAAGGTGCTATAGATAAAGTTGAGGAATGGACACACAGGTAGGGATTTAAACTCTCTGTGGAAAAATCTCAAGTGATATGCTTAAAGCAAACACAAACACGTATCCCTGAAGTTGTATGGACAGACATTTGAGCAGGTCAGAGAGGTCCAATTTCTTGGACATGTATTTGATGAAAAGCTTACTTGGAGACAGGATGTGGAAAAAATTAAGAAATAGATGCAAAAAGGTTAATAATTTGCTTCAGTGTCTGACAGGCCAGGAATGGGGAGCGAATAGAAGGTCCTTATTAAATATTTATTGGGCTCTTATGCGGTCAGTACTTGATTATGGCAGTATAACATACATGTCTGCAGCAAAGACAAATTTTAATAAGTTGGAGGTAGAACAAGCTCAGGCCTTAAGAACGTGTAGTGGACCATTTAGAACATCTCCAGTGTCTGCAATGCAGATAGAAATGGGAGAGATGTCACTGCGAAGCAGAAGAACCAAGGTCATGTTGAACTATTGGGCCAATTTGAAGGGTCATGGGGAGACACATCCTGCAAAAGCCGTACTACAAGGGTGCTGGGAGCACAGTAAGAAGAACTTTAACAGTTTGGGATGGATAGGAAGTGGCAAAAACTGGCAGGAAAGCTAAAAGAAGAAAAACTGGATATGATGTTAGGAGATTTATTAGGAAAGATTTCAAAGAAAAGTTTGGGTGTTATAGTACATTATTTAAAAGAGACTGGGATAGGAAATAGATTATAGGTAGTTTTTATTTATTTTTTATTTTTTTCCCTCTGTCTATCTACTGTTCCAGAATCCTGTCCAGTGGGTGGCGGTAATGCGCCTATAAGCTGGTTGCCAACCACCAACAAAGATCCAGAAGAAGAAGAAGAAGAAGAAGAAGAAGAAGTCAACAAAACCAGTGCCATCAGCTTTAGCTGTGCGTATGCAGTGAATTAAGTGGAAGTTGATGTATTTGTTTCGCAGATAATTATATCAGTGAACAAAAATGTCTTCAGTCGAGTATTTAAGAGAATTCGTGAAAGAGCGACCGACATCCGCTGATGAAGACTTATTAGGAGCTTTTAATAAAACTGTCGTCGGGTACGGAGAAGAGATCGATCGTCAGCCCGGACAGCTGGATATCGTCTGGAAACCCGAATTAAAGTTACACGGAATATGTATGTAAATCTTCATTGCTTTTTTTAACACAAACTACGGAGCCCCTCTGGTGACATTGTGAAACAAAAAAAAATAATAATGCGTGAACACGCTTGTTACTTTATTTGACACCTGCACGATGTGATCAAACTGTATATATGCTGCGCTACAGCTGCCTGCTCCGTTCGCAGCCCAACATGCGGGACGCGCACTCACTCTGCGTCTCCATTCATCTGACTCTCTCGCTGTCTCTCCCATCTACACACACCTATGCTACGACAAGCACACTGGCTGAAGTCACCACGCACATCACGCACACAGACCGCGCACCGAATACAGAGGATTCAGAGCATTCTTGTAACACTGCCCCCACTCTGGATGATAATTACACACTCATTTCAATCCAGCACAGTAACAAAATTAAAACACTGGAGATGTAGGATAAAACGCAGTCTGTCAGTGGTGTAAAGAGTCCATTTCCTCATTGTGTGTACTTAATATTTAAACATAACAAAACCTGTAAAGTAATTACATAGGATATTATTCATATTTAGCTGTAACATGGCGATACAGAGTATCTGGCTCATTATCCCGTGGCCACGCATTATTATTATTTTTTCCAGTGTCACCAGAGGGGCTCCGTATCAAACAGATGAATTTAAGTGTCAAATAATCCAGATTGTTTGAATATAAACTGCTACTAATTTCCTTACGTCTACATTTGTTTCATCATATACTGACCAACAGTGGAAATGCATAATTTTAAAAACCCTGTAATTTCTATTCACTAGCCCTAATCTACTGAAACAAACAAGCATGTGATTCACTGAATATACTTTTTTAAGTACCCACAACCAAAACATGTTAAATCATGAATAACCATCATTTAGTCATAACATAGCCATAACAGTCATTTGTGGCTTCAAGCTGTTGCGCGCGGACAGGACGAGGGAGAGTGGTAAGAGGAAAGGAGGAGGGCTGGCAGTGTTTGTGAATGATAGATGGTGTAACTCTGGGCACATCACTATTAAAGAACAACTCTGCTGTAAGGACATTGAACTGTTAGCCGTTAGCATGAGACCCTATTACCTGCCGCGGGAATTCACGCATGTTATCGCGGTAGCTGCGTATATCCCCCCCTCTGCTAACGCTGAAGCAGCCTGTGATGTCGTTCACTCTGTCACAGGCAGGCTGCAGACTCAGCATCCACAGGCCCTCCTTCTTATATCAGGGGACTTTAATCACGCCGCTCCATCTTCCACTCTGCCCACCTTCACCCAGTACGTCACATGCTGCACCAGAGACAATAAAACACTGGACTTACTGTATGCCAACACCAAGGAGGCATACACCTCATCAACCCTACCTCCCCTGGGAAGATCAGACCACAACCTGGTTCATCTCCTGCCTGTGTACAAACCTCTCGTACACAGGCAACCAGCTGTGTCCCGCACAGTGAAGAGATGGACCGACGAGGCTGACGAGGCTTTGAAGGACTGTTTTGATACAACTGTGTGGCAGGAACTCTGTGATTCTCATGGGAAGGACATCAACAGTCTCACTGACTGTATCACAAACTATATAAACTTTTGTGTGGAAAACACCGTACCCACCAGGACTGTACGGTGTTTTTCCAACAATAAACCGTGGATTAATCCTGACATAAAGGCTCTCCTCAAGGAGAAGAAGAGGGCCTTTAAGTCAGGAAATAAGGAGGAGCTGAAGTCTGTACAGAAGGAGCTAAGGAGGAAGATCAGGGAGGGAAAGAACAGCTTCAGGAGGAAGATGGAGGATCAGCTGCAGCAGAATAACATCAGTGGAGTTTGGAAAGGCCTGAAAACCATCTCTGGCCACAAGGAACCAAACTCCCAGGCTGTGGGGGACCAACAGTGGGTGAATGATCTGAACTTATTTTTCAATAGGTTTGATCGGTCATCTGCCCCTCCCCCAGCCCAGCCAAGCCTGCTGCAACCCCCTTCATTGGCACCTCCAGGACACTGCCCCACCCCCTCCTCCACCTCCCTTCCTGCAACACTCAGCTCACTGCCACCCCCCACTGCTCATTTCATCAGCTCAACACCACCATCCCCCCCATCCACAAAATTCAGCACACAGCCCCCCTGCTCCACCCTGTCCCTCACAACTCTCCAGGTGAGAGATCAGCTCAGGAAGATGAAGGCGAGGAAGGCTGCGGGTCCGGACGGCATCAGCTCCAGGCTCCTGAAGTCCTGCGCAGACCAGCTGTGTGGGATAGTTGAACACATGTTCAACCTGAGCCTGAAGCTGGGGAGAGTGCCACAGATGTGGAAAACATCCTGCGTGGTACCTGTCCCCAAGACTCCGCACCCCAAGGACCTCAACAGCTACAGGCCGGTGGCTCTAACATCCCACCTGATGAAGACCCTGGAGCGGCTGGTCCTTGTTCATCTCCGCCCCCTGGTGAGCCCAGCGATGGACCCGCTTCAGTTCGCCTACCAGCCTAGCATCGGGGTGGACGACGCCGTCATCTTCCTCCAACACCGAGCCCTCTCTCACCTGGAGAAGCCAGGAAGCACTGTGAGAATCATGTTCTTTGATTTCTCCAGTGCTTTCAACACAATACAGCCTGTGCTTCTGAAGGACAAGCTGGAGCACACCAGTGTGGACCACCACCTCACATGCTGGATACTGGACTACCTCACCAACCGTCCACAGTATGTGAGGTCACGGGACTGTGTGTCCGACATGGTTGTCTGCAGTACGGGGGCCCCACAGGGAACGGTCCTGGCTCCGTTCCTCTTCACCCTCTACACTGCAGACTTCCACTACAACTCACCCACCTGTCACCTGCAGAAGTTCTCTGATGACTCTGCCATCGTCGGTCTCATCACAGATGGGGACGACAGGGAATACAGAGGACTGACGCAGGACTTTGTGGACTGGTGCCAGCGGAACCAACTCCAGATCAACACGGTGAAAACCAAGGAACTGGTGGTTGATTTCCGCAGGCACACACACTCCCCCCCGGACCCGGTGAACATTCAGGGAACAGACATTGAGATGGTGACATCTTATAAGTACCTGGGTGTTCACCTGAACAATAAACTGGACTGGACAGACAATACCACGGCACTTTATAGGAAAGGCCAGAGCAGACTCTATCTGCTCAGGAGACTGAGGTCCTTTGGAGTGCAGGGAGCACTCCTCAAGACATTCTACGACACCGTGGTGGCATCAGCCATTTTTTATGGTGTGGTCTGCTGGGGCAGCGGCATCTCAGTGTTGGATAGGAAAAGACTCGATAAACTGATAAGGAAGGCCAGCTCTGTCCTGGGATGCCCCCTGGACCCAGTGGAGGTGGTGGGAGGAAGGAGGATGACAACTAAGCTGTCATCCATAATGGACAATCACTCCCACCCGATGCGGGACCGAGTAACAGCACTGGAGAGCTCCTTCAGCGACAGGTTGCTTCACCCAAAGTGCGTGAAGGAGCGCTTTCGCAAGTCTTTCCTTCCTGCAGCTGTTAGACTGTACAATCAGCACTGCTCCCAGTAGACCTAACTATTTGTAGTACTTGTGTCAAATACTGAGACACTTTGCAATAGTATTGTTATTGTGAAATATTCTTGAGACACTTTACCCCCGTCCTTTATTGTATTGTATTTTTTTTAAATATTATTTCCCCTCCTCCTGCTGTGTTTTTCGTACACTGTGCTGCTGCAATAATGTAAATTTCCCCACTGTGGGACTAATAAAGGGATATCTTATCTTATCTTATCTCTTATCTTGTGCATTTCAGAGTAAACAATGGTGTTGGTGAGGGTCTAATTAATGTCCCACTGAAACAACTGATGATGCCACGGCTTCCGAGAAATTTATGTGAACGGGCAATTTGGATGCTGATGGTCGGAACTCCGCAGACACGTGTAGCACAGATGTTACAGATGTTATGGCTGATTGCAAAGTGGAAGGAGATCACATTTAGTGACAAGTCCAGATTTAACTTGCACAGAGCTGATGGTCGGAGGTGTGTGTATCGTTGCCGTGGGGTACGCTATCCTGCAGCATACATCCAGGAAGTGGACCATTTTGGTGGTGGTGTCATGATTTGGGGAGCCATTGTTAATGGATGGCGGTCAGACCTTGTCCACATTCACGGTACACAGAGAGCCATCCATTAGCGAAATACAGTCCTAGGTCCACATTTTATTCCCAGGATACAGCAATCAGGCATCACCTTCATGCATGGCAATGCCAGACCACACGTGGCTCATGTCTGTCAGGAATAGCCTACCTGGACCAGAACAATGTCCCTGTCCTTCTTTGGCCAGCATATTCACCAGATCTCAATCCAAATGGGATCCAGATTAACATCTTATCCATTCAGGAGAGTAGTGATAAATGCTGGAGGTAGACACCTGCGGTACTATCTGTTTTTGTTCTCTGTCTCACCATAGTGAGAACAAACCTGTTTTCACTCACACAAGGAGAAGATGAGTTTCCTCCTCGCCCATCTTTTACGACGTTTGAACTCTGACCTTTCACAGAGACATCCTCCTCTCACCAACTCAGGAAAATAAAAGCTTTGTCACAAGGTTTAGAATGAAAACGGGACTTTCTCTTTAATCATCCCAGGATGAAGACCCAAATGGCCCAGTTGACAAACTAAGCAAACACACATACATGTTTTACTGCCCAAGAACCAAATGGTCTACTGATAACACCCTCAATCACACAAGACTGGACTTTGTTAACTAAGATCTCAACCACTCCCTTTTGTGACCCCTCCATACCAAACTCCAGATGAACTCTCCAAAATCAACATCAGAGACTGAACTTTATATCTACTTCCTTTGCCTTTTATATCTTTCTTCAAACGATGTCAGTTGATAATTGTTTGTTATATGAAATATTTTTATAGTAGTAATGTGATATTGTATGAGTATTACTGTGTAACTATTAACCTGTGTGAAATTTCCTCCCAGCTCTCTCTCTGCCAGATGTCTGTAAGCCCCTCACCTCTACATTCCACACTTGGGGTCATAAATTAATTACTGCTTTGTCCTTCACCACTGTCTGAAACTCCTCTGCAAAGAGAAGTGCATCCACACTTTTTGACTTGTAAACACTAAGGCGAAAACCACTCATTTGCACAAAAAAGATTTTTCTGAATGGCTTAAGGGTGAATAAAGATGTGTGAACCATAATTGGCCTTTGATATTAAATATGAACAGGATAGCATGACATCAGAAAAATATGCATTCTACTGTTGGTCAGTATAGTTGCGTCCTATTCCTTCTGTTTCCTGTCCCTCCAGACCGCCCACAGCGACAAGTCTGTAAGGAGGAGGAGGAGGAGGAGGAGGTCCCTGCTGACCAGCGGCTCTGTAACCAGGGGATGAACTCCAGTATGGACCAAGAGGACCCAGAGCCTCCACAGGTGAAAGAGGAGCAGGAGGAACTCCGCACCAGTCAGGAGAGAGAGCAGCTTGTACTGAAGCAGGAGACTGATACCTTTATGTTGACTCCTACTTGTGAGGAAAATGACCGCAGTGAAGACCAGACTCTGTACATGAAACCCGATGAAGGTGCAGCACAGAAGGAGCCTGTAATCAACATGCCAGTTATAATCTCTGTGGTAGGAGCAGCAAACAGTGACCTGCTGCTGCTCCCTAACAGCTCTCATGTATCTGTAAGCCATGATAAGAGAGGTGAGACGTGTGGAAAAGATTTTGAATTTGATCCTGAATTTCAATCCCACTGTAGAGAGAACAGAAGTAAGAAGCCACATGTTTGCACAACATGTGGCAAAGATTTCACAAGAAATGGAAACTTGAAAGTCCACATGAGAATCCACACAGATGAGAAGCCTTACTGTTGTAAAACATGTGGAAAACGTTTCACAACAAATAGAAGCTTGAAAGTCCACATGAGAATCCACACAGATGAGAAGCCTTACAGTTGCAAAACATGTGGAAAACATTTCAGACAGTCTGGTGAATTGACAGTCCACATGAGAATCCACACAGGTGAAAAGCCTTACAGCTGTAAAACATGTGGCAGACATTTCAGAACGACCAGTAGTTTGACAAAGCACATGAGAATCCACTCAGGTGAGAAGCCTTACAGCTGTAAAACATGTGGAAAACATTTCAAACAGAGTGGTCAACTGACAGGCCACATGAGAATCCACACAGGTGAAAAGCCTTACAGTTGTAAAACATGTGGCAAACATTTCAGAATGACCAGTAGTTTGACAGAGCACATGAGAATCCACTCAGGTGAGAAGCCTTACAGCTGTAAAAGATGTGGAAAACATTTCACAACAAATAGAAGCTGGAAAGTCCACATGAGAATCCACACAGGTGAGAAGCCTTACTGTTGTAAAACATGTGGAAAACATTTCACAACAAACAGAAGCTGGAAAGTCCACATGAGAATCCACACAGGTGAGAAACCTTACAGTTGTAAAACATGTGGGAAACATTTCAGACATACTAGTGAATTGACAGTCCACACGAGAATCCACACAGGTGAGAAGCCTTACAGTTGTAAAACATGTGGCAAACATTTCAAACAGAATGGTCAATTGACAGTCCACATGAGAATCCACACAGGTGAGAAGCCTTACAGTTGTAAAACATGTGGCAAACATTTCAGAGCGACCAGTAATTTGACAAATCACATGAGAATCCACACAGGTGAAAAGCCCTATTGTTGTAAAACATGTGGAAAACATTTCAGAGAGAATGGTCAATTGACTGTCCACATGAGAATCCACACAGATGTGGAAAAAGATATTGTTCTGCATATGAATTGACAAAACATAGAAGATCACATGCAGGCGAGTAGCATTTTATTTGTAAAATTTATGGGAGACAATTCAGTTCTTGTGGGTCATGGTCATAATACACGGAATTCACAAACAAATAAGCAAATAGATAAATATAATTTGAAAAATACAGATTAAAGTAATAAAAAGTAAAGATTAATAAATGAAAAGAGGAGGAATCCTACGGGTTCTCAATAAGTTTAATTTCCTCTATTAGATCACAAAGTTTTTATGCATTCCTCTTTTCCATAAGTTTAAGTGACAAGAAGTAATAAAGTACAGTAATGAGTTCCTTCTGAAACGTGGAAGTTTCGTTTTGTCTTCAGGAAACTTCTTAGGTAGAAGGATGTTTACAAGCAGGCACGTGCACACATAGACATCAAAGGGGGCTTCAGCACCTGCCCTTTTCTTCCTCGAGAGAAAGTGCCCTTTTTATGGGGTGCTTTTTTGGGGGGATAAATGAATATACTGTGTGTGTATATATATATATATATATATATATATATATATATATATATTCTTGTTTGCACACCGCTTTCTGTCAAACAAATATATTGATTGAATAAAAAATCAAAATATCAGGTCGGGAGATTAGACTTTGTGGAGTCCGATGCCCTCTCTACCCTCCCTCCCTCCACGTCTCCGGCACAGCGGTGAGCAACACAGTCAGCTGTTCTCTGCAGTGACGTCAGACAGCAGGCAGCACCTCCCAGCTCTCAGCTCCTATCCCAGTTGTGGTGGTTTTTCTTGGCTTGTGTGGAGGTGAGTGGTGAAGAAACAAAGGACTAAGCTACCAGTGCCTCAAGTTTACAGCTAATTAGCCAAAAGACAAAAACAAATGTAGTTAACTTGTGTCTCGCTAACTTGCATGCATGAGCAACTAGCTAATGTAATAAGTTAGCTAAGGCAATTTATCATGGGCATACAGGCTAATGTACTGTACTTAAGGGGAGATTTCCAAATGAAAGTAACATAGTAAAATTTGTATATGTAAAACTCGCCACATTGATATGTAGATGGGGCGTTAACTAATTAAAATGCACTAATATAGATGCATTTGGCAAGGCACTGCAGGTGAATAGGAAAACTTAAACACATCACCACAGAACTTCCTCAGTTAATTACTTGCATCAAGACAGCATTTATCCCTGAAATGTTCTGTTTAAATATGCAGACCAGCTTGTACAGATGCAAACAGACAGAGGGTAGTAAAACAAACACCAGCTAAATTTGTATTTTGGAAATTTTCTTTCCATTAGAGTGAAAGAAGACATGGGAGCAAAATAGTGGAAAATCTCAAAAATGACCAGTATATGAACAAACAATGTTTTTGCCTGTAGTGTCCTGCCTTAAACAGTAACTGCATCTTTTTGATTGTAGGTCTTCATCTAATAATTATTCATTCTACTAGTTTGTTGTATGCTGGTAGATCTTTATCAATACATGATACAGACAGCCCTCCCTCAAATGTGAAAGAAGGGACTTTAGGTGCACTGAAAGAGTCCTTGTCATCAGTTATTCTGTGTGTGTGTGTTTTCAGTTTCGTGTGAAGATTTTTGTTGATTTTAAAGTGTTATATGCCTGCTCTTGTTATAAAGCTAGTGAATACTAAAGAAGACCAATGTCTCTGTGTGAACTGATTGTTTTGTAGAAATCTGTTGAGTATTAAACAATTGTGTGAGTGTGAGGGTATTAAAATAATTTGGTTCGTAAGTCAGAGATGTGATTCTATATTAAACTTTTTGTTTTAAAACCTTTGATAAATAATTACGAGAATTGCCCTTTTTCTCACTTGAGCCCCTGCCCCCCAAAATGTCTGTGCACGTCCCTGTTTACAAGAAACATAATTGTGTTGGTTGCTAATTCATGAGTTCAATTTCTAATTAATATACTAAACAAATCACATTTTCTTTGTTACTTCAGAGAATTTTCAAATGTAGGAAAAAACCAGAAATGCAAGTCTTCCCAAAAGGCACTTGTTAATTTCCATTCATAAATATGTGTTTTTTGTTTCAATTTGTTCGTCAGAAAGAGAAGATTTATTATTATTTTGTTATGATTTAGACCAAATCTGCGTCTTTAAGAATTCTCCAGAGGGATGTGTTCCATTAAGTTTTTTAAAGTGGACTTTCTTCACTTTTGATGCAAATCCATTTTATTCAAATTAAACCCTGATCCAAACGTCAACAAGACATGTATCCAATCAGAATGATGGGAGCTGTGGAGATCTATCAAACTCCTGAAAGAAATACACTTTTGTTAAAGCTACATCTTGAATTTAATGTAAAACGTTTTCTGAAAGAATGATATGTTAATTTGTTTGTGTAAAGTTTCTCTCCATATGACAGTATTACTTATAGCTCTGTTACCAGCAGTATGTCTTTGTAACAATTGTAATCTCCCCAATGGAGCTAAAATGTTAGATTCACAGTGAGTGCACAGCTGTGAAATCAATAAATGTTTTGATCTCAATGGTTGTTGTTTCTGCTAAATGTTTATTTACGAAGCATCTTGGAATCACTTCAGTTCAAACTTTAACAAGGACTTCAAATCCATGTGCCTCAAGTAGGATTTGATGGTCCTATGAGAAGCCTTCTCCACATTTTTCAAGAGGTCAGATTTTACTTTTGAGTGACTGACATCACTGTTAAGTCCTATTACATGTGAATGTGCCTTTCTTTCCTATTTGCATTCATTACCTCACTTATGTGTCTGACCACCAGAATAAGAACAGGTTTTTGCCATTTATGTTTGTCAGATAAGTTAAAAGATTAATTAATTATTACTAGCTGCTGGTAAAACTCAGTTTTACAGAATAGCATGTAGACTCTGTATAAAACAGAAAAGCAGAGGCAAAACCACAAGAGAGACCTCAAAAAACCAACAGCCCCACTAACAATGCTTAGAAACCTAATACATACTGTAATACTTGCATGTGTAAACATATAGGAAAGCCTGTAAATATACAGTAAGTCAACATTGCAGAGACATCAGGGCAACCAAACATTAAAGATCAGCAGCTTGTGGTTTTTATCAGCAGTTCTGTTGTGATATCAGTTTAAATGACTGGATGATAGATACAGTCTGATGAACAGGAAAGAAGACTAAACACTGAAAATAAAATCACTTTGTAATGAAATAATTATTAACATGTTAGCAGGATTGTAATTCACCGCCTTTCAGTAGAGGTGGTTAAGTACACACATTCTGTACTCAAGTAGAAGTACAGTTACTGTAAAAAAGAGAAGTACTGATTCAGCTCCTTTACTCAAAAAAGAAAAAAAGTACAGGCTCTAAAAGGTACTCAAAGTATAAAGGTAAAAAGAAGCCTTTGAAGGACATTTCTACCATGTCTTTTTTGCAAACCAAACCGAACCTTATGTCATATTGATATAATATAAAGAGATTAGGAACTTTATTTCAACTTCTATTATTGCCAGTCACAGGCAAACAATGTATTCAACATGAATGAATATTATGTGGAACACAAGTAGAGAGAAACCAAGTGAATTGAAAAAAACTGACATCATGCTTTTTCCTTATTGTCGAGTTTATTTTATATTTTTCTTGTCTTGGTTTTCTTCCAAATTTTTCATTATTTCATCTGTTGTGCATTTTTCACCTACAGTACACATGTTAGAGAGGGACTGGCCACACATCTAGCCCACAGCCACCGTAATTGTACTGCAGGCGCGAACCTTGTGAAAAGGAACTTATAAACATGAACTACAATAGTTTTTTAGTTTTTTGAAAATACTAACACAAATTATATGTAAATTTTGTGCACAGCTCTTTATGTTTGTTGTTCATTTAGAAAGACATGACCAAATGCAGCATGTACACTCCAGACTCAGTTAAACATTTTTTCCATGCTGTTCAACTGATTTTTTTTTTAAGTTTGTTTGGTTCAACTCTTATAATCTTGAATACTAACTGAACATGAAATGCAATAACTTGAAGCAGCGTTATTTCACAACCCTAGTTTTCATTGTGACAGTTCAAATAAGACTAGACTGTAGTAGGACTTTACCCTCCTATGCTGGATTGCACAGGACAAGACAGTTTATGATGGCCTTGTTAAAGGGATATGAAATGTACATGCCGGTCAGTCATTCTACCTTTCGGGGGGGCCCCAGCCTTCTGGAAGGTTTTTCATCTGTGCCCTCCATCAGAGAGTTTGTTCAGATTTTTAATCCAAAGAATATCCAGAGCAGCAGCAACAGAGACTTCTATAGTATTTATCTATAAAATAATCTATATAGTTTTTTGTTGTTTTTGTAAATCACTTAAAACTCAGTTCCAACACTTAAAAGGATTGGAATATTGAGAAGAGTGTGTGTTATGTAATTAATATAGTCTTCAATCAATCAATTTGTTGTACACATTTTAAGGTGGTCTCGGTCTGGATCAAACCAAAACATTGTTTAGTCCATTTACAGTGTGAGAGCTCTTTTTTGGATGGTTCAGACTTTTGGACCAATTACAGGAAGTTGCAGCAGGCTACCTTTGCCAATAAACAAAAAAAAGAGGAAAAACAAACTGAAAAAGGAAGAAATAAAAAATGAGGAGAGAGAGGAAGAGATGAGGTATTTAATGGTGATATGGTCTGATGAAGAAATCAAAAGTTAACTTGGAAAAACACATAAAAACTTTCTAGTTCATTCAAATTTATTTCATCCACTTGAGGACCTGGGACTTTTCTGTGTGGAGTTTGCATGGGTTCCCTCTGGTTTCCTCCCACCACCAAAAACATGCAGCATAGGTGAATTGGTGACTCTAAATTGACCGTAGGCGTGTGAATGTATATACACACACATATATATACATATGTATTGTATGGCATTAATTCAGACATCTGTCAGCTATGAAGGTGATGTTTGATACACTTAAATTTACCAGTTACTGGAAAAACTACCTGCGTAAAAATGCCTCAAACCCTGATTTTTATAAAACGTTGTGGAAAGATGTAGCATGGGCCAAGAAAGAATCCATTGATTTTTTTGTGTGGATACAAAATGCAATGCAGATACACAAATTGTTCTTCACTCTCAAGCTTGATTAGTAAATGTAATATGATTTATCTGTGGGTTGACGGCTCCTCTGCCACTCGAGAGAGCAGCAGTGGTCGAACAAGTTACACACCAAATAAAGAGAGGGATCGGCAAAATCAGACACATAAAAAAATAATTTGTATCACAGTGGTTGCATTCTAAAGCACAAATAAATATACCCACATGTCTGCACAGCCTGCAGGATAGTACCACACTATTGTTCAACCTCACACCCTCTGCACAACTGTACGCAGCCTCACAATCACAACAAAAGTGATAACTGTAAAGAAAACAGGCCATGAACCATAGATCATCAGTATAGATGAAGTCTCCACCAGATTCAGGAATGATTGTCCCAAGTTTGATATAGGACAGCGCTGCCAACATAACTAATACTCCTGAGAGACCCAGATCAACAGACTTGATCCAGGGCTCCCCACGTAGGCCTGTACAAACTGTGGGGATATGAATATATCACATCCAATCATCTTCAGGTTCTTTGTGTGCATGGCCGTATATACATTAACACGAAATAGATGAAGACACTGCAAGTTTATTACTTGAACTTCATATTATCTCCATGCACTTCGGACGTTATATTTATCTTTTCAAAGAAATCTCCGTCTTCATTCTGGGCTTACATTTTAACTAGTTATGTAAACTATTATCTATACATGCTTATTTTCTTGTCAGACAGCTGAAACAGCTTTATTCTGCTATTAAAACACTAACCTTGGCACTCATTGTGTATTTGCTTTTTTCAAGCCCTGTTTAATTTTAATGAATTACCAAGGCCAATTGAGCTGACACCAACATTTCTTCCCTCAGAGGAATTATCAAAGTTCTTAGTGCGGACCTTGAAAAGCATACCTCCCAGTATGATCACTGCCAGTGCCAGCACTTTGACTCCCATGAAAACCACCTGGATGGCGGTGGCCAAGCGGACGCTCAGACAGTTAACTTTCACCAGCACCATTATACCTCCAGCAGCAGTTTTGGAGGGGTGCAACCAGTGTAAAAGGGGGCCTCAGCATATTCAGCAAAACTCAGAGCAATTCCTTTGGCACTGGCCGGCCTCATGACAATAATGAAGCTGAAGGCAAACACGAAGGCCACCACTTACCCTGCAATTCACAGAATGTGGATAAACTCTCTTCCAGACTGGTATTACTGTGCCCCATTCAGCGTAACAGGATGTCAGCTGAACTGACATGCTGTCCAACTACAAGACAGATAATAGTATATAGAAATACATGAATAAATAATAAGGGAAAACAGAGAGTGCATACCTCTGCCATAGTCAATAGTCAACTCTTTTATGAAATGCAAACCTCGTTGGTGGAGGTAATGACCTGCAAACTAAAGCATCCATCCATCCATTTTCTGTCACCACTTATCCTGTGTTGGGTCGTGCGGGGGCTGGAGCCCATCCCAGCTGAAATTGGGTGAGAGGCGGGGTACACCCTCCTCCAGTTCATCACAGAGCCAAGAGAGACAAACAACCATTCTCACCCATATTCACACCTACAGTCAATTTAGAGTCACCAGTTCACCTATATTTCATGTATTTGGTGGTGTTTGCTTAACACACAGTAATTTACCAACTCGCTGCAATAACAAAGTTATTCAACATACATATTGATGAGAACTATTTTAATAAAAAGGCATATTAAAATATGGGATTAGACATGCTGTTAGTGGGCATAGATGAACAATCTGATGTTAGTTCAGAAGAGACTGAACCCCAGTTTAGAGCCTATCCCAGCTGACTTTGGGACGTTGTTTAATAATTAAATAATTAAATTAGCTTATTTAGTCACACATCATACAGCCATAATAATCATGTCATAAATCATCTAGTAATGTAGGGCTTTGTGACTGCTACTGAGGGTTATCTTTATTACCTAAAACGAAATAATGGCTGTCGTCAAAATCATAATTGCACAATGTGGAAAATGGATGATTTGGCACAGACACGTGATACATCCCATCCTACCATAATCTGATCTTCTCATTAATGTTTGGCTGCTGTAAGTCACATTTGTTTTTATTTTAATAACAGAATCAAATACATTATAATTCATTGATGTGCAACTGCTCACATCAGCTCTCTTGAAATATGCTGGGTTGATCCCAACTAATTTTTAAGATGCTTTATTTCCACTTTTTTTCCATCCTGTCTGTAGGTCTCAGTTTCAGTCCCTGCCTCAGTACAGGAACTCAGTTATGTCCCACACTCTTATCTACATCTCGTCTTACTTTGGCTATATCTGCTTGGGCATTACATGAAGACGAAATACACTTTATCAGCATTTGGAAGTATTCCAGCAAGTCAGAGGTTTCCAGAGCCAGGCGCTTCTTCCAGAAGCACAGTTTGTGCTCTTCACTGAATACTTCCACTTCTACAAGAGGTAAGTTCTCTTTAATGCTATATCAGGTAGCTCAGCATGAGTTTGATTCTGATTCTGTTTGATTTGTGGGGTATTTTGTCTTTTCTCCTCGCAGCGTAAGTGCAGGGTCAGTCAGCTTGTAAAGTTCTCCGACTGGAAGCTCCTGGTTGATCATTAGGTCAAGGTGGACCTCACCAGCCACCATCCATGAATAACAAATGATTAACATTCATGGAATTACTCCCATTACCACCGACTCCATTTGATGTCAACAAATTGATGTATTTCAACAATATACTTGCACATTCATGTGTGTGTGCATGTCATTTACAACTGTGTGAAAGAGTATGTGTTATTATCATGTTATTATCATGTATCAACAAATTAGCCTATTTTATAGTTAGCTATCACTAGTTAGCTAACTAAGCTAGCTAACATTACTGCAGAGCTACCAAGTCTCACGCTTTGACTGTGAGACTCACCCATATAACCAGTTCACATGCCCACATGCCACACCTCAGATTTCTCATGCTGAGATCCCCCAAAATAAGTTAAATTGTTTTTGTTTGTTTTTGTTTCTATGTATATACACTGAGCAACAGTAGAAACGCATATTTTTTTTGATGTCATGCCATCCTGTTCATATAAAATATCAAAGGCAAATTATGCTTCACACAGCTTTATTCACCCTTTATCCATACAGAAAAATAGTAACCTATGTGTCATGGCTGCTAGGTATGCAGCTGAAATGACAAAAGCCACAACCAGGCCACAGGAAACAAGCAGACAGGGCCAACCAAAGAGAAAGAGGAGTCAGAGCTGCCCAAGCCACAAAGATCACAAAGTCAACAGCAGGTATGGGAAATGCAACGTACCTGTGTGCAATGGTCACAGCCAGAAACAGAAGGCCTGTTTACACAGCCTTTTCAAGACGGGACTGGTGCACGTTTATTCCACCATGACATTCTGTAAAAATGCAATGACCACATAATGGGGGTCTGTTTGGTTCCACCTTTGTGACAGCAGTGGAGAAAGTAACAGCGCCGCATCCCACATCTGTGTAAATTTAAGGTGGAAAGTCAGGACAGCTCTGATGTTTTGATGACAAACCAGAAGATTTAAAATGTAGCTAGTAGCAATTACCAGAGAAAATTAACAAACAGGACAATGTTTGGGAGGTCCTTATCTGGTCAGAGGATGAGATCAACCATCATGTATGTAACAGAGAAGGTAGTTGTTGTTTTTTTGACACGTTAGTCCATTATTTACAAAGTGCTGCTTGACACATGTTAGGCATTGCACTACACGCTCGCGGATCCCAAGTTCCAAGAAATTTTCTTCTTTTTCAGTTAGCAAAATGTTCAAAATGTTTTCAAATGTTTTCAAAATGTTAAAACGTGACAAATAGAAATATTTCGACATGAAATCATTCTTGTGTGGACCAATATGTAATGCAAAATATAATACAAATTATTAATCTTCACCAAAATGACACAAATGGCATAAAAACACAGTGATTCTAATTTTTAACCCTCTTAGTGTGGGGTACGATAACTCGTGCATCTAAGGATTAAAGCAGCAAAACATTATATAATGTAATTATGTGTGCTTTCTGTACCCATTACATCGAGAACTTCGCATGTTTACACATAAACATTAGGCTACATCTTGGGGCTTCAATTTCATAGACCCCCATTCATTTTGGACTACCTCGCGAGCGCTTCCGGCACAGCCCGGAAGTTCTGATAGTAGATGCATCTGAATAATCCCCTCAATTGGGCACATGCCATATTTAGGTATGAACACAGGAGGCAGTAATGATTAACCTGCCAAAAAGCCACAGAAGAAGAAGAGTTCGACTATTGTCGTGCTGGGTCCGAGCGTTGGTCAGTAACAAATACGCAATGTCAATCATCTCAATAAATTCAAAGCTATATTAATTAGCTTTATCTCGTCGCCACTCCTGTTTGTTTGGCTGATTTCTCAAGGAGTTTGATGCATTTAACCACTTTGCAAAGGTAAACAAATGGATGAGGAAAGTTGACCTGACAAAAAAATATTTTACTTTACTATCGTCAGCTTCACGTTACGTAGGTAACATTAGGCTAGTAAGCTAGCTTAATTGTTCACCACGTGTTTAAGTTAGCAAAACAAAGTTTAGTTTTATTGTCCGTGTGTAGCACATAGTTGTGACTTACAGCAGCCAAACCAGTAACCTAAATGAGAAGATCAGATTGTGGTAGGATGGGATGTATCACGTGTGCGCCTGTTGCAAATCATGCTTTTTCCACATTTTGCAATTATGATTTTGATGTTAGCCATCATTTAGCTTCGGGTAATAAACTAGCTAAACTTCAATAGTAGTCACAAAGCCCTACATTACGAGATGATTTATATCATGATTATTAGGTCTGTATGATGCATGTATGTATAAGCTGATTCAGTTATTTAATTCTTAAACAACTTGGAAATCCTGAAGAGGAAATTGGGTTTTATTGATTATTTAATTTAAAATATGTTACAATATACATAATATTTTTATTTAATCATTTAATGCAAATCAGGTTATTAGTCTGTGTGAGCACCCATGGAAATTTAAATATTATTCATGAAAAATTGTTTAAATTAATTTTTTATGTTGTATGGAAACTTTTGACTTTCACTGCATATTATAGCCCAGTGCAGAAAATGGTCTAAACTGGGGTTCCGCCTCTTCTGAACTGACATCAGATTGTTCACATCTGCCCACAAACAGCTGTCTCTTCCCATCTTTTAATATGCCTTTTCATTACAAGAGTTCTCAACAATGTATAATTGTATTGTTTTCTTCTTTTCTAACATATTTATATGTTGAATAACTTGTTATAGTGGTGAGTTGGTAAATTACTGTGTTAAGCAAAGTGGTGCAAATTAATGTGAAATCAGCATTACAGCTACAAGTATTGTGCCACTAAAGGCAGACAGCAGAACATGCTCCAATAAATAAACTCAGTTGAATGACCAAGCTACATAATTATTAACTTCTTGGCGTGATGCAAGATTAACATTGGCCACATAATCAATATATTTTCTCAACAGGTGCCAGAAAACAGACAGTCTGCAATTATGGATGACAAGACACAGAAGCTCAGGCTGAAGCGGGAAGTGGGGCTGATGGGAGCCGTGTCCCTCATCGGAGGGACAATAATCGGATCTGGGATGTTCATGTCCCCACAGACAGTGCTGTGCTCCATCGGCAGCCCTGGAGCCAGCTTGGTGGTGTGGGCATGCTGTGGTTTACTGGCGATACTGGCATCTTTCTGCTACGCTGAGCTGGGCACTGTTATAAGAGAATCAGGGGGAGACTACATCTACATCCTCAGGACATCAGGCCCAGTTGTTGTTCAATTTCTAATTAATATACTAAACAAATCACATTTTCTTTGTTACTTCAGAGAATTTTCAAATGTAGGAAAAAACCAGAAATGCAAGTCTTCCCAAAAGGAACTTGTTAATTTCCATTCATAAATATGTGTTTTTTGTTTCAATTTGTTCATCAGAAAGAGAAGATTTATTATTATTATTTTGTTATGATTTAGACCAAATCTGCGTCTTTAAGAATTCTCCAGAGGGATGTGTTCCATTAAGTTTTTTAAAGTGGACTTTCTTCACTTTTGATGCAAATCCATTTTATTCAAAATAAACCCTGATCCAAACGTCAACAAGACATGTATCCAATCAGAATGAAGGGAGCTGTGGAGATCTATCAAACTCCTGAAAGAAATACACTTTTGTTAAAGCTACATCTTGAATTTAATGTAAAACGTTTTCTGAAAGAATGATATGTTAATTTGTTTGTGTAAAGTTTCTCTCCATATGACAGTATTACCTATAGCTCTGTTACCAACAGTATGTCTTTGTAACAATTGTAATCTCCCCAATGGAGCTAAAATGTTAGATTCACAGTGAGTGCACAGCTGTGAAATCAATAAATGTTTTGATCTCAATGGTTGTTGTTTCTGCTAAATGTTTATTTATGAAGCATCTTGGAATCACTTCAGTTCAAACTTTAACAAGGACTTCAAATCCATGTGATGATATGGTCTTATGAAGAAATCAAAAGTTAACTTGGAAAAACTCATAAAAACTTTCTAATTCATTCAAATTTATTTCATCCACTTGAGGACCTGGGACTTTTCTGTGTGGAGTTTGCATGGGTTCCCTCTGGTTTCCTCCCACCACCAAAAACATGCAGCATAGGTGAATTGGTGACTCTAAATTGACCGTAGGCGTGTGAATGTATATACACACACATATATATATACATATGTATTGTATGGCATTAATTAAGACATCTGTCAGCTATGAAGGTGATGTTTGATACACTTAAATTTACCAGTTACTGGAAAAACTACCTGCGTAAAAATGCCTCAAACCCTGATTTTTATAAAACGTTGTGGAAAGATGTAGCATGGGCCAAGAAAGAATCCATTGATTTTTTTGTGTGGATACAAAATGCAATGCAGATACACAAATTGTTCTTCACTCTCAAGCTTGATTAGTAAATGTAATATGATTTATCTGTGGGTTGACGGCTCCTCCGCCGCTCGAGAGAGCAGCAGTGGTCGAACAAGTTACACACCAAATAAAGAGAGGGATCGGCAAAATCAGACACATAAAAAAATAATTTGTATCACAGTGGTTGCATTCTAAAGCACAAATAAATATACCCACATGTCTGCACAGCCTGCAGGATAGTACCACACTATTGTTCAACCTCACACCCTCTGCACAACTGTACGCAGCCTCACAATCACAACAAAAGTGATAACTGTAAAGAAAACAGGCCATGAACCATAGATCATCAGTATGTAGATGAAGTCTCCACCAGATTCAGGAATGATTGTCCCAAGTTTGATATAGGACAGCGCTGCCAACATAACTAATACTCCTGAGAGACCCAGATCAACAGACTTGATCCAGGGCTCCCCACGTAGGCCTGTACAAACTGTGGGGATATGAATATATCACATCCAATCATCTTCAGGTTCTTTGTGTGCATGGCCGTATATACATTAACACGAAATAGATGAAGACACTGCAAGTTTATTACTTGAACTTCATATTATCTCCATGCACTTTGGACGTTATATTTATCTTTACAAAGAAATCTCCGTCTTCATTCTGGGCTTACATTTTAACTAGTTATGTAAACTATTATCTATACATGCTTATTTTCTTGTCAGACAGCTGAAACAGCTTTATTCTGCCATTAAAACACTAACCTTGGCACTCATTGTGTATTTGCTTTTTTCAAGCCCTGTTTAATTATATGAATTACCAAGGCTGAGGTAACAGGCTGGCTGAAGATGTATAAAAAAAATTTTTTTAAAAGAAGTGGTATGTGGGAGGGCTTTTGTGTGTTTCTGGACAATCAATGATTACAAAAATACAAAACACATGATTGAAAAAATGTATATTCTTGATTGTAGAGCTACTCTCATAATTGTATACATTATTGATTTCTCAATTTAATATTTTCTATAAAAAAAATGGTAAGTTGTAAATTGTAAGAAAAGAAGCATGATTGTGTTATTTTTTTTTTTACAATCTTTCTTAACAATTTTTACAATAGACTTACTTCTGGATTCAGCTCTTCAATTTGATCATTCAAAGTGTTCCAGCCATCATTGGACCACAAGCCCTGATAGAAAGCAAGGCCAATTGAGCTGACACCAGCATTTCTTCCCTCAAAGGAATTATCAAAGTTCTTAGTGCGGCCCTTGAAAAGCATACCTCCCAGTATGATCACTGCCAGTGCCAGCACTTTGACTCCCATGAAAACCACCTGGATGGCGGTGGCCAAGCGGACGCTCAGACAGTTAACTTTCACCAGCACCATTATACCTCCAGCAGCAGTTTTGGAGGGGTGCAACCAGTGTAAAAGGGGGCCTCAGCATATTCAGCAAAACTCAGAGCAATACCTTTGGCACTGGCCAGCCTCATGACAATAATGAAGCTGAAGGCAAACACGAAGGCCACCACTTACCCTGCAATTCACAGAATGTGGATAAACTCTCTTCCAGACTGGTATTACTGTGCCCCATTCAGCGTAACAGGATGTCAGCTGAACTGACATGCTGTCCAACTACAAGACAGATAATAGTATATAGAAATAAATGAATAAATAATAAGGGAAAACAGAGAGTGCATACCTCTGCCATAGTCAATAGTCAACTCTTTTATGAAATGCAAACCTCGTTGGTGGAGGTAATGACCTGCAAACTAAAGCATCCATCCATCCATTTTCTGTCACCACTTATCCTGTGTTGAGTCGTGCGGGGGCTGGAGCCCATCCCAGCTGAAATTGGGCGAGGGGCGGGGTACACCCTCCTCCAGTTCATCACAGAGCCAAGAGAGACAAACAACCATTCTCACTCATATTCACACCTACAGTCAATTTAGAGTCACCAGTTCACCTATATTTCATGTATTTGGTGGCGTTTGCTTAACACACAGTAATTTACCAACTCGCTGCAATAACAAAGTTATTCAACATACATATTGATGAGAACTATTTTAATAAAAAGGCATATTAAAATATGGGATTAGACATGCTGTTAGTGGGCATAGATGAACAATCTGATGTTAGTTCAGAAGAGACTGAACCCCAGTTTAGAGCCTATCCCAGCTGACTTTGGGACGTTGTTTAATAATTAAATAATTAAATTAGCTTATTTAGTCACACATCATACAGCCATAATAATCATGTCATAAATCATCTAGTAATGTAGGGCTTTGTGACTGCTACTGAGGGTTATCTTTATTACCTAAAACGAAATAATGGCTGTCGTCAAAATCATAATTGCACAATGTGGAAAATGGATGATTTGGCACAGACACGTGATACATCCCATCCTACCATAATCTGATCTTCTCATTAATGTTTGGCTGCTGTAAGTCACATTTGTTTTTATTTTAATAACAGAATCAAATACATTATAATTCATTGATGTGCAACTGCTCACATCAGCTCTCTTGAAATATGCTGGGTTGATCCCAACTAATTTTTAAGATGCTTTATTTCCACTTTTTTTCCATCCTGTCTGTAGGTCTCAGTTTCAGTCCCTGCCTCAGTACAGGAACTCAGTTATGTCCCACACTCTTATCTACATCTCGTCTTACTTTGGCTATATCTGCTTGGGCATTACATGAAGACGAAATACACTTTATCAGCATTTGGAAGTATTCCAGCAAGTCAGAGGTTTCCAGAGCCAGGCGCTTCTTCCAGAAGCACAGTTTGTGCTCTTCACTGAATACTTCCACTTCTACAAGAGGTAAGTTCTCTTTAATGCTATATCAGGTAGCTCAGCATGAGTTTGATTCTGATTCTGTTTGATTTGTGGGGTATTTTGTCTTTTCTCCTCGCAGCGTAAGTGCAGGGTCAGTCAGCTTGTAAAGTTCTCCGACTGGAAGCTCCTGGTTGATCATTAGGTCAAGGTGGACCTCACCAGCCACCATCCATGAATAACAAATGATTAACATTCATGGAATTACTCCCATTACCACCGACTCCATTTGATGTCAACAAATTGATGTATTTCAACAATATACTTGCACATTCATGTGTGTGTGCATGTCATTTACAACTGTGTGAAAGAGTATGTGTTATTATCATGTTATTATCATGTATCAACAAATTAGCCTATTTTATAGTTAGCTATCACTAGTTAGCTAACTAAGCTAGCTAACATTACTGCAGAGCTACCAAGTCTCACGCTTTGACTGTGAGACTCACCCATATAACCAGTTCACATGCCCACATGCCACACCTCAGATTTCTCATGCTGAGATCCCCCAAAATAAGTTAAATTGTTTTTGTTTGTTTTTGTTTCTATGTATATACACTGAGCAACAGTAGAAACGCATATTTTTTTTGATGTCATGCCATCCTGTTCATATAAAATATCAAAGGCAAATTATGCTTCACACAGCTTTATTCACCCTTTATCCATACAGAAAAATAGTAACCTATGTGTCATGGCTGCTAGGTATGCAGCTGAAATGACAAAAGCCACAACCAGGCCACAGGAAACAAGCAGACAGGGCCAACCAAAGAGAAAGAGGAGTCAGAGCTGCCCAAGCCACAAAGATCACAAAGTCAACAGCAGGTATGGGAAATGCAATGTACCTGTGTGCAATGGTCACAGCCAGAAACAGAAGGCCTGTTTACACAGCCTTTTCAAGACGGGACTGGTGCACGTTTATTCCACCGTGACATTTTGTAAAAATGCAATGACCACATAATGGGGGTCTGTTTGGTTCCACCTTTGTGACAGCAGTGGAGAAAGTAACAGCGCCGCATCCCACATCTGTGTAAATTTAAGGTGGAAAGTCAGGACAGCTCTGATGTTTTGATGACAAACCAGAAGATTTAAAATGTAGCTAGTAGCAATTACCAGAGAAAATTAACAAACAGGACAATGTTTGGGAGGTCCTTATCTGGTCAGAGGATGAAATCAACCATCATGTATGTAACAGAGAAGGTAGTTGTTGTTTTTTTGACACGTTAGTCTATTATTTACAAAGTGCTGCTTGACACGTTAGGCATCGCACTACACGCTCGCGGATCCCAAGTTCCAAGAAATTTTCTTCTTTTTCAGTTAGCAAAATGTTCAAAATGTTTTCAAATGTTTTCAAAATGTTAAAACGTGACAAATAGAAATATTTCAACATGAAACCATTCTTGTGTGGACCAATATGTAATGCAAAATATAATACAAATTATTAATCTTCACCAAAATGACACAAATGGCATAAAAACACAGTGATTCTAATTTTTAACCCTCTTAGTGTGGGGTACGATAACTCGTGCATCTAAGGATTAAAGCAGCAAAACATTATATAATGTAATTATGTGTGCTTTCTGTACCCATTACATCGAGAACTTCGCATGTTTACACATAAACATTAGGCTACATCTTGGGGCTTCAATTTCATAGACCCCCATTCATTTTGGACTACCTCGCGTGCGCTTCCGACACAGCCCGGAAGTTCTGATATTAGATGTACGTGAATAATCCCCTCAATTGGGCACATGCCATATTTAGGTATGAACACAGGAGGCAGTAATGATTAACCTGCCAAAAAGCCACAGAAGAAGAAGAGTTCGACTATTGTCGTGCTGGGTCCGAGCGTTGGTCAGTAACAAATACGCAATGTCAATCATCTCAATAAATTCAAAGCTATATTAATTAGCTTTATCTCGTCGCCACTCCTGTTTGTTTGGCTGATTTCTCAAGGAGTTTGATGCATTTAACCACTTTGCAAAGGTAAACAAATGGATGAGGAAAGTTGACCTGACAAAAAAATATTTTACTTTACTATCGTCAGCCTCACGTTACGTAGGTAACATTAGGCTAGTAAGCTAGCTTAATTGTTCACCACGTGTTTAAGTTATTAAAACAAAGTTTAGTTTTATTGTCCGTGTGTAGCACATAGTTGTGACTTACAGCAGCCAAACCAGTAACCTAAATGAGAAGGATCAGATTGTGGTAGGATGGGATGTATCACGTGTGCGCCTGTTGCAAATCATGCTTTTTCCACATTTTGCAATTATGATTTTGATGTTAGCCATCATTTAGCTTCGGGTAATAAACTAGCTAAACTTCAATAGTAGTCACAAAGCCCTACATTACGAGATGATTTATATCATGATTATTAGGTCTGTATGATGCATGTATGTATAAGCTGATTCAGTTATTTAATTCTTAAACAACTTGGAAATCCTGAAGAGGAAATTGGGTTTTATTGATTATTTAATTTAAAATATGTTACAATATACATAATATTTTTATTTAATCATTTAATGCAAATCAGGTTATTAGTCTGTGTGAGCACCCATGGAAATTTAAATATTATTCATGAAAAATTGTTTAAATTAATTTTTTATGTTGTATGGAAACTTTTGACTTTCACTGCATATTATAGCCCAGTGCAGAAAATGGTCTAAACTGGGGTTCCGCCTCTTCTGAACTGACATCAGATTGTTCACATCTGCCCACAAACAGCTGTCTCTATCCATCTTTTAATATGCCTTTTCATTACAAGAGTTCTCAACAATGTATAATTGTATTGTTTTCTTCTTTTCTAACATATTTATATGTTGAATAACTTGTTATAGTGGTGAGTTGGTAAATTACTGTGTTAAGCAAAGTGGTGCAAATTCATGTGAAATCAGCATTACAGCTACAAGTATTGTGCCACTAAAGGCAGACAGCAGAACATGCTCCAATAAATAAACTCAGTTGAATGACCAAGCTACATAATTATTAACTTCTTGGCGTGATGCAAGATTAACATTGGCCACATAATCAATATATTTTCTCAACAGGTGCCAGAAAACAGACAGTCTGCAATTATGGATGACAAGACACAGAAGCTCAGACTGAAGCGGGAAGTGGGGCTGATGGGAGCCGTGTCCCTCATCGGAGGGACAATAATCGGATCTGGGATCTTCATGTCCCCACAGACAGTGCTGTGCTCCATCGGCAGCCCTGGAGCCAGCTTGGTGGTGTGGGCATGCTGTGGTTTACTGGCGATACTGGCATCTTTCTGCTACGCTGAGCTGGGCACTGTTATAAGAGAATCAGGGGGAGACTACATCTACATCCTCAGGACATCAGGCCCAGTTGTTGCCTTCATGTTAATCTTCAGCTCTGTGTTTTTCATGAAACCTGCAGCTCTTGCTGGCATGGCACTGGGTTTTGCCCAGTATGTTGTGGCCCCTTTCTACTCAGACTGCCCCCCTCCAGTGCTGCTAGTGAAGTGCGTGGCTGCAGCTGCAATTACACTTCTAGCCATGGTGAACTGCACGAATGTTCGGCTTTCGATGTCAGTCCAAGTTTTTTTCATGGCAGCCAAAGTTCTGTCCCTGGCAGTCATTATAGTTGGAGGTGTGGTGATGCTTATCAGAGGGCACACTGAAAACTTTGAAGACTCCTTTGAAAACACAAATGTGGGCATCAATCCAATTGGTATTGCTTTCTATCAGGGACTGTGGTCCTATGATGGCTGGAACAATCTGAATTTTGTTACTGAAGAGTTGAAACGTCCAGAGGTAAGTAGAAAGATATATGGCTCTTAGTGGAAAGTGTTATAGCACTGAATGAGTTATTTATTTGGACCAATGAAGGAGTCTGTATAGTGACACCATCCTTCCACTGTCCCCTTGAGAAAATAAAGCCTCTTAATAGAGAAAGACTGATCATATCTAATAGAGAAGTGCTGACTAAGGGTAAATCATCTTTAAGCAGCATAGTTGGAATTGGGTCTAGGAGACAGGTGGTTAGTGTAGATGAAGAAAAAGTGGTTAGATGGTTAAGGTCAATGGATGAGAACCAGTTTCCATATACCATTTAATGGCAGGAGGCAATAAAGTTTGTACCTAACAAGTAGAGATTTTATCATTATAAAGGCTCCTAAAGTCACTGCTATTGAGGGTTAGAGGAACACAAGGCTAAGTAGAACTATGACTGTTAGTCTGGTAATACAGCTTACATTAAAAGAAACCTGGGGTTTTTCTTATTTTTACTCCATTAATTATTTATGGTTTACTTAATAATATGGACATTACAGTGTACATAGAGAAAGTTATCCAATGCAAGTATTAATTTCCAACACTTGTTCCTAGAAAGGCTTTTGATGGTATACCATTTCCTTTCAAGTTTTTTCTTTCTTTCTTTTCTTTTTTTTCTTTTTGTGCTTTAATTTATGGGTCATTACCTCCACCAACTAGGTTTACATTTATGTCCTGCACTGGAGGCAGTAGGAGGTGGTTGGGGAGGATGGTGAGCGTACAAAGTGCTGGACTCCCAACACCAGAAAGCACAGACCACATCCAGACTCTATTTTATTATATACAGTATATATTATATATATTAATACATTTTATTTATTGCTGTAATTTGGGAGACTTTACCAATATCCTCCACAGGATTGGTAAATGCTAAGTTACTTTAGACACCTGACTATTCGTATATTGAATTTAAGTGCATCAGTGCTGACTTTGTCCAGTTAATTTTACAGTAATAATTAATATTATATATAATATGTGAAATCAGCATCAAACAGGAAATCACAAAATTTTCTTTGGATGATAAAGCACGACAGATGATTTTTAATCACGGCTGGTTTTTCTAGGTAGTTAGAAGTTATATAGTTCCTGATTTTTTGAATCACTTGATTCTTTGTACTTTTTATGGAAATGGATTTTTACTTGCTGTGTCTAAATTAAAATGGGTAATATAATATGAGTACAGTTATTCGCAGGACTAAATGATTCAATCCCTTGGTAGTTACACTATCCTGATGGCATCTTGGCTTGTGGGAAACTTAACGGCGACAGTGGAGTCGGTTGTGGAGGGGGGCAGCCGATGGATGAGGGCCTGGTTGTAGTTGGTTACTTCCTCTGGATGCGTTGAGGTCTTCAGGAGGTGCCCAACCTTCACTGAGTGTTTCAACCTTTATCCTCAACGCTCTCTGGTTGGCAGGCCGGCAGCGGTGGCCAGGTCACTGCCCCTCTCGTCCAATTCTGCAGGCTGTAATGGCCGCCCCCCGGATACACACAAATATACACACATTTTCGATCTACTTGTCAAAAGTTTTATAATATTTCAAGATGACTCCTGATTACAAACATCTTTTCTCATAGAAAATGAATAATGCATTTAGCATATGCATCGACATGCATTAGTCTGCTACAGATTTTTTTTATTTTTTTTTACAAGTGAAATATGAAGACAATTGCGTAAAGACATCATGAAATTAATACAGTTAACAAACTTAATCTGTTGTTGGCAGAAATGTTCTTTTACATTATATATTACATATTTACATGCTGACCCAAGAATAAATATGGTGTTATTTTTTGTTCTTCCAGGTGAATCTTCCTAGGGCACTTATCATAGCCATTTCTCTGGTGACTGGCTTATATGTGTTGGTGAATGTGAGCTACCTGACAGTGATGACACCTAAAGAGCTCATGTCCTCCAGTGCAGTAGCAGTAACCTGGGGGTAAGATAGCACCTCATGATGTCACATATTTTGGCTCATTTTCATTAAAAACTACTCCACTATTTTACTACTCCTCTGACATTGTTCAAAAAGTGTAAAAACTGATGCATAAGGAGCAGGTGTCGGCAGGGCTGCCAACTGGGGACCAAAAGGAGTGGTCAGCTAGGAATGCCGATGGAGAACCAGGGACAGGTCATAGAACCAGACTGGGCTGGAGGCAACTCTTTAGTGCAGGGCAGCAGATATTCTAGGGCACTGTGTAGCTGAAGCTCTGGGGCACTGGGTAGCTTCGGCTGTAAAGTGCTGGGTAGTGGGAGGGACAAGGACAAGACACATATGAGGAAGTGAAAATGAAAGTGAGCAATTCATTTCTATTTACAATACGAGTTACCAAGATATGAACATAGTGTGACGCTTGACTTCAGGGTGAATCAAGGCCAAAATAACAAAAAACAAAACCCGAACTAACTTCACTGTACAAAGCTCACTGACCCTCAATTGAAAAGAAAAGAAATAAAAAGACATTCAATAAACCTAACTCTCTGTCCTAAATTAAAACAGGAAAAAACAGTGTAAAAGAAATGACAGTTAACAGAGATGTGTGTGTGTGTATTTATATAGACATACAAACACACATAGTGGCTAATGTCTTCAGGCAAAAAAATAACACGCTACCAAGCTAACGGACTAACAAGCCATCACACTAACAAGCTAACGTTTTTCGTGAAACTTCATGAACACTGCTAAAAGTGAGCTAATGAAGTTCTCATTGTAGCAGCTGGCTTTTGAATGCTGGAAATTGTTATTGCTATTTCTGAGATGTTGAACCTTTTTCCTCAGGAATAAGATGTTTGGAAACTGGGGCTGGATCATGTCTGTGGCTGCAGGATTGTCTGCTTTTGGCTCACTGAACGGGTCATTCTTCAGCGGTGGTCGCATGTGCTTTGTTGCTGCCAGAGAAGGACACATGGTGAGTAACTCTACCTTATGACTAGGTTATATCTGAGCAACTCGAAGAATAGCACCTAATGGCATGACTCAAAAAACACTCACTATAGACTTAAAAATCATAGTCTTTACCGGGAACAGGTTTGGCACACTAGTAATCACAGATCTAAAGCAAACAAAATAGCAAACAGAGGTAAAGTCCAAAAATGAGCAGAGTCAAATCTAGCCAAAACTTACCAACAAACTATCACATAATTGCAGGGAAACACAGATGAAATATCAGAGGAGGAGTGGACAACAAGACTCAGGTGATATCAATCAGGGCGGGTCAGACATTAGTGATGGGAGAAAGTACAGGGGAATCAAGTCTGAAAACAGAGGATAAGAGAGTAACAAAATAGAACAGAATACATGGAAAATGAATTGACTGTCCAATCAAAATGTCCTTCAGTAACTTTGTGACATTTGTCAGAATATATTTATGCATGCACCTGAACAGTGCCTAAAGACATTGGACACCAGTGTTTCCCCTAACATTCATTATCAATCATTTTTCAAAGCGACCTCCCACCTCCTCAAAAAGAAAGGCACAAAATATTCTTTTTGTGGAATTTACGTTATTTATATCTGAACTCGTTTCATTTCAGCAGAGCACGAGTGTCTTTTAATGCTTTTGGCTGTCCTGATCAATGATTTGACTCTCCTCTGCTCTGGTCTGGTGTTCCTACCGAGAGTCTAGTTTATCCATGCTTCAAACTCAGACAAACCAAGCGAAGGAGAGGAGACAGGTTGAGTGAGAGTAACCCGAGTTGAAGATATCAGTACGATACATGTAATAAAAACTTCCCTAAAATCAAAAGATGGACAAACGTCGACCCCAATGTGCAAACTAGGACAAAATATCTATGTTTTTCAAACACGCCGCTACACTACCTGTCGCTACCCAATCTGAGCCTGGTACCAGCTAATAGCTAATAGCTCCCCCGCTGCTGAGGGGGGGGGAAGGCTAGCCTAGCCCCAGCACTGACACAGCTGCACCCATCGCAGCACAGGAAGACAGGCTTTGACCCATCTTGGCTGTCAGAGAGGAAATACTCAGAGTGAGATATAGACAAGGTTTGGTATAAAAGTAAATAAAAATGCACATTAATTACACCATACGTCTTGAAGCATTCACCACATTTAAAGTCAAGGCAACAGATACACTATGTGGCCAGCATAATGAAGAGAACTGTTGGAATTTAGTGGCATAAACACATAATATTACAGAATTGTCAAAAAGAGTCAAAAAGTGTGGATAGTGATGCAGAGAACAACAACAGTCAGTACCGCGAGTGACCACCTCCAGCATTTATCACACCGTCACACCTCCTGTGCATGGAATGGATAAAACAGTTAATCTGGACTTGTGGGATGACATGCCATTCTTCCTGCAGTGCTGTGACAAGTTGTTCATATGTTGCTGGAGCATGATCTCTCCGTCTCACCCGGTGATCCAGAACATCCCACAGATGCTCTATTGGGTTGAGATCTGGTCAATATGCTGGCCAAGGAAGGACAGCGACATTGTTCTGGTCCAGGTAGGCTACTCCTGACAGACATGAGCCACATGTGGTCTGGCATTGTCATGCATGAAGGTGATGCCTGATTGCTGTATCCTGGGAATGACATGTGGACCTAGGACCGTATCTCGGTAACGGATAGCTCTCATTGTACCGTGGATGTGGACAAGGTCTAACACCATTCATTTGCAATGGCTCCCCACATCATGACAACACCACCAAAACGGTCCACTTCCTGGATGTATGCTGCAGTATAGCGTTCCCCACATCGACGATACACACGCCTACGACCATCAGCTCTGTGCAAGTTAAATCTGGACTTGTCACTAAATGTGGTCTGCTTCCACTATGCAACGAGCTGTAACATCTGTGCTACATGTGTCTGCCGAGTTCCGGCCATCAGTATCATTAGCATCCCAAATGCCTAGTGTAAGTTTTTCGGAAGCCGTGGCATCATCAGTTGTTTCAGTGGGACATTAATTAGACCTGGGATTTTATTGCCTTGACCAGGTGTTTTCAGTCATGCACACAAAAAAAATCACACCACCACCATCATTTACTCTGAAACGCACCAATGACTGTTATGGCTATGTTATGACTAATTGATGGTTATGCATGATTTAACATGTTTTGGTTCTGAGTACTTAAAAAAAGTCATTTCTGTGTATCACATAATTGTCTGTTTCAATAGATTAGGGCAAGTGAAAGGAAACTATTGGGTTCTTAAAAATATGCATTTTTAAAGTTGCTCAGTATAGTTACACATATATACAAATGTTAGATTGTTCTGTATAAGATGGTTGTCAGAGTTTCAACAGACTTGTGTTTGTTTTGTAGCCAGATATTCTTGCCATGGTTCATATCCACAGACTGACTCCAGCTCCAGCGCTGATCTTCATCACTGTTGGTTCTCTGTTGGTGCTGATCCCTGGAGACTTTCAGAGTATTGTCAACTTCTTCAGGTGAAAGGCGTCTCCTTCGCATTAATATTCTCTCTCTCTCTCTCTCTCTCTCTCTCTCTCTCTCTCTCTCTCACTCTCTCCCCTTATTGCTTGTACAAAGAATGTAAAGCCTGTAATTGTCTGACATTCCTCTTCTTTGCTGTTGTTAGTTTCACTACCTGGTTTTTCTATGCCATCACCCTGTCTGGACTTATCTACCTCAAGATTAGGAAGCCACACCTCCCTAGACCATACAAGGTCAGTGTGAAACACATACATTCCCAAAAACATCATAGTGACAACAGATTTGTCTTTTATTGATACACTAGATAGAATCAGCTTGTGTTCTTCTCTTCCTCTCTACAGGTCCCCATTATACTCCCCATACTGGTCCTCATTGCTGCAATATTCCTTCTGCTGGCACCCATAATAGATGATCCTCGGATTGAATTCCTCTATGTGACTTTATTTATCTTAAGTGGCGCTATTATCTATATACCCTTAATCCATTACAAGCTCTGTCCAGGACTGTTGACTAAGTTAACAGTGTTCCTGCAGGTACTCCTACAGGTCGCCCCAGGAGAGAAAAATCTGTGATTTTTAGCAGAATTTATTTTACCAGTTTAAGTGTTTGTGCCTTGTTAAGTACACCTATTTTTGCCTTTTCACGTTTACATTCAATATATATGACTGATGTGTCATATGACTGGGTATGTTCTCATTCATTCAGGTCATAGTAATCCTCAAAAAAGCAACTGGAAATTAATTAAAGGTCTGAAGATGTTTCACTTTTCATCCAAGAGGCTTCATCAGTTCCGACTGATGTGGGGTACCAGGTATTTCAGCTCACAGTAGGTTAAAGGTATACTCCCACTCAGTATTTTCCTTCTCAAGGTGTGTGAGGAATTTTGAAAGTAACCATGATATTTTTATTCAGTAGGACGAATGCTATTCTACAGCCTGATATAACGGTCATATTTGTATGACAGCGGAATACAGAGAACAATTCCGATTTTAAGCCCCTGAGGGGCAAATATTCCGAAGTAAACAAAGGGCCATTTTCAAATTTGGTGATGTCGTCTTCCCCAAGGGCTTTCCCAGATTTCTAGGCTATGCAAGGCTCCACACACATGCGCAGAAGTTTCAAATCTGCAATCAAATAGAGAACATGTAACCCAGGTTTAAAAAGTAATTTTATTTATTTATGACTTATATTTTTTAACCATCCGATCCCGGATCGTTAAATATATCCGGGTCATGACAGGGTCACTTCCTCTTTCTGCACTCTGGCTGGTTGGCGTGCGTTTGTGCATAAAATAACAGATAGTGCGAGGAAAAGGCGTCAAGTAGCTGACGACAAGAAACGGAAAGCAAAACTGGTAAATACTGGAGAGCAGAAGGATCGATGGGAGCTACTGAAATTGAAATCTGGACACGCACAGCTGGCTTGCGCACATGCATAAGCAACAGGAAGCTGCAGGGAAATCGCTGCCAGGTAGGGGAAATCCAAAACAAATCTTCCCACGAAATTCCCTTTCGTTAGGCATGTTTTTGTTTGAATTATGCATTGAAACTTGACCAAATAAAAAAATATTTATTAATTGATATGCCGCATCTTTGGTGAAATGCATTTTGTACACCTAGGCTGTTAGTTTAGTGGGAGCATACCTTTAAACTACTGCATCTTCTGTGTGGAAAACACCGTACCCACCAGGACTGTACGGTGTTTTTCCAACAATAAACCGTGGATTAACCCTGACATAAAGGCTCTCCTCAAGGAGAAGAAGAGGGCCTTTAAGTCAGGAAATAAGGAGGAGCTGAAGATTGTACAGAAGGAGCTAAGGAGGAAGATCAGGGAGGGGAAGAACAGCTTCAGGAGGAAGATGGAGGATCAGCTGCAGCAGAACAACACCAGTGGAGTTTGGAAAGGCCTGAAAACCATCTCTGGCCACAAGGAACCAAACTCCCAGGCTGTGGGGGACCAACAGTGGGTGAATGATCTGAACTTATTTTTCAATAGGTTTGATCAGTCATCTGCCCCTCCCCCAGCCCAGCCAAGCCTGCTGCAACCCCCTTCATTGGCACCTCCAGGACACTGCCCCACCCCCTCCTCCACCTCTCTTCCTGCAACACTCAGCTCACAGCCACCCCCCACTGCTCATCTCATCAGCTCAACACCACCATCCCCCCCATCCACAAACTTCAGCACACAGCCCCCCTGCTCCACCCTGTCCCTCACAACTCTCCAGGTGAGAGATCAGCTCAGGAAGATGAAGGCGAGGAAGGCTGCGGGTCCGGACGGCATCAGCTCCAGGCTCCTGAAGTCCTGCGCAGACCAGCTGTGTGGGATAGTTGAACACATGTTCAACCTGAGCCTGAAGCTGGGGAGAGTGCCACAGATGTGGAAAACATCCTGCGTGGTACCTGTCCCCAAGACTCCGCACCCCAAGGACCTCAACAGCTACAGGCCGGTGGCTCTAACATCCCACCTGATGAAGACCCTGGAGCGGCTGGTCCTTGTTCATCTCCGCCCCCTGGTGAGCCCAGCGATGGACCCGCTTCAGTTCGCCTACCAGCCTAGCATCGGGGTGGACGACGCCGTCATCTTCCTCCAACACCGAGCCCTCTCTCACCTGGAGAAGCCAGGAAGCACTGTGAGAATCATGTTCTTTGATTTCTCCAGTGCTTTCAACACAATACAGCCTGTGCTTCTGAAGGACAAGCTGGAGCACACCAGTGTGGACCACCACCTCACATGCTGGATACTGGACTACCTCACCAACCGTCCACAGTATGTGAGGTCACGGGACTGTGTGTCCGACATGGTTGTCTGCAGTACGGGGGCCCCACAGGGAACGGTCCTGGCTCCGTTCCTCTTCACCCTCTACACTGCAGACTTCCACTACAACTCACCCACCTGTCACCTGCAGAAGTTCTCTGATGACTCTGCCATCGTCGGCCTCATCACAGATGGGGACGACAGGGAATACAGAGAACTGACGCAGGACTTTGTGGTCTGGTGCCAGCGGAACCAACTCCAGATCAACGCAGGGAAAACCAAGGAACTGGTGGTTGATTTCCGCAGGCACACACACTCCCCCCCGGACCCGGTGAACATTCAGGGAACAGACATTGAGATGGTGACATCTTATAAGTACCTGGGTGTTCACCTGAACAATAAACTGGACTGGACAGACAATACCACGGCACTTTATAGGAAAGGCCAGAGCAGACTCTATCTGCTGAGGAGACTCAGGTCCTTTGGAGTGCAGGGAGCACTCCGCAAGACATTTTACGACACCGTGGTGGCATCAGCCATTTTCTATGGTGTGGTCTGCTGGGGCAGCGGCATCTCAGTGTCGGACAGGAAAAGACTCGACAAGCTAATAAGGAAGGCCAGCTCTGTCCTGGGATGCCCACTGGACCCAGTGGAGGTGGTGGGAGAAAGGAGGATGACAACTAAGCTGTCATCCATTATGGACAATCACTCCCACCCGATGCGGGACCAAATAACAGCACTGGAGAGCTCCTTCAGCGACAGGTTGCTTCACCCAAAGTGCGTGAAGGAGCGCTTTCGCAAGTCTTTCCTTCCTGCAGCTGTTAGACTGTATAATCAGCACTGCTCCCAGTAGACCAAACAATTAGTAGTACTGTGAGAATTACTGAGACACTTTTTCTAATAGTACTGTGAATATATTTTTGAGACACTTTACCCCCCTCCTTTATTGTATTGTATTTTTAAAAATGTTATTTCCCCTCCTCCTGCTGTGTTTTTTGTACACTGTGCTGCTGCAATATTGTAAATTTCCCCACTGTGGGACTAATAAAGGGATATCTTATCTTATCTTATCTTATCTTATCTCCACTTGGATGAGAAGTGAAATGTTTCACAATTTAAATAGAAGTCCAGTTGCACCTTTGAGGACATTTGGGGGCAGCTGTGGCTCAGTGATAGAGCGGTCGTCCACTTATCAGGTCAGTGGTTCGACCTGCCAGCCCCTGCCATCTCCATGTCGAAGTGTCCTTGGGCAAGATACTAAACCCCAAATTGCTCCCAGTGGCTATTCCATTGGTGTGTGAGTGTTTGCGTGAATGCTTATTGCTCCTTGTGAGCAGGTGGCGCCTTGCATGGTACGAATGCCACCACTATATGAATGTTGGTGTGAATGCTGGCTTGTGTTGTAAAGCGCCAAGGAGGTTATGTGATTGGTTCGGTTTGTTTATCTGTTCGTCTGTTTGTTAGCAGGATTACGCAAAAACTAATGGATGGATTTGCATGAGATTTTCACCAAAGATGGACCCTAGCATATCCTAGAGGTGATTACATATTGGTGATAATCCAGATGATTTTTGGGTCTTGGCGGTTTGCGCTCTCTGTGCACTCGTTTTAGTGTTGATTTATAAAAGACCTCAGATCAAAGATAGATAATGTAATTTTAATAAATTTTGCAAGAAAAATTTAAATGTTAATGTTCTGCTCTTGAATAACACTTGTAGTGTTACAAGAGTCACGTTGTCATTGAGAGCAACTAACGTTCCTGCACAAGATTTAAATACTGTTCTCCAAACAAACTGATTCCAGAGTGACCAAAAGTATCACAAATGAAAGTTCCTGTTTACAATACTGTGTTATGGTTCTAAAGAACTGGATGTGACTTATGATGTTAATACAATGATGCATCAGTAACTGTAGTTTGTAAAACTGTACAAAAAGAAATCAAGGATTGTTTCTCAAAAGTTATTGGAAAGATGTCTGAAGTTTTGTCCAAACATTAATTTCTTTTGCAATGAAATGTAATAGTTTTGGAGATCAATTATCATCTAGCGCCATCATCAGGCACCAAATACCTGGGGAAAAAATGATGACATTCTTATCAATGTTTGCCGTTTCATGCTGATTAGCAAATGTTAGCTGCTAACACTAAGATTGTGAGTAAGGTAAACATTAAACCTGCTAAAGATTCTCATGTTAGCAATAAGCTCAGTGCACCACTGTGAGCAAGTATAACTTCAAAGAGTCACTAGCATGAATATAATAGGGCTGGGTGATATACAGAGGTGCACATAAGTGGTGCGCATGCGTGGTCAAAATAAACGATGCGCAGTATGTGTTAGAATAAGAAGCGCTTTTGCGAAACACCACTGTATATGTTGTGTCTGTTTAACAACGGCGACTTTAATTCATGAAGATGTGAATTGAACAGCACAGGAAATGGCAAAGGGGCTTCTGCAACTCTTCCATGCTTATGGTTTATGAGATGAGTGGAAGACGAAGCTGGTTTAGATCTGTATGCGGAGCTGTCGTCAACACTGGAGTTTACAACGGGGTCCTTCCCAAAATTTGTGAGATGATGGCGATCGGGGATTCCCTTGTGCATATTCTGTGTACCGCCCACATCTTTGAAAACTATGCCAAGTCAGCTAATTGCACAGTCCGTACTGCCAAACATTTACTCGCTCCATTGTAAAGTCATTTTATTTATTTATATAGCACCAAATCACAACAGAGGTTATATGAAGACACTTTCCAAGAAGATCAGGTCTAGACCGACGCTTTATTCTACAGACTCATCAATCCCCCATGAGCAAGAACATCTCTGTCCTCATGAAACTTAAGAAGAAGAAAGAGCACAGCCAACAGAGATATGGTCAAACCTGTTCTCCTTAAAAATTAAAATTATTATTATTATAAGCATAATTATAATATAATCATGCTCCTACAGATAACCTCAGTTGAGTGATCAACCAACATGATTTTAACTTCTTGGTCACAACAGGCAAACTTGCCAGAAAACAGACAGTCTGCATTTATGGATGACGAGACACAGAAGCTCAGGCTGAAGAGGGAAGTGGGGCTGATGGGAGCCGTGTCCCTCATCGGAGGGACAATGATCGGAGCTGGGATCTTCATGACCCCACAGACAGTGCTGTACTCCATCGGCAGCCCTGGAGCCAGCTTGGTGGTGTGGGCATGCTGTGGTTTACTGGTGATACTGGCATCTTTCTGCTACGCTTAGCTGGGCACTGTTATAAGAGAATCAGGGGGAGACTACATCTACATCCTCAGGACGTCAGGCCCAGTTGTTGCCTTCATGTTTATCTTCAGCAATGTGTTACTTGTGAAACCTGCAGTTCTTGCTGGCTTGGCACTGGGTTTTGCCCAGTATGTTGTGGCCCCTTTCTACTCAGACTGCCCCCCTCCAGTGCTGCTAGTGAAGTGCGTGGCTGCCGCTGCAATTACACTTCTAGCCATGGTGAACTGCATGAATGTTCGTCTCAATGTCAGTCCAAGTTTTTTTTATGGTGGCCAAAGTTCTGTCCCTGGCAGTCATTATAGTTGGAGGTGTGGTGATGCTTATCAGAGGGCACACTGATGAAGACTCCTTTGAAAACACAAATGTGGGCATCAATCCAATTGGTATTGCTTTCTATCAGGGACTGTGGTCCTATGATGGCTGGAACAATCTGAATTTTGTTACTGAAGAGTTGAAACGTCCAGAGGTAAGTAGAAAGATATATGGCTCTCAGTGGAAAGTGTTATAGCACTGAATGAGTTATTTATTTGGACCAATGAAGGAGTCTGTATAATGACACCATCTTTCCACTATCCCCTTGAGAAATTAAAGCCTCTTAAGAGAGATAGACTGATCATATCTAATAGAGAAGTGCTGACTAAGGGTAAATCATGTTTAAGTAGCATAGTTGGAATTGGGTCTAGGAGACAGGTGGCTAGTTTAGATGAAGAAAAAGTGGATGTTATTTGGTTAAGATCAATGGGAGAGAAGCAGTCTGCATATATATTTGGTTTTACAGCTGTTTTTAAGGTTCCTGTGTTTGAGGATAAACTGCTGCCATTTAAAGGCAGGAGGCAATGAATTTTGTACATAACGAGTAGAACTTTAGCGTTAAAAGACTTCTGACTTCACTGCTATTGAGGGTTATAGTCAGGGGTGCACATAACATTTTTGGTCTGTTTCTCAAAGGAGCACCTGAAGATGTTGCTTGGTGCTCACCTTTTGCACTTCATGAAGCAGACATGTTTTAGGTCACTGTCATCACTTGTAGCCACTTGAGTTTGAATGGCAGGTAATGTTTTCATATATAATATTTCCAACAGTCTCTTGTTTCCATGCAGACCATCTAATATATTGTGAAACTTCCCTTGTGTGACAAAGGCAATTGTTCTGTTCTTTTTACAGTCCTTTTCTGTAAATGAGAGCTTAGTAACTTTACCATTACCATTATCACTATTATTATCACCCTCATTATTATTATAATCATTATTATTATCAGTGTTGTTATTGTAGTAATTATAAATACTACAAACTGTAATCTCTCTATTATAATAGCTGTTATTGTTATTGCACGTCTGTGTCCCTGTTCCTCACTCTCTCGCTCTCTCCCCATCTATCTTCCCCATCTCTCTCTCTCCCCATCTATCTCCCTGTCTTTCTCTCTTTCCCCCCATCTATCTCCCCATCTTTCTCGCTCTCTCTCTCTCTCTCACCCCAACCGGTCAAAGCAGAGGGCTCCCGACCTTGAGTCTTTAGATCTGCTCGTGGTTTCTGCCTGTTAACAGGAAGTATTTCCTTGCTACTGTTTCTGTGCCGTTCGATAGTATACACATCTTAACTAGAAAGCACTCGGAGAACGCAGACCTCCGCCAAGGCAGCTCAGTTCCGGATATTTCCATTACACCCAAAAGCAGCAGAGAGACGCCCTCAATGAGGGATGAAAAAGACACACACGAAAAAGCACGCACCTATGTCATCGTGCTGTCATCGCGCTGCACTTGCGTCGCACTCGTGCCCATACATACACAGACAAAAGTCAAAACCACACAGACAGCCCCATCTTGTGGAACCTTGTAATCATTACATTACAAGTGTACATGAGGCACTTTAATCCTAGAAAAAATTCCTGGATCCAGACGGTAATCCGGATCACCACCTAAATCTATTCGATTCTTCCTTGGGCCACTTCCGACATCTCCTGATAATTTCATCCAAATCCGCCCTTTACTTTTTTTTCCTGTTAACAAACCAACAAACAAACAACCCAACAAACCAACGCTGGCGAAAACATAACCTCCTTGCCGGTGGTAATTCATTAATTAAAGTCGCCGTTGATATAAACAGACAAAACGTATACAGTGGTGGTACGCAAAAAACGCTTCTTGTTCCAACACATGCTGTGCATCATTTATTTTGTCCACTTCACAAATTATAGGCCTGGTTCTCGAGTTTCACAATTCTCCAAAATACTGGAAAAACACTTCATTGTCGGATTGGACAAATTCATTGATAAGCACAATTTACTAACAGACAGTCAGTATGGACTCACATCAAACAGATCAACATCTATGGCATTAGTAGTACTACCATAGTAGAAGAAATCACAAATTGTATAGATCAAAATAAGCATGCAGTGGGAGTTTTTATTGACCTCAAAAAGGCTTTTGATACCATCAATCACAACATATTAATTAATGAATTGGAGCAGTATGGAATCAGGGGTGTGGTATTGGAGTGGCTGAGAAGTTATTTAAGAAGCAGGCAACAATTTGTGAAGATGGATGAATATGAGTGAATATGAATCAGCATGCTTGGAAATTACTTGTGGAGTCCCCCAGGGGTCAGTATTGGTCCAAAACTGTTCATCCTTTATATAAATGAAATATGTAAAATATCAAAAATATTGAAGTTTGGTTTATTTGCAGAATGTATATATTTATGAACCAGCAATTATGGGTTTATATTAATATTAATATTATTGTAATTAATAATTTAACAGGGAAGAGGGGGTTGGATTACATGAGATTATACATCTTCCTACTCATTTAGAGCATGTAAAGTGATTTGTTTATAAATTGGTTTGTTTATAAGTTGAGTTATTGATTTCACTGTGTATTATGCTTTTCATTTACTTTTTCACAGTCCAGAATCCATTTTAATTATTTCTGTAATTTCCCTGTGGTTTTTTTCTAGGTAGTTAGATGTTAAGTAGTTCCTGATTTCTTGGATCACTTTTTGTCTAAATTAAAATCCATAATATAAAACAGTTCACTTATTTTTGATCTAAGATGACACTTGATTACAAACATCTTTCCTCATAGAAAATGAAAAATGTATTTAGCATATGCATCGACATGCATTAGTATGCTACTGATTTTTTTGTTTGGTAGTGAGATGAGATGACTAATATGGAAAGACTTCACAGAATCAATATAGTTAAGAAACTTAATCTGTTGTAGACAGAAATGTTCTTTTACATAATTAACATTTTTTCTTTGTTGCTCAGTGTCTCAGACATTTCTCTCACCTAAGGTTCATGCTTTTTTGTTTTTATTCTTAAGGTTTTGAGGTAATTTTACACAAGTAGTTTTTGCAGTGACTGGTAAATTTAAGTGTATAAAACATCAGTTTCATAGCTGACAGATGTTTGACTTAATGTCATACTCAAATAAGCAATGTATGATTCAGTCCAACAACTTTGAATTGCTTATTGTCAACCTTTGTTCATGTTTTTCTTGGAAGATATACTACTATATGCATTTTTACAACATGCAAGTCTAGTTTAGCTCCAAATTTTTACATGTTGACCTGAAAATAAAAAATGATGTTATTCTTTTACCTCCAGGTGAATCTTCCTAGGGCACTTATCATAGCCATTTGTCTGGTGACTGGCTTATATGTGTTGGTGAATGTGAGCTACCTGACAGTGATAACACCTATAGAGCTCATGTCCTCCAGTGCAGTAGCAGTAACCTGGGGGTAAGACAGCACCTCATGATGTCACATATTTAGGCTCATTTTAAAGGGTCATTAACATCGAATGCACTATTTTACCACTCCTCTGACATTATTCAAAAAGTGTCAAAACGAATATATTAGACCAAGAGATATTGTCTCTTTAATTCCACTTTATACTTACTTCACACCCCCAGCCGTGGTCATGGCATGATGTTTTCAGGTTGTTCACCTTTCCTTCTGTTCGTATATTGTTGTGAATGTGATATTCGAGGAATGCTTTGAGGGAATTTCTTCAAATTCAGGAAAGGGGGATAGTCATTGTAGTCAAGCTCCAAGTTTTCTTTAGCCAATTGTCCTGCCTCATACAGTCTCTGTTTAAAGCCATTAACATAGTCTAACAGACTTTGCTGAGGTTTGTAGGACTCCCAATTATCCTTTACAATGGCCAGTGGGCCATGCACAGTGTGCCCAAACACCAGATCATTGGGGATGAAACCAGTGCTTTCTTGTACAACTTCTCTAGCTGCTAATAAAAGCCAAGGCAGTCTCTCCTCCCAGTGGGCTTTTAGCTCAGTACAATAAGCGATTTCAAGTGCTGGTGAAATCGCTCTAGTGCACCTTGACTCTGAGGATGATAAACTGAAGACTTATGATGTTTAATCTGGAGCTGATTAAGAACCTGCTTAAATAGCCGCAATGTAAAGTTGGAACCCTGATCACTCTGAATTATTTTGGGGAACCCAAACACAGAGATGAACTGACTCAGCGCCTTAACCACCAATCTGGCAAAAATTGCACGCAGAGGATGTGGAGCTGGATATCTAGTCGACTGACACATTTCCATTAGCAGATAACTACAGCCCGACTTTGAACGAGGCAGTGGACCAACACAATCAATTATGAGGTGTTCAAATGGTTGAGTTACTGCTGGTATGGGTTGCAACGGTGCAGATCTAATAGTTGGTTTGGTTTACCTGTTAATTGTCAGATGTGACAGGTCTTAATGTATGAAACATCCTTTTTTAACAGTGGCCAAAAAAATGACGCAGAATACGATAATAAGTTTTCCTTACTCACATATGACCAGCTGTACCGTCATGGGCAGTTGCAAGCACAGACTGTCTGTACTTAACAGGCAAAACCACCTGCTCCACAAACACACAAGCCACATTTTCCCCAGAAGGAACCCACCTCCTCATTAACAGCTCATCCTGTAAAAAATATATTGGAGACTCTTTCTCCACATCAGACATTTGCACTACACAATCAAACAGGTGTTTCAAAGAGGAATCCAACTTTTGTGCATCCACCAGCTCCTTATGGGTCACATACAAGAGGTCAGCAGGTAAATGCAAAGCAAATCTGACAGTACCTTGCTGTGCTCCAGTTTTTTCTTCACTAGCAGTCATAGACCGTGTTATTGCACAAACTGAAGATACTGGCTGTTCTGGTATGTCGTCCACCTTATGATTTACATTAGACACTACCAACAGTTCCCCTAGTTGCTCAGCAGTCACTGATATGTCAGGCCATATATGTGCTCCAGCTAAATCATTACATCAACTCCCTCAACAGGCAACTCTGGACGCACACCAACCTCCACATCTCCCTGTACCAAATTGAAGAATAAAGCCCATCTCATCAACCGTTGATTTGGGTTTTGCAGTGACCACAGACCGTCAGCGGATTATGATCTGTAAACACAACCAAATCACAACCTTTGGACGAGCCCCCAACTTTGTCACAGCCCGGCTGAAGGGAAGGACAAAGAGGAGAGGACAACACATGACTTTTAACTAATAGTTTATTTAACAGAAGATAATTAACCAAAGACAATATAAATGTATGCAAATCAGTGATATCAGTAGTGTATAGCGTGATTGCATGAGTGTATAGTGAAATGGGGTGAACAAAGCATATGAACACAAAAGAAATCTACCAAACGAACCCGATGTGCCCAGAGAAAGAGAAAAACCTGCTGAAACCACCAGCTTATATAGCTGAGGAGCAGCAGGCACAGGTGAAATCAATGCCCTTCCTGTTTCCCTCCTAACGAGAAGGACAGCCCAAACAGGAAGACAAGAGGGTTGTCACACTGGCTGGAGGGGGCTGAACATCCTTTTATTGTCTGGACGGATCACAAGAACCTGGCCTACATACCATCAGCCAAACATCTCAAGAAAAATATACACTAGTATATGCTAGACTTATGTACATTGTGCAGAATTGTGTTAAAGTGAGGAGTGCAGAAAGTGAGGAGTCCAGGATGGAATGAACAGTCAACATGGTAACTGGTACTAAATCACTGAATGTGTGTTTATCAGAATAATGGCCTGTGGGAAGAAACTGTTTTTATGTCTGCTTGTTTTGGCGTACAGTGCTCTGTAAGGCCTACCAGAGGGGAGGAGATCAAACAGTTTGTGGCCGGAGTGAGATGGATCTGCAGCGATGTTTCCTGCCCTCTTCCTGATTCTAGACATGTACAAGTCCTGAATGGAGGGCAGGTTGATCCCGATGATTTTCTCTGCAGTCCTGATGGTCCGTTGCAGTCTGTTCCTGTCCTGTTTTGTGGCCGACCCAAACCAGACGGTGATGGATGTGCAGAGGACAGACTGAAAGGTAGCAGTGTAAAACTGTGTCAGCATCTCCTGAGGCAGGGTGAACTTCTGAGCTGACGCAGGAAGTACATCCTCTGCTGTGCCTTTTTTATTATGGCATCAGTGTTGGAAACACACTTCAGTTCCTGGGAAATTATGGATCCCAGAAACCTGAAGGTTTCCATAGCAGACACCGTGTTGTGGTGTATGGTGATGGGGGGCAGTGTTGGAGGGCTCTTTCTGAAGTCCACAGTCATCTCAACAGTTTTGAGCGTGTTTAGCTCCAGGTGGTTCTGACCGCACCAGAGACTATTGAACCTCCCATCTGTACGCAGACTCGTCGCTGTCCCCGATGAGGCCAATGACCGTCGTGTCGTCTGCGAACTTCAGGAGTTTTACAGATGGGTCACCTGAGGTGCAGTCATTAGTGTAGAGGGAGAAGAGTAGTGGGGAGAGCCCTTGGGGGGCACCAGTGCTGATCATTCGGGAACTAGATGTGATATTTCCCAGCCTCACCTGCTGCCTCCTGTCAGTCAGGAAGTTTGTAATCCACTGACAGGTGGAGGCGGGCACAGTGAGCTGGGAGAGCTTGGAGTGGAGGACATCTGGGATGATCGTGTTGAATGCCGAGCTGAAGTCCACAAACAGGATCCTTGCATATGTCCCTGGTGGAGTCGAGGTGTTGCAACCAGTCCCATATTGACTGCATCATCCACTGGCCTGTTTGCCCGGTAGGCAAACTGCAAGGGGTCCAGCAGGGCACCTGTGATGTCCTTCAGGTGGTTCAGCACAAGTCTTTCAAAGTATTTCATGACCACAGATGTCAGTACAACAGGCCTGTAGTCATATAATCCTGTGAGGGAGGGTTTTTTGGGGACCAGGACGATGGTGGAGCGTTTGAGGCAGGAGGGAACTTCACACAGCTCCAGTGACATGTTGAAGATTTGTGTGAAGATGGGGGCCAGCTGGTCAGCACAGACCTTCAGGCAGGAGGGTGACGCATCATCAGGGCCTGGTGCCTTTCTGATCTTTGTCTCTGACACATCCTCTTCACAGATCCCCAGTGTAGGGAGGGGTAATGTGCCACTGTGAGTGGGTGGTTGTGAGCGGGTGAGGGGTGTGAGTCCTGGCTTATCAAACCTGCAGTAGAAAACATTCAGGTCGTTGGCCAGTCGATGGTTTTCCTCAGTGTGGGGGGATGGTTTCCTGTAGTTGGTTAAATCATTCAGGCCTCTCCAAACTGACTCGTTGGCTGAAAACTACTTCTTCAGTTTATCAGTGTAATCCCTCTTTGCTACACTGATTTCCTTTGTCAGTCTGTTTCTGGCCTGGTTGAACAGGATTCTGTCCCCACTTCTGTAGGCCTCCTCCTTGGCCTGGTGAAGCTTTCTGAAGTTGGCTGTAAACCATGGTTTGTTGTTGTTGTAGCTGGTTTTTGGTTCTTGTTGGCACACACATGTCTTCACAGAAGCTGATGTAGGATGTCACAGTGTCAGTGAGTTCATCCAGGTCAGAAGCAGCAGCCTCAGAAACTCCAATCAATGCAGTCAAAGCAGACCTGTAATTCCAACTTTGCCTTGTTGGTCCATCTCCTCAGTTTTGACCACAGGCTTAGCAGATTTTATTCTTTGCCTGTATGTTGGGAGAAGGTGTACCATACAATGATCAGAGAGTTCTAAGGCTGCATGGGGGACAGAGCAATATGCATCCTTTAATATAGTGTAGCAGTGGTCCAGTGTGTTTTTATCCCTGGTGGGACATTTAATGTGCTGTCTGTATTTAGGCAGTTCATGACTGAGGTTTGCTCTGTTAAAGTCCTCGAGAATAATGACCAGGGAGTCTAGATGTTTATGTTCCACATTGGTTATCAGGTCAGCCAGGTGTTGTAATGCCTCACTAACACAGGCCTGAGGTGGGATGTAAACACCGACCAGAATAAACGAGGAAAACTCCCACAGTGAATAGAACGTTTTACAGTTTATGAAAATACTCTCTAAGTGAGGACTGCATGACTTCTCTAACACTGTGACATCTGTGCACCAACCTTTGTTTATGTAGAAGCAGATTCCACCTCCTCTCGTTTTCTCCATTAGCTCCGTAACGCAGTCCGCTCGTAGGAGTTGAAATCCCGGCAGATGTAGAGAAGTGTCCGGGATGTGCTCACTAAGCCAGGTCTCCGTGAAGCACAGGGCGGCAGATTTACTGAAGTCCGTGGATGCTCTGTTGAGGAGCAGCAGTTCGTCCACCTTGTTGGTCAGAGAGCAGACATTCGCCAGGTGAATGGATGGGAGCGCTATTCGGAAACCCCGCTGTTGGAGTGTAACCAGCCCACCAGCTCACTTCCCCCGTCTGTGAGTCTTGCATCCCCGGCAAGTTCCATAGAGAGCTGCTGCTCCTCCAACTAGAAGCTCTGTAAAACTTTCCGGATCGGTAAACACAGGCAGAGAGGTATAACCTGTGAATCTACGATGTTTAAAAGTTCCTCTCTGGTGTATGTGATCAGAGAGGGAGAGCTAAAGACTGTACAAATAAACAGAAACAGTAGAAGTACCAGGGAGCGCAGAACCGAGGCTGCCATCCACGGCGCCATCTTGGTGGTCTTTGGTCGTTTCAGCTTTACCATCACTTATCGACCAGGATCTAAGAATATCAAAACCGATGCTCTCTCCCGACAATTCTCATCAGATGATTCTCCAGAGTCTATGGAACCCGTCCTTCCTGTTACTTGCCAAGTTGGAACCCTTGCCTGGCATGTGGAAAGTCTTATCCAGCAAGCTCAGCAACACGAACCTGATCCTGGAGGAGGTCCCCCAGGTTGTATATTCGTACCATCATCTGAACGCTCTAACGTACTCCAATGGGGACACGCCTCCAAATTCACCTGTCACCCTGGTAGTCGGAGAACAATGTCTTTCCTAAAGAGTCGCTTATGGTGGCCATCCATGGAGGGAGATGTCCGAGCCTATGTGTCAGCTTGCACTGTATGTGCCTGTGGAAAGGCATCTCCCCAACCCACCTCTGGGCTCCTCCATCCACTCCCTCTCCCAGGTCGACCTTGGTCGCTCATCGTTTTAGATTTTGTCAGTGGCCTACCGTCCTCTGATGGTAATACTGTCATACTTACCTTAGTAGACAGGTTTTCTAAAGCTGCTCACTTTGTTGCCCTTCCAAAGTTTCCTTCAGCCCGACAAACAGCAGATCTCCTCTGTCTCCACGTGTTCAGACCCCATGGGATCCCCCAGGACATTGTATCTGACTGTGGCCCCCAGTTCACCTCCCAAGTGTGGAAGGCATTTTGTTCCGCTCTGGGTGCCCGGGTCAGTCTCTCCTCTGGTTTCCATCCCCAGTCTAATGGTCAGACTGAGCGCACTGGAGCACACACCTTGTCTGGATTGAATATGCTCACAACTCTCTCTCTTCCTCTGCTACAGGACTGTCACCATTTGAAAGTTCTCTTGATTACCAGCCACCTCTGTTTCCAGCCCAGGAGGACAAGATTGCAGTACCATCTGTCCAGCACCATCTGAGGCGCTTGTAGGAAGATTTGGAGGGATACCCGGGCATCCCTACCTGGTCAAGAGATTTGGCTGTCTCCTAAAGACATTCCACTCAAAACAGACTCCAAGAAACTCTCACCCCGTTACATTGGGCCGTTTGATATACTTAAAATCATCAATCCTGTAACCATCGAACTCAAACTGCCTAAGAATATGAAGATTCACCCCACATTCTATGTGTCACAGATTACGCCTGTTCTGTCCAGCCCTCTGTGCCCTCCTTCCAGCCCCCATCCACCCCACCGGATTATCGACAATGCACCAGCATATACAGTCAGGAGACTATTGGATGTTCGCCGACAGGGAAGCCTGTCCTGTTACCACTAATCTTCTATCGTCCTAGTCTGAGTGTTTGCAGGTGATGGAGTGAGGGCGTGGTCGCCTGGAGGTGCAGACTGGCAGTTCACACCTGTTACTGATCTTCATCACTGCAAGCATAAAACCCCGGTCTCTAGAGACCATGGTCTCGTCGTCAGATCGTTCGCAAAACTCAAGTGATCATCTGGACCTCCTGGAACTGCCAGCCTCAACTGCCAACCCAGCCTTTCCACTCTGTGGTCTTGCTCTAGCACATCTTTGGCTCACGGAACCCCAGCTCGCCATTTAAAATTAAATCTTAATCATGAAAAATAGTTTAAGCTACATTTTTATGTTGTATGGAAACTTTTCAATTTCACTGCATATTATAGCCCAGTGCAGAAACAGGTGTGAAAGTGGGGTTCGGCCTCCTCTGAACTGACATCAGATTGTTTACATCTGCCCACAAACAGCTGTCTCTTCCCTTATTTTAATATGTCTTTCCAAACACACTGATGCAAGAGTGACGAAAAGTATCACAAATTAAATGCATCATTTATCATAAACAGCTCCTGTTTTAAATACTGTGTGAAAGAGCTGTATAAGAACTGTAAGTGACTTATCATTTTAATACAACAATGCATCAGCAACTGTAGTTTGTATGTATTGGTGTGAAGTTTTGTCCAAACATTTATTTCTTTCACAATGAAATCTAATAGTTTTGGTTATCCATTATCATCTATCACCATCATCAGGTGCCAAATACCTGAAAAAAAAATCATGATATTCTCATCACTGACTGCTGTTTCATGCTGATTGGCAAATGTTAGCTGCTAACACTAAGATTGTGAGTAAGGTAAACATTAAACCTGCTAAAGATTCTCATGTTAGCAATAAGCTCAGTGCACCACTGTGAGCAAGTATAACTTCACCGAGCCACTAGCATGACTGAAAACCTCTTTTCTAATACTAGTGGTCTGTAAAGTAGGACTTCATCTGGGCCACTAGATTGGTAACAAGACATCTAAGGGAAAAAACAGATTATGTGAATTTTAAAGAACGTTTATTAAATATTTGTTATCCACTTAAAGGATAAAACAAGACATGGCCAATTAGAGTTTTGTTTGTGTGTAATAGGGCTGGGTGATATAGAGAGGTGCACATAAGTGGTGCGCATGCGTGGTCAAAATAAACGATGCGCAGTATGTGTTAGAATAAGAAGCGCTTTTGCGAACCACCACTGTATATGTTGTGTCTGTTTAACAACGGCGACTTTAATTAGTGAAGATGTGAATTGAACAGCACAGGAAATGGCAAAGGGGCTTCTGCAACTCTTCCATGCTTATGGTTTATGAGATGAGTGGAAGACGAAACTGGTTTAGATCTGTATGCGGAGCTGTCGTCAACACTGGAGTTTACAACGGGGTCCTTCCCAAAATTTGTGAGCTGGTGGCGATCGGGGATTCCCTTGTGCATATTCTGTGTACCGCCCACATCTTTGAAAACTGTGCCAAGTCAGCTAATTGCACGGTCCGTACTGCCAAACATTTACTCGCTCCATTGTAAAGTCATTTTATTTATTTATATAGCACCAAATCACAACAAAGGTTATATGAAGGGACTTTCCAAGAAGATCAGGTCTAGACCGACGCTTTATTCTAAAGACTCAACAATCCCCCATGAGCAAGAACACGTGGCAGGGAAAGACTTCCTGTTAACAAGCAGAAACCTCAAGCAGATCTAAGACTCAAGATGGGCAGCCCTCTGCTTTGACCGGTTGAAGTGAGAGAGAAAGATGGGGAGATAGATTTATAGAGAGAGAGAGATAGGGAGATAGATGGGGGGAGAGAGAGAAATGGGGAAGATGAATATGGAGAAAGAGAGGGAGTGAGGAACAGGGACACAGACATGTGCAATAACAACAGCTATTCTTTATTTTTCTTTTATTGTTTATTTAGCAGGGACAATGCATAAAACATATATAGTACCAGATATAGCTAAGAGCTCATTTTCATCTGTAGTCCCTGGTGGAGGCCAAATGGTGCGCAGGTTACAGCAGTTCACACTGCACCAAGTTTTCCCTGCAACATCCTGAAACGGTTTTGTCTCATCACAAATCGTTGGTCTGAACTGATTAAACTCCGTCATTTAAGTACATCTCTCATCCCTTGTAGTTGTAGATTTTGAGATTACACAATCTACTTTCTCATTCTACTTTTTCTTTTCAATTAAAAAAATTCATTCTGAACTCATTTGCTTCCCTTATATCTCTCATAGCAAGTCTTCCCCTTTTCAGTTTATTAGTCCTTTGTTAGTTGTTTTTTAAATCAGTTGTGCTTATAATCTAAAATTTTTTATTTGTTTTTATTTTAATAACAGAATCAAGTAGATTATAATAATGATCAGTTCTGCCTCAGTACAGGAACTCAATTATGTCCCAAATTTATATCTCGTATACTTTGACTATATCCACGCACACAATTACATGAGGAAATAAGCAACAATTTCAAAGAACAGTTTCAACCTACAGAAATCTGACATTTTCAGGTATTATCAAATTTGGCATTTTCTCAAATCAAACACACCTTCATTTAAAGAGGCCCCACCATCTTTGGGAATTGATGACCTTCTACCAGTGACAAGTCACAAAGATCGCCAAGTCAACAGTAGGTGTAGGAAATGCGATGTACCTGTGTGCAATGGTTACTTCCAGAAACAGGAGGCCCATTTACACAGCCTTTTTAAGGCGGGACTGGTGCACGTTTACTCCGCCCTGATGTTCTGTACAAACACAATGACTGCATAATGGGGGTCTGTTTGGTTCCACATTTGTGACAGCAGTGAAGGAAATAACAGCACTGAAACGCATATCTGTAAACATGAGGTGGAAAGTCAGGACAGCACTGTGATGTTTTGATGACATATTATACATGTGGCCCAAACTGAAAATTAACCAAAGATTTCTTCAAATTGGCGAGACAATTATTAACTGGTCAGATGTTGAGATCAACCGTCATCTTTCTTTTTTTTTGCCATGTAAGTCCATTATCTACAAAGAGCTGCTTGACACATGTTAGGCGTGGCACTGCAGACCGACGCTGTCATGTTTTTTCATTAATGAAGTTCTCAACAACATACGATTGTATTGTTTTCTTCCTACCATATATATATATGTTGAATAACTTGTTATAGCGGTGAGTTGGTAAATTATTGTGTGTTAAGCAAAGTGGGGCAAAATCATGTAAAGTCCTAAAACACAAAGAACAATGTCTGTATGTAGATAAGGGGATGAGAGTGAGAGAATCTCGCATGTCTGATGTATAGATTTGAGTCCAGTTGACTTAGATTTACTGCATCTCTGTCCTCTTGAAACCTAAGAAGAAGAAAGAGCACAGCCAACAGAGATATGGTCAAACCTGTTCACCTTAAAAATTATAAGGAACACAACAAATCATATGCCTTTAAATAACCTCAACCTTAACTTCTTGGTCACAACAGGCAAAGTTTCCAGACAACAGACGGTCTGCAATTATGGAAGACGAGACACAGAAGCTCAGGCTGAAGCGGGAAGTGGGGCTGATGGGAGCCGTGTCCCTCATCGGAGGGTCAATGATCGGAGCTGGGATCTTCATGACCCCACAGACAGTGCTGTACACCATTGGCAGCGCTGGAGCCAGCTTGGTGGTGTGGGCATGCTGTGGTTTACTGGCGATACTGGCATCTTTGTGCTACGCTGAGCTGGGCACTGTTATAAGAGAATCAGGGGGAGACTACATCTACATCCTCAGGACGTCAGGCCCAGTTGTTGCCTTCATGTTTATCTTCAGCAATGTGTTATTTGTGAAACCTGCAGTTCTTGCTGTCATGGCACTGGGTTTTGCCCAGTATGTTGTGGCCCCTTTCTACTCAGACTGCCCCCCTCCAGTGCTGCTAGTGAAGTGCGTGGCTGCAGCTGCAATTATACTTCTAGCCATGGTGAACTGCATGAATGTTCGCCTTTCGATGTCAGTCCAAGTTTTTTTCATGGCAGCCAAAGTTCTGTCCCTGGCAGTCATTATAGTTGGAGGTGTGGTGATGCTTATCAGAGGGCACACTGAAAACTTTGAAGACTCCTTTGAAAACACAAATGTGGGCATCAATCCGATTGGTATTGCTTTCTATCAGGGACTGTGGTCCTATGATGGCTGGAACATACTGAATTATGTTACTGAAGAGTTGAAACATCCAGAGGTAAGTAGAAAGATATATGGCTCATACATACATAATACATAATACATACATAAAAGTTATACTGTGTGCTGTGTCTATGTCTGTTTGTTCAGGATGGTTATTGCAGATGGAATGAATGATTTCTTGTAGATGATTTTGTGAGCCAGAGGGACTTTGTAGCGTCTGCCTGATGGTAGTAGCGTGAAGGAGTGGTGGAGTGGATGAGAGGGCCACCCACCTTGAGTCTTTAGATCTGCCAGAGGTTTCTGCCTGATAACAGGAAGTATTTCCTTGTCACTGTCTCTGTGCCGTTCAATTCACATCTTGATTAATTAATTAAAGTCGCTGTTGTTAAACACAGAGAAAACTTATACAGTGGTGGTACGCAAACGTGCTTCTTGTACTAATACATGCTGGGTATCGTTTATTTTGACCACGTATGCACGACGCTCATGTACACCCCTGGTTATAGTAAATAAATAAGGAAATAATTTTCTCTTCAACATGAAGAACAACTGCTGCTACTACACAGAAGATCAGTTTAACAAGAACATTAAGACAGATCATAAATGATGAAATATCCACCTGAACAGCAGAAGCCTATATGCCAGCTTCCATACATAAAATAATATTTAAGCCAATTCACACAACCATTCGACATAATGGCAAAATCAGAAACTTGGATCAGCCCTGAGAAGGGTGTGGACTGTGATATGTGACTATGATGTGACTATAATGACTATTGTGAACATAAAGAACACGAATGGCGGTGGTGTGGCTTTGTATGTGGAAAGGAACATTAATTACAAGGTGGTGGAAAAAATGCCAACAGAGGTTGACAACATTCTAGAAGGTTTCACAATAGAAATCTGCATGGAAAAAAAGATAAACTAAATTGTGAGCTGCATTTGTAGTGTGGTGGAAAAACTTCAAGGTGGCAGAAGGAAGAATTAAATCTTTAATACTAATGCAAAGATCTTGGTCTTTGCCTGCAGGTTTCCAAAGACAATTTTAAAATGCGCAACACAGACCTATACACTCCAACCATCCAGCTAAATACGTCACCACAACAAACAATTCTGGTATTATCCAGTCTAGTTGTCCTCACCTATATCTGGTCTAACTCGATGTTTTGACGCCATCCCATCTACTCCCATTCCTGCAAAGCAAAATGTCTACATTACACAAGAACATCTTTCATTCACATGAAATACACACATTCTAATATTCTTAATTATACTTCAAAATGAATCAAAACCACAACATAAATCCCCCCTTGATGAGGTGTATCCTCATCACTCACCAGGTTCAAATATTGCCGTATGGATAGAAGAAGCATTTCTGAAATGAAATCAAAAGGTCATGTTCATCTGTGGGGATTTTAACATATCTATTAAATCCAAATAACAATAAAATGACAGCAGAAATTATCAACACAATGTACATGAGCCTATATCCTAAAATCACTAGACCCAGCAGGATTACATCTCACTGTGCCACACTAATTGACAGTACTGTATATTCACAAATGTTATAGAAAACAGTGTAGTGAGTGGATTACCTATCAATGACATCAGCAACCATTTACCAGTTTTTACAGTATATACAATAACTACAAGAAGGACAAGCAGGACAATAAACTAATATACAAATGAGTGAGGAAAGAGGAGTCAGTGAATGCATCAAAAAATGATTTATAAATGTATATAAATGGGTTCATGCATATATGGGTATTTGTAAATGTTTGTGTGTTTGTGTGTATAAATGTATATATTTATAAACCAGAAATTATAGGACAAGAGAGGTTAAATATAGTTAATATTATTGTTATTAAGAATTTAATAGTGAAGAGTGTTGGATTACATGAGATTATACATCTTCCTACTCATTTAGAGCATGTAAAGTGATTCGATTATAAATTGGTTTGTTTATAAATTGAGTTATTGATTTCACTGTGTATTATGCTTTTCATTTACTTTTTGTTATTTGTTTGTTTTATTTTGATTTTTGCATGTTAGAAATATTTTTTTCAATCCATCAATCAATGTGAATACAAGGCTAAGTAGAACTGTGACTGTCAGTCTGGTTAGAGAGCGTACATTTAAAAAAAACAGGGACGTATACATAGATAAGCGATCCAAGACCTGTTTGGTGGTATGCCATTACCTTACAAGGTGTTTCTTTTATATGTTTGCTTTAATTCACAGTCCAGAATCCATTTTAATTATTTCTGTAATTTCCCTGTGGTTTTTGATGTTAAGTAGTTCCTGATTTCTTGGATCACTTTTTGTCTAAATTAAAATCCATAATATAAAACAGTTCACTTATTTTTGATCTAAGATGACACTTGATTACAAACATCTTTCCTCATAGAAAATGAAAAATGTATTTAGCGTATGCATCGACATGCATTAGTATGCTACTGATTTTTTTGTTTGGTAATGAGATGAGATGACTAATATGGAAAGACTTCACAGAATCAATATAGTTAAGAAACTTAATCTGTTGTAGACAGAAATGTTCTTTTACATAATTAACATTTTTTCTTTGTTGCTCAGTGTCTCAGACATTTCTCTCACCTAAGGTTCATGCTTTTTTTGTTTTTATTCTTAAGGGTTTGAGGTAATTTTACACGAGTAGTTTTTGCAGTGACTGGTAAATTTAAGTGTATAAAACATCAGCTTCATAGCTGACAGATGTTTGACTTAATGTCATACTCAAATAAGCAATGTATGATTCAGTCCAACAACTTTGAATTGCTTATTGTCAACCTTTGTTCATGTTTTTCTTGGAAGATATACTGTATGCATTTTTACAACATGCAAGTCTAGTTTAGCTCCAAATTTTTACATGTTGACCTGAAAATAAAAATGATGTTATTCTTTTACCTCCAGGTGAATCTTCCTAGGGCACTTATCATAGCCATTTGTCTGGTGACTGGCTTATATGTGTTGGTGAATGTGAGCTACCTGACAGTGATGACACCTATAGAGCTCATGTCCTCCAGTGCAGTAGCAGTAACCTGGGGGTAAGACAGCACCTCATGATGTCACATATTTAGGCTCGTTATAAAGGGTCATTAACATCGAATGCACTATTTTACCACTCCTCTGACATTGTTCAAAAAGTGTCAAAACGAATGTATTAGACCAAGAGATATTGTCTCTTTAATTTCACTTAATACTTACTTCACACCATGTTTTCAGGTTGTTCACCTTTCCTTCTGTTCATACATTGCTGTGAATGTAATATTTGAGGAATGCTTTGAGAGAAATTCTTCAAATTTGAAACAAACATCCACTTGTGAACTAATTAGAATTTGGTTATAAAAAAATGTCAAAGGTCACCTTGACACAACAAACAGACAGTGGGTGGACAGCCTGGGTAAAGGACAACAGGGAAACCAGAGACTTCACAGGGGCTTGCAACAATGACTAATCCCCCTCAGAAGATCTGAAGTCTGAAGGAAGTCTGCGCTGGAGTCTGGCTGCTAGAGTGCGAAGCTGGAGGTCTGTGCCAGAGGCTAGAGTGCTTAGCTGGAGACCAGGAACAGGGGCTAGAGTGCTGACCTTGAGGCCAGCGACATTGCAGCAGGACTGGAAGCCAGTGACAGGGCAGCAGGACAGGAAGCTGGCAACAGGATGGTAGGCCGGTGACAGGCCAACAGGACGGGGAGTGAATGGAGCCAGGGAAATGGGGAGGATTGCTGCAGTATGGGGTGCGGTGCAGAGCAGGAGGCAGACAGCTAAAGGTCTGCCTCTCTGTTGGTGAAGATGACTGACTGATGATCTTTCGGATCCAGCACTCAGTTGATGCTACCATGCTGCTGCCAACTAGAGGTCTGGCTGTATATCCACAAGGGCTATCAATTGTAGGTCTAGCTGTTGGTCGACAGGGGCAGTCGGCAGGGATTTAGGGAATTGTGGCCTGACGCTGGAAGGGGCAATTAAGTGGGGTCTGGAGCAGAGGTCATCAGGGCCATGGACTTTTTATTCAAGGACACTGTGAAGCTGAAGAAATATAGTGTTTCCCCTAGGAGTACATACATAAATATAAATATATATATTTTTTTTTTCTTTTTTTTTCTGGAATGTCATTCTGTGTGCTTCAAGATGTATGGTGTAATTAATTGTACATTACTTTTACACCAAACCTTACCTATATCCATCTTACCTGGTACAGGTTGGGTTTGTTTTCCACAGCCTCATGGAGTTCTTGATGAAGGTTATCAGTGCACTGTTGGCCTGGTATTGTACCAGACACTCCAATATCCAATATGAAAGAAACACATATCAATAGATTTTACCATGCTTTTCTTTTCAAATTTGACATATATACTTGACATGAACACTATTAAAAGTGAGATAATGAAGTTCTCATTGTGACTTTTGAATGCTGGAAATGATGTTATTGCTATTTCTGACATGTCAAAACTTTTTCCTCAGGAATAAGATGTTTGGAAACTGGGGCTGGATCATGTCTGTGGCTGCAGGATTGTCTGCTTTTGGTTCATTGAACGGGATATTTTTCAGCGGTGGACGCATGTGCTTTGTTGCTGCCAGAGAAGGACACATGGTGAGTAACTCTCTACCTTATGACTAGGTTATATCTGAGCCACTCAAAGAATAGCACCTAATAGCATTACTCAAAAAACACTCACTATAGACTGTGATGTTACTGTGATTACACAGATTCCAAAGCAAACGAAATAGCAGACAGAGGTAAAGTCCAAAAATGAGTGGGATAGGAGATTGCTCAGAACCAGTTGGTTGTCAGAGTTTCCACCCACTTCTGTTTGTTTTGCAGCCAAATATTCTGTCCATGGTTCAAGTCCACAGACTGACTCCATCTCCAGCGCTGATCTTCACCACTGTTGTCTCTCTGTTGGTGCTGATCCCTGGAGATTTTCAGAGTATCGTCAACTTCTTCAGGTGAAAGTCAGGTTTTCTTTGCATGTATTTTCTCTCTCTCTCTCCCCTTATTGCTTGTACAAACAATGTAAAGCCTGTATTTGTCTGACATTCCTCTTCTTTGCTGTTGTTAGTTTCACTGGCTGGTTGTTCTATGCCATCACCCTGTCTGGACTTATCTACCTCAAGATTAGGAAGCCGCACCTCCCCAGACCATACAAGGTCAGTGTGAAACACATACATTCCCAAAAACATCATCATGACCATAAATTTGCCTTTTATTGATACACTAGATAGAATCAGCTTGTGTTCTTCTCTTCCTCTCTACAGGTCCCCATTATACTCCCCATACTGGTCATCATTGCTGCAATATTCCTTGTGCTGGCACCCATCATTGACAGTCCTCGGATTGAATACCTGTATGTGACTTTATTCATCTTAAGTGGAGCTATTATATATATACCCTTAATCCATTACAAGCTCTGTCCAGGACTGTTGACTAAGTTAACAGTGTTCCTGCAGGTACTCCTTCAGGTCGCCCCAGTAGAGAAAAATCTGTGAATTTCTTTCCCGATTAATTGTTTGTAGCTTGTAAACTACACCTATTTTTGGCATTGCACCAGTTGACATTCAATAGTCATATGATTTGGTATATTCTCATTCATTCAGGTCATGGTCATCTTCAAACATTAAATCAAAAGCAACTGGAAATGAATTAAATGTTTGAAGATGTTTTACCTCTCATCCAAGAGGCTTCATCAGTTCCTACTGACGGGGAGTACCAGGTATTTGAGTTTACAGGAGGTTAAACTACTGGGTCTCCTCTTGGATAAGAAGTGAAATGTTTCACACTGTAAAGAGAAGTCCAGTTGCTCTGGATTTAACCTTTGAGGACATTTAATGGTCATTTATTATTACCTCCAATTTATCTGCTCAACTCTGAACACAGAGAACATTTGCAGGAAACAAACCTGTCTGTAAAAAATCATTAATGAGTTGGGATGTACATCTCACTGTCTTTGTATTGTAGCAATCTGATGTGCTCTTTCTTTTTGCACATTTTTAATGATTTATGTGCTGACAATCTCAGTGAATTTTGACAACATATAAAAGAATATAGCTCAAGAGAATCTGTAATCAAAATGGCAAAAAATATTGTTACTGAAATCTAAATCAAATACTTGCCTGTGAAGCAGTTCATCCTAAATGGCTTAACAGAGAAGCTAAGAGCTGAGAATTACTGTTATTGTGAATTGTACAATTTTATTATGTTGATTTGTAAAAGATGTCAGATCAAAGATAGATAATGTAATTTGAATACATTTTGCCAGAAATATTAAAGTTTAACGTTCTGCTCTTGAATAACATTGTAGTTTAGCAAGAAGAGTCACGTTGTCATTGAGAGCAAATGTTCCAAGATATAAATACTGTTCTCCAAACACACTGATGCAAGAGTGATGAAAAGTATCACAAATTAAATGCATCATTTATCATAAACAGCTCCTGTTTTAAATACTGTGTGAAAGAGCTGTATAAGAACTGTAAGTGACTTATCATTTTAATACAACAATGCATCAGCAACTGTAGTTTGTATGTATTGGTGTGAAGTTTTGTCCAAACATTTATTTATTTCACAATGAAATCTAATAGTTTTGGTGATCAATTATCATCTATCACCATCATCAGGCACCAAATACCTGAAAGAAAAATCATGACATTCTCATCATTGACAGCTGTTTAATGCTGATTGGCAAATGTTAGCTGCTAACACTAAGATTGTGAGTAAGGTAAACATTAAACCTGCTAAAGATTCTCATGTTAGCAATAAGCTCAGTGCACCACTGTGAGCAAGTATAACTTCACCGAGCCACTAGCATGACTGAAAACCTCTTTTCTAATACTAGTGGTCTGTAAAGTAGGACTTCATCTGGGCCACTAGATTGGTAACAAGACATCTAAGGGAAAAAACAGATTATGTGAATTTTAAAGAACGTTTATTAAATATTTGTTATCCACTTAAAGGATAAAACAAGACATGGCCAATTAGAGTTTTGTTTGTGTGTAATAGGGCTGGGTGATATACAGAGGTGCACATAAGTGGTGCGCATGCGTGGTCAAAATAAACGATGCGCAGTATGTGTTAGAATAAGAAGCACTTTTGCGAAACACCACTGTATATGTTGTGTCTGTTTAACAATGGTGACTTTAATTAATGAAGATGTGAATTGAACGGCACAGGAAATGGCAAAGGGGCTTCTGCAACTCTTCCATGCTTATGGTTTATGAGATGAGTGGAAGACGAAACTGGTTTAGATCTGTATGCGGAGCTGTCGTCAACACTGGAGTTTACAACGGGGTCCTTCCCAAAATTTGTGAGCTGGTGGCAATCTGGGATTCCCTTGTGCATATTCTGTGTACCGCCCACATCTTTGAAAACTGTGCCAAGTCAGCTAATTGCACAGTCCGTACTGCCAAACATTTACTCGCTCCATTGTAAAGTCATTTTATTTATTTATATAGCACCAAATCACAACAAAGGTTATATGAAGGCACTTTCCAAGAAGATCAGGTCTAGACCGACGCTTTATTCTACAGACTCAACAATCCCCCATGAGCAAGAACACGTGGCAGGGAAAGACTTCCTGTTAACAAGCAGAAACCTCAAGCAGATCTAAGACTCAAGGTGGGCAGCCCTCTGCTTTGACCGGTTGAAGTGAGAGAGAAAGATGGGGAGATAGATTTATAGAGAGAGAGAGATAGGGAGATAGATGGGGGGGAGAGAGAGAAATGGGGAAGATGAATATGGAGAAAGAGAGGGAGTGAGGAACAGGGACACAGACATGTGCAATAACAACAGCTATTCTTTATTTTTCTTTTATTGTTTATTTAGCAGGGACAATGCATAAAACATATATAGTACCAGATATAGCTAAGAGCTCATTTTCATCTGTAGTCCCTGGTGGAGGCCAAATGGTGCGCAGGTTACAGCAGTTCACACTGCACCAAGTTTTCCCTGCAACATCCTGAAACGGTTTTGTCTCATCACAAATCGTTGGTCTGAACTGATTAAACTCCGTCATTTAAGTACATCTCTCATCCCTTGTAGTTGTAGATTTTGAGATTACACAATCTACTTTCTCATTCTACCTTTTCTTTTCAATTAAAAAAATTCATTCTGAACTCATTTGCTTCCCTTATATCTCTCTCAGCAGGTCTTCCCCTTTTCAGTTTATTAGTCCTTTTTTAGTTGTTTTTTAAATCATTTGTGCTTATAATCTAAAATGTTTTATTCTTTTTTTGAGCAAGAACCTTGTTTTTATTTTAATAACAGAATCAAGTAGATTATAATAATGATCAGTTCTGCCTCAGTACAGGAACTCAATTATGTCCCATATTTATATCTCGTATACTTTGACTATATCCACGCACACAATTACATGAGGAAATAAGCAACAATTTCAAAGAACAGTTTCAACCTACAGAAATCTGACATTTTCAGGTATTATCAAATTTGGCATTTTCTCAAATCAAACACACCTTCATTTAAAGAGGCCCCACCATCTTTGGGAATTGATGACCTTCTACCAGTGACAAGTCACAAAGATCGCCAAGTCAACAGTAGGTGTAGGAAATGCGATGTACCTGTGTGCAATGGTTACTTCCAGAAACAGGAGGCCCATTTACACAGCCTTTTTAAGGCGGGACTGGTGCACGTTTACTCCGCCCTAATGTTCTGTACAAACACAATGACTGCATAATGGGGGTCTGTTTGGTTCCACATTTGTGACAGCAGTGAAGGAAATAACAGCACTGAAACGCATATCTGTAAACATGAGGTGGAAAGTCAGGACAGCACTGTGATGTTTTGATGACATATTATACATGTGGCCCAAACTGAAAATTAACCAAAGATTTCTTCAAATTGGCGAGACAATTATTAACTGGTCAGAGGATGAGATCAACCGTCATCTTTCTTTTTTTTTGCCATGTAAGTCCATTATCTACAAAGAGCTGCTTGACACATGTTAGGCGTCGCACTGCAGACCGACGCTGTCATGTTTTTTCATTAATGAAGTTCTCAACAACATACGATTGTATTGTTTTCTTCCTACCATATATATATATGTTGAATAACTTGTTATAGCGGTGAGTTGGTCAATTATTGTGTGTTAAGCAAAGTGGGGCAAAATCATGTAAACTCCTAAAACACAAAGAACAATGTCTGTATGTAGATAAGGGGATGAGAGTGAGAGAATCTCGCATGTCTGATGTATAGATTTGAGTCCAGTTGACTTAGATTTACTGCATCTCTGTCCTCTTGAAACCTAGGAAGAAAGAGCACAGCCAACAGAGATATGGTCAAACCTGTTCACCTTAAAAATGATAAGATAAGATAAGATAAGATAAGATATCCCTTTATTAGTCCCACAGTGGGGAAATTTACAAGGAACACAACAAATCATATGCCTTTAAATAACCTCAGTTGAATGACCAACCCACATAATTATTAACTTCTTGGTCACAACAGGCAAAGTTTCCAGACAACAGACGGTCTGCAACTATGGATGACGAGACACAGAAGCTCAGGCTGAAGCGGGAAGTGGGGCTGATGGGAGCCGTGTCCCTCATCGGAGGGTCAATGATCGGAGCTGGGATCTTCATGACCCCACAGACAGTGCTGTACTCCATCGGCAGCCCTGGAGCCAGCTTGGTGGTGTGGGCATGCTGTGGTCTACTGGCGATACTGGCATCTTTGTGCTACGCTGAGCTGGGCACTGTTATAAGAGAATCAGGGGGAGACTACATCTACATCCTCAGGACGTCAGGCCCAGTTGTTGCCTTCATGTTTATCTTCAGCCGTGTGTTACTTGTGAAACCTGCAGTTCTTGCTGGCTTGGCACTGGGTTTTGCCCAGTATGTTGTGGCCCCTTTCTACTCAGACTGCCCCCCTCCAGTGCTGCTAGTGAAGTGCGTGGCTGCAGCTGCAATTATACTTCTAGCCATGGTGAACTGCATGAATGTTCGCCTTTCGATGTCAGTCCAAGTTTTTTTCATGGCAGCCAAAGTTCTGTCCCTGGCAGTCATTATAGTTGGAGGTGTGGTGATGCTTATCAGAGGGCACACTGAAAACTTTGAAGACTCCTTTGAAAACACAAATGTGGGCATCAATCCGATTGGTATTGCTTTCTATCAGGGACTGTGGGCCTATGATGGCTGGAACAATCTGAATTTTGTTACTGAAGAGTTGAAACGTCCAGAGGTAAGTAGAAAGATATATGGCTCTCAGTGGAAAGTGTTATAGCACTGAATGAGTTATTTATTTGGACCAATGAAGGAGTCTGTATAGTGACACCATTCTTCCACTGTCCCCTTGAGAAAATAAACCCTCTTCATAGAGATGAATAGATTATCTTTTTTGTCTGTCCCATCAGTGACAGAAATTTTTCTTTGACAGGCTCAACACACTCAATTCACATTTAAAACACATAATAAACCCCATGGTACTGACACATAAGAGGGACTGTTAAAAACATACATAAAAGTTATACTGTGTGCTGTGTCTATGTCTGTTTGTTCAGGATGGTTATTGCAGATGGAATGAATGATTTCTTGTAGATGATTTTGTGAGCCAGAGAGACTTTGTAGCGTCTGCCTGATGGTAGTAGCGTGAAGGAGTGGTGGAGTGGATGAGAGGGCCACCCACCTTGAGTCTTTAGATCTGCTAGAGGTTTCTGCCTGATAACAGGAAGTATTTCCTTGTCACTGTCTCTGTGCCGTTCAGTTCACATCTTGATTAATTAATTAAAGTCGCTGTTGTTAAACACAGACAAAACTTATACAGTGGTGGTACGCAAACGCGCTTCTTGGACTAATACATGCTGGGTATCGTTTATTTTGACCACGTATGCACGACGCTTATGTACACCCTTGGTTATAGTAAATAAATAAGAAAATAATTTTCTCTTCAACATGAAGAACAACTGCTGCTACTACACAGAAGATCAATTTAACAAGACCATTAAGACAGATCATAAATGATGAAATATCCACCTGAACAGCAGAAGCCTATATGCCAGCTTCCATACATAAAATAATATTTAAGCCAATTCACACAACCATTCGACATAATGGCAAAATCAGAAACTTGGATCAGCCCTGAGAAGGGTGTGGACTGTGATATGTGACTATGATGTGACTATAATGACTATTGTGAACATAAAGAACACGAATGGCGGTGGTGTGGCTTTGTATGTGGAAAGGAACATTAATTACAAGGTGGTGGAAAAAATGCCAACAGAGGTTGACAACATTCTAGAAGGTTTCACAATAGAAATCTGCATGGAAAAAAAGATAAACTAAATTGTGAGGTGCATTTGTAGTGTGGTGGAAAAACTTCAAGGTGGCAGAAGGAAGAATTAAATCTTTAATACTCATGCAAAGATCTTGGTCTTTGCCTGCAGGTTTCCAAAGACAATTTTAAAATGCGCAACACAGACCTATACACTCCAACCATCCAGCTAAATACGTCACCACAACAAACAATTCTGGTATTATCCAGTCTAGTTGTCCTCACCCATATCTGGTCTAACTCGATGTTTTGACGCCATCCCATCTACTCCCATTCCTGCAAAGCAAAATGTCTACATTACACAAGAACATCTTTCATTCACATGAAATACACACATTCTAATATTCTTAATTATACTTCAAAATGAATCAAAACCACAACATAAATCCCCCCTTGATGAGGTGTATCCTCATCACTCATCAGGTTCAAATATTGCCATATGGATAGAAGAAGCATTTCTGAAATGAAATCAAAAGGTCATGTTCATCTGTGGGGATTTTAACATATCTATTAAATCCAAATAACAATAAAATGACAGCAGAAATTATCAACACAATGTAGGCCTACATGAGCCTATATCCTAAAATCACTAGACCCAGCAGGATTACATCTCACTGTGCCACACTAATTGACAGTACTGTATATTCACAAATGTTATAGAAAACAGTGTAGTGAGTGGATTACCTATCAATGACATCAGCAACCATTTACCAGTTTTTACAGTATATACAATAACTACAAGAAGGACAAGCAGGACAATAAACTAATATACAAATGAGTGAGGAAAGAGGAGTCAGTGAATGCATCAAAAAATGATTTATAAATGTATATAAATGGGTTCATGCATATATGGGTATTTGTAAATGTTTGTGTGTTTGTGTGTATAAATGTATATATTTATAAACCAGAAATTATAGGACAAGAGAGGTTAAATATAGTTAATATTATTGTTATTAAGAATTTAATAGTGAAGAGTGTTGGATTACATGAGATTATACATCTTCCTACTCATTTAGAGCATGTAAAGTGATTCGATTATAAATTGGTTTGTTTATAAATTGAGTTATTGATTTCACTGTGTATTATACTTTTCATTTACTTTTTGTTATTTGTTTGTTTTATTTTGATTTTTGCATGTTAGAAATATTTTTTTCAATCCATCAATCAATGTGAATACAAGGCTAAGTAGAACTGTGACTGTCAGTCTGGTTAGAGAGCGTACATTTAAAAAAAACAGGGACGTATACATAGATAAGCGATCCAAGACCTGTTTGGTGGTATGCCATTACCTTACAAGGTGTTTCTTTTATATGTTTGCTTTAATTCACAGTCCAGAATCCATTTTAATTATTTCTGTAATTTCCCTGTGGTTTTTGATGTTAAGTAGTTCCTGATTTCTTGGATCACTTTTTGTCTAAATTAAAATCCATAATATAAAACAGTTCACTTATTTTTGATCTAAGATGACACTTGATTACAAACATCTTTCCTCATAGAAAATGAAAAATGTATTTAGCATATGCATCGACATGCATTAGTATGCTACTGATTTTTTTGTTTGGTAGTGAGATGAGATGTCTAATATGGAAAGACTTCACAGAATCAATATAGTTAAGAAACTTAATCTGTTGTAGACAGAAATGTTCTTTTACATAATTAACATTTTTTCTTTGTTGCTCAGTGTCTCAGACATTTCTCTCACCTAAGGTTCATGCTTTTTTTGTTTTTATTCTTAAGGGTTTGAGGTAATTTTACACAAGTAGTTTTTGCAGTGACTGGTAAATTTAAGTGTATAAAACATCAGCTTCATAGCTGACAGATGTTTGACTTAATGTCATACTCAAATAAGCAATGTATGATTCAGTCCAACAACTTTGAATTGCTTATTGTCAACCTTTGTTCATGTTTTTCTTGGAAGATATACTGTATGCATTTTTACAACATGCAAGTCTAGTTTAGCTCCAAATTTTTACATGTTGACCTGAAAATAAAAATGATGTTATTCTTTTACCTCCAGGTGAATCTTCCTAGGGCACTTATCATAGCCATTTGTCTGGTGACTGGCTTATATGTGTTGGTGAATGTGAGCTACCTGACAGTGATGACACCTATAGAGCTCATGTCCTCCAGTGCAGTAGCAGTAACCTGGGGGTAAGACAGCACCTCATGATGTCACATATTTAGGCTCGTTATAAAGGGTCATTAACATCGAATGCACTATTTTACCACTCCTCTGACATTGTTCAAAAAGTGTCAAAACGAATGTATTAGACCAAGAGATATTGTCTCTTTAATTTCACTTAATACTTACTTCACACCATGTTTTCAGGTTGTTCACCTTTCCTTCTGTTCATACATTGCTGTGAATGTAATATTTGAGGAATGCTTTGAGAGAAATTCTTCAAATTTGAAACAAACATCCACTTGTGAACTAATTAGAATTTGGTTATAAAAAAATGTCAAAGGTCACTTTGACACAACAAACAGACAGTGGGTGGACAGCCTGGGTAAAGGACAACAGGGAAACCAGAGACTTCACAGGGGCTTGCAACAATGACTAATCCCCCTCAGAAGATCTGAAGTCTGAAGGAAGTCTGCACTGGAGTCTGGCTGCTAGAGTGCGAAGCTGGAGGTCTGTGCCAGAGGCTAGAGTGCTTAGCTGGAGACCAGGAACAGGGGCTAGAGTGCTGACCTTGAGGCCAGCGACATTGCAGCAGGACTGGAAGCCAGTGACAGGGCAGCAGGACAGGAAGCTGGCAACAGGATGGTAGGCCGGTGACAGGCCAACAGGACGGGGAGTGAATGGAGCCAGGGAAATGGGGAGGATTGCTGCAGTATGGGGTGCGGTGCAGAGCAGGAGGCAGACAGCTAAAGGTCTGCCTCTCTGTTGGTGAAGATGACTGACTGATGATCTTTCGGATCCAGCACTCAGTTGATGCTACCATGCTGCTGCCAACTAGAGGTCTGGCTGTATATCCACAAGGGCTATCAATTGTAGGTCTAGCTGTTGGTCGACAGGGGCAGTCGGCAGGGATTTAGGGAATTGTGGCCTGACGCTGGAAGGGGCAATTAACTGGGGTCTGGAGCAGAGGTCATCAGGGCCATGGACTTAGGATCTGGAGCACATGTCAGCCGGGCTGCGGACTGGGGACCTGAAGGAGTTGTCAGACAGGACACCAATGAAGAACCAGGGATAGGTCCAAGAACCAGACTGGGCTGGAGGCAACTCCGTAGTGCAGGGCAGCAGATATTCAAGGACACTGTGAAGCTGAAGAAATATAGTGTTTCCCCTAGGAGTACATACATAAATATAAATATTTTTTTTTTTTTTTTTTTTTTTCTGGAATGTCATTCTGTGTGCTTCAAGATGTATGGTGTAATTAATTGTACATTACTTTTACACCAAACCTTACCTATATCCATCTTACCTGGTACAGGTTGGGTTTGTTTTCCACAGCCGCATGGAGTTCTTGATGAAGGTTATCAGTGCACTGTTGGCCTGGTATTGTACCAGACACTCCAATATCCAATATGAAAGAAACACATATCAATAGATTTTACCATGCTTTTCTTTTCAAATTTGACATATATACTTGACATGAACACTATTAAAAGTGAGATAATGAAGTTCTCATTGTGACTTTTGAATGCTGGAAATGATGTTATTGCTATTTCTGACATGTCAAAACTTTTTCCTCAGGAATAAGATGTTTGGAAACTGGGGCTGGATCATGTCTGTGGCTGCAGGATTGTCTGCTTTTGGTTCATTGAACGGGATATTTTTCAGCGGTGGACGCATGTGCTTTGTTGCTGCCAGAGAAGGACACATGGTGAGTAACTCTCTACCTTATGACTAGGTTATATCTGAGCCACTCAAAGAATAGCACCTAATAGCATTACTCAAAAAACACTCACTATAGACTGTGATGTTACTGTGATTACACAGATTCCAAAGCAAACGAAATAGCAGACAGAGGTAAAGTCCAAAAATGAGTGGGATAGGAGATTGCTCAGAACCAGTTGGTTGTCAGAGTTTCCACCCACTTCTGTTTGTTTTGCAGCCAAATATTCTGTCCATGGTTCAAGTCCACAGACTGACTCCATCTCCAGCGCTGATCTTCATCACTGTTGTCTCTCTGTTGGTGCTGATCCCTGGAGATTTTCAGAGTATTGTCAACTTCTTCAGGTGAAAGTCAGGTTTTCTTTGCATGTATTTTCTCTCTCTCTCTCCCCTTATTGCTTGTACAAACAATGTAAAGCCTGTAATTGTCTGACATTCCTCTTCTTTGCTGTTGTTAGTTTCACTGGCTGGTTTTTCTATGCCATCACCCTGTCTGGACTTATCTACCTCAAGATTAGGAAGCCGCACCTCCCTAGACCATACAAGGTCAGTGTGAAACACATACATTCCCAAAAACATCATCATGACCACAGATTTGTCTTTTATTGATACACTAGATAGAATCAGCTTGTGTTCTTCTCTTCCTCTCTACAGGTCCCCATTATACTCCCCATACTGGTCATCATTGCTGGAATATTCCTTGTGCTGGCACCCATCATTGACAGTCCTCGGATTGAATACCTGTATGTGACTTTATTCATCTTAAGTGGAGCTATTATATATATACCCTTAATCCATTACAAGCTCTGTCCAGGACTGTTGACTAAGTTAACAGTGTTCCTGCAGGTACTCCTTCAGGTCGCCCCAGTAGAGAAAAATCTGTGAATTTCTTTCCCGATTAATTGTTTGTAGCTTGTAAACTACACCTATTTTTGGCATTGCACCAGTTGACATTCAATAGTGATATGATATGGTATATTCTCATTCATTCAGGTCATGGTCATCTTCAAACATTAAATCAAAAGCAACTGGAAATGAATTAAATGTTTGAAGATGTTTTACCTCTCATCCAAGAGGCTTCATCAGTTCCTACTGACGGGGAGTACCAGGTATTTGAGTTTACAGGAGGTTAAACTACTGGGTCTCCTCTTGGATAAGAAGTGAAATGTTTCACACTGTAAAGAGAAGTCCAGTTGCTCTGGATTTAACCTTTGAGGACATTTAATGGTCATTTATTATTACCTCCAATTTATCTGCTCAACTCTGAACACAGAGAACATTTGCAGGAAACAAACCTGTCTGTAAAAAATCATTAATGAGTTGGGATGTACATCTCACTGTCTTTGTATTGTAGCAATCTGATGTGCTCTTTCTTTTTGCACATTTTTAATGATTTATGTGCTGACAATCTCAGTGAATTTTGACAACATATAAAAGAATATAGCTCAAGAGAATCTGTAATCAAAATGGCAAAAAATATTGTTACTGAAATCTAAATCAAATACTTGCCTGTGAAGCAGTTCATCCTAAATGGCTTAACAGAGAAGCTAAGAGCTGAGAATTACTGTTATTGTGAATTGTACAATTTTATTATGTTGATTTGTAAAAGATGTCAGATCAAAGATAGATAATGTAATTTGAATACATTTTGCCAGAAATATTAAAGTTTAACGTTCTGCTCTTGAATAACATTGTAGTTTAGCAAGAAGAGTCACGTTGTCATTGAGAGCAAATGTTCCAAGATATAAATACTGTTCTCCAAACACACTGATGCAAGAGTGATGAAAAGTATCACAAATTAAATGCATCATTTATCATAAACAGCTCCTGTTTTAAATACTGTGTGAAAGAGCTGTATAAGAACTGTAAGTGACTTATCATTTTAATACAACAATGCATCAGCAACTGTAGTTTGTATGTATTGGTGTGAAGTTTTGTCCAAACATTTATTTCTTTCACAATGAAATCTAATAGTTTTGGTGATCAATTATCATCTATCACCATCATCAGGCACCAAATACCTGAAAGAAAAATCATGACATTCTCATCATTGACAGCTGTTTAATGCTGATTGGCAAATGTTAGCTGCTAACACTAAGATTGTGAGTAAGGTAAACATTAAACCTGCTAAAGATTCTCATGTTAGCAATAAGCTCAGTGCACCACTGTGAGCAAGTATAACTTCACCGAGCCACTAGCATGACTGAAAACCTCTTTTCTAATACTAGTGGTCTGTAAAGTAGGACTTCATCTGGGCCACTAGATTGGTAACAAGACATCAGGGACACAGACATGTGCAATAACAACAGCTATTCTTTATTTTTCTTTTATTGTTTATTTAGCAGGGACAATGCATAAAACATATATAGTACCAGATATAGCTAAGAGCTCATTTTCATCTGTAGTCCCTGTTGGAGGCCAAATGGTGCGCAGGTTACAGCAGTTCACACTGCACCAAGTTTTCCCTGCAACATCCTGAAACGGTTTTGTCTCATCACAAATCGTTGGTCTGAACTGATTAAACTCCGTCATTTAAGTACATCTCTCATCCCTTGTAGTTGTAGATTTTGAGATTACACAATCTACTTTCTCATTCTACTTTTTCTTTTCAATTAAAAAAATTCATTCTGAACTCATTTGCTTCCCTTATATCTCTCATAGCAAGTCTTCCCCTTTTCAGTTTATTAGTCCTTTGTTAGTTGTTTTTTAAATCAGTTGTGCTTATAATCTAAAATTTTTTATTCTTTTTTTGAGCAAGAACCTTGTTTTTATTTTAATAACAGAATCAAGTAGATTATAATAATGATCAGTTCTGGCTCAGTACAGGAACTCAATTATGTCCCATATTTATATCTCGTATACTTTGACTATATCCACGCACACAATTACATGAGGAAATAAGCAACAATTTCAAAGAACAATTTCAACCTACAGAAATCTGACATTTTCAGGTATTATCAAATTTGGCATTTTCTCAAATCAAACACACCTTCATTTAAAGAGGCCCCACCATCTTTGGGAATTGATGACCTTCTACCAGTGACAAGTCACAAAGATCGCCAAGTCAACAGTAGGTGTAGGAAATGCGATGTACCTGTGTGCAATGGTTACTTCCAGAAACAGGAGGCCCATTTACACAGCCTTTTTAAGGCGGGACTGGTGCACGTTTACTCCGCCCTAATGTTCTGTACAAACACAATGACTGCATAATGGGGGTCTGTTTGGTTCCACATTTGTGACAGCAGTGAAGGAAATAACAGCACTGAAACGCATATCTGTAAACATGAGGTGGAAAGTCAGGACAGCACTGTGATGTTTTGATGACATATTATACATGTGGCCCAAACTGAAAATTAACCAAAGATTTCTTCAAATTGGCGAGACAATTATTAACTGGTCAGAGGATGAGATCAACCGTCATCTTTCTTTTTTTTTGCCATGTAAGTCCATTATCTACAAAGAGCTGCTTGACACATGTTAGGCGTCGCACTGCAGACCGACGCTGTCATGTTTTTTCATTAATGAAGTTCTCAACAACATACGATTGTATTGTTTTCTTCCTACTATATATATATGTTGAATAACTTGTTATAGCGGTGAGTTGGTCAATTATTGTGTGTTAAGCAAAGTGGGGCAAAATCATGTAAACTCCTAAAACACAAAGAACAATGTCTGTATGTAGATAAGGGGATGAGAGTGAGAGAATCTCGCATGTCTGATGTATAGATTTGAGTCCAGTTGACTTAGATTTACTGCATCTCTGTCCTCTTGAAACCAAAGAAGAAAGAGCACAGCCAACAGAGATATGGTCAAACCTGTTCACCTTAAAAATTATAAGGAACACAACAAATCATATGCCTTTAAATAACCTCAGTTGAATGACCAACCCACTTAATTATTAACTTCTTGGTCACAACGGGCAAAGTTTCCAGACAACAGACGGTCTGCAATTATGGAAGACGAGACACAGAAGCTCAGGCTGAAGCGGGAAGTGGGGCTGATGGGAGCCGTGTCCCTCATCGGAGGGTCAATGATCGGAGCTGGGATCTTCATGACCCCACAGACAGTGCTGTACTCCATCGGCAGCCCTGGAGCCAGCTTGGTGGTGTGGGCATGCTGTGGTCTACTGGCGATACTGGCATCTTTGTGCTACGCTGAGCTGGGCACTGTTATAAGAGAATCAGGGGGAGACTACATCTACATCCTCAGGACGTCAGGCCCAGTTGTTGCCTTCATGTTTATCTTCAGCCGTGTGTTACTTGTGAAACCTGCAGTTCTTGCTGGCTTGGCACTGGGTTTTGCCCAGTATGTTGTGGCCCCTTTCTACTCAGACTGCCCCCCTCCAGTGCTGCTAGTGAAGTGCGTGGCTGCAGCTGCAATTACACTTCTAGCCATGGTGAACTGCATGAATGTTCGCCTTTCGATGTCAGTCCAAGTTTTTTTCATGGCGGCCAAAGTTCTGTCCCTGGCAGTCATTATAGTTGGAGGTGTGGTGATGCTTATCAGAGGGCACACTGAAAACTTTGAAGACTCCTTTGAAAACACAAATGTGGGCATCAATCCGATTGGTATTGCTTTCTATCAGGGACTGTGGTCCTATGATGGCTGGAACAATCTGAATTATGTTACTGAAGAGTTGAAATGTCCAGAGGTAAGTAGAAAGATATATGGCTCTCAGTGGAAAGTGTTATAGCACTGAATGAGTTATTTATTTGGACCAATGAAGGAGTCTGTATAGTGACACCATTCTTCCACTGTCCCCTTGAGAAAATAAACCCTCTTCATAGAGATGAATAGATTATCTTTTTTGTCTGTCCCATCAGTGACAGAAATTTTTCTTTGACAGGCTCAACACACTCAATTCACATTTAAAACACATAATAAACCCCATGGTACTGACACATAAGAGGGACTGTTAAAAACATACATAAAAGTTATACTGTGTGCTGTGTCTATGTCTGTTTGTTCAGGATGGTTATTGCAGATGGAATGAATGATTTCTTGTAGATGATTTTGTGAGCCAGAGGGACTTTGTAGCGTCTGCCTGATGGTAGTAGCGTGAAGGAGTGGTGGAGTGGATGAGAGGGGTCCTCAGTGATCAGGGTGGCTTTCCTGATCACTGAGGACCACCCCAACCGGTCAAAGCAGAGGGCCACCCACCTTGAGTCTTTAGATCTGCTAGAGGTTTCTGCCTGATAACAGGAAGTATTTCCTTGTCACTGTCTCTGTGCTGTTCAGTTCACATCTTGATTAATTAATTAAAGTCGCTGTTGTTAAACACAGACAAAACTTATACAGTGGTGGTACGCAAACGCGCTTCTTGGACTAATACATGCTGGGTATCGTTTATTTTGACCACGTATGCACGACGCTTATGTACACCCCTGGTTATAGTAAATAAATAAGGAAATAATTTTCTCTTTAACATGAAGAACAACTGCTGCTACTACACAGAAGATCAATTTAACAAGACCATTAAGACAGATCATAAATGATGAAATATCCACCTGAACAGCAGAAGCCTATATGCCAGCTTCCATACATAAAATAATATTTAAGCCAATTCACACAACCATTCGACATAATGGCAAAATCAGAAACTTGGATCAGCCCTGAGAAGGGTGTGGACTGTGATTAGTGACTATGATGTGACTATAATGACTATTATGAACATAAAGAACAAGAATGGGGGTGGTGTGGCTTTGTATGTGGAAAGGAACATTAATTACAAGGTGGTGGAAAAAATGCCAACAGAGGTTGACAACATTCTAGAAGGTTTCACAATAGAAATCTGCATGGAAAAAAAGATAAACTAAATTGTGAGCTGCATTTGTAGTGTGGTGGAAAAACTTCAAGGTGGCAGAAGGAAGAATTAAATCTTTAATACTCATGCAAAGATCTTGGTCTTTGCCTGCAGGTTTCCAAAGACAATTTTAAAATGCGCAACACAGACCTATACACTCCAACCATCCAGCTAAATACGTCACCACAACAAACAATTCTGGTATTATCCAGTCTAGTTGTCCTCACCCATATCTGGTCTAACTCGATGTTTTGACGCCATCCCATCTACTCCCATTCCTGCAAAGCAAAATGTCTACATTACACAAGAACATCTTTCATTCACATGAAATACACACATTCTAATATTCTTAATTATACTTCAAAATGAATCAAAACCACAACATAAATCCCCCCTTGATGAGGTGTATCCTCATCACTCATCAGGTTCAAATATTGCCATATGGATAGAAGAAGCATTTCTGAAATGAAATCAAAAGGTCATGTTCATCTGTGGGGATTTTAACATATCTATTAAATCCAAATAACAATAAAATGACAGCAGAAATTATCAACACAATGTACATGAGCCTATATCCTAAAATCACTAGACCCAGCAGGATTACATCTCACTGTGCCACACTAATTGACAGTACTGTATATTCACAAATGTTATAGAAAACAGTGTAGTGAGTGGATTACCTATCAATGACATCAGCAACCATTTACCAGTTTTTACAGTATATACAATAACTACAAGAAGGACAAGCAGGACAATAAACTAATATACAAATGAGTGAGGAAAGAGGAGTCAGTGAATGCATCAAAAAATGATTTATAAATGTATATAAATGGGTTCATGCATATATGGGTATTTGTAAATGTTTGTGTGTTTGTGTGTATAAATGTATATATTTATAAACCAGAAATTATAGGACAAGAGAGGTTAAATATAGTTAATATTATTGTTATTAAGAATTTAATAGTGAAGAGTGTTGGATTACATGAGATTATACATCTTCCTACTCATTTAGAGCATGTAAAGTGATTCGATTATAAATTGGTTTGTTTATAAATTGAGTTATTGATTTCACTGTGTATTATGCTTTTCATTTACTTTTTGTTATTTGTTTGTTTTATTTTGATTTTTGCATGTTAGAAATATTTTTTTCAATCCATCAATCAATGTGAATACAAGGCTAAGTAGAACTGTGACTGTCAGTCTGGTTAGAGAGCGTACATTTAAAAAAAACAGGGACGTATACATAGATAAGCGATCCAAGACCTGTTTGGTGGTATGCCATTACCTTACAAGGTGTTTCTTTTATATGTTTGCTTTAATTCACAGTCCAGAATCCATTTTAATTATTTCTGTAATTTCCCTGTGGTTTTTGATGTTAAGTAGTTCCTGATTTCTTGGATCACTTTTTGTCTAAATTAAAATCCATAATATAAAACAGTTCACTTATTTTTGATCTAAGATGACACTTGATTACAAACATCTTTCCTCATAGAAAATGAAAAATGTATTTAGCGTATGCATCGACATGCATTAGTCTGCTACTGATTGTTTTGTTTGGTAGTGAGATGAGATGACTAATATGGAAAGACTTCACAGAATCAATATAGTTAAGAAACTTAATCTGTTGTAGACAGAAATGTTCTTTTACATAATTAACATTTTTTCTTTGTTGCTCAGTGTCTCAGACATTTCTCTCACCTAAGGTTCATGCTTTTTTGTTTTTATTCTTAAGGGTTTGAGGTAATTTTACACGAGTAGTTTTTGCAGTGACTGGTAAATTTAAGTGTATAAAACATCAGCTTCATAGCTGACAGATGTTTGACTTAATGTCATACTCAAATAAGCAATGTATGATTCAGTCCAACAACTTTGAATTGCTTATTGTCAACCTTTGTTCATGTTTTTCTTGGAAGATATACTGTATGCATTTTTACAACATGCAAGTCTAGTTTAGCTCCAAATTTTTACATGTTGACCTGAAAATAAAAATGATGTTATTCTTTTACCTCCAGGTGAATCTTCCTAGGGCACTTATCATAGCCATTTGTCTGGTGACTGGCTTATATGTGTTGGTGAATGTGAGCTACCTGACAGTGATGACACCTATAGAGCTCATGTCCTCCAGTGCAGTAGCAGTAACCTGGGGGTAAGACAGCACCTCATGATGTCACATATTTAGGCTCGTTATAAAGGGTCATTAACATCGAATGCACTATTTTACCACTCCTCTGACATTGTTCAAAAAGTGTCAAAACGAATGTATTAGACCAAGAGATATTGTCTCTTTAATTTCACTTAATACTTACTTCACACCATGTTTTCAGGTTGTTCACCTTTCCTTCTGTTCATACATTGCTGTGAATGTAATATTTGAGGAATGCTTTGAGAGAAATTCTTCAAATTTGAAACAAACATCCACTTGTGAACTAATTAGAATTTGGTTATAAAAAAATGTCAAAGGTCACCTTGACACAACAAACAGACAGTGGGTGGACAGCCTGGGTAAAGGACAACAGGGAAACCAGAGACTTCACAGGGGCTTGCAACAATGACTAATCCCCCTCAGAAGATCTGAAGTCTGAAGGAAGTCTGCACTGGAGTCTGGCTGCTAGAGTGCGAAGCTGGAGGTCTGTGCCAGAGGCTAGAGTGCTTAGCTGGAGACCAGGAACAGGGGCTAGAGTGCTGACCTTGAGGCCAGCGACATTGCAGCAGGACTGGAAGCCAGTGACAGGGCAGCAGGACAGGAAGCTGGCAACAGGATGGTAGGCCGGTGACAGGCCAACAGGACGGGGAGTGAATGGAGCCAGGGAAATGGGGAGGATTGCTGCAGTATGGGGTGCGGTGCAGAGCAGGAGGCAGACAGCTAAAGGTCTGCCTCTCTGTTGGTGAAGATGACTGACTGATGATCTTTCGGATCCAGCACTCAGTTGATGCTACCATGCTGCTGCCAACTAGAGGTCTGGCTGTATATCCACAAGGGCTATCAATTGTAGGTCTAGCTGTTGGTCGACAGGGGCAGTCGGCAGGGATTTAGGGAATTGTGGCCTGACGCTGGAAGGGGCAATTAACTGGGGTCTGGAGCAGAGGTCATCAGGGCCATGGACTTAGGATCTGGAGCACATGTCAGCCGGGCTGCGGACTGGGGACCTGAAGGAGTTGTCAGACAGGACACCAATGAAGAACCAGGGATAGGTCCAAGAACCAGACTGGGCTGGAGGCAACTCCGTAGTGCAGGGCAGCAGATATTCAAGGACACTGTGAAGCTGAAGAAATATAGTGTTTCCCCTAGGAGTACATACATAAATATAAATATATATATTTTTTTTTTTTTCTTTTTTTTTCTGGAATGTCATTCTGTGTGCTTCAAGATGTATGGTGTAATTAATTGTACATTACTTTTACACCAAACCTTACCTATATCCATCTTACCTGGTACAGGTTGGGTTTGTTTTCCACAGCCGCATGGAGTTCTTGATGAAGGTTATCAGTGCACTGTTGGCCTGGTATTGTACCAGACACTCCAATATCCAATATGAAAGAAACACATATCTATAGATTTTACCATGCTTTTCTTTTCAAATTTGACATATATACTTGACATGAACACTATTAAAAGTGAGATAATGAAGTTCTCATTGTGACTTTTGAATGCTGGAAATGATGTTATTGCTATTTCTGACATGTCAAAACTTTTTCCTCAGGAATAAGATGTTTGGAAACTGGGGCTGGATCATGTCTGTGGCTGCAGGATTGTCTGCTTTTGGTTCATTGAACGGGATATTTTTCAGCGGTGGACGCATGTGCTTTGTTGCTGCCAGAGAAGGACACATGGTGAGTAACTCTCTACCTTATGACTAGGTTATATCTGAGCCACTCAAAGAATAGCACCTAATAGCATTACTCAAAAAACACTCACTATAGACTGTGATGTTACTGTGATTACACAGATTCCAAAGCAAACGAAATAGCAGACAGAGGTAAAGTCCAAAAATGAGTGGGATAGGAGATTGCTCAGAACCAGTTGGTTGTCAGAGTTTCCACCCACTTCTGTTTGTTTTGCAGCCAAATATTCTGTCCATGGTTCAAGTCCACAGACTGACTCCATCTCCAGCGCTGATCTTCATCACTGTTGTCTCTCTGTTGGTGCTGATCCCTGGAGATTTTCAGAGTATTGTCAACTTCTTCAGGTGAAAGTCAGGTTTTCTTTGCATGTATTTTCTCTCTCTCTCTCCCCTTATTGCTTGTACAAACAATGTAAAGCCTGTAATTGTCTGACATTCCTCTTCTTTGCTGTTGTTAGTTTCACTGGCTGGTTTTTCTATGCCATCACCCTGTCTGGACTTATCTACCTCAAGATTAGGAAGCCGCACCTCCCTAGACCATACAAGGTCAGTGTGAAACACATACATTCCCAAAAACATCATCATGACCACAGATTTGTCTTTTATTGATACACTAGATAGAATCAGCTTGTGTTCTTCTCTTCCTCTCTACAGGTCCCCATTATACTCCCCATACTGGTCATCATTGCTGGAATATTCCTTGTGCTGGCACCCATCATTGACAGTCCTCGGATTGAATACCTGTATGTGACTTTATTCATCTTAAGTGGAGCTATTATATATATACCCTTAATCCATTACAAGCTCTGTCCAGGACTGTTGACTAAGTTAACAGTGTTCCTGCAGGTACTCCTTCAGGTCGCCCCAGTAGAGAAAAATCTGTGAATTTCTTTCCCGATTAATTGTTTGTAGCTTGTAAACTACACCTATTTTTGGCATTGCACCAGTTGACATTCAATAGTGATATGATATGGTATATTCTCATTCATTCAGGTCATGGTCATCTTCAAACATTAAATCAAAAGCAACTGGAAATGAATTAAATGTTTGAAGATGTTTTACCTCTCATCCAAGAGGCTTCATCAGTTCCTACTGACGGGGAGTACCAGGTATTTGAGTTTACAGGAGGTTAAACTACTGGGTCTCCTCTTGGATAAGAAGTGAAATGTTTCACACTGTAAAGAGAAGTCCAGTTGCTCTGGATTTAACCTTTGAGGACATTTAATGGTCATTTATTGTTACCTCCAATTTATCTGCTCAACTCTGAACACAGAGAACATTTGCAGGAAACAAACCTGTCTGTAAAAAATCATTAATGATTTGGGATGTACATCTCACTGTCTTTGTATTGTAGCAATCTGATGTGCTCTTTCTTTTTGCACATTTTTAATGATTTATGTGCTGACAATCTCAGTGAATTTTGACAACATATAAAAGAATATAGCTCAAGAGAAGCTGTAATCAAAATGGCAAAAAATATTGTTACTGAAATCTAAATCAAATACTTGCCTGTGAAGCAGTTCATCCTAAATGGCTTAACAGAGAAGCTAAGAGCTGAGGATTACTGTTATTGTGAATTGTACAATTTTATTATGTTGATTTGTAAAAGATGTCAGATCAAAGATAGATAATGTAATTTGAATACATTTTGCCAGAAATATTAAAGTTTAACGTTCTGCTCTTGAATAACATTGTAGTTTAGCAAGAAGAGTCACGTTGTCATTGAGAGCAAATGTTCCAAGATATAAATACTGTTCTCCAAACACACTGATGCAAGAGTGATGAAAAGTATCACAAATTAAATGCATCATTTATCATAAACAGCTCCTGTTTTAAATACTGTGTGAAAGAGCTGTATAAGAACTGTAAGTGACTTATCATTTTAATACAACAATGCATCAGCAACTGTAGTTTGTATGTATTGGTGTGAAGTTTTGTCCAAACATTTATTTATTTCACAATGAAATCTAATAGTTTTGGTGATCAATTATCATCTATCACCATCATCAGGCACCAAATACCTGAAAGAAAAATCATGACATTCTCATCATTGACAGCTGTTTAATGCTGATTGGCAAATGTTAGCTGCTAACACTAAGATTGTGAGTAAGGTAAACATTAAACCTGCTAAAGATTCTCATGTTAGCAATAAGCTCAGTGCACCACTGTGAGCAAGTATAACTTCACCGAGCCACTAGCATGACTGAAAGCCTCTTTTCTAATACTAGTGGTCTGTAAAGTAGGACTTCATCTGGGCCACTAGATTGGTAACAAGACATCTAAGGGAAAAAACAGATTATGTGAATTTTAAAGAACGTTTATTAAATATTTGTTATCCACTTAAAGGATAAAACAAGACATGGCCAATTAGAGTTTTGTTTGTGTGTAATAGGGCTGGGTGATATACAGAGGTGCACATAAGTGGTGCGCATGCGTGGTCAAAATAAACGATGCGCAGTATGTGTTAGAATAAGAAGCACTTTTGCGAAACACCACTGTATATGTTGTGTCTGTTTAACAATGGTGACTTTAATTAATGAAGATGTGAATTGAACGGCACAGGAAATGGCAAAGGGGCTTCTGCAACTCTTCCATGCTTATGGTTTATGAGATGAGTGGAAGACGAAACTGGTTTAGATCTGTATGCGGAGCTGTCGTCAACACTGGAGTTTACAACGGGGTCCTTCCCAAAATTTGTGAGCTGGTGGCAATCTGGGATTCCCTTGTGCATATTCTGTGTACCGCCCACATCTTTGAAAACTGTGCCAAGTCAGCTAATTGCACGGTCCGTACTGCAAAACATTTACTCGCTCCATTGTAAAGTCATTTTATTTATTTATATAGCACCAAATCACAACAAAGGTTATATGAAGGCACTTTCCAAGAAGATCAGGTCTAGACCGACGCTTTATTCTAAAGACTCAACAATCCCCCATGAGCAAGAACACGTGGCAGGGAAAGACTTCCTGTTAACAAGCAGAAACCTCAAGCAGATCTAAGACTCAAGGTGGGCAGCCCTCTGCTTTGACCGGTTGAAGTGAGAGAGAAAGATGGGGAGATAGATTTATAGAGAGAGAGAGATAGGGAGATAGATGGGGGGGAGAGAGAGAAATGGGGAAGATGAATATGGAGAAAGAGAGGGAGTGAGGAACAGGGACACAGACATGTGCAATAACAACAGCTATTCTTTATTTTTCTTTTATTGTTTATTTAGCAGGGACAATGCATAAAACATATATAGTACCAGATATAGCTAAGAGCTCATTTTCATCTGTAGTCCCTGGTGGAGGCCAAATGGTGCGCAGGTTACAGCAGTTCACACTGCACCAAGTTTTCCCTGCAACATCCTGAAACGGTTTTGTCTCATCACAAATCGTTGGTCTGAACTGATTAAACTCCGTCATTTAAGTACATCTCTCATCCCTTGTAGTTGTAGATTTTGAGATTACACAATCTACTTTCTCATTCTACCTTTTCTTTTCAATTAAAAAAATTCATTCTGAACTCATTTGCTTCCCTTATATCTCTCACAGCAGGTCTTCCCCTTTTCAGTTTATTAGTCCTTTTTTAGTTGTTTTTTAAATCATTTGTGCTTATAATCTAAAATGTTTTATTCTTTTTTTGAGCAAGAACCTTGTTTTTATTTTAATAACAGAATCAAGTAGATTATAATAATGATCAGTTCTGCCTCAGTACAGGAACTCAATTATGTCCCATATTTATATCTCGTATACTTTGACTATATCCACGCACACAATTACATGAGGAAATAAGCAACAATTTCAAAGAACAATTTCAACCTACAGAAATCTGACATTTTCAGGTATTATCAAATTTGGCATTTTCTCAAATCAAACACACCTTCATTTAAAGAGGCCCCACCATCTTTGGGAATTGATGACCTTCTACCAGTGACAAGTCACAAAGATCGCCAAGTCAACAGTAGGTGTAGGAAATGCGATGTACCTGTGTGCAATGGTTACTTCCAGAAACAGGAGGCCCATTTACACAGCCTTTTTAAGGCAGGACTGGTGCACGTTTACTCCGCCCTGATGTTCTGTACAAACACAATGACTGCATAATGGGGGTCTGTTTGGTTCCACATTTGTGACAGCAGTGAAGGAAATAACAGCACTGAAACGCATATCTGTAAACATGAGGTGGAAAGTCAGGACAGCACTGTGATGTTTTGATGACATATTATACATGTGGCCCAAACTGAAAATTAACCAAAGATTTCTTCAAATTGGCGAGACAATTATTAACTGGTCAGATGTTGAGATCAACCGTCATCTTTCTTTTTTTTGCCATGTAAGTCCATTATCTACAAAGAGCTGCTTGACACATGTTAGGCGTCGCACTGCAGACCGACGCTGTCATGTTTTTTCATTAATGAAGTTCTCAACAACATACGATTGTATTGTTTTCTTCCTACTATATATATATGTTGAATAACTTGTTATAGCGGTGAGTTGGTCAATTATTGTGTGTTAAGCAAAGTGGGGCAAAATCATGTAAACTCCTAAAACACAAAGAACAATGTCTGTATGTAGATAAGGGGATGAGAGTGAGAGAATCTCGCATGTCTGATGTATAGATTTGAGTCCAGTTGACTTAGATTTACTGCATCTCTGTCCTCTTGAAACCAAAGAAGAAGAAAGAGCACAGCCAACAGAGATATGGTCAAACCTGTTCACCTTAAAAATTATAAGGAACACAACAAATCATATGCCTTTAAATAACCTCAGTTGAATGACCAACCCACTTAATTATTAACTTCTTGGTCACAACGGGCAAAGTTTCCAGACAACAGACGGTCTGCAATTATGGAAGACGAGACACAGAAGCTCAGGCTGAAGCGGGAAGTGGGGCTGATGGGAGCCGTGTCCCTCATCGGAGGGTCAATGATCGGAGCTGGGATCTTCATGACCCCACAGACAGTGCTGTACTCCATCGGCAGCCCTGGAGCCAGCTTGGTGGTGTGGGCATGCTGTGGTCTACTGGTGATACTGGCATCTTTGTGCTACGCTGAGCTGGGCACTGTTATAAGAGAATCAGGGGGAGACTACATCTACATCCTCAGGACGTCAGGCCCAGTTGTTGCCTTCATGTTTATCTTCAGCCGTGTGTTACTTGTGAAACCTGCAGTTCTTGCTGGCTTGGCACTGGGTTTTGCCCAGTATGTTGTGGCCCCTTTCTACTCAGACTGCCCCCCTCCAGTGCTGCTAGTGAAGTGCGTGGCTGCAGCTGCAATTACACTTCTAGCCATGGTGAACTGCATGAATGTTCGCCTTTCGATGTCAGTCCAAGTTTTTTTCATGGCAGCCAAAGTTCTGTCCCTGGCAGTCATTATAGTTGGAGGTGTGGTGATGCTTATCAGAGGGCACACTGAAAACTTTGAAGACTCCTTTGAAAACACAAATGTGGGCATCAATCCGATTGGTATTGCTTTCTATCAGGGACTGTGGTCCTATGATGGCTGGAACAATCTGAATTTTGTTACTGAAGAGTTGAAACGTCCAGAGGTAAGTAGAAAGATATATGGCTCTCAGTGGAAAGTGTTATAGCACTGAATGAGTTATTTATTTGGACCAATGAAGGAGTCTGTATAGTGACACCATTCTTCCACTGTCCCCTTGAGAAAATAAACCCTCTTCATAGAGATGAATAGATTATCTTTTTTGTCTGTCCCATCAGTGACAGAAATTTTTCTTTGACAGGCTCAACACACTCAATTCACATTTAAAACACATAATAAACCCCATGGTACTGACACATAAGAGGGACTGTTAAAAACATACATAAAAGTTATACTGTGTGCTGTGTCTATGTCTGTTTGTTCAGGATGGTTATTGCAGATGGAATGAATGATTTCTTGTAGATGATTTTGTGAGCCAGAGGGACTTTGTAGCGTCTGCCTGATGGTAGTAGCATGAAGGAGTGGTGGAGTGGATGAGAGGGGTCCTCAGTGATCAGGGTGGCTTTCCTGATCACTGAGGACCACCCCAACCGGTCAAAGCAGAGGGCCACCCACCTTGAGTCTTTAGATCTGCTAGAGGTTTCTGCCTGATAACAGGAAGTATTTCCTTGTCACTGTCTCTGTGCCGTTCAGTTCACATCTTGATTAATTAATTAAAGTCGCTGTTGTTAAACACAGACAAAACTTATACAGTGGTGGTACGCAAACGCGCTTCTTGGACTAATACATGCTGGGTATCGTTTATTTTGACCACGTATGCACGACGCTTATGTACACCCTTGGTTATAGTAAATAAATAAGGAAATAATTTTCTCTTCAACATGAAGAACAACTGCTGCTACTACACAGAAGATCAATTTAACAAGACCATTAAGACAGATCATAAATGATGAAATATCCACCTGAACAGCAGAAGCCTATATGCCAGCTTCCATACATAAAATAATATTTAAGCCAATTCACACAACCATTCGACATAATGGCAAAATCAGAAACTTGGATCAGCCCTGAGAAGGGTGTGGACTGTGATATGTGACTATGATGTGACTATAATGACTATTATGAACATAAAGAACAAGAATGGGGGTGGTGTGGCTTTGTATGTGGAAAGGAACATTAATTACAAGGTGGTGGAAAAAATGCCAACAGAGGTTGACAACATTCTAGAAGGTTTCACAATAGAAATCTGCATGGAAAAAAAGATAAACTAAATTGTGAGCTGCATTTGTAGTGTGATGGAAAAACTTCAAGGTGGCAGAAGGAAGAATTAAATCTTTAATACTAATGCAAAGATCTTGGTCTTTGCCTGCAGGTTTCCAAAGACAATTTTAAAATGCGCAACACAGACCTATACACTCCAACCATCCAGCTAAATACGTCACCACAACAAACAATTCTGGTATTATCCAGTCTAGTTGTCCTCACCCATATCTGGTCTAACTCGATGTTTTGACGCCATCCCATCTACTCCCATTCCTGCAAAGCAAAATGTCTACATTACACAAGAACATCTTTCATTCACATGAAATACACACATTCTAATATTCTTAATTATACTTCAAAATGAATCAAAACCACAACATAAATCCCCCCTTGATGAGGTGTATCCTCATCACTCATCAGGTTCAAATATTGCCATATGGATAGAAGAAACATTTCTGAAATGAAATCAAAAGGTCATGTTCATCTGTGGGGATTTTAACATATCTATTAAATCCAAATAACAATAAAATGACAGCAGAAATTATCAACACAATGTACATGAGCCTATATCCTAAAATCACTAGACCCAGCAGGATTACATCTCACTGTGCCACACTAATTGACAGTACTGTATATTCACAAATGTTATAGAAAACAGTGTAGTGAGTGGATTACCTATCAATGACATCAGCAACCATTTACCAGTTTTTACAGTATATACAATAACTACAAGAAGGACAAGCAGGACAATAAACTAATATACAAATGAGTGAGGAAAGAGGAGTCAGTGAATGCATCAAAAAATGATTTATAAATGTATACAAATGGGTTCATGCATATATGGGTATCTGTAAATGTTTGTGTGTTTGTGTGTATAAATGTATATATTTATAAACCAGAAATTATAGGACAAGAGAGGTTAAATATAGTTAATATTATTGTTATTAAGAATTTAATAGTGAAGAGAGTGTTGGATTACATGAGATTATACATCTTCCTACTCATTTAGAGCATGTAAAGTGATTTGATTATAAATTGGTTTGTTTATAAATTGAGTTATTGATTTCACTGTGTATTATGCTTTTCATTTACTTTTTGTTATTTGTTTGTTTTGTTTTGATTTTTGCATGTTAGAAATATTTTTTTCAATCCATCAATCAATGTGAATACAAGGCTAAGTAGAACTGTGACTGTCAGTCTGGTTAGAGAGCGTACATTTAAAGAAACCAGGAACGTATACATAGATAAGCGATCTAAGACCTGTTTGGTGGTATACCATTACCTTACAAGGTGTTTTTTTTTTATATGTTTGCTTTAATTCACAGTCCAGAATCCATTTTAATTATTTCTGTAATTTCCCTGTGTTTTTTTTCTAGGTAGTTAGATGTTAAGTAGTTCCTGATTTCTTGGATCACTTTTTGTCTAAATTAAAATCCATAATATAAAACAGTTCACTTATTTTTGATCTAAGATGACACTTGATTACAAACATCTTTCCTCATAGAAAATGAAAAATGTATTTAGCATATGCATCGACATGCATTAGTATGCTACTGATTTTTTTGTTTGGTAGTGAGATGAGATGACTAATATGGAAAGACTTCACAGAATTAATATAGTTAAGAAACTTCATCTGTTGTAGACAGAAATGTTCTTTTACATAATTAACATTTTTTCTTTGTTGCTCAGTGTCTCAGACATTTCTCTCACCTAAGGTTCATGCTTTTTTGTTTTTATTCTTAAGGGTTTGAGGTAATTTTACACGAGTAGTTTTTGCAGTGACTGGTAAATTTAAGTGTATAAAACATCAGCTTCATAGCTGACAGATGTTTGACTTAATGTCATACTCAAATAAGCAATGTATGATTCAGTCCAACAACTTTGAATTGCTTATTGTCAACCTTTGTTCATGTTTTTCTTGGAAGATATACTGTATGCATTTTTACAACATGCAAGTCTAGTTTAGCTCCAAATTTTTTACATGTTGACCTGAAAATAAAAATGATGTTATTCTTTTACCTCCAGGTGAATCTTCCTAGGGCACTTATCATAGCCATTTGTCTGGTGACTGGCTTATATGTGTTGGTGAATGTGAGCTACCTGACAGTGATGACACCTATAGAGCTCATGTCCTCCAGTGCAGTAGCAGTAACCTGGGGGTAAGACAGCACCTCATGGTGTCACATATTTAGGCTCGTTATAAAGGGTCATTAACATCGAATGCACTATTTTACCACTCCTCTGACATTGTTCAAAAAGTGTCAAAACGAATGTATTAGACCAAGAGATATTGTCTCTTTAATTTCACTTAATACTTACTTCACACCATGTTTTCAGGTTGTTCACCTTTCCTTCTGTTCATACATTGCTGTGAATGTAATATTTGAGGAATGCTTTGCGAGAAATTCTTCAAATTTGAAACAAACATCCACTTGTGAACTAATTAGAATTTGTTTTAAAAAAATGTCAAAGGTCACTTTGACACAACAAACAGACAGTGGGTGGACAGCCCGGGTAAAGGACAACAGGGAAACCAGAGACTTCACAGGGGCTTGCAACAATGACTAATCCCCCTCAGAAGATCTGAAGTCTGAAGGAAGTCTGCGCTGGAGTCTGGCTGCTAGAGTGCGAAGCTGGAGGTCTGTGCCAGAGGCTAGAGTGCTTAGCTGGAGACCAGGAACAGGGACTAGAGTGCTGACCTTGAGGCCAGCGACATTGCAGCAGGACTGGAAGCCAGTGACAGGGCAGCAGGACAGGAAGCTGGCAACAGGATGGTAGGCCGGTGACAGGCCAACAGGACGGGGAGTGAATGGAGCCAGGGAAATGGGGAGGATTGCTGCAGCATGGGGTGCGGTGCAGAGCAGGAGGCAGACAGCTAAAGGTCTGCCTCTCTGTTGGTGAAGATGACTGACTGATGATCTTTCGGATCCAGCACTTAGTTGATGCTACCATGCTGCTGCCAACTAGAGGTCTGGCTGTATATCCACAAGGGCTATCAATTGTAGGTCTAGCTGTTGGTCGACAGGGGCAGCCGACAGGGATTTAGGGAATTGTGGCCTGACGCTGGAAGGGGCAATTAACTGGGGTCTGGAGCAGAGGTCATCAGGGCCATGGACTTAGGATCTGGAGCACATGTCAGCCGGGCTGCGGACTGGGGACCTGAAGGAGTTGTCAGACAGGACACCAATGAAGAACCAGGGATAGGTCCAAGAACCAGACTGGGCTGGAGGCAACTCCGTAGTGCAGGGCAGCAGATATTCAAGGGCACTGTGAAGCTGAAGAAATATAGTGTTTCCCCTAGGAGTACATACATAAATATAAATATATATTTTTTTTTTTTTTTTTTTCTGGAATGTCATTCTGTGTGCTTCAAGATGTATGGTGTAATTAATTGTACATTACTTTTACACCAAACCTTACCTATATCCATCTTACCTGGTACAGGTTGGGTTTGTTTTCCACAGCCGCATGGAGTTCTTGATGAAGGTTATCAGTGCACTGTTGGCCTGGTATTGTACCAGACACTCCAATATCCAATATGAAAGAAACACATATCAATAGATTTTACCATGCTTTTCTTTTCAAATTTGACATATATATTTGACATGAACACTATTAAAAGTGAGATAATGAAGTTCTCATTGTGGCTTTTAAATGCTGGAAATGATGTTATTGCTATTTCTGACATGTTAAAACTTTTTCCTCAGGAATAAGATGTTTGGAAACTGGGGCTGGATCATGTCTGTGGCTGCAGGATTGTCTGCTTTTGGTTCATTGAACGGGATATTTTTCAGCGGTGGACGCATGTGCTTTGTTGCTGCCAGAGAAGGACACATGGTGAGTAACTCTCTACCTTATGACTAGGTTATATCTGAGCCACTCAAAGAATAGCACCTAATAGCATTACTCAAAAAACACTCACTATAGACTGTGATGTTACTGTGATTACACAGATTCCAAAGCAAACGAAATAGCAGACAGAGGTAAAGTCCAAAAATGAGTGGGATAGGAGATTGCTCAGAACAAGTTGGTTGTCAGAGTTTCCACCTACTTCTGTTTGTTTTGCAGCCAAATATTCTGTCCATGGTTCAAGTCCACAGACTGACTCCATCTCCAGCGCTGATCTTCATCACTGTTGTCTCTCTGTTGGTGCTGATCCCTGGAGATTTTCAGAGTATTGTCAACTTCTTCAGGTGAAAGTCAGGTTTTCTTTGCATGTATTCTCTCTCTCTCTCTCTCTCTCTCTCTCTCTCTCTCTCTCTCTCTCTCTCTCTCTCTCTCTCTCTCTCTCTCTCTCTCTCTCTTCTTATTGCTTGTACAAACAATGTAAAGCCTGTAATTGTCTGACATTCCTCTTCTTTGCTGTTGTTAGTTTCACTGGCTGGTTTTTCTATGCCATCACCCTGTCTGGACTTATCTACCTCAAGATTAGGAAGCCGCACCTCCCCAGACCATACAAGGTCAGTGTGAAATACATACATTCCCAAAAACATCATCATGACCATAAATTTGCCTTTTATTGATACACTAGATAGAATCAGCTTGTGTTCCTCTCTTCCTCTCTACAGGTCCCCATTATACTCCCCATACTGGTCATCATTGCTGCAATATTCCTTGTGCTGGCACCCATCATTGACAGTCCTCGGATTGAATACCTGTATGTGACTTTATTCATCTTAAGTGGAGCTATTATATATATACCCTTAATCCATTACAAGCTCTGTCCACGGCTGTTGACTAAGTTAACAGTGTTCCTGCAGGTACTCCTTCAGGTCGCCCCAGTAGAGAAAAATCTGTGAATTTCTTTCCCGATTAATTGTTTGTAGCTTGTAAACTACACCTATTTTTGGCATTGCACCAGTTGATATTCAATAGTCATATGATTTGGTATATTCTCATTCATTCAGGTCATGGTCATCTTCAAACATTAAATCAAAAGCAACTGGAAATGATTTAAATGTTTGAAGATGTTTTACCTCTCATCCAAGAGGCTTCATCAGTTCCTACTGACGGGGAGTACCAGGTATTTGAGTTTACAGGAGGTTAAAATACTGGGTCTCCTCTTGGATAAGAAGTGAAATGTTTCACACTGTAAAGAGAAGTCCAGTTGCTCTGGATTTAACCTTTGAGGACATTTAATGGTCATTTATTATTACCTCCAATTTATCTGCATGACTCTGAACACAGAGAACATTTGCAGGAAACAAACCTGTCTGTAAAAAATCATTAATGAGTTGGGATGTACATCTCACTGTCTTTGTATTGTAGCAATCTGATGTGCTCTTTCTTTTTGCACATTATTAATGACATATGTGCTGACAATCTCAGTGAATTTTGACAACATATAAAAAAATAAAGCTCAAGAGAATCTGTATTCAAAATGTCAAAAAAATGTTGTTACTGAAATCTAAATCAAATATCAGATTGGTTGTAAGACATCGTGGGAAAAAACAAACAAATTATGTGATTTAAAAAAAATGTTTATTAAATATTTGTTATCCATCCATTTGTTTTTCTTCTATGTTTGTTTACTGTTGATGTCCGCCTGCTGTAACATCCTGTACTTGGTCTGAAACTGTGAACCAAAAAACTGCTTTCACACTGTAAACGAACCGAACCATGGTTCAGTTTGATCTGGACCAAGACCACCTCTTTTCGTCAGGCGAGGTTTCACACCTGCAATTTTGGTCCAGATCAAACTGAAATGTCTGGACCAAATTAGGTAAGACCTCGATCGTCAATGATTTTAATAATCCAATAGTCATTCAAGTGAGTTCTAAGCAGTAATTCATTGGTTCTATCATCTCAAACATGAATCAGGTACAAAACGCCACTGCAGATAAGAGAGAGAGAGAAATCAGTACAACACAAAAAAACCTGTTATAATTAACTCTCTCCCTCCCCCACTTACCTGAACCACACCCACACTCTCTCTCAATTGATACTGAGCACAAACCAAACCCAGTCACCACATACCCATCTACATCCTCAGGACATCAGGCCCAGTTGTTGCCTTCATGTTTATCTTCAGCCGTGTGTTACTTGTGAAACCTGCAGTTCTTGCTGGCATGGCACTGGGTTTTGCCCAGTATGTTGTGGCCCCTTTCTACTCAGACTGCCCCCCTCCAGTGCTGTTAGTGAAGTGCGTGGCTGCAGCTGCAATTACACTTCTAGCCATGGTGAACTGCATGAATGTTCGGCTGTCGATGTCAGTCCAAGTTTTTTTCATGGTGGCCAGACGTGTCTCTCATGTCTCCAGTCTCATCCAGCAGAGACTGACAGACAGTCTGCCTTTGTGAGAAAAGTTGGATAAATCGTACTTTTGTTTTGTAAAACTCTACTTAGGTATTTGCTGTCCCAGCTTCTAAAATCTTTAATTCACATTCAGATCTGTTACATGAATGCTCTTAACAGTTGTGACAATAGCACACAACAGAATAGATTCCCATGTACTTGTTTCTTGTTCTGCAGCTTTCCTGTTCAATGGGGTAGCTGACGTCTTTTGCCCATATGAGAATCAATGTTTAATGACAGTTGAAACAACCACTGTGGTTTTGCACAATGGCTAAATAGATACTGTAGCGTGTTGGGGATAGGTGGGTGGAGTTTCCTAGCATACCTTGAGACAATGTGTTTGAGGCCATAAGCCAAAGTAACCTGTGTTTAAATGTGTTCTGAATAATTATCAGTTAAGCAGTAATAAGTTCTTTAGAAATATTTCTATAGAAAATGGTTAGTTATACAACACCATTGCACCACGAGGTAAGTCTCTCACACTGTCAGTGACGTCCCGCCTGGGTGATGCAAGAGGGTGATAAGAGAAAGTAGTGTAATGTGTTGTAATAACGAGCAATCCAGAGCAAAAAGCAAACAAACTTGCCAAATACATGTAATAAGAACTTTCAGCATGCTAAAGGATATTGGTAGATTAAGTTCTCACAATAACAGTAAGCAAGCTAATTTACATGTTACTTACACAAAATAAAGAAGTTGGTTTAAGCATTGCACAAGGGAATGAGTTTGCATAATACTTTTAAGTAACTCAACTTATTAGATTTCACAGTGCAGGCAGACTCAAGCAAACAGACCTCCAGGTCCATCATATATTTTGTGCCCACACAAAGAATTAATGGATTCTTTCTTGGCCCATGCCACATCATTCCAGAAAGTTTCGTAAAAATCGGGTAAATAGTTTTTCCATAATTTTTCTGACAAACGGAATCAGACCAAGAAACTTGACCAAAAACGAAACATTGACTGAGGCAACAAAAGATTAAAACCGACTACGTTGCACTCTCTCCTTGACTTAGTTGTGAGCTGCATTCCACACCCCAACCCTATCTCCTATCAAAATTATCTTTATATCTAAATTAAATCATCTCTGCCACTATTATGTTCATACTATTATGCTATTATGTTTCTTTCACCACTACATTTATGTCCTGCACTGGAGGTGGTAGAAGGTGGTTGGGGAGGATGGTGAGTGTACAGAGTGCAGGACTCTTGACACCAGAAACTACAGATTGAGTCCAGAGTCTATTTTTACTGACTGACTGACTTACTGACTTACTTACCAGGGACAGTGCACATTAATCAACATTTCAGTTTCCACATCAACGTAAATGTTCCGGAGTTAGCTAATTAGCTAATTTTCATCCATAGTCCCTGGGCAGGCTGGAACAAATGGTGTCCTAGTGTCATCAACGCACTGCTTCATCAAATACAACAATAAAATACACTTCAACACTGTAGTGACCCTTTCGCTATTCAAAAAAAGGTCACCACTATGGTTGTAGATAAGCATAGTCCAGACGCGTACAAATGAAGATGTCTACGGTTCCAACGAAAATAATTTAATTTATGTTTATGTCTCTCCAAACAAACCAACGCACAACAATATTTTCCACATTTGCACTGTCGAAAAGCTGTGTGCCTCTGTCATCCTTCCAACAAACAAATCAAATTACACCGGTGCATTTAATGACCTCTGATGACCTCTGATGACCTCAGAACTTTGACGGCCTTCTACCCTCCCTAGTGGTGGGAGGTCCACACAAACAAAAACACAAAACAAAACAGCAGTGGCTCTTACACACCAGCCCCTAATTGTTTCTGACAGAAGACAAAACAGTTCTCAAAAAACAAAGTTTACATAAGGAGCCATTACCTTTGAAACAAATGTACTGATTGTAACAGTCAGTTTATAAAAACGCCTTATAGTCAGTTTCCTGGCTTTTCCTTGGTCATGAATATGGGTTACACTATTCCATATTAATCACTTGCTTTACAAAGACGACAAATCGTTGTTACTGGTCTTTCAATTATGCTGGTCTTGGTCTGAAGACGAACAGAACATACCAGTCCTTTCCTATCTGGAAACATCTGCAATATCCTTCCAAGAGTCCAGGATCCGCAAGGTGCAGTCAAATCAACAACAACAACAATATCTCCACGTGAAAAGCTTCTCCTTTCTTTATTCCATCTTTGTCTTTCTTGTAGCAATGGCATATATTCTTGTACCCATTGTTTCCAGGATAGGTCAGCCAGATACTGAATCTGTCTCCTTCTTCTTTTGATGTACAAATCTCTTTTTTCAAACAGTCCAGGTGACAAACCTGGTTTTCCTTTCATCAAAAGAATGTGATTTGGCATTAATGGCTCAAGGTCATTAGGATCTTCAGACAACATTGTAATAGGACGATCATTTAGTATGGCCTCCACTTAACATAACACAGTGTGTTGTTTGGCATGTTTACAGGGTGTTTTGAAAGGCAGCTTCATGTTGTAATGGCCATCTTTAAGTTGCACTGAACTTTCCACTATTTCAATAAATTTCTTTTCCTCTATTGACATCTCCTCTTTGTCATTAGAGAATCTCTCATTGAAATCTTGATTGTATTGAATGATCAACAGTTCTTCCAGTTTGTCAACACCAATCCGATTAATAGTAACAGCAGAGCAGCCAATTCCATCCTGCTTTGCACTGTTTCCATTTAGTGGTCCGTTTATCACCAAGCCAAGTAGAGTTCTCACTGCATATGGTTCCTCTTGTCGACTTTTGATCACTTCCCATGGTTCCATTAACCTTGAGGCATTTGTGCCAATCAATAAATCGACATCAGCATCAATACAGGGAATATGAACATCTTTGAGGTAAGACCACTTAGACAACTCTTCTTCAGTGATGATATTGCTTGTCGACACTGGCATTTCCTTCTGTGTGAACGTTTTAGGCAGCTCATAAAATTGATTGCCAGTAAAGTCTGAGATTTCTAGGCCTCTGACAATGGAACTTGGAACAGTAGTATTGTGACCCATTGTACGTAGATGAATCCTTGTTCTTTTTCCTTTGACATTCAGTCTTTCCATTAGAGTTTCAGAACAGAAAGTATCCGTACTTCCTGGATCAAGAAATGCATAAGTTTGAATAACTTTGTTTCCCTTTGCACACTTGACATTGACAGGTAAAATTGAAAGGATGCCATTATTGCCACCGGCCCCTGTATGACCCCAAGTAGAGACTTGTCCTGCAAGACAGTTCACTGACAGTTCCTTTGGCAGATTTTCATCCTTGCTTCTTTCCCTTCTCTCAATGTGGAAAATGGTGGGATGGCTTTGGTTGCAAACTTTGCAAGATATGCATCTGCTACAATTGTTGTTCATGTGTCCTAGGCGCAGACAACCAAAGCAAACTCCTTTCTCTTTCAGAAAGCTTAACTTTTCCTGATGAGTTTTCCTTTTCAGTTGTGAACAGTGCTCCAATGTGTGTCGACGTGTACAATACAAACAGGCAACAGTGTTTGTGGTTGTAGGTGGCAAACTTTGAGTTTGAGTATGAATGCTTTTCTTGGTTGCATTAACAGTTGGTTCATTAGACATAAAGACAGCAGTTGCAAAACTATTTCTTTTGAACTGTGACCTCTGCTGTAATCTCTAATGTAAAATGTCTTGGATGTCACCAAAGATTGGATCAGAAATTATTTGGACTTGGTATTCAATGAGCTTGACAATATCCTTAAAGCCAGCTCTGCATCCTCTGCTTTCAGATCTTTTGCATACTTTGACTCTCCACTTCTCCCTGAGTTTGTATGGAAGTTTGTGCATGACTGCTTTCATGTTTGCTGGCATATTAAGTTCTTCTAAATACTGCAGTTCCTCCATAGCAGAAACCATTCCCGTAGAAACAGTGCATATGCCTGTAACCCTTTAATGTCTTCTGCCTTAACAGAAGGCCATCCAATAATTTTGTCCACATAAGCAGCTGTGACCTTGAATTCATGCCCAAAATGTTTCAGGAGAAGGTCTTTGGTCACAGCATAACCTCTTTCTGGAGTCATGTGCTGGCAGCTATACCAAATCTCTAGGCTGCCCCCTAGTGATGTAGGGTGATGGAGTACAAACAATCTCCTTTGTTGTTTGCTTTAGCCTCCACACAGAGTTCAAATGCTCTGACGAATGTTTGGAATTGAAGAGGATCTCCATCGAAAACAGGAATTTATCTGTGTGGTAGAAATTGAGAGTTCTGTGTCTGTACAAGGACTGCTGTTACTTCATTTTGTGTTTGTAATATCCTGTAAACATCTCCAAGTACATGAGGATTTTCTGGAGCATGTGTTGCTTGTTGACCACCAGGATTTACAGGTGCTTGTTGTGACGTTTGACCAGATATTTGGGACTTAAAGCTTAACTGATGAGTTGCATTTTTATTGTCATATTTGTCCTTTTTTATGGTTTTTCCCTCCGCTGGCTGCGTGGTGCCAGTTAATGAATATTTCTGCTGAGATGGGTCCATTTGTTGTGGATTGTATTTTTCAGCACAAGGATTATATGCTGTTCCTTTTTTGAAGTAGGATTCCATTCCATCTGAACGTGCATCTGCTACACTGCCATGATGCGAGGTGTTTAACACTGCTAATTTTGCAGTAGATGTCAGCGTTCAGCAAAAGCAGGACTCAATATACAGACAACACAAGGGATGGAGTGCGGTTGAGGGTTTTAATTAAATAAAAGTCCGAGACGTAAAATCCAACAAAAAGAAAAGCAAAACTAAGGCACAAAAAACAAGCAAAGACAAAATAACAGGGTAACCAATAAATCCAGGAGAAAAACGTACAGAGGAGCACAGGGAAGAACACTGGAAACACATGTGGAAACACTGACGACAAACTGACAACTCACAAAGGGAATCACACAGACTGAATACACTAGGGTAAGGAGGGAATGATACACAGGTGACACAGGGAGGAGGAGACAATCAACAACAGGTAGAGACAATCAGACAATCACACACTGGAGGGAAAATATATTAAAGGGGACACAAGGAGCATGCAGCAATAGACCAATAGACAGAGAATACATGAGTAAAGAGAAGGGGAGCAAACTGGAACTAAACACAGAAGACTAAAACACAGACAGGAACCAAAGGGGTAAAACAGATCATAAGAAACACAGGAAATGCAAAGCAAGAGCAAATGACACAGAATAAGGCTACAAAATAAAACAGGAAACAGTGGCACTAATTCATGAAATGAACCTACAAAATAAGCGGAACCAAAAACTAGGATCATAAGAAAACACAGGAAATGCAAAGCAAAAGCACATGGCAGGGAAAATACTTTCAAAATAGAACAGGAAATGGCAACCTAAATACTGAACCATGACAGTAGATGCTGCTATTTTGGCTTCAATTTCAAGTTGCTCCTTTTTCCTTCTTAAGTGCTCTGCCTGCTCCTCTAAAGCATGTTTTTCCTGTAATGCAGCAGTGCCATGAGTGCAGCCTTTTCTGCCGCTGCTTGTTTGTTGTCTTTTCCCATATTTGAATACTTTTTATGTCTCTCAACAATATATAATTGTATTGTTTTCTTCCTATCATATTTATATGTTGAATAACTTGGCAGTGAGTTGGTAAATTACTGTGTGTTTAACAAAGTGACGCAAAGACATGTGAACTCAGCGTCACAGCTATACTATTGTATCACTAAACATATTTTCTTTATTGTGTCGATATGAAACACAAACATACAAATACACAAATAAAGAACAATGTCTGTTGGTAGATCAGGGGATGGGAGTGAGAGGATCTCACAGGTCTGCTGTATAGAGTCCAGTTTACTTAGATTTACTGCATCTCTGTCCTCCTGAAACCAAAGAAAGCAGCACAGCCAACAGAGATATGGTCAAACCTGGGGTCACCACAGTACATACTGTTCACCATAAAAATTATAAGGTACACAGTAAAACATGCTCTTATAAATAAACTCAGAGGAATGACTAACCCACACAATTATTAACTTCTTGGCGTGATGCAAGATTAACATTGGCCACATAATCAATGTATTTTCTCAACAGGTGCCAGACAACAGACGGTCTGCAACTATGGATGACGAGACACAGAAGCTCAGGCTGAAGCGGGAAGTGGGGCTGATGGGAGCCGTGTCCCTCATTGGAGGGTCAATGATCGGAGCTGGGATCTTCATGACCCCACAGACAGTGCTGTACACCATTGGCAGCCCTGGAGCCAGCTTGGTGGTGTGGGCATGCTGTGGTTTACTGGTGATACTGGCATCTTTCTGCTACGCTGAGCTGGGCACTGTTATAAGAGAATCAGGGGGAGACTACATCTACATCCTCAGGACGTCAGGCCCAGTTGTTGCCTTCATGTTTATCTTCAGCCGTGTGTTATTTGTGAGACCTGCTGGTCTTGTTGGCATGGCACTGGGTTTTGCCCAGTATGTTGTGGCCCCTTTCTACTCAGACTGCCCCCCTCCAGTGCTACAAGTGAAGTGCGTGGCTGCAGCTGCAATTATACTTCTAGCCATGGTGAACTGCATGAATGTTCGCCTTTCGATGTCAGTCCAAGTTTTTTTCATGGCGGCCAAAGTTCTGTCCCTGGCAGTCATTATAGTTGGAGGTGTGGTGATGCTTATCAGAGGGCACACTGAAAACTTTGAAGACTCCTTTGAAAACACAAATGTGGGCATCAATCCAATTGGTATTGCTTTCTATCAGGCACTGTGGTCCTATGAGGGCTGGAACAATCTGAATTATGTTACTGAAGAGTTGAAACATCCAGAGGTAAGTAGAAAGTGTAGCAGTGAGCTCTCTGCCACCACAGTGTGTAGGTTATTCTCAGTGACGGCTCAGATGAAGACGTTTGATAACAGTCTTTATCAACACAAATAATGAACCAAACTTAAACACAAATACCAGCATTTCAGCTAACAAATTAACAGATGCTCTCCAGCATCAGTCCAGACGTGTCTGTCATGTCTCCAGTCTCATCCAGCAGAGACTCACAGACAGTCTGCCTTTCCAGGCAGACTCAAGCAACACAGACCTCCTGGTCCATCATTCTGCAATATGAGGGAGAGAGAAATAAACCAATGGACATTGACAGTTTTTACTGCCTCTTGTTTAATTGATGTTTTGTTAGTTCAAAGTTCTTTATCGGTTTACTCTTCTTTATCTAGGCATCTCATCTTTAAGAGTGATAGAAGATAACAACTGTAGTGTCTTCATCTTTGGTGTTTTGATCTATACGGCCATGCACACAAGAACCTGAAGCCCTGAAGATGACTGGATGTGATATATTCATATCCCCACAGTTTGTACAGGCCTACGTGGGGAGCCCTGGATCAAGTCTGTTGATCTGGGTCTCTCAGGAGTAGTAGTTATGTTGGCAGCGCTGTCCTATATCAAACTTGGGAAAATCATTCCTGAATCTGGTGGAGACTTCATCTATACTGATGATCTATGGTTCATGGCCTGTTTTCCTTGCAGTTATCACTTTTGTTGTCATTGTGAGGCTGCGTACAGTTGTGCACAGGGTGTGAGGTTGAACAATAGTGTGGTACTATCCTGCAGGCTGTGCAGACATGTGGGTATATTTATTTGTGCTTTAGAATGCAACCACTGTGATATAAATTGTTTTTATGTGTCTGATTTTGCCGATCCCTCTCTTTATTTGGTGTGTAACTTGTTCGACCACTGCTGCTGTCTCGAGCGGCGGAGGAGCCGTCAACCGACAGATAAATCATATTACATTTACTAATCATGCTTGAGAGTGAAGAACATGGATTCGTTCTAGGCCCATGCTACATCATTGCAGAAAGTTTCATAAAAATCGGGTCAATAGTTAACCATAATTTTTCTGACAAACGGAATCAGACCAAGAAACTTGACCAAAAACAAAACATTGAGGCAACAAAAGATTAAAACAGACTATGTTGCACTCTCTCCTTGACTTAGTTTTGAACTGCATTCCACACCACAACCCTATCTCCTATCAAAATTATCTTTATATCTAAATTAAATCATCTCTGCCACTATTATGTTCAGCTCACTATTATGTTCAGCTCACTATTATGTTTCGTTCACCACTACATTTATGTCGTGCACTGGAGGTGGTAGGAGGTGGTTGGGGAGGATGGTGAGTGTACAGAGTGCAGGACCAGAAACCACAGATCGATATTTTTATTTATTTACTTACTTACTTACTTACCAGGGATCAACATTTCAGTTTCCACATCAATGTAAATGTGCCGGAGTTAGCTAATTAGCTTATTTTCATCCATAGTCCCTGGCCTGGGCAGGCTGGGACAAATGGTGCCCTAGTGTCATCAATACACTGCTTCATCAAATACAACAATAAAATACAATTCAACACAGTGCATAAATACATTACAGAAATAACAGATATGTAAAAACAAAGACTGTGTAAAGGCAGTGCCAGAGATGAGGAAGTATAATTACTCATGACTGCAAGTCTGGTTTGCTTTAAGCCATATCTTTAGTTTAGTTTAGATAAATTCCAAGTTACCTTAGACCCCTGACTTATTCATGAATTGAATTTAAGTGCATCAGGGCTAACTTTGTCCAGTTCATTCTACAGTAATGATTTATATTAAATATGAAATGACAAAACAACATCAAACTAAATCTCAGAATTTTCTTTTGGAGAAAAAGGAAGTCAAAGACGATTTTTAATCATGGCTGGTTTTTCTAGGTAGTTAGATGTTATGTAGTTCCTGATTTTTTGAATCACTTAATTCTTAGTCTGTACTTTTTATGGAAATGGATTTCAAATTGTTGTGTCTAAATTAAATGGATAATATAATATGAGTAAAAATATTAACATATTTTTAATCCACTAGTCAAAAGTTGAATAATATTCCAAGAAGACATGTGATTACAAACATTTATTTAGTGTATCTATTAGTCTGCTAACTAATTTTTTTGTTTGGTAGTGAGATGTGATGAATATTACGTAAAGACAACTTAACCAACTTAATCAGTTGTAGACAGCAATGTTCTTTTACATAATTAAGATTTTGTCTTTGAAACTCAATGTCTCAGACATTTTTCTCACCTAAGGTTCATGGTTTTTCGGTTTTAGTCTTGAGGGTTTGAGGCATATTTACACAGGTAGTTTTTCAAGTGACTGGTAAATTTAAGATTATCAAACATCAGCTTCATAGCTGACAGATGTTTGAATTAATGCCACACTCAAATAAGTATTGCATGATTCAGTCCAACAACTTTAGATTGCTTATGCATGTTTTTCTTTTTCTTTCTTTTACCTCCAGGTGAATCTTCCTAGGGCACTTATCATAGCCATTTGTCTGGTGACTGGCTTATATGTGTTGGTGAATGTGAGCTACCTGACAGTGATAACACCCATGGAGCTCATGTCCTCCAGTGCAGTAGCAGTAACCTGGGGGTAAGACAGCACCTCATGGTGTCACATATTTAGGCTCCTTTTAAAGAGTCATTAACATCGAAAGCACTATTTTACCACTCCTCTGACATTGTTGAAAAAGTAAAAACTGATGCATAAGACGCTGAGATATCAATTTAATTCCATACATTCGCCTTAATTGTCAAACTCTGGTGCCTACTCAACCCTTTTGCTTCAAGCAAAGATGAGGAGTGGGCTACAGAATAAGCTCACGTCCTACTTATTCCACACCCCTAGCCGTAGTCGGGGCATGATGTTTTCAGGTTATTCACCCATCCATCTGTTTGTATTTCCCATTGTTGTGAATGTGATATTCGAGGAATGCTTTGAGGGAATTTCTTCAAATTTGGTATAAACGTCCACTTGTGACCTGATTAGAATTTGGTAAACAAAAGTCAACAAAAGTCAGACAGTGGGTGGACACCCCAGGAAAAGGACAACAGGGTAACCAGACACTTCAGGAGGCTTACGACATCTCCCCCTCAGAAGACCGGCAACAAGGCTGGAGGTCTGCGCTGGAGTCTGGCTGCTAGAGTGTGAAGGTGGAGGTCAGGACCAAAGGCTAGTGTGCTTAGCTGGAGAATGATAACAGGGGCTGGAGTCCTGAGCTGGAGGCCAACGACATTGCAGCAGGACTGGAAGCCAGCAGAAGGGCAGCAGGACAGGATGGTAGGCCAACAGGAAAGGGAGCGAATGGAGCCAGAGAAATTGGAAGGATTCCTGCAGCACGGGGTGGGGTGCAGAGCAGAGCAGGAGGCACATGGCCGAAAGTCTGCCTATCTGTTGGTGAAGATGGCTGACTGATGATCTCTGGGATCCGGCTCTCAGGGCTGTCAACTGGAGGTCTAGCTGTTGGTCGACAGGGGCAGCCGACAGGGATTTAGGGAATTGTGGCCTAACGCTGGCAGGTGCACTAATGTAGGGTCTGGTGCATAGGTCATCTGAGGATACCAAGGTGTCGGCCAGGCTGCGGACTGGGGACCAGAAGGAGCAGTCAGGCAGGACGCCAATGGAGAACCAGGCATAGGTCCAAGAACCAGACTGGGCTGGAGGCAGCACTGTAGTGCAGGACAGCAGATATTCTAGGGCACTGTGAAGCTGAAGTTGAGGCGCACTGGGTGGCTGAGGCTTTGGAGCTCTGGGTAGTTGAGGCTCTAAAGTGCTGGGTAGTGGGATCTCCACAGCAATTGTTACGCCCCCCAGAGCTTGCAGTTGGCTAGCAGGCCTGTCGCTAGTTGACACAGGAGCTGGAGCTGGCAGAAGATTATTAGACCAATGAATAGCTGGCTCTGTGACTGGAGCTGGCAGGAAGGTAGCAGACAGGAGGCTACGTGACTCAGAGACTGAATCTGGCAGGATATCAGGGGCATTAACAAAATCTTTCAACCAATCAGCAATTAACTCAAACCATGGGCACTTACATTTGTGCTAAACTCAGAGAAGCCTGTCTGTTCTCCTTATTTTTTCACCAGCCACATATGCATGTCAGGGTGTATGACAAATGTCTGCAGAGTCCATTTTTGGCCAGTTCATACTTTTAGGTTCATACCTAATGCAAAATAAGCGCAGTTTAGGGCTTTCATCATAGATTGTACCACCTCCAGATCAAAACAGATGTGCAGTCCAGTGAATGTGAGACACAGGTACAACAAACTGGCACAGAAGTGTAGGACCACACAAACTGAATACTCTGGGAAGGAGAGGTAATGAGACACAAAACTCCAGGTCTTGTTTGGTGATGCCTGTCTGCGTTACCTACCAAAAGTGGTCTAAGGAAGGAACACCAGTGAACCAGCGACAAGCCCATGGGCAGCCAAGGCTCAATGATGCATGTGGGGAGCGAAGGGTAGCCCGTATTGACCAATCCCATAGAGAGCTACTGTACCACAAACTGCTGGAAAAGTTAATGCTGGTTTTGATAGAAAGATGTCAGAACACACAGTGCATCACAGCTTGCTGCGTGTGGGGTTGTGTAGCCACAGACCAGTCAGAGTGCCCATGCTGTCCCCTGTCTACCGCCAAAAGCACCTACAGTGGGCATGTGAGTATGAGAACTGGACCACGGAGCAATTGAATGGAATGGTTTGAGGAACACAACAAGGCATTCAAGGTATTGACTTGCCCCCCAAATTCCCCAGATCTCAATCCAATCGACCATCTGTGGGATGTGCTGGACAAACAAGTCAAATCCATGGAGGCCCACCTCACAATTTACAACACTTAATCTGCTGCTAAATTCTTTATGCCAGATACCACAGCACACCTTCAGAATTATTGTAGAGTCCATGCCTCGACAAGTCAAAGTTGTTTTTGCGGCAAAAGGGGATCTACACAATATGAGGCATGTGGTTATACAGTAATGTTATGGCTGATTGGTGTATATTCCATTTCAAAACCTACATACAGTATATAAGTGTAGACAGACATGGATTAAAACTGCAACTTGAGTGTGTGTGGAGGCATACACCCATGGGGCAGTAATTCTAGTCTTCAACCCCAACCAACACTTGAAGGAAATTTAAACTTAACTAAGCTCCACCTGGAACCACAAAAAAGCTTCATACAACCTTGTTCACATAAGCTGTAGTAAAAACTACTCAAAAAACTACAAACTACAAACTTTTTTTTGTTGTTTTTTGTTTTGACCTTGGTGGTTGTAATTGCTCTATGGAGTGCCCCTCAAGTTACTTCTGTCATTAATATGAAACACATTAATATGAAACACATTAATATGAAACACATTAATATGAAACACATATCAAGTGGGCTTCCATGCTTTTCTTTCAAATTCTGAAGTATATACTTGACATGAACACTGTTAAAAGTGAGATATTGAAGTCATTAAATCTGAGAGAGATTAAAACACAAACCTGAATATTTCATCTGGGGTGAAATAGTATGTGAATATAATGTTCACATTGTAGCAGCTGACCTTTGAATTATGGAAATTATGCTATTGCTATTTCTGAGATGTTGAAACGTTTCCTCAGGAATAAGATGTTTGGAAACTGGGGCTGGATCATGTCTGTGGCTGCAGGATTGTCTGCTTTTGGTTCACTGAACGGGGCATTCTTCAGCGGTGGCCGCATGTGCTTTGTTGCTGCCAGAGAACAACACATGGTAAGAAACTCTCTACCTTATGACTAGGTTATATCTGAGCCACTCAAAGAAAATGACCTAATAGTATGAGTGAAAAAACACTCACTATAGGCTTAAAAATCAAGTCAAGATGTGAATCATGTAATATCCCTTTTTTACTCAGTATTTCACTCATATGACAAATATGACACAAGCAAATTCTCACAAAAATGGGAGGGTGACCTCAGTAATGAACACAGTCAACAAGATTAGCAGGAGGCAGTACGCCTGGTGCATAAACCTTCACATGCAATAGGCTTGCAGAGATTCAGTACAAAATATTGTACAGGCTCCATATAGCCCCTGTCATCCTCCACAAATATCTTGAACCGTTTCATACATTTGCCTTAACTGTAAAACAGACCATGGGACTCATTTCCATTACTTTTGAGGATCCATTCGGATTGCTAGATACTGGAGTCATATAGCTCAAGAACTGAGTGGGATTTTGAAGACTTCAATAAGAAAAGATCCAGGACTATTCATACTAAGTTTGCCCTCCAAAGAATTAGCACGCTCTCACAAATCATTACAAATCGCTGTACAAGTTTCTGCTCCTTGCTCACAAATGCATCCTGTTGAAATGGGGTAACGACACTCCACCCAGTAACATTCTGGTACAAGGAGATTTTGAATGTTTAGCCCCATGGAAGGATAAGCGTAGTCCTTAGGGGTAATGAGGGCTCATTTGTTAAGATTTGAAGTCCTGTCATAGATTATTTACCATTAGAGCTCAAATACACTCTGTTGAAAGGCCAGTACCCTTCAGAGTGGAAGCAAATTATGCCTATTGCCATATTAAAGATGACCTAATATTTCTTAGATCACTTTTTACACTCTATTTGATACTGTCACTGCCATACTTGTTGCTATTGTTATTATACTATTGTTATTATACTAACTACTGCCCCCTTTTTGTTATATTTGTACATTTTCTGTGTGTGTGTGTTTATATATGTGTATATATACTGAGCAACTTTGAAAACGCATATTTTTAAGAACCCAATATTTTCCTTTCACTTGACCTAATCTATTGAAAAAAACAATCATGTGATACATAGAAATTACTTTTTTAAGTACTCAAAACAAAAACATGCTAAATCATGCATAACCATCATTTAGTCATAACATAGTCATAACAGTCATTGGTGCATTTCAGAGTAAATGATGGTGGTGTGAATTTTTTTGTTTTTTGTGCATGGTTGAAAACATCTGGCCAAGGCAATAAAATCCCAGGTCTAATTAATGTCCTACTGAAACAACTGATGATGCCACGGCTTCCGCAAAATTTACATGACCAGGCAATTGGGATGCTGATGACACGTGTTGCACAGATGTTATTGATGTTATGGCACATTGCACAGTGGACGTAGATCACATTTAGTGACAAGTCCAGATTTAACTTGCACAGAGCTGATGGTTGTAGGCCTGTGTATCGTCGATGTGGGGAACACTATCCTGCAGCATACATCCAGGAAGTGGACCGTTTTGGTGGTGGTGTCATGATGTGGGGAGCCACTGCTAATGGATGGCGGTCAGACCTTGTCCACATCCACGGTACACTGACAGCTATCCGTTACCGAGATACGGTCCTAGGTCCACATGTCATTCCCAGGATACAGTAATCAGGCATCACCTTCATGCATGATAATGCCAGACCAAATGTGGCTCATGTCTGTCAGGAGTAGCCTACCTGGACCAGAACAATGTCGCTGTCCTTCCTTGGCCAGCATATTCACCAGATCTCAACCCAATAGAGCATCTGTGGGATGTTCTGGATCACCGGGTGAGACGGAGCGATCATGCTCCAGCAACATATGAACAACTTGTCACAGCACTGCAGGAAGAATGGCATGTCATCCCACAAGTCCAGATAACCATCTTATCCATTCCATGCAAAGGAGATGTGATGCTGTGATAAATGCTGGAGGTGGTCACATGCCATAGGCTACTGACTGTTGTTGTTCTCTGCATCACCATCCACACTTTTTCATTTGTAAACACTAAGGCACCAACCACTAATTTGTACAAAACTAATTTTTCTGTACCATTAAAGTATAAATAAAGCTGTGTCAACCATAATTTGCCTTTGATATTCAATATGAACAGGATTGCAGGAAAGCCTTCAAAATTATGCATTTTTAAAGTTGCTCAGTATAGTTACACATATATATAAAATGTTAGATTGTTCAGTATAAGATGGACTTTCAACAGACTTGTGTTTTGTTTTGTAGCCAGACATTCTGTCCATGGTTCAAGTCCACAGACTGACTCCATCTCCAGCCCTGATCTTCACCACTGTTGTCGCTCTGTTGGTGCTGATTCCTGGAGACTTTCAGAGTATTATCAACTTCTTCAGGTGAAAGTCAGGTCTTCTTTGCATGTATTCTCTCTCTCTCTCTCTCTCTCTTCTTATTGCTTGTACAAACAATGTAAAGCCTGTATTTGTCTGACATTCCTTTTCTTTGCTGTTGTTAGTTTCACTACCTGGTTGTTCTATGCCATCACCCTGTCTGGACTTATCTACCTCAAGATTAGGAAGCCGCACCTCCCTAGACCATACAAGGTCAGTGTGAAACACATACATTCCCAAAAACATCATAGTGACAACAGATTTGTCTTTTATTGATACACTAGATAGAATCAGCTTGTGTTCCTCTCTTCCTCTCTACAGGTCCCCATTATACTCCCCATACTGGTCCTCATTGCTGCAATATTCCTTGTGCTGGCACCCATCATTGACAGTCCCCGGATTGAATACCTGTATGTGACTTTATTTATCTTAAGTGGAGCTATTATCTATATACCCTTAATCCATTACAAGCTCTGTCCAGGACTGTTGACTAAGTTAACAGTGTTCCTGCAGGTACTCCTACAGGTCGCCCCAGTAGAGAAAAATCTGTGATTTTTAGCAGAATTTATTTTTCCAGTTTAATTGTTTGTGCCTTGTTAAGTACACCTATTTTTGCCATTTCACATTTACATTCAATATTCATATGACTGGTTATGTTCTCATTCATTCAGGTCGTGGTAATCATCAAACCCCAGAAGTCACTGGACATTAATTAAAGGTTTGAAGACGTTTCACTTTTCATCCAAGAGGCTTCATCAGTTCTGATTGATGGGGAGTACCAGGAATTTGAGTTTACCCAGAACTCCTCTTGGATAAGAAGTGAAATGTTTCACACCTTAAAGAGAAGTCCAGTTGCTTTGGTTTAATGGTCATTTATTATTACGTCCAATTTATCTGTACGACTCTGCATGCAGAGAACATTTGCAGGAAACCACTACCTGTAAAAACATTCATTCAGTTGGGATGTACGTCTCAGTACAGTAGTCTTTCTGTTGTAGTAATCTGATGTGGTCTTTTTGCTCATTATTAATGGTTTTTTTTTACTGACATTCTTAGTAAATTTTGAAAACACATCTAAAATATAGTTCAAGAGAATCTGTATTGAAAATGTTGTTACTGAAATCTAAATCAAATACTTGCCTGTGAAGCAGTTCATCCTAAATGGCTTAAAAGAGAAGCTAAGAGCTGAGGATTACTGTTATTGTGAAGTGTATTATTTTAATGATGATTTGTACAAGATGTCAGATCAAAGATAAATGATGTGCTTTGAATACATTAAGCAAGAAAACCAATATTAAAGTTCAATGTTGTTCTCTTGAATAACACATATAGTTTTACAAGAGTTACTTTTTTACTGACAGCAACTAATGTTCCTGCACAAGATTTAAATACTGTTCTCCGAACACACTGATGCCAGAGTGACAAAAAGCATCACAAATTAAATGCTGTAGAAATGTTTTTGCTTTTTTTTTAACTTATCTAAAGTGGGAGGAATTGATCACAGCAGAGCAGCTCAAAGATGTGTGAAATAAAAAGAACCACAAATCAAACTGGAGCATCATTTATCATAAACAGTTCCTGTTTAAAATACTGTGTTAAAGTTTTAAAGAACTGGATGTGACTTATGATGTTAATACAATGACGCATCAGCAACTGTAGTTTGTAAAACTGAACAAAAAGAAATCAAGGCTTGTTTCTCAAAAACTATTCGATATGTGTCTCTGAAGTTTTGTCCAAACATTTATTTCTTTTGCAATGAAATGTAATAGTTTTGGTGATCAATTGTCCTCTAGCGCCATCATCAGGCACCAAATACCTGGAAAAGAAATCATGACTCGTCAGTGACAGCTGTTCAATGCTGATTAGCAAACATTAGCTGCTAACACTAAGATTGTGAGTAAGGTAAACATTAAACCTGCTAAAGATTCCCATGTTAGCAATAAGCTCAGTGCACCAGTGTGAGCAAGTATAACTTCACCGAGCCACTAGCATGACTGAAAACCTCTTTTCTAATACTAGTGGTCTGTAAAGTAGGACTTCATCTGGGCCACTAGATTAGTAACAAGACATCTAAGGGAAAAAACAGATTATGTGAATTTTTAAAAATGTTTATTAAATATTTGTTATCCAGCTACAGGATAAAACAAGACATGGCCAATTCATAGTGCAACTTTCATATGACATAAGATTGTTCAACACAAAACAGGAAAGGGCAGGGAAGGGATAGAGTTTTGTATGTGTGTGTTTGTGTGTAATAGGGCTGGGCGATATGACTTCAAACTTATCTCGATTACGATCAAATATTTATTTAGGGGAGGTTTTTTCACTGCCAATTATGACGGCAGACACGGCATTCTTTTTTTATGTACCTCACTGATTCCTCTAGGAATGAGTTCATATTAACCATGTCAAAGTCTGTCCTGCAGGTCCTGAGGACTGTCGCTGCTTCAGGCCTGAATGTCTGGAGTCTAGTCCCGTATATGTCTGGTCCTCAGAGCTGGTAGTTTATGTAACATAACCAGACTAAATGTGGAGCGTCAGAGGGAGGAGAATATGGAGCTGATCATGTTGTTTGACTCGTGTCGTCCATGCAGCTTTGGATGCACCTTTGTTTTAAGGGACTGACGTTGGTTGGACAGGGTGGAGGGACGTGACTGAACATGACGTAGTATTTTTTTGAAGGACATTTTGAGCACATGCATTGGGGAAAATATTAATGAATAAACCATCATGAGTTTATTCATTAATTGATGAGGCTTTTGGTTATATTTGGGTAATTGCCCAGCCCTAATACAGTATGTATATTGTACTTAATATGCACATACAGGCCACCTGTATGACACTAATCATGCAGTCAATCTAGATCCAGTCTGTCTTGTGTCGCTTGTGTGTTTTGTTTGTTCAGCTTCACTGTTCTGTTACCCATCAAATAGCTTCTTTGTATTTTTGTAATTAATTTTGTCAAGAAAAACCAAAAAGTGTGTGTCTTCAGTTCTTTTGTCGAACTCCAGTTTGAAGAATCAGTCAGCTCCAGTTTTCTTCTCTGTGCCGTTAGAAGTGTTTTCAGATGCGTCACCACAGCTCTTGTTCCCAGTCCCACTCCCACCTCCTCCTGATGACTGGAGGTACAGCATGTGAAGTCGCTCTGCGTTCATGTCTGCGTCCTCTGTGCCCTCACAGCACTTCATCCACGACTGAGGAATAGCCTCAATTCCATAGTGGGCCCCAGCGATGGCCCCTGCCATGCAGGCTATGGTGTCTGTGTCCCCTCCTAATGCCAGGCAGAATGCTATTGTCCTCTCCAGGCCACCATAGTTCTCTGGTAGGCATTCCTGGGGCTGCAGGCAATGGAGGACGCAGAAAATGGCAGTGGGGACAGATTGGAGTGCTACAATGCCGTTACCTGAAAGGAAAGACAGGAATCATAACTAGAAAGCTCTCCCACTTCCCCCTTTATGTCACTGTTGTCTCTTCCACTCCACCTGTTACCGCAGCTAATTTTTAATTTCTTCTTTCTTTCATTTGTTTTTTTCTTCTTTTGTTTATTGGCAATGATAGCCTGCTGTAACTCCCTACAACATGCTTTCACACTGTAAAGAAACCGAACCATGGTTCAGTTTGATCCGGACCAAGACCACCTCTTTTTGTCAGGTGAGGTTTCAAACCTGCAATTTTGGTCCGGATCAAACTGAAATGTTCGAATGTCCGGAACAAACGAGGTCGGTGTGGAAAAGCCCTGGAGGCGGGGTTCACCCTGGACAAGTCACCAGTTCATGACAGGGTGACATAGGAAGACAAACAACAATTCTCATTCACATTGATGCCTACGGTCAATTTAGAGTCACCAATTCACCGATATTCCATGTTTTTGGTGGTGGGAGGAAGCCAAAGAACCCAGAGAGAACCCACGCAGACATGGGAAGAACATGCAAACTCCACACAGAAAAGTTCCAGGTCCTCAGGTGGATTTGAACCCAGGACCTTCTTGCTGTGAGGCAACAGCACTACCCACTGCACCACCATGCCGCCCGGCATTAATCATTCTTTTCAGAATTATTTAGACCAAATAATGAATAATTAATTGAGAAAATATTTGGCAGATTGATCAATGATTAAAAAAAACATTGTCACTAGTTAGGCCCTCCTAAGTAACAAAAATAAAGAGCGTATGGAAGCATGGAGACAGAGGAGGCTCAGAAAAGGATGGATGGACTTGTAAAATCCTTTACAAAAAGTCAAAATAAAGTAAAAGACAAAAGATACTAACCCAGTTCAGAAATGACCTCCTCTATGCTGACCTTACTCTTCTCCATCAGGTCTCTAACTCTGTGGAGGCGCTCACAGAATGGCTTCTCTGCTTCTTTTAGGCTGGACAAAAACACCACGTTAAAGGAATATTGACAAAAAGTAACACTCCCAATGTATTGGACATTTTTTCAAGTCTTTAGAAATCCTCTCTTGAGTCCTGACAATGTAGCCCAAACATCAGATCACATTTCTGAACTAATTCAAATCTATGTCACAGCTGCTTTTATTGATGTAGTACTCACATTCTGGCATCATTACGTGCCGCTTCATTGTCCTCCACTTCCTCCATCTCTGTGATTAGCCTGCTGATGAACTGCTGAGGCCGGTCCAGTGCTCCCTGCAGGGACAGGTGCACAGCTAAGGCCTGCAGCACAGCTCCATTATAACCCAGAGAACAGGAGTGGGTCAGCATGGCACCCAGACAGGCAAACTGAAGACAAAAGAAAGGAATCAAACCAACTCTGCAGTGCATCTTTCAATGCATACATGGGTGTTTGACTGTTATCATTAAGACAAATATAGTGAATGTGCAATAAATGTAGTTTCCTGTAGTTTTATTAGCTTTGTCTAAAGACACTTGTGTTAGATCAGGACCCGTTAGGAACAATTAGGACATTGCTTGGTAATGGAATTTTTGCGGACTTTATCCTTCCTAAACCTGTGTCTAAACCTGGAATAAAATTGGAATATCATGCAAAATGTTAAAACTGAATGAAATGATTTGAAAATTATTTTAACCCAAATGCAAATGAATACAGTAAAAAGACTGATAAACTTGATTGTTTTTTTATTATCATACACTCATTCTGAATTTGATGCCTGCAACATGTTTGTAAAAAGTTTGGACAGGTTCATGTTTACCATCGTGTTACATCACCTTTTTTTTTAACAACACTCAGTAAGTGTTTGGGAGGAGAAGACAGTAATCGTTCAAGTTTTAAAGTGGAAATTTGTCCCATTCCTGCTTTATATGTGACCTCAGTTGCTCAACAGTCTGAGTCTGCATTGTCGTATTTGGTTTTTCATAATGTGCCACACATTTTCAATGGGGGCAGGTCTGGACTGCAGACAGGCCAGTCTAGTACCAGGACTCTTTTACTCTGAAGCCACAATGTTGTAAGGCGACAGAATACAGACAGACATTGTCTAGCTGGAAAAGCCCTCACACTCCACCTCACCCTGTCTCATCTGGAATACCTACACCAGACTCCTCTTCATCGACTTCAACTCAGCCTTTAATACAATCAAACCACAGTAACTTGTGGAAAAGCTGAGGTGACTGGAGGTGGATACTGGCACCTGTAATTGGATATTGGACTTTCTGACACAGAAGACAAGAGAGTCAGTCAGGAGCTGTACATCAAGCACCATCTCAGTAAACACAGGCTTCCCCAAGGCTGAGTCCTGAGCCCCCTGCTGTTCACTCTGCTAACCCACGACTGTGCTACCAGATTCAGCAACGACCACATCATCAAACTGGCTGATAACATTACAGTCGTGGGTCTCATTAGCGGAGGTGATGAGTCAACGTACAGGATGGCAGTGAAGCAGCTGGTACCATGGTTCAATAGACACAATAGTCTCTCCCTGAATGTTGATAAGACCAAGGAAACGGTCATTGACTTCAGAGGGGCCAACACAACGCAGTCCCCACTGACCATTGATGGCGTGGTCGTGGAGACGATCAGCAGCACCAATTTCCTGGGTGTGCACATGGCAGATGACCTGACTACAAACACCAATATCACAGCCATCTTTAGGAAAGAAAGCCCAGCAGCGGCTCCAACCCCTACAGAGGCTCAAGCAAGCCAGCCAACCCTCTCCAGCACGTACCACCTTATGCTGGAACACCATTGAAAGTGTTCTGAGCTACTGTGTCACTGCCTGTTTCGGATACTGCACAACATCCGAACAGAAACACCTTAACAGGATAGTGACAACAGCAGGGAAGATAATTGGTGCCACCCTCCCATCCCTGCTGGAGATCTACAATCAGCTAGGATCAGGACAACAAGGTTTGTGAACAGCTTCATACCTCAGCTCCCCCAACACTCATTGAACTAACTGTAGTCTGTTCTTCATGGTGTGTTATGATTTCCACAGTAATTCTACTAGACAATGCACGCTGCACTTTATTGTACCTTTTGTACAGCCTACTGCTGCTTTTTGGTCATGCTGCTAGCCCGCTCCATTCCTCATAACAAACTTTACTGTATACTCTGCTATACAAAGAACACAAAAAACTACACATGCTGCTATACTCTGGCTATTTTTCTGTTTTCTCTTAATTAATAAGAAGCATGGGGATGTATTGTGTAATTATTCAGTGTAGTGCACATATTCTGTGCTGTGTATATACTGTATATTCTGTGTGAACTGTACATGGACATATTGTTTGTACTGTAGGTAGTCTGCTTAGATTGAATACATTGCACACTGTTGATCTAGGAGGAGCTGAATTTCATTTTTGGATTTAAGTGCATGATCAAATGGCAATAAAAGCATCTATCTTTTTAGATATACTGTCTTTGTACTGTTTTCAATTGAACTGAGTGTCAAGCAGGATTGAGGAGTCATGACGTTCTGTTTTATTAATGTTTTACAGAGCGTCCCAACTGTTTTGGAATCGGGGTACATTTCAACTATTAATTCAAAAGATGTGCAGGTGAAAGAGCAACAAACAGCAACAACCCGCTACAGAATTACTTAAGTTTTAGACATGGCAAATCATAAAAGGTGAGTAGCTTTAACATTTAACATGTGTTTTTTTCCCCAAAGGATGCCTCTTGCTCACCCTTTTAATATCAGCCACATCAGGGAAAGCCAGTGCGAAGGGAGCCGTCCTCATGGCACCCCCGTTACCAAAGGACCCTCGACCATTAAACTGGTCCCTCGCTGGCTGGTACACATCATTGAGCTGAGGAGAGGACAGCTTCTTCAACACCTCGATCGCTCCAGAACCATAACCACGACCTGGAGATGCACTGTACTCCTTGGCAAACCTAGAGGTGAGACATCAGGGCTTCAATATGACGCATGTGTACAAAGTTTCACGAGTCTGTGGAACAGTATTTACGCTATAATACAAGTGAACTCTACATAGTAGCGTCAGACGTCTGCATTTCTGTACCTGCGAGCCATGTCCTGCTCATCGAAGCCGGCACGGGTGAGTAGAGACTGGACCACACAACGTGCCATTGCTGTGTCATCACTGTATTCAAGGATACCTAACACACAAACACACAAAAATATACACTGCATGATGCACAAAGGCTACATTCAGACCACAAGCAAATGGTCCAAATCTGATTTTTCTGCTCATGTGTGACTCAAATGTGTTTTTCTCAGGACAGTGTGAACAGCCCCAAATCACATGGAAGCTGATGTCACAAATACGACTTCTTTTGGCGTTGATGACACAGATGACTCATCCAAAAGCGTATCAATGTGCGCATGGCTGTTGTTTCAGAGGACTGATGTGTTCACCTAGATAAAGGTCACATGTCATTATGAATATGAACCATCAAGATAACCAAATCTGATCTGAGCTGAAAATTGGTATTGAACGAGGCTTGTAATGTGAATTTAGCCCCAAACGAAAATCTGAATTGTGTCACTTTTAACCACAGTAATCAAAGTGGCCCTAATAAAAAAACAAAAAACTTTATGTCACATCTGACCATTACTAGTTCTTCAGCACTAATTAGCTATATTTTGACTACAGCTGCAGCAGTCATGAAGTAGTCAATCAATCCTAATGTTGGTGTTATTTGTCAAGCAAAAGCTTGGTTTCATTAGTTTTAAATGGAAAACTTTGTTTTCATTTACAACCCTGTTTCCAAAAAAAAGTTGGGACGCTGTGCAAAACGTAAATAGAAACAAAATGTGTCATGTACATCTAGTTGCCCTTGACTGCTGGCCATGACCAATTATTGTGACTTCTTCTCAACATTATGCTAAATCTTAGTTATCCAGAATGAAGCATGATTTATTTACAGTGTTGGTAAACCTCCAATATGTGATGATCTAGACTAAATGGTCACATCCTGGTAGCTCGGCCTGACGACGACGATAGGGTGAGGCTAAGTGAAGACCGATGTACCTCCTCTCCTGCTTATTAATACCAGCCAGTAATCTGGTATGAATCTCCACCCTTTCACTAACCATCTCCTTTGGTGTCGTCCAGGCTGTTGAGGTGCTGCAGCACACTCTCCATGGGAACCTCCTCCGCTCCTTCAAACTCTCCGCCGACACAGTCTCCTAGCACAGCCGCGACCAGCGCTCCCCTAAACCGGGACAAAGACGCCGCGCCCCCCGCTGCCACCGCTCTCGCTGCCGTCACTGCCATTCATCCGCCGTTCAACAGACTTAAACCTACAGCGACAAAACACTCCACTGCTCCGTGGAGAAGACTGTCAGACAGGGAGTTACACAATGCTGTTGACAACAGATATAGACGATACCCACCGCTCTACTTCTTCTTCTTCTGTATTTTAATGGCAGTTTAGCTGCGTTACCGCCGCCTTCTGACTAGAGTGTGAATCACAATGTTTTTTACGCGGCTCCATTGGTCCATTGCATTGAATGTACCTTGCAAAAGAAATGCCAGAAAGATTTTAAACAAAACATTGATTATACCTGTGGGTTGTTTTTATTTGTGATTCTGATAAAGAAACTTTTATTCTTTCACTCAATCGATTTTTGGACAAATATACAAAACTATGTAAATGCAAAAATATGTACTAATGTTCAAACTAATGTATTTGATGTGATGTCATGTTTAGTTTTTTCATGGATTAGACAATAACATCAAGTATATTCAGCTCCTTGTCATTCTTGTCTAATTCCACATTCACAAATCCAAGTGGTCTGACTCTACGCTCTGCTTCAATCGATTCCTTGGTGAACTCAAACAATTTGGCACCTCAATAGAAGGTACAAAGAACAAAAAAAGGTACAAAGACTTTAAAATTCCAAGACACATATCTTTTATTTGCAATTCCTCATTTTGATTTTTACTTGAATTCCAAATATCTATTGTCTAATTGTGTTACTGAACTCCCCAGATTGTTCAGTGTTCCTTTTTAGATTTATATTGCACACTAAACTCCTGTGCTCTCTAAAAACAGCCCTGTATCCAACATCACCTGAGTTTCTTACAGCGTCACCACACTAGCCTTTCCCTTCTTTTTGTCCTCTCAGAAAACAAACCTTCCACCACCACTACTTGTCATTCTGATCCAGTCACAATCCAGACTATGACTATGACAAAAAAAATGCTCTCAGTTGTTCCGCTCATTCTCCTCCCCCTCTCTTTTTACTGCTCTAACAGCTCTACCTTTATTTTTGTTTTTATTTTTTTCCACATTCATTCATCATCACAGCAATTACAAAAGTCCAAAAAATGAAAACATGTACAAAAAAACCAAAAGAAGTGCAAAGTTTGATGCTATGCAGGGATGAAAATTGAGTACATGTATTACTCATGACTAAAGACTATAAAGCATTGCTGCTTACCTGTACATCTACATTTATGGATGTGAAATTTGGCCATTACAATAATAAGATTAAATATATGCCACATGCAAATTTATTTTTGAGAAAACTCTCCTATGTTCGGGTCAATACGGTAATTCCCGATTGGAGCCATCATGAAACCAGAACGATCAAGGACAGATGACACATAATAACCGAACAATATTGTGAAAGTCTGTAAATTGGGTTATGTCCTTGACCCCTCAGTGAATGACATTCAGTGTTCAAGATTCAAGATTTAATCTGTTCATATAATGAGGTGATGTCATTGCGTCTCCTCAGTCTGTCCCTAAAGCAGGACTTTGGTCCAGGTTCAGCAGAGCTTTACCAGAATGCTCTCTTGTGTTGTCATTTCTCTAAGGAACTTCTTGAGATTGTAGATGTCTTTGTAGGTTGCTAACAACCTGAGTTTGATCAGTGGTGGAGGTGAAATTGAATAAACTGAATTCAGGGTGCAGGAGGGTCATTATTCTTTTTTTCATGAAACAAACAGGGGTTTTTTGTAATGTAATATTAATTTATTTACATCTCTACACAAGGAAGGCAAACAATATCATCAATTACAATGTTTGACTCGTTTTCCTAAAGAGGTGATTCACACTGCAAATTACAAAAGTACAACCCCAATTCCAAAGATCTGGAATATCATGTAAAATGTCAATAAAACAGAATGCAATGATTTGCAAATCTTTCAACCAAAATGCAAAAGAAATACAGTAAAAAGACAAGATATCTAATATTCAAACTGATCAACGTAATGTTTTTCTAAATATACATTCATTCTGAATTTGATGCCTGCAACATGTTTCGATAAAGTAGGGACAGGTTCATGTTTACCATTCGGTAACATCACCTTTTAGCAATACTTGGTCAGCATTTGCGAAGAGAGGACACTAATTGTTGAAGTTTTCAAAGTGCAATAATGTCCCGTTATTACTGAATATACGACTTCAGGTCCTCGACAGTCCAATGTCTCAGTTGTCGTGTTTGGGGCATCATTATGCGCCACATAATTTTCATTTTCATTGGGAGACACGCAGTTTTAGGTTATAAGGTGTCAGAATGTGTCTTTATTGTCTTGCTGGAATAAGCAGGGACATCCCTGAAAAAGACGTCATCTGGATGGCAGCATATATTGTTCCTAAACCTGTATGTACCTTTCAGCATTAATGGTGCCTTCACAGATGTAACAAACTGTGTTTACTGACAAAAGTACTTTCAAAAGTGTTTCCAAACCCATGTAGAAATATGCGTCATAGAATCATGTTGGTTTTAAATGCAGTGCTGCCTGAGGGATTGAAGGTCACAGGCATTCTTCAAATTCTTTACATTTGTTGGTTGAGAAACGTTGCTCTTAAACTCTTGGACTACTTGCTGACACAGATTTTAACAAAGTGGTAAACCTCTCCCCATCTTTGCTTGTGAATAATTGAGCCTTTCGAGGATGTTCAATGATCCTATCAAGTGTTTTTGAGCATTCCACAACTTTCCCAGTCTTCTGTTGCCCCTGTCCCAACTTTTTGAGGATGTGTTGCTGGCATAAAATTCAAAACAAACATGTACAGTATTTACAAAAGTTCAGGGTTGTACAAAAACATTTTTTCACCTGATTACTATATGATATGGGCATCCTAGTTGTTGCGTTGCTGCCATCTTCTGGTTTATGTCATCACGCCATCAGGTTTATATTCTACTTATTAATCCTGTATCACAATAATATTTTGTTGGTAGATAATTTATTTAATAGGGATTGTCTTCTCATTGCTAATGATGAATTTCCATCAGAGTATAATATTCCTTTAGTACCATGGGGAGCAGTAATAAAGTAAAGGGAGTGTCTTCTAAACGTTTTCATAAAATCTATCCAGCTAAAACATAAACTAAAAATAACTTCAACATAAACATTGATGTGAATTGTACCTTTTATGATGAATACATTGGAACTGTTGTGCATTTACCTTTATTTCAAAGAATATTGATTAAAGTTTTGTTTTACTTTGGAAACAATATCGTTTCTTCTACTTAAAATAACACAGAGAGAAACACCTGTATGTATTTAATTAAGGACAAAACAAGTGTTTCATTTTATCATTTAAAACATCAAACTACGCTTGTGCAATTATCACAGAGCAAGTCACCATCGTCTGATTCTACCGACAGCCAGAAGTAAAAGCTATCCATGAATACGTAATGTTCTTGCCCACTAGTGTTTCTTCTTTGTCGCCCTCTAAATATTAAATGGGTGGTTATGTGTAAATTTGTGTCTTATCTTCAAACACTTTTTTTTCTTGTTGAGCATACGGTCTTTACACATTACTTGAAGGTGTCACAATACTAGCTCTTACAGCAGCATTAGTTTGTTGTTGTGTGTGCCACGACGCTGAAGTTAGCTTCCGATTCGTATCTCGAAAGTCGACAGAAAATTAAGGGAAACTTCGGTGCTGAGCAGCCGATCATCCAACATCTCAGTACAATTAAAACCTCCTGTAAAACCGTATTTGCGTGTTTCTCTAATCTAATATTTGTCATTAGCACGTCCCTCTCTCATTAAGTGTATTTCTTTCTATCTTACTTTATCTCACCTTGAGAGTCGCTGTTTTCTATTCTCCGGCATAATCTAGTACCGGTTTGACCAGTCTAGTTTTCCAGTTTAGTTGTTTTTGGATCTGGAACTGGTTTACGCAAAGACGTCAAGGTCATTTTGTATTTCTTTTTTTTTTTTATTAGATAGATATTCACAAGTTTGAACATGGGTTTCAGGCTGCGTCAAAGTTTTACTCAAAGTGTCCAGGAGCATCGGTCGCTCCGCACAATCAGATTAAGTTTCCCTTAACTTTCACATGTTTTTACGAATCGGAAACTAGCTTCAGTCAAGAAACTGCTTGCATTCTTCTTAACCTATAACCTTGATGCTACGTTCTCATCTGCAGTGAACTCGGTTACCCAACATTAAGAATTTCAGATCGCTGTAAAACGTGAGTTCACAAGAAAAGAAATACAGGTGTCATGATTATTCGCCATATCAATAACAACTTATGTTCATATTAATACTTGTCGATTAGACTAATGGGGTATTATCAATGATTACAAACGTCTTTGCAAAAGCTGTAACGCTGGCAACTTCACTAATCTATCAAGAATTCAAACATATCACAGCCCCTTGTAAAACTAATTAAATTAAAGATTAAATATCGCTTTTACTATTAGTCCCAATGGATGACGCTGTGATCATGGGGTGAAGTCAGGTAAATCATATGTCGAAATCAATTTGTCCGAGTCAGAGCGTTTGTTTCCCCAATTTCTGATCTTTCATGAACGCAGCATCAGAGGTGGGTGGGTGTTCGGAAGCGCGGCTTCTGCAGCATAATTAAAACATGGCGGATTCAGAGGAATTTAGACTTAAACGATTAAAGGTAACGACAACACACATAGAATATATTTCAGGTGGTGATCTGAGGGCAAACAAAATCGATTAGATTATCTTACTACATGATATGACATTTAGTTTTTGGGGGCAAGCTTCCGGTTAAGATGTACATATTTAAGCTAACGTTAGCTAGCTAGCTTACATGTAGCTTACTCCTGCTCTGCATTGATGAATACCGCTACGCCAATATCCATTTGACAGCCAGATAATTTAGATAATCAGCAAACATACACATTCTGCACATTAAGGCGCAGGTCTTCTTGTGAACCCAATAGCGTTTACTAACCCACCGCTGTTATATTTGCATCTCTTAATTGCTGGTTTTACTAAGCCCTTGCATCGCGGAGGGTTGCTGCGAACAATAAAAAAGTGGAGATTTTATTGCAGTGTTGTCATACGAGTCATACAAATACTATCTTATTTGTTTGTTTGGTGTGCATGTTTGTGTTCGTTTACAAACATGCCAGATGTCGAATTTAAATGCCCCCCTATTTAATTGATCGGACAAAATGAGGCCTATAGCCATGATCAATAGCAAGCCTCGTATTTGTTCCCTAAAACGTTGACATGAAAAGGTTAAATTCAGGGATGGGAGGGCGTTATTTCATCTTCTTGTGATGGGTGTTGTGTCTCAAGTTACCTGTCAGTGATTGTTGTGTTTTGTACTGTCACTGTTTTTATGCTCGTGTTATTATGCAAAGAGAAGACAAGTCTGTCGTGAATCAAGACTGAGCATTATATTTTTCCAGCATTTTTGAGGCTTCATAAGTACAGGAGATAGCCACATGACATTTTCAGGGACGAAAAACACACTGAGCTCTGTTGAAAACTGCAACTGAATCAATTTTCTATTCACTCATGCCACAATCTAAAGCCAAAAACTCATCGTTGTTCAGCACAATTTTTTCCATGGCCAACTTTGAGCATCAGTATCATGGGACGCATTATGGTTTCACATATAGTTTCCACACATTTAATGTCCATTGCATAAGCAATAGAGTCCAGCATTGGAGGTCGTATCTGTCTTCTCATAATTCAGTGGACCAAACTTTCAAAAAGTGTGTTTGGGGTAAACTTACATGGGTCATGTCACTGTGTGTGATAGGTGGTTAGTCAAAACAAGTTATAGCAAATGAAAGGTCTAATCTTTACCAATATTTTGATACCAGGCGTATTCTAGCCATGTTTTTTTCTGTGTCAAAATAATTTTCTAATATAGGCATAATTTAACCCTCACAAGATATAAAATTTGAGATTGTATTTATGAATTAAAACAATGATTATGCTGAGTGAGTGAGCATTATATAGTACATGTATACAACATATACAAAGGTGTGGTTTCCAAATATAGCTTCTGCCTTATGCTGATGTCATGAGCAACGTGCCCAATCTTTATACGATGACATGAAAATAGGGTTTTCATGAGAATGTGAAGCATTCTGGTGCCGTAAAGTTAGTCTGGGAATATAATTTGAAGAGTCATCACCCAAAAAACATTGCGACAAAACATCTTAGATCTGGATACCTGTACATATATAAACAGTGGGACTGGAAAAGACCTCCAACCATGTCAGAAAATGATAGCATATTACCAGGATTGTCTGGAAGGAAGAGAGATTTTTGCCTGATCTGAAAATATGAGTGTTGGATACCAAGATTACACATCATCACCGTTGTTCACAATCTGACGACAAATACAGGCTGACAGTACAAACTGACAGAACAAGAACTTAACACGAACAAGTGCTGAAAGCCCCAAACTTGTTTAATCAATGTTATTTGTCCAAACTATTGTATGAACTGTCAACACCAATGCTTTTCTCCATTTCACAGCCATCAGTTACATTTGTGAGTGTTAAAATATGTTTTTATTAGAAAAATATTTTTTATACAAAAGGAATCATGGATAGAAGATGAGCCTGGTATCAAAATGTGGGTAAAAATGAGACCTTTTTATATGTTATAACTTTTCTGACCAACCATCCATCTCACAAGGTGATATGACCCAATGGAAGTTTATCCAAGATGCACTAAAAAAATAGTTTTTAGGGCTAAAAAATGCTGGGAAAAATAACACAAATTAAAAAGCACAAAATTTCGCCCCACCACATGTACTTCAGGGGCCTGTAACTCGCAAAGTATTCATAGTGTGAAGGTAAAATCTTTGCTTCATCAGTGTAGGAGATAGCTACATGACATTTTCAGGGATGAAAAACACACTCTCAGTTTAAAAACTGCAACTAAATCAATTTTGCATTGCTTCATTAAATATACTAAAGTTATTGTTCCAAAAAAATCAGCTGATTCTGAAGGGTCAGGTGGGAGACTGATTGGTTTTTCATGAAATGAAATTTTGTTGATCTGCATATGTGCAGCTTTATTTGCTCACTTGTATTGTTTTTTATGAAGTATGAAAACCTAATGGTTCATTAAGTTGAAATAACATGTGAGTAATCATTTCTGATGTAGCATTTTATTTAAGAATAGTTTTTTAAATTTAGGTCCAGCAAATACAGTATATTCATATCATAAACTTCAGTGTAAGAAATGGAATGGTAATTTGCAAAATGAGTCAACATTTGTTCCCTCTGATATTATGAGATTTCAATTAGTTATTAATTTTTACAATCTGGAATCGAGAATTAGAGTGCATTGTTATTGAGTGAAAAACATGAAAAAGCCCCATGAAATACCCTTTTTAATGAACCTTATTCTCCCATGCAGCATGAGGAGCGCCTGTCCAGAGTGTTTGATGAAGTGATGGGGCTTGGAGACTTTGCTGATTCCTCTAGGGGCTCTGCCACCTCTTCCAAGAGCGGTGGTCAGGACGAGACAAAGGGAATAGACAAGACGTCAGGACAAGAGGAACACCAACAGGTAGAAGAAGAAGAAGAAGATAGCAATGGCAGTAGACAAGAAGAAAAGATGGAAGAGGGGATGGGAGAACCGTCCTTTCCTCACATTTCCTCCACTTCCTCTGACCAACACTCCTTGTTCACTATGGAAAACAACGAAGGAAGACCAGGAAGAGGAACAGGAAGAAGTGGAGGGGCAGCATTTGATGATGCATTGGATGGCCTGGAAGATGATGAAGATTGGCACTTTGCCCTGCCAATGGGCAGCCTGGAGGATGCTCATATAGGTGAGGCAAAGCGGAAAGGAAGCCAACCAGGAGCGGGGAACAGTGGGCCTCGAAGTGATTCTTTTACTCAACAGCCCAGAGAGGAGGAGGAGGAGGAGCAAGATAGGGAAGGGAGTCGTGGATCTAGTAACACATCTCACTCCTCCCAGGACCATACACCTGACAACAGCCAAGGTAAGGCTGCACGTTTCAGAATTCAGATGATTTTAAAGGCTTATCACCAATAACATATTTCAGGTGTCTATCCACTGTCTAGTATCACAGTATCCTCACGGGGCCCTGACATGCCAGGACAATTGGTTTTTGAGACTAAAAGTTAAGGTATCTTTTCCTGTCCGGCTTTGATTTTGACCATTTTGTAAAAACCTGTCTCCTGTAAGTGTCAACTTTATCTATTTGTGATGCTGAATAGCTGTAGTGGCCCTCTAGCTTAGAAACATTGTTTTTGTTCACCTAGAATGAGCCTTTTATATTCAAAGAGTGAACAAGTTCACTAGTATGGAGTACGCCATGTCGTACCACCACGTTTCTACAGTAGCCTAGAATAGACAAACCCCATACTGCTGGAGTGGGACTTTTGCATTTTGAATGGTCACCATAGGGGAGTGTGAAAGGAGGTGCGGTTGTAGATTGCAACCACACAATGAGATGTTACTAAATCCTTCACACTGGACAGATGCCTGTTTCGGCAATGTTACTACCTCCTGAGGCGTCAGAGGCGCAACAAACTGACACCTCATTACGCCTTCATTGCATTCAGACAGGTGTCGGGGTGGAATAAAGTATGGAACCAACAAGTATGTTAAATTGCTGGCGGAGGTGATTTGTGAGAGAGAGCAGTTTGACATGCAACTCTGTATCATAAATCAGTGATTTGACCTATTTTGAGGGATTTCTCCTTCTCCTCTTTCACAAGGAAATGATCACAGAAGGACAACCACAGCGCCAGTGCAAAGCAAAGCTGAACAGAACTAGTTGCTACATGTTATGAGTCACATTTTGCATTGTATAAAAATGGACCGCTAACTAAGATCGAGAGAGGCGTCATCGTGAAGGTGGTAGCCTTGTTTGTTTATCTTGTTTGTCTCTTATATTTTATTATGATTTTAACTGGTAGTTTTGGGGTTTCTTGTCCAATGGCAACTTTCAAATACAGACATAAAACACAGTCCTTTGTGGTCAGCTGGGCGTGTCAGAGTTGGGTATGAGCTGCCTCAATTTCAGTGCCCGTCCTCGGACTGGATGGTTCCATATGAATGGGAATTGGACAGCTTTCATTTGTCATAACAAAGCATGAGTTGAAAATGTCACAACTGGTCACAGAGATAAGAGAAAAGCAGTGAAAAATACTTTGAAAACACAGTTTCAAGTATCCCGTGGAATTGGTTGCCATCATTTATAGTCTACACACAGCATATGTAGTTTTAAACTCTTAAGTGTAATGCCTTGTTGAAACTTTTCTCCCCTACCTGTTTGTCAGATGGTGGAGTCCTGAACCAGACAGAGGAGACAGAAGACAGCCAGGAGGGAGAGGTATGCGTCTGGACTGATTGTCAAGTAAGTGCATTTACATTTTTGAACCTTCAGTGGTTAATTATGAACATTCTGTTATTTCAGAAGTCAGAGTCTGCTCCAGTGGAAGAAAGCAATCCTCCGATTTCTCCAATCAATATTAAAGATGAACCCATCGATGAGGGCTACGACGCTGCTCTACTGCCTCAGAGCTCCATCAGACAGATCAAACAAGAGCTGGAGCATCAGGAGGTGGGTGTGGGCAGAGAAAGCCATCATCTGCTGTTTATGATCAGTAGGCGTAGATTTGTGATTTTTATATTAATATTAGAAGAGGATCAAATCTGATTTCTTAACCTGCTTTCATTTCAGGAAGAGTTGAGGATCAGCTCTGTGTACTCTGTAGGTGGAGGGAACACCTTTTCAGCTCCGACTAGTGAGTTTGTTTTATGTTAATTGTCACATGTTTTTCTCTCATGTTAACATCAGAGCTCACACTTTGTTGTGGTCGTGTTAGCTGTGTCTCAGTGCAGGGACTACATCCTTCCCTGCGTAGGGTACGTTCTATGAAGGCGAGGCCTTCATGGAACACTAACGTGGCACGATTTGGTCAAGCGAGAATTTCATCAGCTCTTCCCGTCCTTACCCTTGCACCATGAAGCGCTTTGCCTGTTGCCTAGCAACATTGACCCCTGGAGTTGGATTGGTCGATGAGTAGTCGTAGTTAAAGTTGTTACAGTAAAAGCCGGGTAGTCGTAGTAAACACTAAAGTGATTTTTGTGTGTGTTTATAGCCTATTGTTATGAAAAATTGAGATGTTTCACCTTCACTTCTCAGCTGCTGAGGTGATTACATTACGCCGGTGTTTTGGGCAAAAAAAGTCTAAACATCATCGGCGCGTAGCAAATCTTGGGATAGGTTGAGCTGTGAAGGATCCACACATTGGCTTCAGCCTTCCTCAAGGCTTAAAAATAGTAGTCCACAAAGCAATGGGTGGTGTCATGGTGACTTATATGTATTACACAGTCTGATTTGTGTAGACTTTTTTTTTCACACACTGTCCAAAAGCAGAGGAAATGCCAAGAGCAGTTTTAGTCTCTGTCTTAAAGAGATACTTTGGTTGGTTGGTTTGACCATACCAATGGTGGACCATAGCACTATCTCCCCACACCTTCCATTAGTGTTAGTCATATCCCATGCATAATGTTTTTTTTTTGTTAATAGCTTGCCACGTTACTAATCAGCCACCAACAGCCCATTATAAGTGGAATATAAACCACTATCATCAGTGTATGTCTTGTCAGTACTGCCTGTCCTTGTCTGTCTTGTTTCGTCTCTCTGTTTCACACATGGTGGATCAACTCCCTCTTTGATGTGAGATAGGTATTAGTTCCAAATAAAATGTAATAGGCTAATTTTTCAAAGAGGGCTGGTGTAGATCACACACAGAGAAATAACACTTATCTGCTGCAAGATCAAACTGCATATAATTTTAATAATAATGTTTTATACCAATTATGGCATAAACCATAAATATTTATGCAGACAGATTTAAAAAAGGAAAACAAAATAAAGAAAAAACCTGCCCAACACCTGCCATTTGCTGATATATTCACACACGCAAGACAAAAATCACCTAAATAAACAACAGGATGAATCACTGAAGGTCTGAGGTCGTTTATAGTTGATATGTTTGTCCAGTTACTCAACTCAACACAAAATGTTTTGCAATAGCGCAGGGTGATATGCCTTCAAATCAGTATCATAGTAGTATTTCCATTTTTTACCCAGATTCAGATTTCAGGAACGATTATTTATTCTTTTGTGGTGTTGTGTGCCAAGTGATAAAACAAATCGATGGTGTTACCTTTGGTTGCACAATTGTTTTCCTGCAGTATTTAAATTTGACTTATTTTTATTCCTGTCTTCTTAATTGAAGCCAAAATGTGTCCAAAGGACAGACGTGACATTCTTTTTAGGTGTGTAAGCTAAATGTTGGCTCGGTGTTTGCATTCAGGTAATCCATTCCCCTTTGCAAGCACCTTCATTTTGCGGGAATGCAGACTAATGATAGTTGGACAGGGTGGAGGAACATTACTGAACTTGAGGTAGTGTTTGTTTGTTTTTTTAAGGATAGTTGAGGAGCGTAGACATTGGGGGAAGTCTTAATCGAATAAACTGACATGAGCAAAATTAAATCTGTGAGAGGCTTTAAATGTTGGTTTCAATGCATTTTCAGTTAATTGCCCACCATGATAGTCGCTGTCTGACGTTTTCTTCTGAAAGGGTCCCTACTTTTCTATTTGGGTTACTTCTTTACAGCAGTCGCTCAGTCTGCTGGGACTTGGCCTGGGAAGTTCCAGTTCAAGTTCAGCAGACACCAGTCAGTACAGAGTGTGGACTCACAGCTGAAAGCCCACAAAGGCTGTAGACAGGCACCGAACTCCTGCCAAACGTTATTGCACGCGTGTTGGTCTGTGTGCGTCTGTGTATTTCAGGCCTGTGTAAGTAAGCAGAATGATACAATTACATTTTTCCAAGAGGGATTAATAAAGTGTGCCTTCTTCTCCTTCTTCTAATTTTTATTTACTAACTGGATCGCAGAATCACAGGAGCATCAGCAGCCAGTTGTTAAAAACTGCACATTTTCCATGCATGGTAGTCACCATTAAAAGTCATCAAAATATAATCTCTCTCTCTCATCCACTCAAGTGCCAGCAGCAGTCCCAGCCCCCCCTCCAGCAACCATTTTTATACCAAGTAGAGGTGCAGTCCTGCAAGCCATGGCTCCCTTCCCTGTCAGACCACCACCATATCCAATCCAAAGTTCACTACCAGCTCTGACACCAATACCCCCCCGCCCACCGCCACCCCCTGTTCCTGGTAGTGTTCGCTGCAGTGGCTGCTCTAAGGTACTGTTGAAACGTTGAGTCACTCACTGACATTTGAAAAAAAATAGATCTTCCTCGATAGATGTGCTTAAAAACTATTATTATTAATACCAAAAGTTTGAATTAACATTGTATTTACCATTCATGTTTTCTGCATTGCTATTGACCTGCAATATTATCAGAAATATTTGGTAATCATTTTATACGCATTATTAATCACATGATTAGCAGAAATGATGACACGTTTAATGTGCTATGAACGCCTTTTAATTCTGATATTTCTTGGTTCCGTCAATGGTTGAAGGTTCTCCTAAAAGGCCAAACAGCATTCCAAAGAAAAGGTTCGACTCAGCTGTTCTGCTCCACAGTCTGTCTCACCGGCCATCTGCCTCCAGCCAACAAGGGCCGAACCTGTTTCCAGTGCAACAGGTACAGTCTCCAAACATACAGCTAGCTCGGTAGTGCATTGGTTAAAGTATCGCTTCGTTTTGTTTGGCCTGTTTTGTTGTTTCTGACTACAAGGTTTTGTAGATAAACACATGATAAGGTGCCTTTGTGGATCACTGTATTTGGATTGTATGATTTATGACCATCCTATTGTAGTCTAATTGAAACATTTTCTATCAAGTGGCCCACATGTCAGAATGTTAGATCAGTACAGGGGAGAACAAAAAGCAATTTTCCACATCAAAACAATAACATATATATGTGTTTATATATGTATGTATGCATGATGTAACTCCTCCAACATTTAAGTAATGTAAATGGTAAGTGGACTGTACTTCTATAGCGCCTTTCTAGTCTGACAAGTCAAAGTGCTTTACAGCAAAAGCCAGCATTCACACAAACATGCATGCATTGCTGACAGAGGCTATTACACAAGGCACCACCTGCTTATCAGGAACAAGAACCAGTCACACAAACACTCACACACTGATGGGAGCAAAGTGGGGTTCAGCGTATTGCTCACAGACACTGCCCCAGTGTCAATGAAACTTGATCATTATGGATTATTAATATCATTATTATTATGAATCCCCAGTTATTATCTTATTAATAATGAACAAGAATATATCATTATTGTCATCCACATGGCTCCAAAAAATTGAAGCTCATAAACCACAGAATCAAAGCTTTGTCTACATAATAAACTCTGTGACACCTTCCCCTTAAAACATTTAAGGAAAATATTGTCTATCAATTTGAATTAAATGTTCATCCATTCTTCTTCTTTGCCACTTTCACCTTCATCATCCCGCGTTATTCTTCTCTGTTAATTCCTTGTGCTATTCTCTTGGCAGGGAGATTCTTCAGCCGAGGGACATGGTCACGATTCCCACAGATGACAATACCTACACGCACTTTTGTGGCCAGTTCTGTCTGTCTGTCTTCAGACACAAGAAGAAACAAGTCGACAAGCTTCCTGATAAGTGGACTGACAAACGACAGGAAAGGAAGCCTGAGAAACCAGGAGAGCGACTCCCGGAAAAACCCTTTTGCAGCGTCTGCAAAGTCTCAAATAGGGTAAGAGACTCAAATGTCTGATTTTTACAATAAAGACAGATTTTGCAATATGCCTAGTAAGCCATGACAACTTTACCGTCTGCCTGTTCACTCTTTGGCCTAATTCTCTTGTCCTTATGTTTTACTGTCATCATCTCTACAGCTGATTGAGCATGAGGTCACCCATCAAGGCCGTCTGCACAGACTCTGTAGTAATGCTTGTTTTGTAACGTGGCGTAAGATGCGGCAGTTAGCCATGAACTGCTGTGAAGGCTGTGGACTTTACTGTAATAGCAGCTCAGGCTCCTGTCAGACACTCACTATTGACAGATCTCAGCTCAACTTCTGTAGTCCTACCTGTATTGGCACCTACAAACAGGTATGTGTTAAAAAGTTATTTTTTATAATCTTATTTAGTCACTTATAAAATAGCGATGCTTGTAGTATTTCGGATGAACACCTCTGCTCAACGTTTTTGCATATTAGTGGCTCCGAATGGATGAAAATCGAGTACCCACAAATCATGTTGCGTCACAAAATCGCCCACAGCACCCAGTTTTTCAGTCCAATGCATCAAACCTCTGCGAGACTGACTGTGCCTTTCCTACAGACCTGCAGAAAGATGGTTGAATGTGCCAACTGTCACAAGATGGCGGTGGTGTCTTCCACCATCATGGAACGAGATCAAAAGGGCAAAGTTCAGCTGTATTGTTCGCCTGCTTGTGTGGAACAAAGTCGACCAGCCCAACACGTTCTCAGCGGTAGGACACATGAGAGAGAGGATTTACTTGTCTATCAGTAAATCCAGTCTGAAATGCAGAACTAGGAAGAGGCTTCATGTCCTCTCAGTGACTACGATAATATTAAACTTACTATTCTCTTAATTTATGTCACTGCAGTCAGGGAAAGTGTGTGTCATTATTGAGTAATTCACATGACCACCAGTTGGATTATTGAATTGTATCATTAATCCCATAGGTACTGCATTCCCCTGCTGCCAGTGCAAGGTGACAGCTGTTCCTCAGTACCATCTGGCCATGGTGGATGGCACCATTCGTAACTTCTGCTCCCTTGACTGTGTTTCAATATTCAGGGTACAACGTCTTGCATCTAAAAAATGTTGATGCTGCATCTGTTGGTCTAGAGCTTGTCTTTTTTTGTTGATAGACATTGCTGTTAGTGTCTCTTGGTGTCTTCACAGAAATCTGGGCACACCTCTCAACCAGACCTGAGCAATGGAACCTCAACTCTCAGGGAACCCTCCCCCAGAGATGCCCCCAAACCAGGCCCCTCTGCAGGAGCTAGCTCTGTCCCACCCATTCCTCAGGACTACCCATCTTCAGTCCCCTACCAGGGCCACCATCCCAGTCATACCTCAGTGCCCCCACTGGTGCCTCCCTACCCAGCCATGTCCTCCCCCTCTGTCCCAGGGCAAGCCCAGGTCAAAGCCCCAGCTGGTCAGCCCCTGAAAGCAGCAGAGGCCAGGCCCAGTGACATGTCCAAGCTTACCTGCCATCAGTGCAGCAAACAGTTCAACATCAAGCCAGTGCTATTCAGTCACCAGGTAAAAGGCACAGCTCACCCACATACAGATACTTAACCCTAACTTCCTTACCTGCATGATTTCAACACTGATTGAATAATACAACTGATCTTTTTTGCCTGCAGGGTCGTATTTCCATGTTCTGCAGTAGGACGTGCTGTGAGCTTTACAAAACGCAGAAGAATATCCTGATGGTGTGTGAGTTCTGTAAACAGGAGAAAGTACTGTTCGACACCATCAACTACAACCAGCAGGACCTGGTCTTCTGCAGTGAGAGTGAGTTAATTTGACATTGGCTTTTCCCCTTTATCCTCTCCTACATTCATTAAGTAATTCCCGTGGCTCAGGAAATGTAGCCTTAAAGTTCTTAATTTAAGTATAAAATTGCAAATGCAGATTGTTTGATCAACGCTGATTGACTTTGTCCACATGGTTCAGTCAGAGTCTTGACAATACGCCTTAAAAAAAAAACGTAAAATGACAAACTACAGCGCTGTCCACAACTGATACTGAAAATGGTTCTTAAAGCCAAATTGAATCAGTGTCATTGGGCATCTGTCCTTAAATACTCTCACTCAAACGATATTATACCCGAATCATCCTGTGTTCCAGACTGTAAGGTGCTCTTCAAGCATGAGCTTACAAGTCGTAACAAGGAGCATCCCTGGCGTCCCTGCACCTACTGCTCTGGCACCAACCAGAAGATGCTGCACAGCCATTATGGAGGCAGGATGGAGGAGTTCTGTAGACCTCACTGCATGTCCCAGTACACTGTACTCTACTATGGGGTGAGGAGATCGCTGTCCCACTCAAATGAAACAAAGAGAGTGTTCCATGTGGTTGTGTGATAATCTTTTACCGTCTCACCTGATCTCTCTCCTCCTGTGTTTTCTTCCCTCCTCCTCCTCCTCCTCTCCTGTCCAGATGGGGAGATGTGACGGTTGTAGGAAGCAGTGCTACATGACTGAGAAGCTGCAGTGTTTGGGTTCAGTCCGTAATTTCTGCAACCTGCCCTGCCTGCTGCAGTACTGCTCCCTGCATTTTGAGACGAGCCAGCATACCAGCAGTAACGGTACTGGAACGGCCCCACAAACGCCATACGGTAAACTGTTTATCACGTCACTCTTACACAGTATAATAATTAGTACTTCAGCCGTCTCCCTGCCAACCGGCTCCATGCTAGTTAAAATAACCCATTTCCAACTAACAGAAAAGTAGATGTAGCTAATTCCCTCAGCACTAGAGGGAGAATAGACCATAGTCACAGGGCGGCCATTTTCCTCTGATGTATTGTACTGGAAATGGAGACACACACACACACACACACATTTTCTATGCTATCATGTAACACTATCAACTTGTGTGATGATGGGTTTTCACGTTTGTTGTGAACACTTGAAATATATTAACTGCAGTAAGAGGAAGTCCAGTCCTAGCTGTGACCTTGAAACAGTGATGAGAACATGAAAACAACCGGATCCACCAAAGCAAAATTCATGGCTATTAACAACAGAACATAATGGAACAATAGAGCACATACTGGATATGGAAAGATTAACTCTCCATGTCATACAAGGAAGTCGAAGAAGCTTTATCCTAAAGACCAACTCAGCAAAATCTTTTCTTTTTTTTTCAATAAAGATCTGCAATAAACAGGTCATCTATACCATCTCCCCCTTTGCATCCCCAATCCCCAACCCCCCACCTCTCATATCTTTTTGTGTACATTATTTTCTTTATTTATTTTCTGTCATCCACATGTTCGTAGGTTTGGGCATCGAGGACTGGTTCCAAAGTGGAACCGGTTCTAAAACTCAGATTCCATCAGAATCGTTGAGAGGTTTTAATTTCGATTCTGTTTATCGGTTCCGTTCGTTGTCTGCTTGCCATGAAAAGAGGCTCATAAGTCTTGAAAGTCCTTAAAAAGTTTTCTTTGTTTCTTTCTTTGTTTGCTTCAGAGGTTGACATTTATAACTCGAACATCTAATAGCAGAGCTTTATAAGAGACACATCCTTTCACCTGGCCTTGGCAGGTTAGCTGACCAAAACCACAGTTTCCGTCCCATTTAGGTGCCCCCTTTACTTTACTAAGGAGATACATTTGTTCCTTATTGCATTTTAAACATAGAATATTTATAGAAAAGTACTTACAATGAATGATATATTCTTTATACAGAATGGCTTATATGAAGGTTTTTTTTTAAATACATTTTTCTTGAGAAACGTCTAGAACCGGAACCAGAGGGCAGAACCGGAATCAGAATTGTTAAAATCCAGACGATGCCCAACCCTACATGTTAGTAGAAATAGTATAATGTACAGTGAACTCTAAGTAAGCAAAGTAAGTAAAATGTGCGATATTCAAATGGTGTGAAAAACAACAGTTAAATTAAATGTGCTCTAATTTTAGTATGTTTCTCTCTTCCTCCAGCTCCAACCCAGCCCAACCACTCCTCAAAGATGAATCCTGTCATAGCTGATGTGGTGTCACTGGCCAATGGCTCTGCCACTCAGCCCAGTGTGTCTGCAGATACTGCTCTGACTGGTTAGTTCATACACACATCCCTGGGTGGGAGTTTAGTTCATCTCTTGCCTTTTAAACCTTGTCCTGAAGAGAGTTTTCCCTGGCTGCTTCCTTCAGATCATACTTTACTCGTACTAAACAGATTCTAGTAAGAACTGGAGAATTTTTACATGTTGAATGTAATCAATTTATACAGGATTATATGGGTCATAGTTTATATGTATTTATAATATGCAGATTTCTCACTGTGTGGTTATTGAAGACCTGTTATTTTTATTCCTCTTTTGTAGGAGCACTTCCGACCTCCAGCGTTGATGGCAAGAACCTAGACCACGTATGTTTTCTCTGTGTGTTAGTTTCCTAGTTATAGACAACTGCAGGACATGACTTTAAAACTGTTAAATGGTGAAAATCAATAGTACCAAAATTATCTGAATAGAGATCTGGTCAGAAATACGACTGCAGCTTATTTATAGTTGAGAACTAGCTCAGATCTTCATTGTTTATTCTTGTTGTCTTATCATTAATGTCTGTGTCCAGGCCAGTACTCAGACTGACGCCATGCGAGTGCCTGTGTCCCGTCGACGTCAAATGAAGAACAAGTCAGTTCTGTGTCGTCCCTTCACTATGGACCAAGAGAGCTTTTGCCAGCTGTCTGAACCTTCTACGGGATCAGCAGGTAGCTACAAAAAACACAACTTTGGGTAGTTCTGCATCACACAGGCCACAGATTGACTTCATAGCAGCACAGTGTGTCATCTAGCAGCTTCCTGACACTAAAAGCACCAGGTCGATATTCAGTTTCCTTAGTGCACATTGTTCACAGAGAGATTTGAAATATTGAGCATTGAAGTATTTTAAATCAGTCTTGACACAGTCAGAGTTGAGTTTTATACAGTTTTTTACTTTACTGTTAACAGTAAGTCGGCGTTCTCTGCACACACTCAGTTGTGCCCAGTGTCTAGAGAAAACTCTCCAAATTATCTTGTTGTGTTTACTCATCAGACCTAACAGCTCTTGGTTGTTAAGCTTTAGGTTTCACTGTGAGGGATTTCTGTTTTAATCTTTTCCCATCACACAAACCAGACAAACCAATTACAATGGAAATAATCAACTGTCACCAAAGCAAAAACACATTTTAATGTAGTGCTTCTTGGAGAAAACAAAACTCAGCTTATTTGAGAGGTGGACAGTGATGCATCGGGCTAATAATGATCTTCTAAGTATAAAATATCAGCCTTCTCTGCAAAGACAAAAATAAGTCAAAGACTACATTTTGTTGCAAACTTTTTGCTATTTTGATCCAGAATAATATTTATGAGTTATATATCAATCAATGCTAATACCCACAGCTAGCATTAACAACAATAATGTAATACCTGGTTGTAGCAGCACTGATAGAAGTAGCCATTCTCCTTCACGCCATGTGTGTCCTTATGTACACACCATCTAATTCATTTATTTTCTTTTGGTTCATTCAATTATTCGTCGTTCACAACCAGCTGTTTCAATAAGTGCACCAGCTCTGCTAGATAGCTCCGTGCAGCCTGGCCGGTCATCTGTTGATGCATCGACGTCTCCAGCGCCGTCGCCAAAACCACATGGAGAAACTCAGGCGTGCAACGGCGTCCCAGCGCGCCTAACCGGGCGCCATTTCCCGGGCAAGAGGGATGCTGAGTCTGACTGCAAGGTTTGCTCTCAATACAAGAGGAAGAGGGTAGAGGAAGAGGAGCAGCAGCAGCAGCAGAAGAAGAAGAAGAATCAGAAGATGGAGGAGGATGAGGAGCCAGAGAGGAAAAAAGAAGAGGCGAATGAGGCAGATGGAGTAAACTCGCATGGTGAGAATGGTGAGGAGCGAAAAGAGGAGGAGCACTGTGAAATGCAGGATGGTGAGCAGAAGAGTGAGACACTGAGGAGGCTGACGCCATATTACTGTAAGACTTGTTCAGGAGAGCCCAGCCTCTGTCCAGTGCCCTGTTTTGAACTCTACCACACCAGGCTGATCTACAGAACAGCTCCTGAACTGGAAACACAAGGTGAGTCTTCAGAGTAAGAACAGAATGAATTCCACCATTAAACAGTTAAGAAATATACATATATATATATTGTGTGACAGATGTATGTACTTATCTAGTTTTTGTTTACGTGCAAATTGTGACTTCTGCATTTATGTTGATTTCAAGTAAATTCAACTGACTTCTTTAAGAGGGTCGAGTTTGTCACCCAAGTTTTTCTCTCCACAGCCTGCTGATCTGCTGACACTGAAGTCGCCCACTGCCCTGACCCTGCCTGGACAAAGGACAAACTACTGCAGGGTTAGCTGCTGCTGTTCACAACTGCACTACTGCACAAGACCTTAACTTGCATTTTTGTTTTAGGGTTGTTTAAGTTGAAGCCAAAACCTTTATTGACAGTAAAGACAGAATAATTTAGTTTAAATTAGTTAAATGGAAGTGTTTGCATGGAGGCAGTGGAGAGGTGTTCATTTAGCAGTCGTTTTGATCCATTCTGCACAACAGACTCATGCAGGGGGGTCTTGTAAATGGTCTGCTGTTAAGAGTTCAAGATACTTCCCTCAGTGCTTCACTGACATACAGACCAAACTATAACATGGTGATGAAAAGAAGACGGCATGTAACCTGACCTTTAGATTTGTTTAGGTCACTCGTGCCTGCCTGACCTCGGTGCAACCCTGGGAAAAGCGTGCATCACAGCTCATTGTTCGAGTACAGCTTTCTTATGAAGAGGATACTGTTGTGTTTGGGTCTACACAAAATCACATTTCTGATGTGTTTTTGAACTTCTAAGTTTATGTCAACAGGGCAAATTAATTTATGTCAAAATCCAAACTGTGCTGCTAAATGTTTTTCTTCATGGACTGAAATACTTGAGTACTGAATGAGTATTAAATTATCCTTCGTATTATTGGATACTGGTTTTCTCTCCGGTGTGAATGAACTTTGTAACTTCTGCCTAGACAAGACATCTCATTAATGAATGACGAGCAGTTCCGTTGTGACATAAATAATTTCCCCATAGACGGGCAGTCAGACCCCGTGGATGATCTGAGGTGGAGTTCATTTAGTTTGGGTTCACGCTGTCTGCCCACTTATCAGGTATGCATGAGAAACATTCTGCAGTCACTTGAATTTTTTTAAAGTGATTTTTCAGCCTTCATTTGAATGTTCAGTTACAGTTACACTACATTTTAATGTTAATTAGAAATGTGTGATATAAAAATGTTCAAGTTTAGATTTCCTGCTCCACCGCACATGAACCAAGGTTGACTTCACTTCATCCACCTGCTGTCACGGCAAGTCATCGTCATGTTGGTTGACTTTTGAGTTGAACTTGACTTGATTCCAGCCAAGTATTACATTTATGAGGCTCCCGTTTTACATCTTTTTCTATTTATCTGTATTTTGTATGTGTGTGTTACCTCTCCATTATGACTGCATGTGTTTGTTCTTAGTTGTATTATTATAAGGATGTGGATGTGAAGTGTTGAATTACTGGTTTTGGTTTTAAGATTGTCAACACCTGAATACATAACTCTTGTTTTGTTAAAACAAAAATATGTTAATAAATTTAATTTTTGAATAAATGTTTGGGTGTCTGATTATTTCTCGGCTCCCCTCAGTATGATGATAAATGAGTGCAGAATGTAGAGTGATATTCAAGATGAATAAAAAAAGTGAATCTGCATGTGTCAGTCCCATTTAAATGTGAAAGTTCATAAGATAAGAGATAAGATATTCCTTTATTAGTCCCACAGTGGGGAAATTCTCGATGTTACAGTAGCACAGTGGGGAGGGGAAAATATAAAAATACAAATACTATAAAACGAGGGATATAAAGTGTTTCAAAAATTTTGCACAGACAAAATATACAAGATATTGTGTGGTCTACTGGGAGCAGTGCTGGTTGTATAATCTAACAGCTGCAGGAAGGAAAGACTTGCAATAGCGCTCCTTCACACACTTTGGGTGAAGCAGCCTGTCCCTGAAGGAGCCCTCCAGTGCTGTCATGTTGCCCCGCATCAGGTGGGAGTCATTCTCCATCATGGATGACAGTTTTGTTGTCATCCTCCTTCCTCCCACCGGGTCCCGGGGGCATCCCAGGACAGAGCTGACCTTTATAAGCTTGTCGAGTCTTTTCCCGCCCGACACTGTGATGCCGCTGCCCCAGCAGACCACACCATAAAAGATGGCTGATGCCACCACGGTGTCAGAAAATGATGACGATGACGGTGTATGTGGAGCTTGGTGACATCACTAAACCTCATCTGTGACATCAGTTTTTCCTGTGTTACAAAAGGCTACTGACCGTTTAAGATGTTTACTGTGGGACGCTGCTGAGCTGTGTCCAAGACAAACCTCACAAGACCCAGAGACTCTAAAGAAATAGGACTGACAAGGCTGTTTTCATAGCTAACTATAAGCCCAAATGTAACGAGCAAGTACCTGAAAAGATAAAGATAGAAGCAGCGACTTATTAGTGGGAGGAAATTCACTCCACAGGCATCTAAAGTAAGATAGTGTCAGGGCCAATGATGGTTTCCATTAATAAATAAAGGTGTTTCCAAGAACATACACCTCTGCTGCCTGCTTCAGGACACAAACAGACCAGAATGCTGCAACCAGAGGATATGAGGAATCATGATCTGATGGCAGAAGCCCTTTTCCAGTTCAGCACCATACCAGTATATGCCAGTATAAACTGTGAAAGATGATTAATGACCAGATGATGATGAAGGATTCAAGCTCCCATCAAAAACTCAAATCATTTGTTTGAATTTAGGAATTAAAATCCTAAGTTTTTGTTTTTGTCAATTTGAGTTTTTTATCAGGGTTACATGTTATTACTAACTAACCTATTGTCAGATTTAAAAGGAAGCTTTAATCAATGATCACCGCTCTGCTGTCTGAGAAGTAAGTCATAGATATTGTATGTTTGCTAAATGTCATAAATGTTTGAGTTGTGATCAGATGTGACTTCAGAAACCTGGAGTCTGTCGATGTGTCCAGAGATAGTAGAGAAAGATGGGGAAAACGTTTACCTAATATTTAACATTACCACATACATGAGATAGAGGTTAGCAGTGTTCTCAACAATGATCTCATATCTATCCATCAAAATAATATAAACAGCATGGTTAGGACAGTAAATAGACTGTGTCATTTTTAATTGTTTTATTCAGTAGCAATAAAGAAAGTACACTAAAATGCATTAGTATTTTTTGCTGTACTGAGTTGCCAATAATTCATTTTCCTTTTACAATTTCCCCCTTTAGCTTCTTTTAGCCAGCCGTGTGATGGTAGGATGTCTGTGTGTCTGATCTGTGTTTTATCTCCTTTCAATCAATCATTTGTAAATACGTTTTTAAAAATGAAAAAATTGTAAAAGTTGTTGATCTTTCTGTTTTACTGCATCCATTTCCTACATATTCATCTTTTCCCCATCTCTCTCTTATCTCCCTCATCCAGCTCTGTCCTCAGTCAGCTGCTCAGCAGGGGAGGAGAAAGTGAAGGTGTTAATGGTGCCAGTCCCAGTACCGGTCTTCATTCCAGTGCCTATGAACATGTACTCCCAGCACACACCTGTCCCGTTTACTATGCCCTTGCCTGTACGTCCCGTTGAATTAGAAATTCTGCCAGTTCATAATGATACAATCAAATACCAACTCTTTTCTCCCACTTTTTTTTACAGGTTCCAGTACCCATGATGATCCCACCACAGAACAGAGATATGAAAGATGCAGCTGTCCAATCAGAGCCTTTGGCTGCAGAAGAGGAAATACAGAAAGATGAGCTTGTTTCCAGTGCAGGTGAGGGCTGGGTTGTTTTTTTTTACATCTAAGTAATATAATATTTAAAAAAGCTTGACTGGTTAATAATGTGCCAGTAACTGAGCAGTAAAACATTTTAGGATTATAAAAACATTAACATTAAAAAGATCAAATGATCTGACATCTGATTACTAGAGCCAGCACCCAACCCTCTATCTACACCTAATGATTCGTTTTTATCAAGTAATTTAAGGATTGTTTTTCAGATTAGTCAATTCGATTCTAATTTCTGATGTATTGATTATTCTTAATATTATTGTTTTATAACTCAGTTAATATAACAATAAAGTTACCCAAAATACTCAAAATACAAAAAAATTTCGGACCTCCAATTCCAAAGGATTGCTGTGACATTTGATAAATGAAGTTACTGCATGTCATAACAAACTTTCACCTGAACTGGAGATTCTGTGTTTTCGTCCCCCTGACATAAAATGACAGGGTGATATATTCATCAATACGTCCGTCTGTAACCATTTTATGTCTGGAGCATTATCTCCCAAGCCATGCATATTCTATACTAGTAATTACTGTACTAGTAATTAGTTGTGCCTTTTTGATATTTGGAATTTTCTACAAATTTTATGATTCGTTGTTGCCATGGAAACGTGATTTTTGAGGTAGGTCTGAAGGGTGGTCATCATATCCACCAAAGGAATGGAGGATATGTCATATGCTGATGCATTTGTTGTGCAGCTTTTTGTGGGGGTCAGGGTAATGTGTCATCTTCAGATGACTCCTAAGTACTCGACTTAAAAATGAAAAGGGTCATGACATGGATTTATTTAATCACTAGAGTAATATGCATTTAATGTTATTAATGGAAATGTACATATTTACATTATCTGGTTGACAGAAAATATTTCAGATATTATTTCAATTAGTCGATTAGTTTAAGGCATTTTCTCAGTCCGTTAAAGGAAACAGAATGTATGAAAAAACAACAATGGTAGATGACATAACAGCAGCAGTGTAGAAACAACTTCTAACATGATGGGGCGACGAGGAAAGATTCAGAAAACTGAGTGTGGTGACTTTGGAGAGAGCGAAATATCCTACACTGAAATATCCTAGACAGATTTTTTGTGGGCCTTCTTCTAGGTGATAATAATGCATTTTGCTGCTGCCCTGGTCCACAGCAGTACATTTATTACTTAGTTTCCTTCACCAGTACTCCTGCTGCTTCCCCAAAGCAAACTGGGGACATGCTGACCACCATCCACTGTAAGCTCTGTTTTCAGTGTCTACTTTTGTCTGTTTAGATTAACATGTGAAATTACTTTTCTTAGTGTCCCTCATCATCTTGTCTCTGTGGATGGATCTGACAACACAAATGACAAGAAAATAACACAGGAAATGTAAAGACATGACACCAAAACACTGCTTACAAAATAAAACAGGAAATAACTCAAAACCCAGGACCATGACACTATGGAGTCCTCAGACACACACACACACACACACACACACACACACACACACACCCCGCTGCTGTACAGCTTGCTGATTTGCCAGATTTTACACATTTTACAAATATTGAACATGTTGCTGTTCCAAGTTGCACCAAATTTAACACGGCTCTGAACAGTCCTCAAGATACTCTGAGGACAGACAGACAGAAATTCCTATACTTTAGAGTTAGATTACCCAAAGTTCACCTTATTTCTGTTTATTTCTATGCCAGCGACAGATCAGAGTAGTCCTCATAGTGGAGATGTGAAGTCACATGAGGTCACTCCCATAATCCATGAAGATGAGGAGACTCAAAAAGCAGTACAAGCTGAGCTGCCACTTCCTGAGAGAACAGAGAAGAGCGCAGAGTCAGCTGTTAATACCCAGCCAGAGGAGAGCACGACGATAAGTGACCCGCCTACCACCAGCATGGAGCAACCGCCCACGTCTCCAATGATGGACTTGGAAACTGACTTCCCGTCTGGTGAGACATCATATAACATTAATTTGTTTTGTTTTTACAAATTGAAATATTTTGTTTTTGGAATCTCAGCACCCAAAACAATAATGGTGCACCAAGGGGAAATGGAAAACATGCTTAACAGCAAACACACACACACTTACTCTACTGCTACTCTTTGCAGAATCGTTGGATCAGAAGCCATCTGCTCCACAACGAGGAGTAAAGAGACCTAGAGAAGGTTACTCTGGCCGGAAACGGGTATAAATCCCCTAAAAGATGAGCGATCTTTGAATAAACTCAGATTAGTTTCATCAGACCCTCACTCTTTAATATTACACGTATTTAAAGAACCAAAACTTTCAGCTGTGTCAACCTTTTCCCACGTTACCCAGTATTCATTGCATTTATGTCCATCCAGGGTCGAAGGCGAACTGCTCCCTCTGACAGCAGTGCAGTGGTGGCTGCAGCCGCCCCCAAAGTGAACCACCTATATGGGGTCAAAGCCTGGAGGAGCTGGGTCCAACAACGAAACAAACAACTGAAGGAAGGTGAGCCTCACTCCTCTTTTTGTCTCAGCATAGCTCTTCCTCTGACCCACTGATTGGTTCACGCTGTTTGTACGTCATGGTTTCATCCATCCAGTCGATGTTAAAGAAGACGTCCTTCAGTGTGACTCCGCTGAGCTGAGCTTTGCTCTGTCTCACTTCATCAGAGAGGTGAGACGCCCCAATGGAGAGACCTACAGCCCTGACAGCATCTTCTACCTCTGTCTGGGGATACAGCAGGTACACACACACATTGTGTCACTGGTGACCATCTTGATTCTTTTAGTGTGTTTCTTATTAATTCCTTTCTTTCTGTCTCTCTCTCTTTGGACAGTACCTTTTCATGAAGGGCCGCATAGAGAACATCTTTACTGACGAGCTGTACAGTCAGTTTACCACTGAGATTACTAGGATGCTGCAACTCTGGAAACCTAAACTACTGCCCAGCGGTATGATCACTGACTTATTTGATCTAATTATCTATTATCATTGAGTATTTATCTCTTTATGTAGAAGTTTTTATTGGAAGTGGCATCCTTCCCACGCTGGATATCAACATAGGCTTACTCACTCAATGTCCGTCCTGTGCTGGAAGGGTACCTACTCTGAAGCAGGAGCTAATAAATCCTCAAAACTGAGATCTAAGAACTACGATCGTTACTACGTCTTGTGGTCATGGAGATCATTGGATTCATTTGTCTGGTGGACAGAAGCATGACTCTAACTGAACATACTGTTGCTCTGTTTATGCTTGTTCTATAATTAGGCATCAACTTTATAAGTTGATAGTATTTTAATGTGTTTGTAGCTTGCTTTGTGGTCAAAAATCAATTAATGCTGCATTACTATATAACAGGGAGTCTCAAACTTTACTAAGGTTATGCTTTTAAAAACTTACTTAAAGCTTGAATATGATTATTATATTATATAAACTATAATATTATATCATTATAAACTTGAATTAAATAGTCAATAATACTTTGTAGTAAAGATATGATTTAAGATATTTAACCACCAGTGTTCAGTAACATCAACTCCAGTTCTCTTAATACATTCATCATTCATTCATTCAGTCACAACCGGTTTGAAACCACACCCTGCAGTGGGGTAGAAGGTATGAAAACGTGCTGAACAGGTTTCCAGCCAACGAACCGTGAGCCACGGATTCACTCAGCTTCTTCTCTGCTTCCTCTTTCCTCCTCCAGGTGGTGTCGTTTCTTCCCGCGTTGTGGAGTCCTACCTGTGGGAGTGTAAGCAGCTCGGTGCCTACTCCCCCATAGTGTTGCTAAACACACTGCTCTTCTTCTGCACCAAGAACTTTCATTTCACCACGCTGGCGCAGCACCAACGCCTCTCCTTTAGCAACTTCACTCGATGCTCCAAGCCCTGCAGCCGAACCGGCAAAGTCCACTACCTCCGATACCACAGAGGCAGCAGAGCCGCGCCACGCGAGACGGGTGGGTGCTGTAAAATAATACATGTTAATCATTTTAAATTAGATTGTTTGTGCAGCTGTGCATTTACATGATAATCAATTTTAAAACTGTCCCTATTTAATAGCAAATATCAGGTATAAATCATTTCAATCCAAAACTATCAGCCTTAAAAACATTTCATCTCTTTTTCTAAACAGGTTTCTCTATCCCTGTCCCAGAAAACAAAGTGTGCCGGGAAATATTTGTTAACTTAGTTTCAATGCTTATTTTTTGTCTTCAGAGCGATTAAGAAAAAGGCAGACAGAGGAGGAGGGAGACCTGGAGATGCTTGAAAATGTCACCAACCCTCTGCACTGTCCTGTCAGACTCTACGAGTTCTACCTCTCTAGATGGTGAGACGGGGACACACAAAGGCAAACTAACAAATGAAGACAACCGCATGTAAGACACAGTGTGGCAAAGAGAACTGAACAAAACACTTCATCTTTGCCCTCTTACTCTCCAACAGCCCAGAGTCGGTGAGGGAGAGAACTGACGTGTTTTACCTCCAGCCTGAACAAGAAGTTCACACTCACAGGTCGGTCCTCCAACGTCAAAGAAACCCAGTGATGGACGAATGTGTCACTTTTTAACCAGGGCTGCCTACTCATGACTACTGACATGTGGTAGATTCACCATGTTTGAATAAAATACTGTTGGTTTTTAGGTTACTGACGGATAGAATGATACCTAACATGCAACTCTGTCTCTTAACGTTAATGCTGTTACTGTAAGACGAACCATTTTTCTCTTCCTCAACAGTTCCCATTGGTACACTTCTCAACCATTAGAGGACACCACTCTACAGAGCATGCTCACACGCATCCTGGCCGTGCGAGAGGTTCGCCATGAACGGGAAGCAGACCAACATCGGCCCTCGGCCACCGCTGATGATGACAGTTTACCGTGATATGGAGCTCTGCTCACTCACGCCCTTATGATCTTCTCTGCGACAGTACTCATTGAACGGTTCACTGCGAATTATAACCCACCAGTCATTCAGACTGAAAATGAATGACATGACAGAAGGACACTTTGTCACTAAGTAAGACAAATATAAAGACGTTTGGGTTAATAATAACTAAAAGTTTAGTTATTTCAGTGGCCATCCCCTCCTCACATGAATACATAATGAGTTTACAAACATCTGAAAAAGGAGTGTTAAACACTACGTCTTATCTCAACAGTGTCACACCAGAATAACACTTATGCCAATCATTTATTACATGAGGCAACTTTACTTACGACCAGTAATGGTCCATTCCAAGCTTGTAAGATCAGACTGCTGCAATATAAGACTCTTGTGAGCAGCAGATTGCATGTCGGAGCAGCCATCAAGCACTGTCACAAATGTGCTGTTTTATTGTCCATCTTTGCATCAGCACATTGTAATATGGGGAGTGTTTACTTTTACACTACGAGTTTTAAAGGCTGACGCTGTTCTTTGTTCAGCAAACATTCAGTGCTTTGAAAGTTCTCCCAAACACTGAAACAGTGACATTTCTGAGCAGGTTTTTCCAGTTCGACTGTGTGACGTGTTCATGCACAGCTGCAAAAAACTTTGATAAAATGACACAAGGTTCAAGTGAAGCACTTCCTACAGACGTCCAGTGCAGTTTTGATCAATCGAACATTGATGATACTGACTGGTTGACATTGGCCATTGAATTAAAAGCCATGATTTGATGTAATATGTTTTGAAACCAGTATACTGTATATCGGTGCAAACATTCTTGTTATACAATACCAATTCCACAAACTTTCGGACATTGTGTAAAATGTCAATAAAAGTACAACACAATGATTTGCAAATCAGTTTAACCTAAATGCAAAGGAAAACAGTACAAAAACAAGATATTTAATGTTCAAACGGATAAACTTGATTGTTTTTAATAGATATACGCTCATTCTGAATTTGATGCCTGCAAAGCCTTTCTGAAAAGTTGGGGCAGGGTCATGTTTACCGTTGTGTTACGTCATGTTTACCGTTGTGTTACGTCACCTTTTCTTTTAACAACACTCCGTATGAGTTTGTCAAGAGAGGACACTGTTGAAGGTATGAAAGTGGAATTCTATCCCATTCTTACTTCAGATAGGACTTCAGTTTCCCAGCAGTCTGAGGTCTTTGTCGCTTCATAATGCTCCACACATTTTCAAAGGGGGACAGGTCTGGACTGCAGACAGGCCGGTCTTTGACTCTGAAGCCATGTTGTTGTAAGGCGGCAGAATTTGTCTTCGTTGTCTTGCTGAAAGAAGGAGGGACGTGCCTGAAAAAGACGTCTTTTGAATGGCAGCACATGTTCCTAAACCTGTATGTACCTTTCAGCATTAATGGTGCATTCACAGATGTGACAGTTATCTCATCTTCCAAAGTGTTCCTGAGCCCATGTAGTAATGTGCTTCATAGAATCATTTCACTTTTTAATGCAGTGACGCCTGAGGTCGAAGGTCACCGGCATTCAGTGTTGGTTTTTGTCATTGCCCCTTACATGCTGAGAATTCTCCAGATTCTCTGAATCTTTTGATGATATGATGGATCGTAGATGGTGAAATCTACAAATTCTTTGCAACTGCTCCTTGAGAAATATTCCTCTTAAACTCTTGGACCACTTGCCGACACAGATTTTGACAAAGTAGTGAACCTCTCCCCATCTGTGCTTGTGAATGACTGAGCCTTTGGAGGATGCCCCTTTCATACTCATTCACCTGTTACCACTGAACCTCTTTACCTGTGGAATGATCCAATCAGACATTTTGGAGTATTCCTCAAAAATCAATGTGGTTTACATATATTGTCTTTGTACTGTTTTCCTTTGAATTGAATGTCAAAAAGCATTAAGAAATGATCACATTCTGTTTTATTGTTTTTCAGAGCTTGTTGGAATCGGGGTTGTAATAGAGACTCATCTTTTGTTGTTTTACTATTCTCTAGTCATCTGATTATGTTGTTCCTCTTTTAGATTCTTCATCCCATGTGGCCTTATTTCCCTCTCAACAACATTCCCCTCTCCATCCCTTTTGATCTTGTATGTCCATAAGGACTCTCTCGTTTTCCCCACGAGAGTTTTGCCTATTTATTTTTCTTGTCCACTTGCCTTTCTTTCATAATTTGATGAAAAATGAAATTGGGGGTATTTGGGTGAAGCAGACATCTCAAACTATTAGCACAATACTTCTCCTAACCCTAAACCTGAGGTATCCCGTATTATAATCATGATGTGTATGGTTTAGGGTATGATATGTTTTTTTGTTTGTTACATAAGAACAAGTACTTTGGCGGTGTGCTTCAGATTTACTCCGTCAGCAGTGGTACTCACATTTGATTCTGTTCCTGTTATCTGTAAGAGATCTTTGATTTTAAGTGGATTCTGAACTTCTGTCTAAAATGGTATATGGACATTCATGGTGACTGAAACACAGATAATGAGAATGGCACTTAGTAGCCGGCATACCTCCATCAAAGCCTGACAGTCCCCTTTAAAATCAAGCCTTATCCAAAGTCAGACTCGTAGCCATAATTTAAGGTTACTGGATCTGTAACAGCCCAACATTTTATTTGGTGGATCCGAATTCTTATTTGGACCTGCACCAAATTGTACACGCACATAGATACCAACCCCTACATGTGCCTGATTTATTTCAAGATCCACACATTATTCCCTCAGAAATTAAAGAAAAAGTTGAAAACCACCCAAAACACATCCTCCTACCAAGTTTTATGGAAATCAGTTCAGTATTTGTGTGATCCTGCTTACAACTAACCGACAAACAAATGGACACAAATAGTAAAAACATAACCTCCTTGACGGAGGTATAAAAAAAAATCATGGTTAGGTTTTTACTATTAGGGTTACTGTGATAAATGGTCTCAGATATTTAACGCTCAACCACAGCTCACACTGGACACACTGAACATTAATGCCCAGACATCTTATTATGTCCATTTTACATCAGTGACTCAATTTTAATAGAATGTAGGACTGAAATTTTTATGACAAAAATCTTAAAATTTCCTTACATTTAATTTTTCAATTGGTTATAAATAAGACACTTATAGTCGAGATACAATTGAATTATAACCATTTGAGCCATTATTTGTTGGTAATAAGGACTCCACTACCCATAAGACCGTGTGGGCCTGTCAGAAGTGGTGCATCACACTGTGGTGATGTGTTCATTACTGCTTGCATCTGTTTTGTTGTTTCAGCTGCAACTATTTTTTTTTCATGGAGGCCCACATACTTTCACTTTTTCCTCATGGTCATGCTTCATATAAAATCTATGTCACAGTGAAAATAAGAACTACATATCACACCAGCCCAAAGCTAGACCTCTCCAGTGCTCAGTGCTAACATGAAGCATTCACAGTGTGGACTCATCCATTGGCGTTGTCCAGACAAAAAGCTGTGATGGTAAATTTCTTCAAACAACATACTGTAATACACAGTCACTGCTGCAGGTGCAAATGAAACATTGTTGTCTGATTATTATTATTATTATTATTCCTGTTGTCAATATGATCAGCCATTTGAAGACAGTAAAGGCCCAAAGACAGTCAGGTGTTTTATTGTCATGCACACGATGCTGTATTGCTGTCAAGTATTAAAAGTCATCTTATTCCGTTCTTTCTTTGATTGCCAGGTAAAACATTTTTAACTAAAGCATAACTGAAATGAAATGTGATGTTGAGAGTGTCACTGAAGTTTTTTTCAGTTTTGAAACACCGATTCATAAAGTGTGTAAAGCTTGAAGATCAGTTTATATATGTCTGGAGCCTGTCCCAGCTGACTTTGGGCCTGAGGCAGGGTTCACCCTGGACAAGTCGCCAGTTCATCACAGGGACACATAGAAAGACAAACAACCATTCACACCTTCAGGCAATTTAGAATCATCAATTCACCTTTAGTGGATGTTTTTGGTGGTGGGAGGAAGCCGGAGAACCCAGAGAGAACCCACGCAGACACGGGGAGAACATGCAAACTCCACACAGAAAAGTCCCAGGTCCTCATGTGGATTTGAACCCAGGCCTGTGAGGCAACAGCGCTACCAGCTGCGCCACCCATGAATGACTTCATTATTGTAAATAATGCAATATAGAACCAGTAGTGTGGCGAATGAGGAGCTTGTGCCAAAAAGACGCTATCTTAAATGAAATATATTATTTTAATGGTGCAAATGAAGCTATAGATATGCTGTTTAAAGTCTGGATGTGATCTACAATGCAGTTTAAATCTGAGAAAAAGCTTAAAATCAGATTATATGAAATTCAGTGTAACGCAGGACAAACAAAACATATTCCAAATCAGCTGAATGATAAATAAAACTAGACATCACTAACTGAGCACAAAGGCAGCTCAGTTTCCCCATTATGTCATCACACCTAAACGTCACATGATAGTTTGACCCTTATAATACGACTCCTTGACCATTAAAACATACCCACAGAATTTGGAATTACATTGATATCATTAGTTTGATAGTTATTCAAGAATATCAATATTTCACTAATGGTGGTTTACTTCTAAAGATGCAGATCTTTTCATGGGTGTTTTTTTTCCTGCACATGAACAAAGGAAACAGGAAGTTTTTAATCGTAATGAGGTCAGTGCTGCCATTCAAATATTCAAGATAAGTTTCCTTCTGCTGCAGTTGATAGGTGTCACCTTGACATGGTGGCTGTTAGTGTGCTCAGAGTGTCTTAATATGTTCTTAATACAATACATAATAAGTCCTCTGTGACATGTACTTACTTTCTCTTCCTGTATTCTGATATTGACTTTCAAATGATTTGCTTCGCTTTACGTCAATCTAAATGTTCTTGTGTGATTTGATGGTGTTAAAAGGAAGTTTCGCCGTCTGTGCCCGGTTCTGCTAGATGATATCTGATGAACAGAGACTCCCATCACTGATTTTGCATAGACAACATGAGGATATTAATCATGTGGATATCTTTCTTAGATATGGTTATGGTATTAACATGGGCCACAGCCACCACACCTTAGGGTTATTTGAACTCGCTTGGCAAGAAAACTAAAATAACCTGTTCCCTATGAATATTTCATGCAGTCTCACAGCAGCCTGTCAAATGCTCACCACTGCACTGAGCCAATTATTTTCTGACTAGTCCAGTAGTTGCAGTTATGGGCAGGGATGTCTGGAGGATGTTTCATGCTGCATCATGAGTGACATTTGGAGAAATTAAATGAGATGAATTTTCATTCTCAGACATTTTTAATTACCATCAGAAAAAATGGTTTTGGGGTTCGGTTTCAGTCTCGAGGTCACCTCCAGACAAGCTGAAGACCAGGTTTGGACATCTGAGCAGTTCTAACAATCTAATTCATGAGAACATGTATGGAGGCTTTATATCTCTAATGTTCAGTTCACTTTATATATATATACTGTATATAAGTAAACACGTACAAATCCACACAGCATATCAACAATTAACTCTTTATTACACTCCAACCTACATTTTTTGGTGTTGAGAACATCTCAGAACAGCAGCAACAATGTAGCAGTGACGAGTTCCTGACACTTCTTATGCTATTCAGTGCATTATTCTTTATGGTTATTTCATCTTTGATAAATAAAATTACATTTCATATTTAACAGGTCAAGTGTCAAAATAAGCAGAGCGCCTTCAACTGGTCATTGCTACGTTCTCTTTCACAAATACAGCATTTTTAGAAGGGACAGAACAAGCCCATATCAAAAATACGCATTTTTCCTCTAACGTTTAGTGCTATTAGTACAAGATTTAGGTGTGACGTGAAGAAAATGTGCATCTGCTCATGGACAAGAGGCTCGCGCTCATAATGGAGCAGGATGAGAACAGTGATGTCCTCAGCCCAGCTGTAACACTGGCTAGCCTCTTGTTTATGAATAGATGCACAATAACAAGGTCTGTAGATTACTAACAGGTATGAAACCTCCGCAACTCAAACCAAAACAAGCCAGATGGACTAATAATTCTACCGCAACAGGAAAACTGTATTTTTGATTTGAGAATGTAGGACCCATTTTAACCTGCAGTTTGGAAAACACTGAACAGAGACTTAAGTAACAGAGAGGGAGAGGGGTCATTTACAGGCGTTCACAACATCACCCCTATGTAGACAACAGTGTCAACAGGTGCTTGCTATGGATAGATAAAACTCAATACCAGGAGTCACTTTCATTCCCAGTCATTCATACCAGTGATTCAGTATTCTTAGGACTTTGAAACAGCATAATTTGAAGTTCCTGACATGTACACCATGGAGGTTAGTTAACCATCCATAAAAATTGTAACAGTTTACTCAATGTTTTTATTTATTCATTCTGAATATATGATGACATGCTGAATGTTCCATGTGTACCACTCAGGGTGAATGATGTTTAGGAGACACCCTCTGAACAGGAAAAACAGGAAGAGGTCGAAAACATTAATATTGAAAACTTGAAAGTAGAACAGAACTGCCAACAGTGGGGGGAAAACTGAAAACAGAAGAGACAGCGTTTGACAACAACAGCTTCAGAAACCTTACTACTGCTTAGGCTGGACAAGAATTAAATATCTGATAACTTTATGTGGAATTATTACAAAACATATTATTGATATTAAGCTAATTATCAATAATGCAGCAATGCTTTGAACCATTTGTCCAGCCTTAACCTTTGCATAGTAAGAAAAATGACAGGGCAGGTGTCTAGGCCTCTATCTCCTATGCCCTGTCTAGCTCTTCCTCCTCCTCCTCCTCAAACTCGCCCTCTTCCTCAGCAGTGGCGTCCTGGTACTGCTGGTACTCGGACACCAAGTCGTTCATGTTACTCTCAGCCTCGGTGAACTCCATCTCATCCATACCCTCGCCCGTGTACCTGAAACACAAATAATCACCAACATGCATTTTGACATTTTGTGTTTTGACAAATCTTGTTGCGAAAGACAAGCAGAAGTACAGACCCTCCATGAAGTGGCCTGACATCATTCTTTTACTCACCAATGGAGGAAGGCCTTGCGGCGGAACATGGCAGTGAACTGCTCAGAGATGCGTTTGAACAGCTCCTGAATGGCTGTGCTGTTGCCAATGAAGGTGGAGGCCATTTTCAGGCCACGAGGAGGAATATCACAGACTGCCGTCTTGACGTTGTTGGGGATCCACTCCACAAAGTAGCTGCTGTTTTTGTTCTGCACATTCAGCATCTGCTCGTCCACCTCCTTCATGGACATGCGGCCTCTGAAGATGGCTGCAACCGTGAGGTAGCGTCCATGGCGTGGGTCGCAAGCTGCCATCATGTTTTTGGCATCGAACATCTGCTGGGTGAGTTCTGGAACCGACAGTGCCCTAGAGAAAGACAGATAATTCAATTAAGATTCATTCAAATCCATTAAATACAAATCAAGGGTCTGACAGAGTTCTAAAAGCCGTCTCCCGCCTCTCTACCTGTACTGCTGGCTGCCACGGCTGGTCAGGGGAGCAAAGCCTGGCATGAAGAAGTGCAGCCTGGGGAAGGGCACCATGTTGACAGCCAGCTTCCTCAAATCAGCATTGAGCTGGCCAGGGAAGCGCAGACAGGTGGTCACACCACTCATGGTGGCGGAGACAAGGTGGTTGAGGTCCCCGTAGGTGGGTGTGGTGAGCTTCAGTGTGCGGAAACAGATGTCATACAAGGCCTCATTATCTATGCAGTAGGTCTCATCTGTGTTCTCAACCAGCTGGTGGACAGAAAGAGTGGCATTGTATGGCTCCACCACTGTGTCCGACACCTGGAGAAGGAGAACCAAAGGAAAGGAGACAAATAATTAAGCACATAGAAACACACCGACGGGACAAATACTTAATTCTAAAATATTTTCATGCATTATATTAACCTTGGGTGAAGGCACCACGCTGAATGTGTTCATGATGCGGTCTGGGTACTCCTCACGGATTTTGCTGATGAGCAGTGTGCCCATCCCAGAACCTGTGCCTCCTCCCAGGGAGTGAGTGAGCTGGAAGCCCTGGAGGCAGTCGCAGCTCTCCGCCTCCTTCCTCACCACATCCAGGACTGAGTCCACCAGCTCGGCTCCCTCGGTGTAGTGGCCTTTAGCCCAGTTATTACCTGCTCCGCTCTGGCCTGTGTTACATGCAAATACAGGAATCAAAACCTCCTGGATGTAAATCTAAAAGAAGAATGACTTCATCATACACGCAGAGCTAAATGTGTTTTCTTGTATTGAGCAATGCATTGAGAGAGGAGCTCCTTTACTCTTGTAGGAATGTGGGTGAACTACTTTACAAATATTCACCTTTAAAATGAGACGTTTCCTCACAGTCAATTCATCGTCCTAAGTCAAAACACACATGAATGTTCACATTCAAGTTCTCACCAAACACAAAGTTGTCTGGTCTAAAGATTTGTCCGTAGGGGCCAGACCTCACGGAGTCCATTGTACCTGGCTCCAAGTCCACCAGCACTGCACGAGGGACATACTTGCCACCTGGAGATGAAAAACACAATGGAAAAATTCGTATAAGCAACACGTGAAACTGCTCACCTTTCTTTTTCTTAGCATGCATTGCATTGTTAGGCCAACATGGTGAGCTCCAATAAGCTGTGGTGTATATTTGATGGATCTGACAAGTAGACTCAAATAATTTAAAAAAACCTGAGGTAAGTAAGGCATTATTAAGCAACCTATTTAAGATTATGAACCGTTGACTCAAAGAAAAAAACCTTCACATAAAAACTAATTTCAGAGCAGTTTGTAATTTTGAACTGGTGTCAGAAAAAGACTACGACTATGACGCCTCCTTTATGAGCCTCTAATGCCTATATTTGAATGACGATCTATCCCATGTCAGATATAAATAAAGTTGTTCACGTAAATAAAGTATGAAAATAAGAAATAAGTTAAAATCTAAATATGTCATGTTATATCATATTTTCATGAGATAAACGTTCGTTGGTTTGTTACATCATGGAAATTATGCGACGGTCAGCAGCACGGGCCCAATAGCTTCTTACTGGTTTCAAGTAACTTCGAATGACCCCCCTGCTGGATGGATACGGTACTACGTGGTATTGAATTACCTCGACTCCATTAGACATTAGTGTATAACTCGAAACCTTAGCAAAGTGAGGTTTACCTGATGCCTCGTTGTAGTACACGTTGATTCGTTCCAGCTGGAGGTCGGAGTCTCCCTGGTATGTCCCGGTCGGATCAATACCATGTTCGTCACTTATCACTTCCCAGAACTACCATGAGAAAAAAGCGAAGAACAGTTTACATGAAATGAACTGGCTAACTAGCATTACTTACCATACCTTACGACTGAATCTATCGATGGTATGGCCAACGAGGCTATCATTAGCTTTAGCGTTAACTCAGCTCATTTGGCCGCCCGCCTAATCCAAAATTAACTTTAATGCTCCTTTTCAGTGAGTAAAGACTTCCCTTATAAACCAAACTTATTCTCACCTTAGCTCCGATTTGGTTGCCGCACTGGCCTGCCTGCAGATGGACGATTTCCCTCATTTTGGTCGAAAAGTAAAACTTTTTAACAACGACACACGCAGATAAAGTTGCTTCCGCTACAGCTCTCCGAAGGTCTATGCAAAGAAATTAGGAGCTATTGGGGCTTCAAGACTTCTGATAAACGCAATTGGACAAACTATATGTCATTCAAAGCTGGCCAGACATCTCATTGGTTTATAAATTGATATTGAGTTTTGATTGGATAATCCAATGGCGGGTTCGTTACCTCGGTAACTTGAAAAGAATGCAATACTTAACCGCGCTACTGCACAGACACGCCTAACGACCTGCTTTTGTGCCTGTGAAACACCTAAGTGTCAATGGAAACCCAACATGAATTCTTAAAGTGATTTTCATTTTTACCATGATCTCTAACGAATGAGCGTCTTTACTGCTCAAAATAAGAAAGGTAGTAATAGATAACAGGGGCAACGTTGATATGACAGATGATCATTCGTGTTTTATTGATCATACGTTGTAATAAACAAATAAACGTCTCCAGAGACAAATCATAATCCAATATGGGTATATTTACATATATACATATATATATATATATGTATCTGTGATTATGCAATGTGATTTTGTGTCTGATCAGGTCTCCATGGAAGAGGAAGAATGAATAAATCTATAAAGCTCATCTGATAGAAGGACTGTTCCTCATACAGTCATTTTGATAGTTTTCAGTTCATTCTGTTGTCTAACCTTTAGATATTTACATCAATGAATAAAATGTTGACCAACTTAAATTATTCAACACAAATTCCATGTTTTTTTCTTTAATTGATAGTCCAGCTTTAAAAAGAACATTATATTCAATGATATGCTTTGAAACTGAAACCAGCTGAATAAATAGCCACAGATGCCACCAGAGGCCAAAAAGGTGAGCTTGAAATGAATGACATACATGCATCTAACGAAGTCTCGCATTAAGGATTAATTTGGGATAAGTTAAATGTTCATATTGTCACTCCATTTTTGCATTTTACCAGTGCATATTTTCCCTTAAGTGATTAAGACAATAACCTGCTTATAACACATTCGAAATAAATGTAGTAGTGCACTGCTTGCCACCTTGAGTTAACACATCATAATGTGGCTTAAGATCTGGAACAATAGAGTGCAGCAAAGCCTACCTACCCTACCCTTGTTCTAATGGGAATTTGAATTGATTATATTGCCTTATCCTATTCTTAAACAGAATTAAGATTAAGATTGTCTGTAATGGAATAATTTGTCAAATTCATAAATGAAATGGGTCACAAACTATGTCTATTTCAATAAAAGCCCCTAAAAACAATGATTTTGAGTTTACAGCTACCTGTTGTTCCAATATAATTTAGTATGTGGGGTACAATTATGCATTAAGTTCCAATAGGAGAACTTGAAAATCTCTGAAAGGTGAAAGTCTGTTAGTATCATAGATTTCTTGTCCTAGAAGGAGATTTGTTTTCATAGCCAGTACTTGAGGGTATAAATCCTAATCAATACATCACAGAAAATCTAATACTCTAATGACATTGTGGATGGAGTCCCCATGGAGAATATAGGTGACATCTATGGTATTCATTCTGTGCTCTTAGTACTTTTAAATATGTCACCTCTTCCAAGTAAAACTTTGTCATTTTGTCAGAGAATTCTAAGGAGTAAAGATGAAAAATAAGCTTGGACAAACTTTCCACAGGGTGATTATTTCTTGTCCCAGATTACTGCAGATGATGACTGTCCTGTAAACATAAAATAACTGTGCCTAACCCTCATCAGCATGTAATGCTAAAAGCTTGGACCCATTTGCAATTGCAAAATAATTGTGCAAAGTTGAGAGCCTACATGTCAAGTAACACATTTTGAAGGGCATTTAATACTTACACATTTTTCCAGCATAATGGTCATAATTCCTCACTGAATAGGCTGCAGGATGATGTAGGCTCCATAATTAACATATGGATTCACTAAGGGTTACAATACTTTGATAAAAAAAAACAGGCCCAGTTCACAAATTTTGGAGTTTAATTTTAGCGTTTAAAAAGGGGAGGATCACCAACCTGCTTATCAGGCAAGCAGAGTCAGGTTTGCAGAACGAAGAGGCTGGAAAGAGCAGATGCTAAATTGCAAGGAGTAAATCAAAGTGGGAGAGGATACGATAATTTTTCTTTATTTACATGTAATCTGCTAGTTTGAATTCACTCTTATTCTTGATATAGAATCTGCATTAGTTGGGAAAATACCAACAGAAATTATGTGTAAGTAGAATACTTATTTACTTCATATTTTAAGGATTAATTCTTTTAAAGTAATTACTAAATGGTTGCAGAAATCGAGTCAATGTATCCACAACTGAATCGATTCACTTCTGCAAGATTATACACTCTCCACATGCCACCTGACTGCATCTGTGCATCACCTTCAAAGTGAATGAAACTTGGAAAAATAATAGACGTCATTTGGATAATATACTAAAATTGGAACAGTGAGCACACTTGTGAACCAGCAACGGTGTGGTAGCCCTAGAGCTGACTCACATGGTATTGACATAATTACATGTTCTATTAAAAAGGTCAAGAACACTAAAATAGGAAGTCTTTGTGCAAAGCAAAGCAAAACATGAAGTCTGAAGTAAACTCTGCATGTGTCAAATATGTATTATGATTCTGCTGAGACTGTCAGATACAAGTTGATTTACACTGTAATTGGTATTTAGATTCTGTATGTTGCTAAAATAAAATAAAAATTCTATAGCTTTATTTGATAGTTATACAAACAACAAACAAGGCCATATGTAAAAGACATAAACAGAATTCAGTGCATATATCTGTAATAGAATAAGTACATTAAAAGTATTATAAAATCAGGGAATATATATGAGAGAAAATATGCAGATTGTATACATTTCAGAATGGAAGCAGTCATAGTAGAAGCTATTTAGAGCATCCCTTCATTTATTAATATACCATTCACATGTATGTGTAATTTTTTTAATGAAAAGCTTTTATTCGGTTATTATTTCTGATACCATCAGACAAAGACACATAACCAACCAATAAATAGATTATTTAATTAATCCAAAACACATTTCCATGTTACCACAATGAAAATGTAATGAATTGTGTGAATAGATCGAGAGACAGAAAGGATACTGACAATAAAGATGGAAACAATGAAATAAAATAGTAATGTAGTTATATTATAACATTTAATTGTGCACGTCTTTGTTTGTATAAAATTAGTTTATAAATTAAAATAATGAAAGACAGGAAAAAATAATGGTTGAAAACAGCATTCGTATATTAAAAAATCTATCAAAATAAAGTGGTAGTTTATTTTTATTCATTTATTTTTTTTAATAAACTTTATTTCACATAAAGTGGTAGTTTTATTTTGGTAAACTGGCCGTCTAGTACGTCATAACTCTGCGACTGTTTATATGCGACATCATGGCTCTATTTCCAGCTTTTGGTGAAGAAGAGAGTACCAAAGTTGAAATTTCGTCCAAAGGTGATCACTCCTTCATGTAGTGCCCGTTTTAATACGGACTGTCAATCGTTTTAATACATTGCTGTCATTATCTTAACTAGATAAACCTGCGGAATCATGAACTAGCTGATATTAACCTTAATAACAGTCGTTAGCATTAGCTTGCTTTATAATCCAAGAGTTTACATTCTGCGTCTCTCTTTCTTCAGAAACCAGGATACGCGTGTCTCACACATGATAGGAATGTCGCATTTCCATGGGCGCTTGCGTTGTCTAAGTTATATGCGCCGTTTAACCTATTCTATTATTTGAATGGGTAACACCGAAACTTGCGATTTATTGGTGACAATAGTCAGTAAAGCCTTGACGAGGCTCTACAAACTGTGTTTTTACTAATAACCGAGGCATTGAAGTGTTGTATGCTTTAGACACCAGGTGTGTAGTTGTATTTGTCCTGTTGTCATCACCATTACATCAGAGTGTGTTTATATGAAGCCTAGCATCAGATGTTTGAGTGTTGTTGATGTTGAAGATACTTGGGATATGATCTTCACATGGCAGATAGAGAAACCTGATTATTCAGATCCATATAGACATGATTCTAACAAGGTTCCTGATCCTCTGTGGAAGTGAAGGCATGTGTTTGACTCATCTTCATGCAACAAAACAGTCTTTTCTGTATTGAGTTAACTCATATTGATTTCATATTTCCAAGACTCGTGTACGTACCTATCCTCTGGATTTAACATCATCTCTTCCAGAGTGATGGAAGACTAGAAAATGTATTCCCTTCAGTAACAGAATACGATGCGTCCACATGGGATTAAAACCCCGAAATTCAACAATTAACGATACTGAAATGGATATAAACTCACTCAGTGAGTGATAATAACCATCATGAACTCTCGATCCTCCTGATGACTGACTAACACTGTTTTATGGCCACTCTCTCCTTTTAGAACTAGACTGGCTGAAAAATACGAGTTTTCAGTCTGGAGACGCCCTCTCTCTTCACAGTCGATATTTGGAGACGACCAGTGAGACGCCAAACAAGAAGGAATCAAGGTACAAATTACAACCCAATACTGCTAAGTGGATGCTGTGTAAAATGTAGATAAAACAGAATGCAGTAATTCCCCTAATTCTGTATGACATGTATTCAATTAAAACAGTACAAAGACAATGTATTTAATGTTTTATTACATCAACTTCATTGATTTTGTAAATACATGCTTTTTCTGAATTCTACGCTGGCAACAAGTTGCATACAAATTTTGACAGCGGCATGTTTGCCACTGTGTTGCTTTATCTTCAACAACACTCAGTAAGCATTTGGGAACCTGAGCACATTTGGTGGAGTTTTGATTGTGAAATTCTTTTCAATTCTTTCTTGATATACAACTTAATTTGCTGAACAGTCCACTGTCCCGGTGTATATCTATAAAAAATGTTTAAGTTTATCAGTTTGAGCTTTAAATATCTTGTCTTTGTACTGTTTTCATTTGAATATAGGTCAAAAAGATTTTGGATATCATTCCTTTCTGTTATCATTTACGTTTCACACAGCATCACACCTTTTCTGGAGTCAGGGTTATAAGAAATGAAGGTGATTTTCTATGGTTACAGACATAAAACTTTGTAGTTAGCGATATCTTTTAAATGCCCTCTTAAATCATTTCAGTGTACATCACTCTTGTTTTTCTTGTTTCTATGTTCTTCTTGCATCTGTATTTACTTTATTTACTGTGAAGCACTCTGTACCTCTGTTTAGAAATCTGACAAGTAAATAATCAGTTTTGTGTTATACCAAGTATTTTTTAAAGATTGTCAAATAAATCTTTGATTTAGCTTGAGGTTGGTGTTTGGTTTGAATGTTTTTTTCTTTGGCTCATTAATGTTTGTCTCACCTTATAATATTCAGTGTAAATAGAGAGTTGAGCTCTGCAGAAGAGAGGGATGAGGATGAAGAGGGTAATGTGCCATCCAAAAAGAAGAAAAAGAAGAGTGAAAAGAAAAGGAAAAAGAAGAAAAAACACAAAAAGAAGAGTGGGAGGTGCTCAGACAACAGTGGGTCTGACTCTGAAACCATTTACCCCAGTGACCTCAAAAGGGAAGAAGAAGCAAATCGGTATAGAGACACACTTTTATCTTTTATATCACACATGCTTACACTCTTAACTTTGTAAACAGTAGCACCTGCTTACTCCTGTTCTGTCTTAACTATTGTTGTGTGGGGTTGTGTGTGCATTGATGCAGGCCCCAGGCTGCTCAGTTATCAAGTCATTTCTCCTGGTTGGATGACCTGCAGTCGCCCACAGAGCAGCTGTTCTGTGTGGACCGTAAAGCAGACGCAGCCAACTGGACATACAAGTCACTGTACAGAGGAGACGTAGCCCGGTAACACACACTTAAATACATACCCTGTGTGCAGTGGAGTGCTGTGACATATTTCTCAGAGGATTTTTTTTACATTTGATAAAGAATGAGTTTGATTTTTTTTACATTTGATAAAGAATCAAATGATCCCTGCTCATACTAATTACCTGGTTCTCAAATCAAGAATAAATGCATTATGAAGAATGGGAAAGACTATAAACATAAAAGCTTCCATGTCCTGGAAGTAGGTTGAAAGGCTATAGTAGCAAAACATATGTTTACTTAGATAAAAAAAAGTATTTGGTTGTCATTTTAGATGTAATTTTGAAACTCCATGTGTTTTCCAGGTATAAGAGGAAAGGCAGCACATCCTTAGGCCTTGACCCTCGCAGGCAGGGAATCAGCTGGGAGGAATCGGAGTCAAATAAGAAACATAAAGGCGGGGACAAGAAGAAAACAGATGACAGATACTTCTCTACAGTCAGTCGCCAGCTGCTGCGGTCCAATCCTCCAGTTCCTGCATTACCAACAATGCCTGAGTGCAGCAGTGCCATCGGCCCCACCTCCTTCCTCCCACTGGGTGAAGAGGAGGCGAACAAAGGAGGAGAGGCGGGTAGGAGATTTAGCAACAATAAGCAGTGAAGAGGCTGACTTTACATCCAACAAAAACCTCAGCCGGTGTTATTTCATTATGTTATTTCAAACACCGCACAACCATCTAGACTGAAACAGATTTTAGTTTTTTTTAAAATCAGCTTGTTGCAAGTAAGGTATTTAAACTCCCTTATTGTGGCAGAAAGAAATTAATTTTTAAAAGTTTTAACCTCTTACAGTCTCAACAGGTAATCTGTAAAATCTATGACAAATGGAATGTGATCTCAGAATTTCAGGAGTTCAGTGCACTTTTTCTGTGTCAGAGATGTCTGACTCATACCTTTATGTTTTATATTTCGTGTGTCAATGCAGGTGAGAGAGTACAGACATCATCAGTAAATCCCCTCGGAGTGTATGACTCCTCCACGACCCTCTGGTTGCAGGGGAAGGGACAGCAGGAGCAGACAGAGCAGAAGAAGCAGGACATACCCATGGGACTGAGTGCCCTGCTGTTGTCTGGCAGGACTGAAGAGTTCAACAGGCGGCTCAGAGAGCAGCCAGCAGACACGCAGCTATGGATAAAATTCATAAGATACCAGGTAAGAAGACTCTATTTTTTATTTTATTTATATACATTTTTAGACAACTGATTCTGCTTCACTTTCCTTACAGTCAGGTTTGAAGTGACGTAACGTACTGCATAATATGTTTTGTTTTATCTGTGTGTCAGTGTTGGGGTGTGGGGTTTGAACACATTTGCCTTGGAACAAGAGTAAGACAGGTTGTGTTCTAGATTTTCATCACCAACAAATCAAAGATAAAAGCAAACACCAACAACTTGACACCTGTCTGCAGCAGACAGGCCTGAGACCATTCATGTCTGCTGGAAATGTAAATGTTTAAAAGTAGCTGAGGATTATATAGTTTGTCGTTCTTGTAAAATAGGCCAAGGGATTTCTCAGAACCGCTGGTCTCCGTAGTTATTGGGAAACATTATTGGAATGTTAATGTATTTATGTTTCGTGAAGGTAGGGAATGCACTTGAGAGGTCTGTTCATTGTAATTCACTTATTACAGACATTTATCATCGTCACATCAGCCAAAAATGTTATAAAATATAATAATAATAATAAATTATAATTATAATATAATAATAATATATAAATATTATCATATTTTCAGACAAGATAAAAGACAAGATATTTGATATGCAGACTGAATTTGATGGCTGCAACATGTTTCTAAACCTTTTCTTTTAACAACACTCAGCAAGCGTTTGGTAGAGACGACACTAATATCAGATGTGCAGGTTATCCATGCTATGGGCACAAACACACCCCCATACCATCACAGATGCTGTCAGATGCTGTCTATTGGGCACTGCACTGATAACAATCTGAATGGTCCTTTTCCTCTTTAGCCCGGAGGAGAGGTCGTCCATAATTTACAAAAAAACAATTTGAACTGTGGACTTGTCAGACCAATGGATACTTTTCCACTTTATCTCAGTCCATCTCAGGTGAGCTTTAGAGAAGTCGCTGGATGATGTTGATTTATAGCTTGCACTTTGGATGATAGATGCAGCGCCGAACTGTGTTGTCTGGCAATGGTTCCCAAAGTGTTCCCGAGCCCATGTGGTAATATAATTCATAGGTTTTTAATGCGGTGCTGTCTGAGGGATTATTTTGATAATGGTATGGTCACTAGATGTACATATATTGTTTTTTTGTATTCTTTTCATTTGAATTCAATGTCAGAAAGGATTAGGAAATTATTACATTCTGTTTTATTAATGTTTTACAGGGTGTCCCTTTTGTTTTGGAATTGGGGTTTTAATATAAGTCCAAAATCATCAGATAACCAATAATTTATCAGAACTCTTCCTGCTTTTCAAGTTACCCCTTTGCAGCATTCCTCCTAAACTTCATCTCCTGTCTTTCTCTAGGATGAGCTCAGTGCAACAGTGTTTGGAGGTGAGGAGGAGCAGCAGGGTATTGATTCATCTGAGCGTCGAAAGTCTTCCCACCGAGCAGTCCTGGAGAAAAAGCTGAGCATCGCAGAGCGTGCAGTGGCCACCAACCCCACCTCCATAGCTCTGCAGCTGGAGAGGCTCAGGATCTGCCAAGAGCTATGGGAGCCTTCACTTCTGGCTAAAGAGTGGAAGAAACTGGTCAGTCTACACTAAATGCTTTTGCATTATCACAAGCAACAGTTCCTCCACCTTTTCTTTAATGAATCGCTTTTCATTTGCATGTATAGAATGCTTCTCTGAGCATTGAAAGTAGTCGCATTCCTACTTTTGGTCACTGATCACACCTTACAGTCATTCATACATGGATACCTTGTGTTTTACCAATTGCATTTCAGGTGTTCCTTCACCCGAACAGTGCCCCCTTGTGGAGGGAGTATCTGCTGTTTACCCAGAGCTACTTCAGCAACTTCACTGTGTCAAAGGTCAACTCTGCCTATGGGAAGTGTCTAAGCACACTCAGTGCTGTACATGATGGCAGCATGGTCTCTCACCCCGCCCTGCCAGGGACTGAGGAGGATATGTTGGGTAACAGAGGTTTTTGTTTGGCCTTCACACATCCAGTCTTTCTACTCTGAGGACTGATTAGTGGATCACAGTTACCTTACAGAGTCACTCAGGCAGCACAGTTTTATCACTAGTCTCTGTCACAAGGAAGTCCACACATATAAATACTTTTGATTAACATGTGATAAATTATATTCTCATTTCTTTCAGTATGAAATGTTTTTGTTTATTTGAAAGTGTTAATTACCCCCCCGTCAAGGTGTGGTGTTTTCCGAGTGCTGTCTAATTGAAAGGGATTTTTCCTGGTTGTCTTTTCTCTCTGTCCAGATATCTTCACCCAGCAGTGTCATTACCTGCGTCAGTGCGGCCACTCAGAGAAGGCGATTTCTCTTTTTCAGGCCATGATCGACTTTACTTTCTTCAAACCTGACAGCGTACGAGAAATGTCCACCAAGCAGCAGGTAACACACACACACACACACACACACACACACACACACACGCAATCACACACACACACACACACACACACACACACACACACACACACACACACACACACACACACACACACACACACACACACACACACAACAAAGTATTACACATGCACTAACATAATCCTGATTTTATTATTTAAATTCTGACCGAAACCCAATGTTAATAAATAATCTTGACCAGAAGACAAATCATAATACATAATGACAACTAAAGGGAGCAGTTCAGCATTTTGAGAAATTCATTTTGGCCCACTTCTTGGAGTCAAACAAACAACAAAATCGCTTTGCAAATATTTAATGAGGAAGAAAAAGAATTCAAGAGGTTTGTTTGACCTCAAGGATACACATGATGTGAGTAACACTGAATGAAAGAAATAACCTTGCTTGCTGGGCTCTTTTAAAAGTGGAAGATGTGAGAGTGGTATCAGTCTCCAACCCTCTATCCGGATCTACTCCAAAATTCAGCGGTTTCTCCTTTGGGACAACGCCTTCTCTTCCACACAGTTTCGTGGAAATACATCAAGTAGTTTTTAAGCGTAATTGACAGAAATGGTGGGGAAAAAGCCCTATCCTACAAAATTAAAGACAGTGGATAAAAACAAGTCCTGTCTCCACCTCCTAAATTTAATGAGCTTCTCCCTGCCACATGCCCAACCCTCCAACCAGGTGTCAATGAAAATCTGTCTATTAGTTTTTGTGTAATCCTGGTAACAGTCAGACAAACAAGCAAATAGAACCATCACTTAACCTCCTTGGTGGGAGTAATTAGGGAGTAAATACTTTTTAGGGGGCATTGTGGAGACACAAATGTTCCAGTACTGTAAATGAGGAGGAAATTGTGTCTTTCAATTATTATGTTTGTATTATGTGTCTGTACAGGTTGAGTTCTTTGAGCCGTTCTGGGACAGCGGGGAGGCGAGAGTTGGAGAGCTGGGGGCCAGAGGCTGGAAAGCCTGGATGCTTCAACAAGAGCGAGGAGGTTGGCTCCAGCCCCCTGCAGGTAAAACATCCATCCACAAGTCAGACAGGCTTTACTTTATTTAGTGTTGACTTAAAGTCTGGAAACATCTCTAAATTGATTGAATAAAAATCTTAGAAACCACAAGGAACTACCTTCATGTTCTGTGCTTGTCTGTGTACACAGAGGAAGATGAGGAGGAGGAAGAGGAGGGGGACGAGGTGAAGGATCGGAGCCAGTCCAGACACACTATCTGGTTGGAAGTGGAGTCGTCTCGCGAAGCAGCTCACTGGCTGCCCTGGAGGCCTGACAAAGCCAAGGGCCAATCAGAAGAGGACTGCGAGGACCCAGACAGACAGGTGCTGGTTTAAGGTGTCTCTGCTCATGTGTGGTGTGTTTACATTGTGTTTGAATTAAGACACTAACAGGTTTGACTTCGTCATCTCTCCAACTGTAGGTGTTGTTTGATGACATCGGTCCCTCCCTTATTCGTCTGTCCTCACCAGAGCTCCAGCTCCGTTTTCTTCTACGCTTCTTGTCTTTCTTGGGGCTGCCTGTAGACTCTGTGCTGTCTGCTGCCTCCTGTCAGCCTGGCCTGCTACTGGAGAACCTCTCTCTTCTCACCCAGGGTAAAAATGACACCATCAGTCAGAATAATACAAACTAGACAATTAAAAAAAATATATAGTAATCAACTTTCAGTATTTAATTGAAATGAAGGCAGTGACCAATCCAACTCTATGTTACATTCCAGGTAATGAGCTCCAGCGTCCTCTGACCTCTCACAACCTACCTGACCCCGGCGTTAACTCTGTAGGTCACATGACCACTCTCCAGGGAACAAGGAAGTGGGTGGGGCTTGGTAAGCAGGGCGAGGCATTTGTCACTAATATGTTCAATATGGTCCAACCCGTCCTTCCTGCCCACCACCGAGCTGTCCTGTCACTCAGCTGGATGCGGTACGAAAAAGTCAAGGTATGAATCGGTTCACTTGACTTTTAGTGAGAACCGGCTTTTAGCTCAAATTGGCTTCAAATCAAAAGAGTGTCTGACATTTCCACTAATTCACTTATCTTGTATTTGCCTGTGTTTATGTCAGATCTTGCGCTGCCTGCGTGGTGGAAACAAAAAGCGCCTCCGCTCTCAGGGCAAGAGCAGCAAACGGATTGCAAAGCAACTGCTCAAAGAACCCGACAACCGCTCATCGCTGGTGCTGTGGCGGGAGTATGCTCACCTGGAGTGGATGCTGGGTAACCACGACGAGGCTCGGAAGGTCTTCTCTACAGCCACAGCAATAGGAGGAACCAAAGGGCTGAGGAGTCCCACCCTCTGTGAGTTGTGTCTGCTGTGGGCCCAGCTGGAGGTGGAGGATGGAGCAGGTGTGCGAGGAGAACTTAGCGATGTCACCGTGTCCCCTGCCGTGTGTGTACTAACCAGGCTAGCAGAAGGAACCTCCTCGTCCCCCTCTTCATCCTCACAGTCCCTCGCTCCAGTTTCCATCTTGAAAGCCAGGAGGACGTATGAGCAGGCTCTGATTGCCGGCTTGTCAGCCCTGGACCAAAACGCCCACAACACTGAAGCCAACAGAAAAGGTTAACTTCTGTGTGTCAATCCTGTTGACTCTTTTATTGCTTAACAGTATTCCAAACATACTATGTGAAAATGTATGACTGCATATTATCATGCAGCCACTGTTTTCTAATCATTTTAGTACATCATGGAACCTGTGCAAAATATGTAATCCATCGCATTTAACAGAGTATTCAATTGTCTATATACATCGTCAATCAATTCAAATACAGAGTCTACAGTCTTAGTAAAATGGTCAATAATATGAGGTATACAGTGTATTGTTAGTAATTATTGGTTTGAAACAACCTTCAACAATAAGCCATGATTACCAGTTACACACCAATCCAACTATTTCCTCCCCACAGACAACTTTCAATACCTCAACTAAGTGTCTGACTGTGTCACGTACTGAACACTGGTGCTCTCTTTGTCCTACCTATATTTCTTGCTGGAGTCACTTTGTGTTAAATAACATGACACCAGGTATTGTTGTCATACTAAAGACTGAACTATGCTTGCTGTGACAGAATAGATAGAATACTCAATCCACTTAATCATCTATACTGATACAGATCGAGCAGATCAGAACGTCAAAATTCTGATTATTATTCAAGATATTAGTATGATATTAGTGTTACTTATAGAGCAACATGACTGTTCTTCCAGGTATGGTAAAAACATTCACGTTCGTGTAAATTGCAGACAGTGGAAGGAAAAAGCAACGGAAATAATTAAATTAGCTATATGCTACGAGACATCATTCAGATGATGCAAACTAAAAAAAATCCTCCAAATGTTTCTCTCCTTTGAATCCGAGATCCATCAGATTGATAAGGCCTCTTTTACACAAGACATTTTGACATGGGAAAGCACAGGCACAAGTAATAAACTTGAATGAAGGCTAGATTTCATTAACCTGCTTCAAAGTCAGACTAATGTGCAAGTTGTCTCAGTGTCACACTGTCATGTCTCATTGGGACACTTAACTAGAACAGAACTGTTGTTAATGTTTTTACTAACACCAATGGATTTCCTATTTTGACAGGTGCAAATGTCTCCTGTAAAAAAACAACTGACTGTCACAGATTGATTTTATTTCTCATCTCATCATTCCACCAGGTCAAGAGGGCCTGCTCAGAGAGAAGCTGAGGCTGAGGGGCCTGGCAGGCTGCTACGCTCTGTTCCAGTACCTCACGATGGGCATCCAAGCAGCTAACACCGTCTACAGCCAGGCTAGAGAGAGGATGGAGGATCTGCACCGCACACTAAAACTTGACAAGCAGCCTAACAGTAACGAGGAGGCCGACCATGCCAGCTCCGGTGTTAGCCAGTCTTCCGCCGATTCAAGCAGCCGATGTGTTAACAGGCTAGCTTCTGAGTGTGAGGCATTAGCAGTGCAGCAGGCAGCGTTGCTTCGGTACCACAGCAGCATCAGTGTGTTTCCACTGGCAAAACTGAGACAGACGCTGACCTCTGCCCTCTCCACCTGGCCCAGCAGCGCCCCTCTCTGGAGCATATATGTACAGGTAAGCCACGGTCTCCTCAGAAGATATCACAACTCAAATGATTACAGTAGGAAGCAAAATTAATAAATAGATCAATACAACAGATATTACAAGTGTTTTTTTGTTTTTTTTACCAAATATAACACAAAATGCTACTTTTACTGACTACTGCAGTCTCAAAATGATTCCGGACCTGCTACTAACATGATGCACAGCCAGACACCAGCTTATGGCAGCATTCCTGAGGAAGCTTAGCCCATTCCTCACGGGCAAAGGCCTCCAGTTCTGGAATATTCCTGGGTTTACATGCTGCAATCGCCTTCTTCAAATCCCACCAGGCATTTTCTATGGGATTTTAGTCAGGTGACTGACAGCCATTCTAGAATTTTCCAGACCTCCTTCTAAACCAAGCATTGGTGGACTTTGAGGTTTCTTGGGCTCGTTGTCCTTTTGGAATGTCCAGTGAAGCCAGAGCTTCAGCTTCCTCACAGATGGCGAGATGTTTTCTTCGAGGATTTCCTACTTGTAATGAAATCCATCTTACCCTCTACTCACTGCAGGTTTCCGGTGCCCGAGGAAGCAAAGCAGCCCCAGGCATCACCAACGCCATGCTTCACTGTAGATATAAAGTTCTTTTCAGCACATACTTCATTCTTCCCTCTACAGACATATGGCTGATCCATAGGCTCCAAAAAGTTCCAGTTTTGTATCATCGCCTCACAGAAGAGCGTCTCAAAACTTCTGTGTCTTATCTAGACAGGTTTTAGCTACTGGAGCCAACTTTTCTTGTGCTGTTGGGTCAGCAGTGGTGTTTGTCTAATAGAAAAAACTTTGGGGCTCTTCTGCTAAAGTACTGTAAGTCTATGAAGGTTGGCACAGTGTTTTAACAACATCTGTTCTACAAATGTGTCCTCTTATGAGAGATGTTATTCAGGGGGCTGAATAATTTTGAGTAGCAGAAAACGTAGCATTTTATGTTGAATGTGGTGGAAAAAAACTTAAAATCTGTTGTACTGAGCTATTTAAAGTGTTCTCATGTGATTTGATTATTGCAAACATCTGATAAATAGTGGATTTTGCCAATAAACCAAAAATATATTTGGGGTTGAATAATTTTGCTTTTCACTGTCTCCTCTGAGCTACGGTAACAGCTACTTGCACCTTGTCTAGATGTGTCTTTCCCAGCTCTTTGCACTGGATGATGACTGTCATGTGACCTGTGTGTTCCAGGTGGAGAACCGATATCACAGTGCTGGCCGCGCGCGGCGCTTTTTCCACTCTGTAACCAGGGACAACAGCAGTGTGGTGCCACACCTCTTTGCCATTGTTGCTGAACAACAAAGGAAGCAGCTGGTGGATGCTGCTCTGAGGTAAGCACAGACAGGACGATGAGTAGATATGAAGGGTTATCCTGCACTCATGGAAAAAGTATTTTAACAACGATATATGATCATAGTTTTCTCTATTCTTTCTCTTTTTCTGTATCCAAATTCACATGGCCTACTTTTACCACTTAATAATGACAGAAGCATAATTAATTAATTCAGAAAAACAGGATTTTTTTCTCCCCCAAATTAATGAGATAATTGAAGCACCTCGTTTAAATATTCTGTATATATATTCTTATGGTCTTCATAGGTCTTGTGGCCATGATGCTGCCTTGCCCATCCTGCCCGAGAACGGCCTCAGTAACCGTATATGTGGACTATTTGAAAGCACCATATCATCAGAAATGGGTTCCCACTGTCCTTTACTTTGGAGGATGTACCTGCACTTCCTGGTGAGACAGCAAATAACACACACAAAATCAAATGTTCACTGCCCTTATGAGGACAATTCTATTGAGTTGGACTTAGTTTGAATTCTTGACCGGTCAGGTGTAGGAAAAATACAAAAGTAGGGCAAATTCATGATCACACCCATAACAGCTGATAGATTTAAATGAGGGTTTTTGTTTTTCCACATAATCAACTTGTCAGTAAGCTGATGGATGCATACGCAATGGCAAAAAGCAAATAAATATGTAGAACAGCTGCAAAAGAAACATTTATCAAGGATCTGTCAAACTGAGACAGCAGTGAAGTAGTAATGTATTATTTTAACTTGGCTAAAATAAATGTATGATACCAACTATAAGATACATATGGGTTAGTTTGGTTGAGTTTGCCACTAACTTTCACAACATCTGACTAGAGAGGGCCTAATCATCTCTCAGTCTACTTAAATGAGACTAAAGAAATTTTGTATCAGAAAGCTTCGACACAATTTTATGACTCAAATTCAAACTAAGATGTACATTTCAGTTCTAAGGGGGGAATCCTGCAGAGCTTTTTGTTCTGCATGTCATTCCTCTCTAACTTTACTGTGCTGCATACTTTTTCCTCATTTTCCAAATGTTGACTCAGAGATAGAAGTATAATAACTAACACATACAGTAAGACCAGCCAAGACAGACTTCCTTTGTGTGATTTGCACATTTGGATACATAAATATTTACCATCTGTATGAAGCCTTGTGTCTGTGCTTTGTGATGTGTTTGGATGTGTGTGTATTTGTAGGTGTCAGATGGCAAGGTGGATAAAGCCATAAGGATCTTCTACAAGGCCTTACAGAATATCCCCTGGGTTAAGGTGAGACAGACAAAAGAAAGTTATGATTCCTAAGAGCAACTGACCCCGGTCTACATTTTTTTAATTGTATGTACAAGAGATTAATTCTTCCTCTCTCTCTCTTTGTGTGTGTGTGGATTTACATTAATGTATACTTGTATTTTTGTAAATATTTGCAAATGGCACGTGTGTGAGAACAGGGTTTGTACATGGATGGAGTGCAGCTTTTCCCTGAGCATCTGCAGGAATTTGTGGATGTGATGACAGAGAAAGAACTCAGACTCAGACTGCCTTTAGAAGAACTGGATATACTGCTGGAGGACTGAATACACACATCTCATTCAGGAACTAAGTTTTCTTTACCGGCAAAATGCCAACCTACATATTAGCACACCTGATGCCAAGAAAAGGAGACACAAACCAGGATGCTTACGTATATAGCTGCAGTATTAAACAGAAAAATTGCAGTGATCTTATCTAAAGATTGGCGAGCAGCCATCTTTTGTACATTATGTGAAATGATTTATAAACCACAGGTACTCTGTTTAAGTACCTGACACTGCCAATAAATATGATTCTCAGTTATGTGGTGTGTGCTGTGGGTTTATTTATGCATATGAGACACATTGCGTGCACGATGAGGTTGAAGGCCTGCGGTTCAAATGAAATATATTATCAATCTCCATGACATGTTTATATTAGATGTGATTGTAAAGAGCAGCTCCATTTTAGATTGTAATAAAACTGTAAACAAATAATGAGATGAATAGGGAACATGAAGAAATATGGGTTGCATCCCTACAACTTCAACTGTGAATGCTTCCATTTAAATGCTTCAACATGTTCATACTGCTGTTGACATGACTGGGTTAAATGACTGGCTATAATAATAATGAGGTTAAAAGATATTGTTAGCCAGCACCTTGTTGAAGGCAGGCAACCATTGATACGGAAGATCACACTGCAATTTCACGTTTAGAATGTTGTAGCTTTCCAGGTGATGCTGTTTTGTTTTTTTACATTAAATGCCATCACTTGAACGGTGCATCTATATGTAAATGTATACTGTAGCTCTAATTTACAATGTATTTAAATCCTTTAAATTCTAATTCGAGGGGATTCAACATTATTTTTTTAGCACATGTGCCAAGTTTTATTTAATTGACACTGTGGCACGTGATTCTATGACATGTCACCTGTGGATTACCTGAAAGTATACCAACCCAATTAGTTTGTCAAAACATGGGAAATACTGTACACAATTTGGCGGTGGAGTTGCTCCCTCCTTCCACCGTTGCCGCGCCGTGGTTTGACGCATTGCAGATCCGCCCTGGCCAATCAGCAGCCTCTGTACAGTGAGAAGAATATGCGGCTCTGCTCTGTCCAATCAGAGTTCATTTCTCAAAAAAAACAAAACCCAAACTTCCCTAGTGCCGTACTCGGGTTTTTTTTTTTTGAGCGTATCCTTCCGCCTAGATAAAACTGTTACACAAAATAGTCCGTAAGTTTCTGCATCTTAAAAAAAATAGCAAAAGTAGATAGGATGAAACTCCCTTCAAAGTCCCGTTTCACACCATTTTCCTTTTAAAGGCAAACGACTACTATGATGAACCGCACTATTGTAATAAATGCTATGATTATCATTTTTGTCCAAACACAATTGTCCTCTCATTAATCCTTCACTACATTCACTACTATCGGTGTGAATGTATAATCTATAAGAGTTCAACGTTATATGAAAGGGGTCAAAGAAAAACTATGAAATGTTTTCATTCATAAAATATGTGTATGGAAGATGTCATTTGGAAGCAAAACTGAATAATTTTTAATTATATTCCATACACCATTGGTGTGGGTTTTGTTGCAGCAGCATCATATCCAAGTGATAAGAGGATTTTGAAACTAAATGTTTGCAGAAAAACCCCATTTATGAGTTATTTGATATAATATGATAGTTGTAGTTGTCTGGCTCATTTACTTATTAATAGTTCACCACAAATTAAACTATATTAGCTGTACTCTAATATCTATTGAAACCATCTCTGTCATGTAAAAGTTTTCTGTACTCTGCTGTAGAACCTGCACAGGCCATGAGAATTTGGGGTGCAATGAAGAAATGTATCCCAATATAATAAGGTGAAACATGGCTGCATGTATTGAATCAATGGATTAGATTTTTTGAGCAATAGTGATATTACACTCTGATGACACAGCATAAAAGGAAAAGTAGGTAAATGCCAGCGGCTCTAGATTCACTGTATATCATGCATGCATATTTATTATGGAAAGTACAATATCAACTTGCCCATGCCTTTTAGAGGGGCCTTGTCAAAATCTTGTTTTAAGAGCCATGTTATTTTGTGCACAATAGTATTCCTGATAAAATGGCACCAATTAAATCACAACAAACTAACACTAGTCATAGCCATGCTGATTCCTCAAAGGGAACAAAACCATTGCATAGAGGGTATTAGATTTTTGCCCCATGGTCCAGTAACAGGCTTATTCAGCCTTTGACAGCATGCAACCCCTTTACTGTAAATGCATTACTCTTTCTAAATGGGGACTAGTTTTTACGTTCATTGAACCAAATGACTCAAGTATTTTGTGTTAAACATGGCAAGCACAGAGACAGGTAAGCCCATTACCAAGGACCTAAGTGTCCGGCAGCAGGGCAGGGGGCCCAGGTGGGCGAAACAGGGGGCCCAGGTAGGCCCGGCAGCAGGGAGCCCAGGTAGCCCCAGCATTAGAGTGCACGCGCATGTTGGTGCTGAACCACTGCTTGCAACCAATTCTATTGAACTTGCTGCCTTTTCCGTACAGTTTGGATTTTCAATCACAATACAGTCAACGTTAGTCTTTCTTTGGTATTTCCTAGTTAAACAGGCAGCAAATGACAAATTCGTTTGATTGGTTGTCTGTCTGAACGTGAGGATCGTATGAATTTTTATGTTTTCCAATCATTTCGCGTGCAGTGGGACCGCGCCGTCACTGACAGGGTGAATTTCCCCACACTGCGGAGGAATACAGTGAACCACTGAGCTGTGGTTCGTCTTGCCCGCCCGCCTCCTGCAAGCCTTGTTCAGTGGCAGCCGTCCATTTCCTCTCTCCCTGTAGCGTTAGCAGACCGACGTCTCCAGCTCAAACAGACATGGTGAGTATTTAATGAACCATAATTTACATTATGCACAAATTGAAATTGTGTTGAATTGATAGAATGCATTCAAGGGGCTCTTATGGTTCTTTCAGAGAGTCGTTTTGTTGAAATATCCTAACCTCTACATCGCATAGAGCGGTAGTAAAAAAATGATTGGGTGTACTATTGAGCTAGCTTACTAACTAGCTGTTAACACTGTGGCGGCGAGACATAGCGGCTCGCGCTCTCTGCGAGCGAGAAGCTTATCGCGTCAGTGTTGCTGAAGTAGTGTTCGCCAATGACTTTATAACTATAGTGTACACCTGTTATTGGCAGCATACTTTAATGTGCCTTCCTTGTGCGGCCTGATGCAGTTACATGAATATCGGCAGTAACATTAGTTGTGCCTCATCTGTTGGCTGCCAATGTTAGCACCACAGCTAACTTTGCTTTACATCCAGGTGATATTCTAATATCTGATACTTTCAACAGTCTGCTATGCATTTTCCCTTCAAGACATTTACAATTTGCGTCAGGGGTGATGCCGGAAAACAAAGATATTTCTGATTAATCGCTGCATAGTAATTTGGTGCTAGTGTTGCAAAAATACGAAACCTGACCCTCTTTTGTCTCATTCACAAATATTAGACATTGAGTTAAAATGACTGATGAGTGAGGTATTGGTAGGGTAATGTTACAGGAAGAGTTGCACTTCTGGCCATCAGTTTTTGCTACTGCACTTGCGAGACATTGTCATTCTGTCTTTATCCAGGGTCATAAAATTTCAATGCGGTTACCAAAACGATTATCAGTAACATATTCCAAAGTACAACAGGTAACCATTGTAAAATATGCAGTGGTAAAGGTTAACAGTCTTAATTATGTCACAGAATATGGTTTAAGATCTGCACATGCTCTCTTTCCCACAGTAATAAAACGAGATGAATTATAAGTACTGTTAGACCTATATTTCAACATGATGACAGCTAACTTGTTTTATATTATATTTGGGTACTACTTGATGTTAGAAGGAATGTCTTTGTAAAGTCTGCCCTGTCTTATGTGTCTGTACATTGAAAACAAGAGTAACCCTGTGACATTTAAACAACATATATGTTACAGCTATTATTGATTCAGTAATCTATTCAGTAATTGTTATTTCTTGACACACCCTCCTTACATCATGCTTTGACTAACAGTGGTTTGTGACCTCGAATGGATCTGGTTTTCTGTTTGCAGCACATTAACAACAGTAAATTGTCATGTGGTAATCTGCATTGTGGATTATATAGGTATAATCCAAAGCAGAAGTTTTGTCTTGACAGAGGACTTCAGTCCAAAACAAGTGGAATAACATGAGTATTTACCCTAAGAATGGCTTGTGTAGCAGTGTGTTGTTGGTCTCAGCACAGTAGTGTGCAAATCCAGCTTTAGCCACTTGCAACATGGCAGATATTACTTCCTAAGAATAACAAAATTCTTTGCATCATACATACATAGATACATACATTTGGTTAGCATAACAGTAACCAAAGTTGTAGTTACCACTCATAGCTGTGTTAAACTGTTAATTTGAATGTTCCCATGTATATTTAAAGGTTATTTAAAGATGGTCTTCTGTATTATTAATTTTCATAGCTACCTGTCGGATTAGTTGCGATAGGTACATGATTGGGTGGTGGTTGCCATAGCTACATGGTTGACAAAGTTTGGTACAGGAAGTAGGAATCAGTCAGTGTGGTTGAGACGTTTCTGATGAAGGTGTCGCATTTCCTTTCCATTTTAGGTCTCGTTTAAGGTAGGTAGAAAGGCATCATACCCCTATTGGAGGGTAACATATTTTTTATGATAGTCCTGCTAGAAGTGAGAATATTCTGGAAATAAAATAGATGCAGGTTTCTTCTCACAGTCAGCTTTGTTCACTACAGTGCAGGGCTGGATGATATGGCAAAACATTAATTTCTTACATCTTAATACAAATTGTTATCACATTATATAATTTGCATTCATTGGAAGATTATCCTGATAATGACTGAAGCCTGAAGAAACCAGATTGTTCATTTGCTTAATTTAAGAATATAGTTTTAACAAAAAGAAAAGAATAGCAATGTAAACATTTAACTTTGCAAACATCGTGTAACTGCCTTACCTAGACAATACAAAGCTGAATTGCCTTTTGACTTATCAAAATAATGGTGCGGTTGCTGTGATGGTACCATTTCTCGTGATTTCATTAAATTATTTCTTTTATTTCCTGTCTTGGTTGGCAATAACTGACAGCATCATTTGCAGAATATTTTAATATTTAAACCTCTTCCATTTTGGGTCAACAATTTCCACAGCTGTGAGGCTCCTTTTCGAACTTTAGTATAGCTAGCCCCAAAAGACTGTAAAACAAGCTGGTTGGGGAGAGGAGATCAGAAGATGTGTATTTTTTTGCACATCAGCATCCACTCTGCATTGTCATATTTTTTATAGTGCAGTGATTGCAAAGATGTAGAAGTAGGTCATTGTCAAAAAATGAGAACGTATAGGACTGTTGTTGGTAATCGCTTATTTTTTATTTAATATAGTAGCAGTGGTGGAATCAGTAAATATAAACACAACTCATTCCATTTCCCTCAAAGTTTTTGATACTGTCTATGGGTGCTCTAAAAGTAAATTACAGGGCCTACATGTTACAGTCTCACATTCCCCTTAACATGAACATGGTCTGTATCGCAAGGCATGGCAGCTCTTTTGAAAGGAATTTGGCCTGGGTATGGGGTTAGCAGCTAGAGCATGCACTTACAAGCATGGGCACACACACATCATCGCTGTCATTATCATCAGCCAAATTCTGAAAGCCGTATTATGTCTTGATAGTGATAATATGTTGTAGATTAAACATTTTAGTTTTACCAATATTCTCCCTCTCCCTCATTCACACTGTCCTCAAGGTCAGACAAGTACAGATTGTAGTCTAGATCTGATATGAAGTTTTAATGATTATTAATACTTTTATTTAAGTTTTAATTTCTTAAAACCTAGCAGACAGTTTCATTTAATGTTACACCATTTGAAAGATTTCACAACATGGGTCTTTCTGTCTTATATTAATACTTGAAACAAACCCGTGACTTGTAAAAAGAAATTTGAAGATTCACAAGCAAAGGGATAGGGATTTTGTTAAATATTTTTTGGAGCAGTATCTTATACAGGACTACCTACAAAATCTGGTTAGAATGCACTCTTGCACATTCCTCTATATACTAATATTTGTGACAATATGGTTTAAGTTTTGTAAGAAGGGCAGTTTCAGTTTTCATTTCTTTTTTTCCCATTGTGAGGTTAATTTTTATTATTCTACATCACAGGGTTTCACTACGAAATACAAGTTGTAGTGCCTTTATGCCACACATGGTGGCTTATTTACCTTAAACCTTAACTGACTCATGGTGGAGTCCTTAGTGTGCCACTCACAGAAGCCATTATAACTGTGCATAGGGGGCCAATTGGTGTGACCATGATGCTGTTAAGGAGGTCTGCTGACCAGCCAACTGATCCTCCCTAGGAGCTGCAACTGTAGCAGTGAGATGACAGGCTGCAGATTAACAAATGCATACACACACACAAACACACACACACAGAACCTCTGTGACCCCCCTCTGTCTGGACACTGTTACTGTCATGCACCTTAAATCAATTTTCGTGACCTATTTGAATGGCCTCCTCTGGCATGGCCTCCTGGCCTGTACACACACACTCACACACTCTCTGACATGAGGCACATCATCTCAGCCAATTGGGTGTAGATGCAACCAGTGATGAATAGCACTTGGTCATGTACACTCATAGTGCTGCTTGACACAGTTGAGCAGAAGGAGAGATAGACAAACGGACAAGTAACCACAAAGACGTCAACAGAGGGACCAGGTTTTCCATCAACTCCTCATCCAGCTCATGGCAGAGAGATGATGCTTGTCAGGTTGGTGCCAATCTACTGACCTATGCCACTCCAGAGGGTTTGTGAGAATCTCTGCCATCTATCCAGCGATCCATTCACACTAGATGAATTGAGAAACGAATGCTGCAATTTGTCTAGGGATCTGATCACCATCATGTTTCCATCCAACTGTCAACATATTTAGGACTTCAAAACAATCTGTTTTGCCATCTTCTCAAATCGCATCTGAAAACATTTTCCTCACCTAAACAGTTTTGTCGCTCTTCAGAGAGATGGAAAAATCATCTGTTCACCATTCCCTCTGGCTGTCCATTTTACAAACCAGGAATGATTGATCAGATGTCTGGCCATAATTTTTTTCATCCATATACTCCACCCATCCTAGGAGATCATTGCTGCCCTTCTTGCCATCGTTCTCTCATCATGCTGCCTAAGAAAGTTGCTCTATACCCAGCTGAGGATGACCTTGTGAGCTTGTCCACTGTCTATGACCTCTTGGATGAGCAACAACACTACTACAAGGAGCTCATCCAGCAACAGGAGAGGAATTACAGAGCCTTCCTCCAGATGCTAATGGACTCATCTTCTAGCCGCATGGACAGCTTGGTTAGAGAGATGCAAGACCTGAGGAATTGCCTGCAGAGAACCAAGGCAGAGCTGGCCGAGGTTAAAAAACAGAGCCTCCAAAACAGCAAGCGGGCAGAGTGCCTGGCTGAAGGCTTGGTGATGGTGCGGGGTGCACTGGATGGCCTCAGCATCAAATCGGGAGTAATTGAGGGACCTACAGGAGGAAGAGGTGTGGATCTGAAGCAGCGCCGAGGTGGTGTTGGCCTAAGGCTTGATAGAGGAGGTGGAAGCAGGGGTGGAGAAGTGAAGAAAACCGAACCGAAAGCAGCAAAGCTGGTGGCAGACCTCACAGATATCCAATTTGATGACATAAAGGTTGTACACAGATGTTTACATAGTAAACTGAATGGGTTAGCAAGAGCTTTTAATACCACTGTGATACACTGGTGTTAATATAAGGATTTTTGATAACCAAACACACTGACCATCAATGTTTTGAGATGGCATGTGGATGTAGTTCATACTGGAGTTGATTTTGCTGTGACTAGATGTTAGTTGAGTTTACCTTAAAGTGTAGTTCATACCAATTTTTGATCGCAGATGCTTGTTTTTTTCTGGTAATTGTGGTTGAGTCACTTTACCCAAGACATATGCTTGTTTTAATGGAGTTCCATGGCGGCCTGTCTCATTTTAGTGTATGATCACTTGCTCCAGTCTGACTTGTGATTGTCACACAAGTATGAAGACTGTTGTTGATAGCAAGGAAGTAGAGTTTTCAACATCTTGGAAGTAAGACGCTTGGCTACAGCCCTGCCTCCAAATTTCCTCCCTGTAGAGGAGGCTGCTGTGCTTGACTGAGTGAGAGCATGAGCAGGCAGAGGGGGCTGTCCACATCATGCGCACAAGAGTGATTGACACTCCATCAGACACTCCTCCTGGCTATGATTGGTGGTTTAGATTCAGGTGTGGTGAATTCTTGCAAATAACATTAGGAGCACTATATGTGGCCATTGGAGTCTGATTTTTTCCCACAGATTTTCTGTCTCATGTGCCACTGTGAGAATATTGTGACAATTTTAGAAAATATGACAAAGTTATTTCAATATAGGTTACATACTGCAGCTTTAAGCTATTTTAATATTATTTTTTTCTCTTCTTAGGCTGACCAACTAACAGAAGAGCAGATTGCAGGTAAGTGACGCTATAAAAACAGATTTACCAACAAGCATACATTCTCTGTATGAGTTTATGAGTTATCACCTGTTACATCAGCTGTTGCTAATATTTGCCTTTCATCCTTTCCTCAACCGTCTGTGTTTGTTTTGTCCATTCCACTCCTTGTGTCTGTCCAGAGTTCAAGGAGGCCTTCTCTCTGTTTGATAAGGATGGAGATGGGACCATCACCACCAAGGAACTGGGCACTGTCATGAGGTCACTTGGTCAAAACCCAACTGAGGCTGAACTCCAGGACATGATCAATGAGGTGGATGCAGATGGTATGTTAATTCTTCTACAGCCAGAGGAACAACATCTTTAATCCAGTCTTTGTAGACTATCGGGTATCATTAAAATTTTATGAATACAGATTGCGATACAGAAACTGCTTATTGATTACCTTGTTGATATTATTCGCCGTAATTTCAGGCAGCAAAAGATATGATATGAGAGCTGTGGCCATCTCAGTACAGTTGAAAATATAAACAATTCAAGTTCAAACATAGGCTACCTAGGATTTAGCAATCTATGCAATACTAGGTACTTGCTACTGAGTAAACCTAAACCAATTTGACTCCACTATAGTGACAAGTTGTAAATTTTTTATAACAAACTTGATGACAGCATTACTATATTGTGCTGTTTTTCCCTGTGTCATTTTCTCTCTTCTAGCGATTGAGAAGGAGTTGAACTATGGTGTCTGATTTATTTATGATTTATTAATATGATAGATTTATTGATTCATTCATAGCTTACACTTTTTGTCCCATCAAGCCACAACTGCAGAGGACATAAATACAATCAAGCAACATTAAAAATAATTGCCTGAAACGTCGTCATCATTAGGGGATGGTTAGGAATTTGAAAATGCCAGTGATATTGCCAGCTAGAATGAATTAACGTTACATCGCATAGGAGTTTATCAATATTTCAGTACGGACCAATCAGGAACCAGTACCAGTTTAGTACACCTTCTCAATACCCATCTTTAAAGCAGACTCTTTAACATCATTGACTGGTTGTATAACTTGATATTGGCATTCTGTCCCCAAGGCAACGGGACCATTGACTTCCCTGAGTTCCTGACAATGATGGCAAGAAAGATGAAGGACACTGACAGTGAGGAGGAGATCAGGGAGGCGTTCAGGGTCTTTGATAAGGTAAGCCTGGATGTGTGTGTTCTTGTTGTTTTGTAAAGGCAAAGCAAGACAATTAGTCATCACATTCGTCTCATCAATAGTTAACCATTAATTGATAAAACTCATTACCTGAAATCAGTGTTCCCTAAGGTTATTTGGACAAAGGAGAAGATTACTTGCGTCTGCTTGGCTTGACAATTATATTTAATGAAAACTGTGTTCCTTTTACACTGTGTGACTAAACCTCATACCGTATATGTGTTGGCCAGGATGGCAACGGCTACATTAGTGCAGCAGAGCTCCGTCATGTGATGACTAACCTGGGAGAAAAGCTGACAGATGAGGAAGTAGACGAGATGATCAGGGAAGCAGACATCGATGGAGATGGACAGGTCAACTATGAAGGTACAGGAGAGAAAAGTCTTTGTGGAGAATGTTAACAGCTTTAACAGTTTGTAACACATCGCTGTGCCTTCCTCTATTCGTATTATTAATTATGTAAGCTAGAAAATGCTGATGGTAGACATTAGTTCTGTGTCATTTTATTTGTTTCAATGGCTCCTTTTAGTCTGATAAATCTTGATTTTTCTTTCAACTGTTATAACCTATGTGCCTGATGGGTTTTTATTGTTGTTCTTTTCCCCACAGAATTTGTTCAGATGATGACCGCCAAATGAACTGGGCTCACATTAAGATGAAGAATCAGTCAAATGTTTCACTTACCTCTTATTGCAAAAATCTACATTTATTCATACTGTTCTGTATAGACAACTTAAACTGAATGTTGGAAAACTATAAATCTGTCCATATAAACAAGCTGAAAAAAAAGTTAAAAGACAAAAAGAAAAACCTAAATCAATCTGCATGTACTGGCTTGTATACCCCGCCCCCCAGCGCTGAGCTGCCCAATCAAAACTCAACTTGTTAGCCAAGCAGCATCTCTGCAGCTGTCTGGTCTGGCAACTGCACCTCTGCTTCCTGATTCCATCTGCCTGACGTCATGATGATTATATGGGCTGGCCAATCACCTTTCCTCTTTGACTTCCTGTTTTCTTTTTTCTGTTCTTCATGCATGCAGCTTTAGATGGGTTACTGTAGAGAGCCCAATGGCAGAAGGCTGTGGTTGGGCCTCAGGTGGGCATGGGACCCACATAGAGGAGGGAGGGGTTCGTTGACAGATGGATGGGAGTGAGTGAACCAGCGGAACCTTTGCAGTTTGCTAACCTAAATGAAGTCAGTGACAACAAATATTTTTAAAAAAAATATTAAAATGGAATAAATAAGTACTCATTTTAGATTCTGTGTTTCTGGCATGTCAGGATACTCGCTTTATCCTTTATGTGTTTACCTTTTTGAGGGTGAAGCCTGGGTGGGGCATAGATTTGAGACCCTTGGGCGCTAGGTGTGTCTTAGACGAGTTGGAGGGCTGGGTGGGCTTTAAAGGTGATGATATACAAAAGCAACATTTGAGGCAATGTCAATAGCATTAGTATCAGCTTTTACAGAGTTTGAGATTTCCAAACTATGAATCTGTGGTTATTCCTCACTGAAGCCTACTTACTGTAGGTGCAGTATATTGCCTTAAAGGTTGCATGTATATCATGATTCTACAGGGGTGATCATTTCAGTTTAGTAGGACGGGGTTGGTGCTTTGCGGCATTTCTATCTTGTTTTTGTGTGTGAGTTTGTGTGTGTGTGGGTGCGGCGAGGCCTGGCCCAGTCCAACTGTTCAGTTCAGTTGATCTGCATTCCAAGTTGTACATGCTAGTCTTTACATTTTGTTTTTCCAATAAAATACCATGAACTAACATTTCGTATTGGATGATTGTGTGGTTGTTTCTTAAAAGTGTTTTCTTTCAGTGAAGGCTGGTTCTGAGGGGAAAGTGTTGTGATGTCAGACACTCAAGCCTACATAAAATATATTTTGGGGGGGGGAATCTGCCAACATTCCTAGATCCTCTAAATAAGCATGTAGAGTATCGCACATTTGGTCTGGCTTTCAGCAAACAAGAACAGAAAAATGCTCCTAGACTCAGACTTTCACAGAATGAGTATTTGCTTAGCAGGTTAGTATGGGAACAAGGGGGAATGAATGAACTGAGGGTCAGAAATAAGCATTGAGTAAATATTCATCTGTTTGAACATCACCATGATGTTGATTCACAAAAAAAATCACTTTACAGCTAAAGGTACAATTTCCTGACAATATCACCACTGATAGGGAATCAAGTTAATGGATGATTTTTAAAACATGGGACTTACACTCTGAAGTTAAACATGTCCGTCCCAAACACTGATGATGGCACCAACATGGTGTCACCAGTGTCTATGGAGGGGTGCCATGAGGACTACTTCAGTCTGCAGATGAGGTGTTGCTAGGCAACAGAGCCAGGCACGGGGTGGGTGGATGGTGAAAGAGGGAGCGGAAAACTGGGAGTTTGAGGAGAGAGCAAGAGGAGATAAGTGTTTGGAGGGGGGGGTTAGGAAGACAATAATAGAAACCCAAGACTGGAGGGAGAGGGAGAGGTTGAGGGATGAAAAGAAAACAACATTCTCAGTTTATCTTAAAACCCATAAAATCTCTTCCTAAAATACCTTCCACGGATTCTGAAGCTGATATTCTGTTTTTTCAGCAGCTAAAGCCTAATAAAGTCACCAAAGGGTGATTATTTGGGAGTTACGTCACTTCATAATTGCACGACTGATACTGATGCTACTTCCTACCTCTTAAAATGTAGCTGATGATGTCGACTATTATCCCAGAATCACAAACACAGTAGCTGCAGTTACGTAACTGTCTGAAGCGTATTAATATATCTTGCTGCTCACTGCTTGCTATTAGTGAGCTGCCACTCGAACATTATGAACAGGGTTTCCGATCCAGAGGATTCTTTCTCTCGTTGGCTTCAAATCCTTCTCACACACAGACATACAGAGAAACACAATCCCCCAGTCCTGGCTCCAGCTTTCACCCACATAAATATTTCAGTTCTCCGCCTGACAGCCTGAAGAAAGGAGCAGGGAGCAAGTGTGAGTGTGTCAGGGTTGGACATAGCATCCTACTGTATGGGCTGGATAGTATATTAGTCATATACAGAAACATATTTCTGTTAATGTTCTAATGTAATTAACATACATGCAGTCTTAAAAAAGCATCAGCCTTGACAATCAACGTCCAGAAACTCATCTTCTAATGTTTTGCAGGCACAAAATATGATTCTCTTTAATCCCTGGTTTGAATATGAATAACTAATCAAAACAATATAATCAGGGGTGTCAAGTCTCAGGAGAAATCAGCCTATTAGACTTCTGAAAATGTGATATTGGGTTAGTTAAAATTCACCAGTCTATGCATAAGTGCTCAGACATTAATTATCATGAAGGATTGTATCAATTTTTTTTGTATCTGTGCACCAATAAAAGGCTCCTTAGATGGAAAATAGAGAAGAGGAAGAATTTCAGAGAGAAATGTTCAAGTAGTACTCAGTATCAGCATTTTATTAAAGTAAACAAGTCTTACCAGTTAATTTTGTGAAGTATGTGGATTAAATGTACTCATTGTAAAGAATGGTCCGTCCCAGAGTGTTACCATTATCATATTGTATTATCATGTGTTCTCACTGTCAGCAGTGTTCAAATACATTGTATGTACTGTATCATCTGAAGTATACTGGATTTTCATGCTTTAAAATAAATCAAAGAATTACAATCGGAGTTTTCGGATTCCTCTCTTCTGATTTGTTCATTTTGATTTCCTTGTTTCTGATGTGTCCCTTTATTAAAGAAAGGGGTGAACCCATTAGATCTCTTGAAATTAGATTGTCACACAGCTATAAACTGGACTGTTTTCCCCTCACTCCTTCAAAGATGATGCTTTGGAGATGCATTGTTTTCATGAGACAGTGATTGTGCTCCGCTACAGGTTGTAAATAAATCTTTTGGTCAGGTCAAAAAGCAAGATGTAAGACCTGACAGTAATATTGGTACCACTTTACGACAAGACTACCCTTATAAAGGATTTATAAATGGTGTATAATTAGGTTATTAATTAGGTCACAAACACTAATAAACAATTATACATAACTTATAACACAGTCGATGTGGGTTCACTATTTTTGTCTATATACTCTGTTAAATCTCATATGTTGCTCAACATTTAAATGAAAACTGTTGCATATTTGTCACTATCACCTACAAAATTATGGCTGGGTGGCAGCGTCCTTTCTAAATTTAATCTACTGATGAGTCACTATCATTGATTGACCGTCAAAAAGAGAGCCTTATTGTAAATTTTGGAAAGTGATTAATATCACTCAGGCTAGCAAATGAATGGTTATGGTGACATTAATGGTTCACATACACACACATATAAAGGATTATAACTTAAGAGCCATGGAAGTAAAGATTGATTTGGGAATGTGGGGATGAAGTCATCCACATGATTGAAGATGTTTTTTATTTAAAGAGTAAAAGAACATAAAGAAATAGACTACACAGACTTAGGGAAGACTTTTAAGGTTTGAATTCGGTTACTATTTGTAGTTGTTTTGTATTATTTAAATTAAGATGTTTTCCTTATTTATACTGTGTTATTGTGTGTTTTGAGCATAAATGTTAGTTAAGAAATGGTGATGTCTTTACACTTTACAACAAGGCTCCTTTTCAGAGACCATTCTAGCAGCTCATTAATAAATGCTCGTGTGTATAACACTTTACTTACTTACTTTGTTAGTTATAGATGTTAGTAGTACATCTAATAAATGTCATAAAATGAGATACCACGGAACATCAAGATGGATGGGCAAAGAATCATCTGTTAACAACAGGTACCAAAGCTGCTGGCTAATGGAGAGGACAGAGTAGGCTGAGTGGAGAATGTGAGGCTAATAATGAGCTCATTACTTAATTAATAAACTAATTATAAACCATTCATAAATACTTGATACAGGTAGTCTTATTGTAATATGGAACCATGATTTTTTAAATTGAATTTGTCTTAAATTTTTTTTAAAAAGAAAAAGATAAAATGTAGTGTAAAAAAAGGATTAAAAATTGTAAAAATATAAATGTAAACGTAATGAGAAGATTTAAAATGTGTGCAATGTCAAAACCTGTTGTCAACCTGTTTTAAAATGGGTGTCAAGTTCTCAGCATATGGTTAATATTATTAAAGTTTAATGCTGATCAAATGGACAATCAATATGCAATAAAAAAAAACGTACCAGTCTCATGTCTATCTCTGAGCCGGGGCCATGACCTTACTGGGGGTCTAACTGTAACTGATACCTGAGAATCCAGCAGGCACTCAGTGGTGTCTGTGTGAGGCTGAACTGTGGCTTCCTGACACTCTAGGATAAAACCTGTCAGCACTGTAATCATCTAATAAAAAATACACAAAGGAGGATACACATATCGACTGACAAACACACACCTGAGACAGTAACACACACTGGTGGCCCTAAGGTCAGAGGAAACACCACACAGGTTAGTACTAACCACAGCATGAGGCCTTATATGTTTGACTGAGGGAAAAGTATAAAGAACAAAAAGTCCCATTTGTTTTTTTAACCATTTTTATTATCTTTCATTTCTACCAGTTATTTCAGTCATTCATTTACAGCACGAAGGACTCACTGAGTGATCTCATATCAACAAACTGAATGAGTTCATCCTTTCATTCCTCAAACAGCATCTCAGTAACATCTTTCTCAAGAAAATAGAATTATAATTTACTTTCTAAAATAACAACAATAATCATACACTTGGAACAATCAAATATACAACAATAATCCTTTGTATTTACGGTCAAAAATCAAGTGAAAAAAAAGTATATTCATCTAATTGTATTTAATAGAACTGTGACAGGACACAACGACTGGTTGCTTTTACAACGCAACATAAAATCAGATTTTTGAGAAAATGTGTGTAACATATTCCTCCCTTTCATACAATTTATTAAAATATAAATGCCATACAGGAGCTCCAATTTGTCATGACTTTACGATACTTTTTACAATGATCATGTCTCTCTGAGGTTTTGTGGGTGGAAGTCGTGTTCAGCAAAAGTTAGTTGCCACTTTTTGGAAACGAGCAAATTAAATGAGAGTTACATGAGAGAATTGATACCATGTTCATGTAAGGCAAGTATGAAGCTAGGGCTACAGCCAGCTAGCTTAGCATAAAGGGGGAAATAGCTATCCTGGCTCTATCCAAAGGCGACAAAATGACATCCTCTGTTTAATCCATACGTTGTTGTTTTAACACTTTCATTATATTTGTTCCATCCATGCAGAAACATGCTACTTTAGAGTTGCTGGTATGCTAAATTTGACATCTGCACACTGACTAGCTGTTCCCCACTGTTTCCTGTCATTATGCTAAGCTAAGCTGATTGGCTGTTGGATGTGGCTTACCTTTACCATTCAGGTATGACAGTGGTATCAATCACCTTGTTTAAGTGCATTTCCCCAAGTATCAAACTTGTCCTTTAGCTTTTAATCTGGGGAAAGTGAATAAAATGCAATTATGGGAACATTTGTAAAATCATAGACTGTTGTGGAAATATGGTTTGACATAGTTGCAAAGGGCAAAGAAAGGAGATGAAATGCTTTAACTTCAAAAGGTAGAAACAAACATCTCTTCGACATCAGCAGTTTCAAATCTGATCTCCTGTGTGTGTAAATGCAGCCTCTGTTTCAGCTTTAGGACTTCACTGATCGAGTCCTCTGTGATCTGTTGCTAATGTCTGTCGATGCTCCAGCTGACTCTCATACAGCAAGTGAACGTGTGAGTGCAAATAGATGAGATGATCAGTAATATTTGGCTTATCAAGTAAATTAATTTATCATTGTTATTATTAATAAATCAATGAAATGGCTTCAATGCCCCCAAATCACATTTCAAATTTGCTGGATTTACCCTCAGTGTGTGAAAGGAAAAAGAAACTGTATGTGTGACTTTAGGACAAAATTACATTTAACAAAATGTAAACACTTACGAACTGAATCAAAAAAGAGAGAGAGACACACAACAAATGACAACCAAACACAAATATGCACAGGCAACATGTTGGCACACATAATAAGTCATGGGTGCACATGCACAGACAACAAGAGGCACACAAAAGTGCAGAAGTACACTCTAGCAGAGACGTATGCCCTTTCACACACTGACAGGTGTCATAGCCACAGCGAGGCATTGTGCGGAGCATGTATGTATGTTCATGTGTACTATGTACATTTGCGCATCTGAGGGTGCAGCAGTAAAACCTTGTGGCATGCAGGCATGCTGTGTGTGTATGGCGTGTGCAGCTTGCAGGTCCATCCTTTGTGCCACTGTGCTACAGTACTGAGGCCGCAACCATGAAGGTGTGTGTTTCATAGTGCTCTGGGTATGATGGTGAAGGGCAGAATGGGGCTGCTGGCCTCCAGCTCCAAGGCGGTGAGGAAACACTCGGTGGCAGCGGCAGCGTTTCCCTGAGCCTGCAAGACTTCACCCAGGCTATTCCACACATCATGAGCCGTACTGAGGAGAGGACAAAGGCAAGAGGAGTAGAAAGGAATTACATATTATAGTGAGTGCCTCAAAACATTACAGTCATGTTTATTGCACTGTTAAACACACACAAACACACACACACCTACCTGTTGACCTGCACGGCGTCCCTCAGGACCTTTTCAGACAGACTGTAGCGCTGCAGCTGGTGAAGAATCAGACCCTGTGGAAAATAAAAAAAGAGAGAGGGTGAAGAAGAAGAAGAATACTTTAAGGTGTGTAATAAAAGTAAAGCATGCATTTTAATTCACTTTAAGGCATTCAATCTGGTGGTGATGATTCTTTAGGAGCGTAGATACACTAGTTTTCCTGTCCAATGAAGTGCAGTTTCAAAATCACTGGCGTGTCACCAAGTAGTGAGCTACATTATCTTTATAAGCTATATCCCTCATGACAGGGCCACAGGTGTGATGACGGAGCAGCAAATAAATGGTCCTAAATGGCTTCCACTTTCCTCCACCCCTCCCCTGCTCTATGAACTCCTTGCCCTCTCTTGGAAGGTGGAGGAGAATGAATTTCAGAACCAAATGGTGGTTTTTCTCTCTGGCTTCATGTTTCTGAAATATTCTGTGGTGGCTCTGACGCTTAAGTTCCATCTCTCTCATCAAGAAGTCAAAGATTGCTAACTGCGGTTGAGGATTGGTATTCTTCCTCTAGCCGCTGATGTTGAGGTTGAGGTTGAGGTCTGATTACAAAACATTCAGGAGGAAAATGGATTGTGTGATTTGGGAGAGGTGGATGGTGAGTGTCATTTCCTCTGCATTGCGCATACAAAGATGAGAGTAAATTTCTATTCATTTATAAATCACTCAGTTTGTTTTTCGCAGTGTTTGATCATGTGTGTATCTGGCTTACATACATTTGTGGGGTCTTGTAAGACATTGATTCATCCAGTCACTCCATTTAGGAAGAGTGGAGCACGGTGAGGCAGAGCAAACTGTCTGAGACTTATAGTCCACACTAACTGGTCTGTGAAGGCCCTTTACTTCACCTCCCAGTGAATGTTAAACAGAATCAGAGACGACAGAGCTCCAAATGAGACGGAGCCAAAAAGAAAGAGGTAGAGGGGTGAACAGAGAACAAAATATGGAGACACTGGTCCCTCCCTTTTAATGGGGCTGTCCCAGAGGACTTTGGTGCAGACACTGCAGAGAACAAGATTTACTATGTTCTCAAACACAAGGACAGAGCAGAAGGAGAGATTCAGAGTCTGAGAGCTTGGTGGGTTTTGTTTATTACCAGTCTCTGCATGGTCTTGACATGCGTCGGGTTGATTGACAGGGCCTCCTCATACCAGCGTTTGGCCTCATCCATGTTTCCCCTCAGCTCGGCTATCTGCCCCCTCATGTACAGCACGTTGTGGGACGTGGGGAAAAGGTTGGCAGCCTCCTGTGTGCAGGCCGAGGCCTCGGCGGGCTTCGACATGCCGGTGTACACCTCAGCTGTCAGAGAAACACAGACGGGGAAGACAGATCGCAAGCATGAGTGTTGACCTGAGAGTGGAGCATGTTTCCCTTTGTTTTATTAGAACACAGAACAAGCACCAATTTCAGACATCTGTATCTCTGTCCAATCAACTGGCAGCGTATTGTAAACAGATGAGGTAATGGTCAATATAACCAGCAGCCTGTAGCTCGTAAAATTAAGGCTGCGCTTCCCACAGATGCTGTTTTTGACTGATATAAAGAGGACGCTGCCCCATCATAAGAAACAAGTTCTCTTAAACTGAGCTAATGTATTAAATGAGATATTTTAACAATCTGGATGAACAATTTGCAGCCTTTGAGCTGAGCTAAAATAAGAGCATCAAGCAGAAAGCTAACTTTATTTATGAGTGTACATTTTAAAATGCAAAACGAAGAAGAAGAACATAAGAAAGAAAAAGGTGATGAGGAAGCACGATATTTCTTCTCCAGATTGCATCAATAAGAAAAAAAATTTCAGTATCAAGGTCACCTAATGCATTCTGTGTATCACTGATGAAGACAGAGAGAGACAAATAAAGGGTGCGACAGACAAAGGAAATGAGTTTGAATGGTCTGCCCGTCTGTCCTGTGATTGGATGATTATATTAGCTGAGTCGCCAAGCTGGAAATGACCACCTCTGACAGGAAGCAGCTGGACAGATAAACAGGAGCACAAACAACCTCTGTGTATGTGTGTGTGTGTGTGTGTTTGTGTGCGCTGTTCATTCTTACCACTTGTGTCTGTTAGTGATGCAGATATGAGAATCAGGGCTCCAGTGCACTCAAAGGAAATCTAATCTGGAGTGACTGGTGTGAGATCCAGTCCTACGAGCTGATGCCAACAGACTCACTGCAACTTCAGTGAGTCTGTTGCTACAGAATAATAGTAGGAGTAAATATTTCTTCAACCTAATCCAGAATTAACCAAGGCAGATGAAATAACTGCAGATATCTGTACCATACAATCATCAAAACCGATGGTCTCGAACCTTTTCACCTTGTGACTCTTTAAAATACAGAAATGTCTACTTGTGACCATTACATCATCAGTTAAGGCAACATGGTTCATCAGTGGAGATTTTCCTTCTTGAATTTGTCGCACTTACAACACCAATTCCAAAATAAAAAAGGTTGGGACATGATGTAAAATGTCAGTAAAAACAGAATAATAAATAATGAACCTCTTTACCTCTAGAATGATCCAATCAGCTGTTTTTGAGCATTACACAACTTTACCAGTTTTTTATTGCCCCTGTCCCATCTTTGTTGAGACGTGTCCTTGGCATAAAACTGAGAAAAAGCATATATTTACAAACAACAATGAAGCTGAAGAGGTGCAACTTTAGATATATTGTCTTTGTACTAATTTCAATTAAACTGAATGCTGAAAAGGATCAGGAAATGATTACATTCTGTTTGATTAACTTGACTTTTCAGGAATCAGGGTTGTGTTTGAAGGATTTTTTTCATGCATGGAGATGGAAACGTATCCTGCACTTCGTTCCAAGACATTTAGAGGAAAATAAGAAAACTATTATTATGCTTTAATTATCTGGTGAAGCATCACATTTATACTTGGACCACTCGGGGAAGCCCCGACCCCCATGTTGGGAACCACGGACCTTGTCAAGTGCATTCTAACATATACGGATGATACTATTGGCCAACATTAAAACATATTAGCCATCGTTACTTCCTACCAGCTAAGGGTTAACGAGGCATTAGAGGAGCTACAGTATGTTTCCAGGTCTGTTGACTGACCAGAGGTGTGTTCAAAGACAGGTTCAGCTGGGCTAAATGCAGGAGGAGTGAGTTTTTGTAACCTTAAGAGATTAAGATGGTTAAGATAAAGGTAAAAAAAAAAAGAAGTGACGTTATAACTGAAAGTCACAGAAATTATATTAAGGCATGTTATCCCAGTCAAATCATCCATGAAGGTGTATTTACAAAGTTTTTTGTGGGGCTATGGTCAGACAGGAACCAGAATCATGTCATCTCGTCTTTCTCTCTCTGTAATACTAAATCTAATTCTAAAATAAAGCAAAAACCTCAGGCCAGCGCCTTTGTCTGTTTGATGCTCGTACTGTATATGTATATGTGCTTACCTGCATGCAGCCAGATCTGGGCCAGGGTCATCCAGGGGTGCAGGGGTCCCTGCTTGGGGGCGCTGCTCTGCAGGGACGAGGCCACCTCAGACAGAGCCTGCTCTACGCGACTCGCTGCTATTGACGTCGCATGAACCGAACCTGGTGGGAGAAAAATCAGATCTTTACACATGTCGTCCCCCACGGTACAGGCCTACTACTACAGCAGCCATGTGCCACGATGCGGGGTCTTAACTCAACCAAACACAGCAGCAGGTTTGAAATCTGGAGTGTTTGGTTGTGGTAAAAAGATTCTTGGCCCACATCGGCACACAGTGTCCTGCTCCTACACTAAAGCCTTTAATCAGTCCACACCACTCCACACGCTGCAGCACACAGTGTTATGTTCCTGGATTTACCAGGGTAAAATGAATTAATGTCTGCACCACCATGCATCAACACCGCACAAATCTGCACTCTGCTGATTAGTGACTGAAAGAGGAGTTTCAGGTTTTGTCTCTGCATTTAAATGACAACAGAATATTACAGGGAGGCAAAATGGCCACGACATGGGAACCCAGACGCAAACCACAGGTGTGTGAAAGCGACACATCATATGATGTCTGTGTTGTCAACTCCAATAATACTATCATATCCTTCACGTTACATAACACATGTATGAATATTTCTGACGTGACTCATCTATTGTGTATTGTGTTTTGTGTGTGGTCATGGATATATTTGTTACGGTCTGTTTGTAATGTAATGGTGAAGCTAATATTGACTCACCGATTATCATTTAATGCAACATGATATGTTTGAGGTGAGACATTTACATTTTTATCAATTTGTGGGACTATTTTTTCTGTTTTAATATTATAGAATAGATTTTTCCCTTCATCATTAAATGCTGTTTAGTGTAGATACTGTTATAATCATTATGATGCCATGACTTTCTTAAAGGTTTGGTCTGTAGGATTTAGTAGCATCTATCCATAAGGCTGCAGTTGGCAACCAACTGAACACCCTTCGTCTCAGTCACCCCTACAGCGGTGGCTAAAAACGCTAAAGGCCCTCTCTAGTTTAGTTTGTTCATTCTGGGCTACTGTAGAAACATGTTGAACTCCACGGAATACATATATGAAAAAGCCTAAATCTAAGGTAAGGAAAACAAAACTATTCTTATGACAACTATTCTTATTTCATGTGCATTTTGTACCCTAAACATGGACTAAATTAAAACTGAACAATGAAAGCAGCTCGCTGGAATAAAATAAAATATTTACTCACATTAAAGTTCTTCCATCCCCTTATCTTATTATTGTGGTTCACCATGGCGTGGTCTAAACTAGCAGACTTCTTTCACTGGATTGATATAAACTGAGTGTTTGTGTATTAAGGGACAGAAACCATGTGTACAAACGTGCAACAGATGAGTGAGAACAGGGTAAAAAGAGATTTGAATGTGTCTGTGTGAGTCAGTGAAGAGAGAGAGAGAGAGAGAGAGAGAGAGAGAGTGTGTGCTGAGGAATGACAGAACAGACGTCTGCATCTCACACAACATTAACGCATCTCGAGTTTAGCAGGCTGGTTTAAAGCGACTGATTTGATGATTGATGATGATAATATTTTACTCAAATGTAAAAATTGCTGCTAATGACTTTCAAGTCAGTTGCTCCATTTTTCTCTCAGCCCCTTGTTTTTGCCTACATCCCCCGACCCTTTAACCTCCTGCTCTTATCATGCACCATAATGCCTGTATCTCCTATAGACAGTCTGGAGCATGGCCTTTGACATTGAAACAATAAAGTGCTACTCAGTGAGAGATTAGCCACAATGGATTTCATATGGATTGCTTTCACTTGGCCATTTTTTTTTGTTGCCCTTAATATTCAAGTCAATGTATCAACTGGATATTAAGAAATAATAATAAATTAAACAGGTAAAACCTTGAGGTAAATGTTATTTAAAAGATGTAGAAATGAATGTACAGACTCTCTACCAGGTCACTGAGAAAGCTTACTGCAGTTGCTTGTGTCTAAAATGTGGACAAATCACACAGCAACGCATGCACTAAAGCTGAATTATATTCAGTGTGCACGGACTTAAAAATACACAGACTTAAAAATACCACTAATCACTACAGCAGAAGCTGGTTAGTGTGCCTTTCCCCTCTGTGCTTCCAGTGTGAATCACATTTTAAGAGCAGCAGGACGATGAACAGGTGATCTAATATCCATGTTTGTACAAGCTGCTCAAGTGTTAACAGAAATGGAAGCAAACCAACTAAATCTTGATAATAGATGCACAGAGGTGAAAATACTGCGTTTAAAAAAAAATACATTATCAATAGAGTATTTCATCAATAATTATTTTTTATCATTTATTCCTCCATAAAACGTTTACACAATAGCTTTAATTAAGTATGACAGTCTCATGCCAGCGGTACTGTTAGTATTTGTCAATATTACAGCCACATTCCACAGATGATTAGCGCTACAAGCAGGAAGCTGCTTCTCCTTTCTATATCATTTGCTCTTTCTTTGCTTCACTGAAAAGAATAATCATGTCAGAAACTCACCCTCATCTCACCTTCCAAAAGGTTTCTAACAAACTCTGTTTGTTTCCTGAATACTTTCAGAGTGCTTTATTCTGATTGATGGTGAATAATGTGTATGCACAACACTGTTCTTGGAGAGATACTCCTTCAAGCCATTGTATTCCTTTAATTGTATTGTATTCCATGTTTGGTACCATCAACAGGATAACAATCCAGTATAATTCTCCTGGAAACTGGTGAAAGCGTCACATTAAAACAGAGGATATATGTACACACTTTCTTCGTACAGATATTGCACATATATCAGAACCTAGTCAAGGAAAGGAAGGTCAGCAGGGACCAAAGGAAGAACGATGGATGGAAAAAGGAGGGTCAGATGGAGGTTAGATGGCTACTTACAAACAGAAAACATGGAGGAAAAACCAAGAGTGTTAGCGTCCTGAAGGCCGCCTTGAAAAAACGGGGGGATGGGGAAAAAACAGAAAAGTCGATTGTTAATGATTGATAGAGAAGAAGAGACAAAGAATAAATATCAAAATAATTACGGTCGAAAAGGAGCACTGATCACAAAAGGCTGTAAAGCCCAATGAGGAGGTTTTCATATTTCAAAGCAGCCTTTTAGACCATCTGTAGTAGTAAATGCCATAATGTCAGCAGCATCTATTATTGTGATGGACTTCTTATCACAGGTTTAAATAATGTAACTGAGAAAAGTCATGTTCTGGAGACATTTTTTTGTTGTTGCCATGCAGCTAAATAATAATCTAAATAATGACCATACTTTTCCAGAGCTGACATCATTAGTAGAAGAGACGGCATAAAGTTGAAACCGGGAAATTAATGTTGGCTCAAATGAACAACCTTCAGAGAGAAAAAAGACGGAGAATGCAAAACAAAAACAAGACAAACAGGTCGAGAAAATCAGAAAATGTGAAGAAACAGTAAAGCTCTAACATAGTAAAATTATATTCTGGTCGTATCAAAAAAGATCCGTGATGATCTCATAGCTCCATCAACTGTGAGTGTGTGAAATGATTAAGTTCACATATGAGCTTGAGTGCGTTGCAAAAGCACAAAGCAGCTGCTGCAGGTCCATCAAGGTTCAGCTGCATTCTAATCCACACCCAAAGTGCCTTTTTTACATGTTAACATGCACAGATCTACATCACATGTGAAAACTATGAGGGACTAGGAAGCGCATCCATAACTCTCTGAGGGTTAGTCGGCTTAGTTTTAAATTCCTCGCCAATGCTTGTTCAAATTCAATATTCACCTGATCGACCATATTAAGAACTGGTCAGTTTTTGGCCAATCAGCTTATGGGTCATTGTACAATTTAAGTCAGTGATGAGAAAATTCCCAAATGACTATATTCTGTTTATGAACAATATTAATGATATAATGTTATTATTCTGTGAGTGGGGAAAAGTTCTGTCCTGCTCCTGCTGACTTGTAACTCAAATCCAGCCCAGTCAGACAGGAAGTGCATCACAGATGATACTTTCCTAGTACATAGGGAGTTTTAACAATAAAATAGACGACATCACTGAATTCATTTAGCTTCTGAATATGGAGTTCAGTCCTCTACTTTGGATATTGAACTTGGACTAATATTTATATATATATACTGTTTAACATATTGGGAATCATCTCATTACGAATCACACAAGTTAATCAATCTCCTGAAAACCTGGCGTATTCTTTTAGGTCACTCTCCACAACATGCTACAGGCAAACGTGAACGGGAAGGCGGATTACAATTGGACGAGAGCTGGCGGAGAGTGATATTGTTGCAAAAGGAGTGAGTCCTGGTCTTGATAGGCGCAGGAGGAGCAGGAGCAGGAGGAGGAGGAGGAGGGAGAGGAGGGGGGACAGAAGGGTTTTTGGGTCGGGGAAAAGGTGGAGGCTGGAGGATGAAGACAGGAGAAGAAGGGGGAGACAGTGGGGAGGACATTGGGGATGACAGAGGGGAGGACAATGAGGAGGAGAAGGTGGAAATGGTGGATGGGGAGGTGGGGGAGACCAGTTCAGAACCAGAGTGAGAAGAGGAGGAACCTGAGACTAAAACAAAAGGAAACAAAACAGAAATGAGTGAAATTAATCAAGGAATAAAATAGGAATGAAAGATGCAGTAGCTCACTGGTTCTCAATCTGCAAACACTTTAAATAATATTCATTCAATTCTATCATATTGTCAAGTTTATGGTAATATCAAAACTCCAGGGTAAAGCAGCAACTTATCAAACAGAATAAATGAAAATAAACTCAGTAGAAAATGCAATCATCTATAAAATAATAAGTGGGACTGATTCTTCTATATTTTCTACTTGATCTGTAGATATGAGGGAGCATGGATCAATATAAATACAAGAATGAGGAAGCCCTACCTCCCATGATGTCTTTTCATAATTAAATTCTTATTGACTATTGTGATTTCCTCTAACAAAACTGGCATTATGTTTTCACTGGGGAGGCCCCTGAACAGAAGTTGAAAAAGCTTGTGTGTGTGTGTGTTTGTGTGTGTGTGTGTTTGTGTGTGCATGCATACCGGTCTCAGGGTCACTCAGGTCAGGCAGAGTCATGGCATTGAGCTGTCGTCTGTCTGCTATGGCTCTGTCCAACAAGCTGCTGCCGCGGCCGGAATCACTGCCACAAACACACGTGTTTACTCAGATGACAATCAGAGACCAAGCTGGGCTGGAATGTTTTTCCTTGCTAAGTAAATTAAAGCCTTGTTATAAGGTTACAATAAAGCATTTATCAAAATCAACACATCGTTAAATTAAAAGAAGTTGTACCACAAAATATAAACGTTATATGGCTGCCAAGCAATATTAAAGAAAAGGAGAAAAAAGCTCTGAATCCGCTTCGTTATCTAGATTTGCTTTGAAAATGAATGGGGTCTATTCTGGCTCAAGAACAATCCTCCAACCAAGTTTCATGGAAATCCATTCAGTAGTTTTGGAGTAATCCTGCTGACAAACCAACAAACCAGCAAACAAATGGACACAGGTGAGAACGTAACCTCCTTGGTGGAGGTAATAATGATACGTACAATACAACATGGTGTGTTTAGATTACACTGCACGCAAATACCATTAGCATAAACCATTCCAGTAAGGTTAAATTACATAAACTCATAAACTCACTTCCTGTTTTCCTTTTATTGGACAGAGTTATAGATGTTTCCTAGCAATTGATTTACACATCAAGTCTTTACTGGGTAGACAGTCTAGCCCGATTTACTAAATACCTCATTTGAATGAATGAAACCAAAGCAAACAGGACTAATATTTGCATTTGAGGAGAGTGTGTGTGTGTGTGTACCTGGGGTTGGTCAGGTTGTAAAAGCTCTTCCAGATCTGCAGCATGTGTTTGCAGGTGAGCAGCGCTTCCTCTGGTCCTCTGCACATCGACTCCAACTTCACCTTTGTATACAGCAGACTACAACACAAAGAGCCCACATTAACACATGATAAGATGACCCAGTGCTTTGAACGAGGTGCTGTGGTCATGTGCGAGTCGTACTTGAAGTTCTCGGGGTACTCGGACAGCGCCATCTCTATAATATTGAGGGCGTCGTGGTAGTGTTTCTGAGCTGAGAGCAGCAGGGCCAGCAGATGTAGGGAGTGGACGTCATCCCCTTGAAGCTGCAATGCCTGTCGAACATAGCCCAGAGCCTCGGGGATCTACACACACACACACACAAAATGCAGGTTTTCACTACAGCCGGGATAATAAGCACCATGTAAAGTGACAGACATGTAATTCCCCTGATGTTACCTGTCTTCCACTGTCTGACATCCAGGCCTCAACTTTCCATGATTTTTTTTTTTTATATATATATGTGGTGGTTTTATTATGTTAATACTAAATACGGTGTCACCTGTCTGGAGACAGCCAGCTGCAGCGCCAAGTAGAAGGCTGCTAGATGGTCAGTCGGAGACAGACTCTGTGCTCTATGGAGAAAGAAAGAGATTGTGTGTGTCCAGAAATGCTGACTAAAATGTTAAATAAGATTAAACTTTGAAGATCCCTGCAGGGAAAGCGGGGTGCTGCAGGAGCAAAGACAGCAAACTAAAAAAATAGAGGGATCAAACTAGAGGATATTTAAACATAGAAACTGTAACACCATATTAATGAGAAGAATATAAAGCATGAGATTGCAGCATTACATCAGTGTGATAAATAATGCAGACGAATACGAATACTCTGTGCATTCTTACATGCAGACTGTATCACAATGTGCAGCAGGAATAACAAGTGTGTAGAAATAGCACCAGTGTTTAAAGTATGTGTCTTTTACAGCCTTGTTCCAGTGTGATCCTCACTGTCAGAACATATTTCTGAGTTAACATCCTGTGTGCACATACGACAAACGATAGAGCAAAATGATGTGCAAATGATAGAGGTATATAATGGACTGATAAGGTAGCACATTCAACGCAATGTTCATTTTGTGAGGTTGCTGTGACACAACAATTCTGTGGGTGTAAAAGAGAAACCGGAGAGCAGCGTGGCTCAGTCCCAACCTCTGGAAGGCTCCCAAAGCTTTCCTTTGGTAATCCTCCTGTGTGCTTCGCAACGATGCTACAGAGATGCAGAGAGACGGAGTCGGGGACAGAGAGACAAAGACAGGATGCAGTCAGGTACGGTATTAATAATACAACATGTGCAAGAGTCAGTGGAGGCATACAGCAATATTTTATTTATCTGAAATCTTCATGTGTCTATATGTTAAAAAACACAGAGAACAAGGAACAACACGTGATGGATGCATTGAGCTATGTGGCTTTCAACATTGTCATCATTCCCAGTCATATTCCCACCTTAACCCCACACTCATCAACATCATAACTGACATTCTTTTAAGGTTAGAAGCAACAAAGTGTTTGGCTTTAAGTCCTTTCTGGTCAGGAATGTACAAGAACACATACAGTCAGAGTCCTACCATCAGTGGCTTTGAGGCTGTAAACCAACCCAATGGCCAAGTAGCCTTTGGCTCTGAACTCAGCTGCCTTCTCTCCCATGTCAATCACCATGTTTGCAAAGCACTCGCCCTCATCCAACTGGATTGTGGGAGGATCAAAAAAGAAGAGATTTGGGGGTGAAATTAGATTTTTTTTTTTTTACTTATACACATAACAGCAGCTTCAGAAAAGCAAACCAAAAGTCTCTAAGCAACTAGCTGCGTTTTACTTCATGTCCAGAGGATGGTTTTTACCCAGTGTAGAGGTCCTATACACAGCTTGACAGCCAGCAGTGGGATGGTGGGGTCGTCAGGCTTGAGACGAATACATTCTTTAAGGACCTTGACAGCACGTGCTGATTTCCCAGCAGCCATTAGCGACAGGGCCAGCTGGTACCACAAATGGAACTCCTCAAAGGCAAACTTCATGGCTCTCTCCAAACACTGGAGACATCAGAAATAGAATAGAATTGAAACATTGAATTGTTTTGGGGAAATTAATGCATACAATAGAATTACATGTGGGTGTATTATGGGAGGGTGTGGGCTTTAATGTGTTTTACAATCACTATGATTGTGACTCTTTAGACAACAGAGAGATTACTCACCTCTGACAGCATCTCGTACTGCCCTCTCCTGCCCAGAGCTATAGTCAGCAGGTCGTACACCACAGAGGCGGACTGCAGGCTGATGATGCGATCATTGTTATGTTCAGGAATTCTGCTCAGGACAGCATCACGGTTGGCCTGAAACATGCAAACAAGAGGTATAGATGCAGAGGGTGGCACAGTGTCAAGGTTTCCAAAAACAGAGATGAGGATCCACTGGAGAGGGGAGTGAAATATTTTTCAGAGACTGTTGGTGTCTTACCATAGACTCACTAATGAGCAGCAGCAGTAAAGCTTCTTCTGTGTTCTCCTGAGGGCAAAACAGACTGAAAGAGAGAGAAATTGACCGAGAGAGTGAGAAAGAATGAGAGGAGAAGAGAAAAGGGATAAAATGGAGAAATAAGGAGAAGATGGAGACAAGGACTGGTGAAAAAGTCAACTGGAAATAGTTACTTACTTCTCTCCAGAGTACACTCGTGGGCGTCGACTTAGGTTGTAGTTCTTGCTTTGAGTGTGTCCTTGTCGTGTGGGATCGTCCAATGGCGACAATGTCGGCGGGTCTTCCAAAGGAGACCAATAACTCTGTTCACACATTCCTCTGAGCAAGATCTCTGCAAGCTGTCTGGCTATGGTCTGCGCGCGCGCGCACGCACACGCACACGCGCACACACACACACACACACACACACACACACACACACACACACACACAAACACAAACACAAACACACACATTTGGCAAAGACACTTGGTACTAACATAACAGCAATCTGTTTACTTGGGACCTACACTGTTTCCAATATATTTAGAAAATTAATAATAAAATAAGTATCCCTGTGCAGACTGTAATGTTGATTCGTCTGTCATCATGTATAAACAAAATCAAATGTAAGTCTACTGGCTTTAAGTGAGTCAAATGAGAAGCCTGAACTGATCTTGAACTTCTTCTTATCTCAGAGTAAAAAATGTAAAAGAGAGTAAAAAGATTTGAAAAAGTCAGCCTCACCATGCGCAGACTCTGGGTGGTTCTGTTCTCAACGGCCCGAAGAATCTCTCGAAACCGGCCCACACCTCGTGTCAGGTTGCTATGGCAACATTGTGAAGTAACCAGAAGAAAACCATTTGTCAGTCTGTAGTTTGTGTATGTGTAAATATGCCAAGCTACGTCCAAAACATTTTCAAGTTTCAGCCATGTCTGAGTCAGTGAATGGGTTAATATTTAGTAGCCCACCACAGGAAAGTGAACTGCATCCCCGACATTAACATTCACGTGTCTTTGAACTCTGAGAGTTGTTTATATATGATGAAAACTTCATGTTAGGTAATTTTGCATGCTAGCAGCTTCAGAAAGTCTTTTTGAGCTCAGAAATTATGAAAGAAAGGTGATGTCAGTAGGACAGATTTTCTTTTTAATCTCAACCCAGGAGGTTGTGTTTTCATTGGTGTTAGTTTGTTTGTTTGCTAGTTAGCAGGATTAAACAAAAAAATACTTTTCACATTAACATTGTGAGTGTTTTTTTTAATGTTTTTGTTAATTTTTCAGGGAAGAATGCATGAATCTTGATTTTAAAAAGATTTGGGAGCTGGTAATTATGTGATTGTATGATTTGCTGCGGATCAAAATAAAAATTTGTACCTAGCTGATATCAATATTTTCATATATTTCAGCTTCTCTACGATAATAAATAGAGCTGTAAATAGAGCCTGAAACTAACACTAATATACTGAGCAACAATAAAAACGCATAATTTTGTAGGATTTCATGCAGTCTTGTTCATATTAAATATCAAAAGCAAATTATGGTTCACACAGCTTTATTCACCCTTTAGCCATACAGAATAATGTTTTTTGTGCAAATTAGTGGTTGTTGTCTTAGTGTTTACGAGTCAAAAAGTGTGGATGGTAATGCAGAGAACAACAACAGCGAGTATTGTATGTGACCACCTCCAGCATTTATCACTGCTTCACATCTCCTGTGCATGGAATTGATAAGATGGTTGGGATGACATGCCATTCTTCCTGCAGTTCTGTGACAAGTTGTTCATGTGTTGCTGGAGCAGGATCTCTCCATCTCACCCGGTGATCCAGAACATCCCACAGATGCTCTATTGGGTTGAGATCTGGTGAATATGCTGAACAAGGAAGGACAGCGACATTGTTTTGGTCCAGGTAGGCTACTCCTGACAGACATGAGCCACATGTGGTCTGGCATTGTCATGCATGAAGGTGATGCCTGATTGCTGTATCCGGGGAATGACATGTGGACCTAGGACCGTATCTCGGTATCAGATTTGGACAAGGTCTGACCGCCATCCATTAGCTATGGCTCCCCACATCATGACACCACCACAAAAACAGTCCACTTCCTTGATGTATGCTGCAGGATAGCGTTCCCCATGACAATGATACACACACCTCCGACCATCAGCTCTGTGCAAGTTAAATCTGGACCTGTCACTAAAAGTGATCTGCCTCCACTGTGCAATGAGCCATAACATCTGTAACATCTGTGCTACATCAGCATCCCAACTGCCTGGTCGCGTAAGTTTTGCGGAAGCCGTGGCATCATCAGTTGTTTCAGGACATTAACTAGACCTGGGATTTTATTGCACTGGCCAGGTATTTTCAAACATGCACAAAAAAATCACACCACAACCATAATTTTCTCTGAAATGCACTGATGACTGTTGTGGCTATGTTATGACTAATTGATGGTTATGCATGATTTAACATGTTTTGGTTTTGAGTACTTAAAAGAGTAATTTCTATGTATCACATGTTTGTATGTTTCAATAGATTAGGACAAGTGAAAGGAAAATATTGGGTTCTTAAAAATGTGTGTTTTTAAAGTTGCTCAGTATATGTAGCTGAAATAGTGGAGATTCAGCCAGGCATAAACGGCTGTCACATATCTTTGAGTTAGATTTTTTATTAGGTTTGATTGAATTACAAGCGTATGTTGGGCCTTGGTGGAGGTTTGAACTTCACAGAGTGCCATTCTAGTTGAAGTTTGAATTTATTGTTTCTTGTATGGAAGTCTTAATGCTAGACAGCCAAATTTCATTTGGATGAATATGGCCCATCTGCGGTATCTCCATTTGATAAGTCCTCTTTACCTCTCAGGACACTAAAATGGTTCAATTGCAGAAACAAGAAGGAAATGAAGTAAAAACATTACAACCCTGAAACTATCTCTGCTGTATTTGACAACACAGTGGGAACTACTCTCTGGTGCACTGTGTATATTATGTAACTTTCTAATTTTATCAAGCAGTCAGCAGCTTTATGACAAAAGAACTGCCTAGTGGGTGGAATGTGTCCATAAATGGTTGCTGTACATTTCTGTTTGGGTAACTGGTGCCCTTTCTCAACTAGAAGTCTAGGTATTGATCCTGTTTGAAGAGTTTACATTTTTTTTCCTTGTTCTTTCCACCTCCAGTATTTATCCACCACCACCTGTTTCCCTCTCTTACCCGTTCTTGAAGTGGATGACATGAGCTCTTTGAAGGCCCGTCTCCAGGAAGTAGCCCAGTTCCAGGTCCTGTGCTGTTGGACCAGGCTTTGGGCTGCGGTTTGGAATTCCAGCTGACAACGCCTGAAGAAAAAGACATACAGGAATAAAGAAAGAAAAACTCAATCTGAAAAAATCACACAAAATGCAAATAAGGTTTTTCTGAAAGCCTAGTCACCTATTTGATTATGTTCTCTGTATGACGTACTGAGTATAATAGTCATATATGTGTAAAAATATAATGTCTGAGAGAAGGGTTGCCTTTTATGTTTGATGAACAGCTGCCACTAACACAGCTTCATCAGGGTTAACTAAACATCCTGACCTGTGGTGATTCGTCTGTGCACCAGTTATATGCTTATGTTAGTAGTTCTCCTCTCGAACCGATAATTTATGAGTTTCTAAAAGCGAAGCAATTGTCAGCCAGTAAATTCACAATGAATTATAAGGTGAAACGCTGAGTCTGATATCATTTTCAGATTGGATTCAAACTGGCTAACTCATTCCTCTATAGTGGCCCATTTAGCAGATATAATTTATTCATGCAGGAGGAATGATACTTTATTCAGTAGTGCAAACATAAAGCTTTATTGACCTAAATTTCTTTTACTTATAAATCAAGTCAAGTCATTATAAGAACATAATATCATAAACTTGTTAATATCTACTGATTTGGTTGATGTGTTGGGGACTTTTACACTGAGGTGAAATGTTTAATAGAGTATGATTTACATCCATGTATAATGTTTTTATTTCATATTAATATTCTTATAAGAATTTAAATAATGACCTTACTGATTTATCCTTTAGCCCACAGTCGGAAAATTAGTAAGAAAATAGTTTTTATTATCGATTAATCAACCAGTCAATTTTGAGGAACGTTTCCGTCTCAACTTCTGTTGTATTCAGTCATGAATTTATAGAATATGTCTCAGATGAAATACAACATTAATGTTTGGACTGTTTTATTGCCTCCTGCCCTTTATTCAAGTTAACTGCATCCTCACAGACCTTCTTCAAATAAAAAGGAAGAGATTTGTTTCCCAGATGGTCGTCATGGATTAGCCAAACAAACACACTGTCAGCAGACAATTCATCACATTCCCATGGGGATAACAGAGCATTCAGGAGTCAAGGCACAAGCAAAATATTTGGTGAGCACTTGTGTTTGATACTGTGTGAACAAGCATCAAACTAGAAATAACATGACATAAAAACCAAAACTGAGTAAATAAATACCTTCTCAGCCTCCTGCAAGTAGAGCAGAGCAATATCTCCAGACTTTTCATAGCAGGTGATGATTTCCTGCTCCCGGTCTGCTGTCCTCCTATTGGACGATGGTGACCCAGTGTTCTTATTGGACAGAGATGGAGAGGCAGCTGGGACCTTCTCTAGACAGAGTCCTGTGGGCACAGATGGACAGAAGAAGTCAGGGTGACAGAATATAAACAAAGAGGGACAGAACTCATGAGTCACTTGTTAGTGTTCTTTAGCCTTTCTAACTATTTCATTACATCATTTCATAGTTTTGTTAGAGCTGTTTGGTATACTTATTGACACTGGGACAGCCATCTTTTCCTAATATCTTCTACTATGTACTACAACATATAGTAAATAATGGATAGTCATTGCTTTCAAATCCTATCATAAAGGACAGGCTACAGTTACTTGAGTTAAAAACCTCCCGTGAAAATTATATCCTGCTACACTGATAAACTAAATAAGGATAGAATGACAATAAAAATGGCACCTGCACATCTTTTATTCAGCATAAACAGGAGAAATCAGAGATGTTTGACTGTGGTGCATTTATTCATATTACAGTCCATCACACAGCTGTTGATCAGCAGTGACATTGTGCTGCCACCATGTGGAGTAAGGTAGTAGTGCAGGCCTTGGGCAGGCTGGATTGATGGCAGGTGAGGTTACAAAGGAGATGTGACATGAAATTATGACTGGGTGAGTGTGTTTGTACCTTTAGTAGCGTATGCCTCGGCTATCATGGACAGTCTATACACAGGAGCTCCCACCAGCTGCATGTCATCCAGGTTCACCCTGCTGTAGTGACCTGTACATGCATCAATTGTGCACCCATTAATAAATTGATCGGTAGACTAGCATTTTAAAAATAGAGCCAATAGCATTTTTTTGATTAATAAAATCACAATATGTCTGTGAAATGAACAAAGTGAATGAACCAAACCAGGAGTGTGTAGGTTACCTAAAGCATCTTTGTATTCTCCCTCCACATAGCACAGTTTGGCCATTAACAGGCTGGCTTCCTGGAGGTAATCAGCCTGGAGGACAGAAAATATGAATTTGCAATGGAAAAATAAAAAAATATATATCTTGATTTTTTAGAAGCTTGCATGAGCCCCATTTTGTGGCACTGAATAATGTGACATTAACAGAAATCAATTTTCTAAAATAAATCATCAAATCAACTATCATAAACTATACAAAGTGACATCACAGGCAAAAAAACAAACAAACCAAATAAGTCATTCAAACAATCACCTTGAGATTTCCTCTGTCTAGAGCAGCAGTGAGGTGTTTCCTGACCTCCACCAGTTTAGGTCGTGGGCCCCTGGGACTGGCTCCTTGTTTGATGGGGTTCTCCTTCAGGTAAATCTGAAGCTTGCATTCCCCCAGCAACAGTTCACCAAGGTCATCTACACACACATGCACACACACACACACACACACACACTCCATGTTGGTTGAAACAATAACCACCAAATTAAAAGGCTTGCTAACCCTAACCCAGATTAGGATCCTTCTGCAAGTTTACACTGAAAATCAATTTACAATCTATCTAATTCAAATCAATCTAGGATCACCATATTAGGTTTCAATGTAATCTAGAGATAACTAATTGATTATTTATTGTTTAATTAGGATTAACAGCACTTTAAGGACTCCCGGAGGTCATGTTGACTACAGTTAGAGGTTCTACATATGAGAAAACACTGCTGTGATAACATATATACCAGGCACAATTATGTACGGCCTTAACAAGCTTCGAAATCCTGTGAGTATGTATCAAAGGGTGAAATTAGCAGTAATCCTGTCCCTGATCCTAGTCAGAGACCAGCACTCATAGCGCTCACGTGGTACATTACACTCCACAATAGCTACATGTTTTTAACAGTTCCCTCTTTATTCTATTTTGTTATATCATCACATTTACTCTATAAAGGAATAACATGTAGAAACCTTTTCCATCAAGAATAAAATGGGAAAATTAGGCTCTAAATAATGTCAAAAGAAGTAATGATATTATGTGAATTTAGATATTATAATATCATCTTAATATGATGGTGTTTACATCTGTTTACATATAATTTTCACATCATAATGAGTATGTTTCTATCTCAAGAGGGCAACAAAATGTAGCCCATGTTTATACAAGTGAGATTTTATGTTATGCCCGGAGTATTTGTTACAATTTAAATTGATAAGTACCTATGTTAAAGAGTATTTACTGTATCATGTGTAGCGCAGTTAGCATCCAGCATCAGCAGGGAGTTTGACAGCTAGCATGTAGCAATCACGCATCTTGGCCGCACAGCTAACTTAAGTGAAGCTAGTTGAGATGCAAACCCGCAATTAAAACGCTGTTCTTTTAGAATTTAATTATCTTCACATAGAAGTCGAGCGAAAACAAACTAGCCCAATGACAGGTTTTTGAATGAAGCTCCCCTTCAGGGGAGAGACTGTCAGACCAGAGGAACCACACACTAATTGTACCAGAGTAAGCTCTCCATATCTTAAAATGAATGTATCAGAGTCTGTACACACCACACTGCACAAGAGTGCTAAAATCCCCTGTGAAAAAGCATGTCTCTTTCTTGACCTCTGCTAGCTAACTGGCTCCATCCAGAGCACAGTGCTGGAAAACTCCCAGCAGCGCCTGCCGATGTCAGGAAGTACCGAGGACTCAGAGCAGGTAGAAGGCCTACGCGTCTGAATGAGTCGGGAAGCCCGCACATTTCTTACCATTTGATATGAGCTTGGCTGAGAGCTGTCGTACCAACTCCGGTATCTTGTCCCATTGACTCTCTGACCGGCACCGCTCTATTTCGGTCTCCTGTCGTGAGCCAGACTTCCTAGCTGTCATCTTGGTGAGTGGGGTCAACTGGACCAAAACACCACAAGAGGAAGGGGATCCCTGCTGTTGGTGTTAGGAATACAGCTTCCGGTACTGCTTTCAAAATAAAGTTTTAATTGCCAACTGTAGGAAAAAAACACAGGAAAAGAAAGCAACTTACTGGGGCAAAACTGTGACACCTAGCGGTCAATATTGTGTAACTACAATCCTCTTGATATTTCTGCTCTCAAACTTGTTTTTCCACCATGAATTAATAGCAGGTATTTATCCTTGTTAAACTGATTGTATTCATATAAAAAAAATCATGACATATAATAATAATGGGACAATAAAAATAAATCCGTTTAGTTATCTATTTGTTTTATATATCGTTAGATACTCAGCAATTATTCTCATTAATGTTTAAATGTTGATTATTATTAATATCAAGTATTGAATAACGTGTGTAATGTTTGTTTCTGGTTTGGTTGCAGATTAAATCAATACCAAAAATATCTCTTTAAAAAGAATTACATGACTCTTTTGGAAAGTGAATTGGAAAGAGATTACAATAATGTGGCTGAATTTTGCTGAAAAACCACATGGTTATTAACCCGAAGGCTTTTATTCTGAAAAAGCACAACAGGAAGTGCTGCTAACGGGACACAGACAAAAAGATCTCACATGTAAGGACTGAGAAGAAAGAAATACTGCGATGTCAAATTTGCCGCTGTATATAACGAATGTCAACATTTCGCTGGGACAAACTATGGAAACGGATAAGGTTAGTTCATGCGATACAATTTTAGCAGTTTTCTGTGTTTGAGATGATGATATGTCAAAGAGTTTTAAGATTAAAAGCTAATTACTTCCTTAGCCTAGAAGCTAACAGTCAACAAATAAGTAGCTAAAGTAACATTAAGCTAATAAACGCACCAGTACTTTGCAGTGATAACTTTTCTTACCTTCCTGTGTAGTTAAGGTTACATTAAAAAAAAACTACCAACAAAGTTAAAAAGAAAAACTTTGGTAAGCACTTTCTGATGTCTTATGAGGATTTCATATGCTACAGTCTGTGGGATGGCACAACAAACTCAGTCCTGTTAGCATGCTTACGTCTAGCTTACCGACACTTTAGCATTTATAGAGTATATAAACATTAATAACAATATACTATATATTATTACTATTAATACTGACGGCATCTTGTGCTTGTATTATCTGTTTTGAATTATTATCAGAGTCCAGGACTGGGGGACGACTTTGAGGGGGTGGAGATGGAAGACTTCTCGTGGAGACGGGATAGGGTGAAGGTTCCTCGCAGGACCATCTACTTTGCCAGTGGAGAGACCATGGAGGAGTACAGCACCGACGAAGAAGAGGAAGAGGAGGAGTCCACGAAGAAAGACGTCATCACTGTAGATTCGGTAGTCCGAGTGCATAAAGTTTTACAGTCACCTCGCTGAAACCATCCATCCACCAAACCATTTCACAGACACTGAAACAGCCTCAGATGTGATGCATATGAGAGCATTCATCAGAGCAAGAGTCAAGCCTTGAATTTATGAAAATATAAGTGGCTTACAAATCCAAGCCAGTTGGGCAATTAGTGTCAAAACATAGGACTGTACCTGGCACTTCAATCAGAGCTATATTTGTATGTGTTATGAATGCCCATACCCCTGCTGTCCTAGTTCTTAGAGCATTTGAGGGTTTGTACCTGTGTTTACACATTTACACAGTGGTGCTCTGGTGGCCCATGTCCCAGGAGTTTAAGGGGTTTACAATTAATAACACTATTCTGGTTCATATCTGGTCAGGGATCTTTCTCAGCACATCTCACTACTGTCAATTCTAACAACGGCACCAAATTTTCAAAACTATAAAAAACAAACCAGGTAGCATCAGTTAAAAGAGTGTTTTGGACAGGCTGTCAGCTTGAAGGGTGATGTTCCTTATCACCTCAAAACACTGCTGCTTTATGAGCAAGAGGCTTTAAAGTCATTTACTGATGCTTTAGAAATCATCTTAATCTTATTTGTTTCTGTTTTGGTTCCAATAGAGATGTGTGGTCTAATTGTCATGCCTCTCTTCTCATGTGTTTTAGTCCAGACTGACTTGGGGTCCATACTTATGGTTCCAAATGTGGAGAATGGCCACCTCTACTGTCTCAGGTAAAGTAGTGCATCCTCACAGTTGGCATTCATGTTCATGGGTTCTTTTTAGTCATAGAAATGCTGAAATATCACAAGTTCTGAGTTTTTGAGATATTTTGCACATAGAGGAAGTCGGAAAATGTTCTTAATTCTCTGGAGAAATGCTTAATATTAGCTAAGTGTTCAAATAATTGGCTTTACAGCAATGTATCACAAAGAGATTTACAGCTTGTTTCATGCTTGAATAGTATTTGGTTGTTATTGATGTTGTCATAATGTGGGTCAAGTGTAAGAAGGCATCCTCATTTACTTGTGTGTGTTTCCCGTAGTGTGCGACTACATGGGGGAGAAACTAGCCTCTCTGTTTGGCATCACTACTCCTAAATATCAATATGCTATCGATGAGTATTACCGTATGAAGAAAGAGGTAGGACACGCCCACATCCTTGAGCTTCATTTGTCAGTTTCTTGTGTAAATAGGACTAAAGGTGCAGGGGTAAGAACACAAACATTAACTCTAAAATAAATAGTATTTAATGTTCTCCGGCAGGAGGAGGAGGAAGACGAGGAGAACAGTCTGGCTGAGGCGGCGGAGCGTCGCTTTGCAGAGCAGCAGAGAGGTGAGCAGGATGATCTTCATCCTGCTACTGTAGAGCAGCCAGAGCCGTCTGGGTCTTCCTTCGTAAACATCAGCATTGATGTAGAACCGGAGTGTCAGCTCAACGCTCCAGACACCAACAGAGTTCCTTCTCCCCTCCCCTCCTGAAAACTGACACTCAAAGAAAAAAACACTAACATTTACACATTTCTTTCAGTTCACAAAACTTTAATTTACTTCGCTGTGTAGATTTATAAAATTGTTATTTTTCTATGCCTCTATTTTTATAAGAAGTGATCTTCATGCAGAGTGCAGGGAAAAATCAAAAGGGCTGTGGAAGTGGCTACACTGTGGCCTTACATGTGAATGTAAATTTGTGTTTAATGCAAAATCCAAACTGAAATACATTATTGAAATATGCCGCGACCAAACTAGGAGTGGGCTCAGCTCACTTTAAATTGAGGTGAGAAAGTGAAATAAATGCTGGATTTTGATCTTATTGAGAAATAGATGTGAATCTCAGTTTTTTCATGATTTATAATTGGATGTAGATTCACCCTGAATTGAACTGTGATCACAGAGTGGGATAAGAAGCAGCTTTAGTAGACACATGCTACATCTACTGTTATGTTGTTGATCCTGCTGCTGTGTATATGCAAAAGTAGACAATTCATAAATTTAGCCAGTTCTGTAGCAGCGTGGCCTGATACTGGCACTGCCTAGCCATTTCTGCTCCCAGTCTCACTCTGTGTTCTTAACTCTGACATAACCATCCACACCTGACTATATAGAGATAGATGGTGATAACACCAGTAGCTGGTACTGATGCAATACACTGGGAACATGCTAGAAGTCATCTCTGGAATTTAGAAGTGTTTAAAAAGTTATAGAATTGAACAGACGGCATTGAAATTATTCATTGACAGGATGTATAATAGCTTGGTGTTAAACTTTCCTGACTTTATAAGATAATATCTAAAACATCTATTTTATTACCCAATGCAAGGATTTAACAGAAAACAGCTCTGAGTCCTCAAGTTTCAGCAAACAGCATCTTATATGTTCAAAATAATACTCCTATAAATATGACAACATTGCTGCCTCAGCCTTTCAGTAGTGACGAATACTCTCTCAAGGCTACTATACATCGTTGCCTTTTGACCAGGACATATTTAATATTTATTGTATCTAATTGTCCATTTGCACACAGAGGCATTAGCTATGAATCACTGTTGCTGAGTCAAACTAAGGGCTGGTTAATCCAAGAGCTCATTTAATAAGTTTCAGGTACTAAATACCAGTCTGACCACAATCTTCTTTTGTTTTCATCCCAAGTATACGGTTTTAAAATATTCACTTTGGTAGCACATGTCTGCTTCTTTTGGTGGCCCTCCTGTTAAAGTCATTGTAAATAGCAAAAATCTAATTGTCATTTAGTTTCAATAACAGCCTGACTCTGTGACTATCCCTGCTAGGATCTTGACTGTAGTGAATTCAGCTTTCTGGTGTAAGTTGTCAGCCACAGTGCTACGGTGTGTGCAGTGAACTGATAGACTTGAAAAACCTGAAGTTTCTGTTTTTGTTTCTAAGGTTACATAATTGAGATTTGGAGGCAGGCTTCAATTTTAACCCCAGTCTGCTTTTTTTCTTTCTTTCTTTTATTCTCTTATTGTCACAAATGTAAAAATGTGTTTCTGTGATGATACATATATGTGTCGACAAAAAGAAACGCCTTTCGTGAAGCAGTACTAATTGTTTTCCCTTGGAAATGCCAAAAGTACAAAGTTGGTAGCCATTATAGATATTATCAATATAAGTTCAAATATTTTAAAACTCAAATGTATTGATGAGTCGTGTTCTACGTTAGATGAAATGTTCACATACAGGGCCACCACCTTTATGTGTTTGTTGAGGGATTAATCTTCAAGTGTCCTTGTGGAAACCTTTTCATATGAGCTGAGGCTAAGCTCTCATAAACTTCTTAGTCATTATTTTTATCCACCGCTTTGATTGTTACCAGACACAGAGAAATTATTCACACCCTTTATGGAAAACTGACTCTTTAAAGATTAACTAAGTTAAATGCCACCATTGTCAAGACATATAATGTACTGTCCGTTTGTACTTGGTAGGTGATTATTTTTCACTACAATGAAGGATATTACTTTTTTTAATGTGTAAAAAGGGCAAATATATGCAAATGTTTTCTTATTTTCACAAATGTTCAATTAATCTGTACATACATATATATATTTTCTGTGTATAAATAAAACCTTTAAATACTGAAATGTTGGATTTTGTCTTTTTCATTATTATAGATCAAATAAAAATAAAAAAGAAAAAAATAATTGAGTTGTCTTTTAGGCATACAAATTACTAAAAAATATTACGTTTTTTTTTTATCCCAACCATCTAATAAAACTCATAACGGAGGGTCTTCTTTGTTTACGGTCTTGGATTAATTTGGAATATCATCCATCCAATAACCTAGTTCTGTGATGTGTTCCAGCATGAAATCTGAAAACATGGTTTTTATTTACAGCACTTTCAACATCAGAATAACTTGATATAGTTGTGAACAAGACGCTGAGATACTTGAACTCCTCCACTTGACTCATTCCTCACCTGGAGTGATCAATCCACCCTCTTCTGACTCAAAACCATGGCCTCAGACTTGGAGGTGCCGATTCTCATCCCAACTGCTTCACACTCGGCAGCAAACTGTCCCAATGACAGCGGAGGTCATGACATGATGAAGCTAACAGGACAACATCATCCGCAAAAAGCAGAGAAGCAGACAATAAAGATTTAATGAAAATTTAAGAAAAACATCCCCTGCTTGTTTTTGTCTTCCTCCTCGACTTATCATCAGCTCTGTTCCTCTGACACTTCAGTGGTTTTGAACAAATATCAGATTATAAACTCTCTCTTTCTTGGTAACTTTTACAAATTCTAAGTGAAAACATGGCAAAAAAATGATATTTATGTACAAACATGACCAAACACTTTCACAAATGATGGTGAATTGTAGAGCTGTGCAGGCACACCTGCACAAGAATAATGAATCAAAACAATACAGGCTGTTGGTTTCCATGCAATAGCATTGATAATGACAGATCGAGAGAGGCAGAAGATGGGGAGCAAGCACAAATAAGCAACTACACTTTAGAAGCAAGCCCAAACAAATGCAACCTGCAACAACTAATATTGATAAGTGACTTACCAGAAAAACAAGCCCAAAATCACTCAGAAGGACTTAGATACACAGAAACTGGGGATGGGCTTCTTTGCCTGGCTCCCCCCAGAGTGTAGGATCACCACTGTGACCAAGATCCAATTTGGCTTGAAAAATATGTACTTTTTTAATGTAAAGAAATTTTAATGAGTTGAATACTGTGTTACAAGTAAAATCCATGCATTCAAGCAGCTGCTTCTCAGTCAGGAACTTGAAGTCCAACAGGATCTTGGCTCTGTTATTCTCAACCACTTTTGGTGGCACCTCCCAGGACTTGGGGATTTATAATCTGTACTCAGCACAGATATTCCTGTATGCTACTACACTTGGTTATGCCTCTTAATGTATGCTGTCCCAGGTTGCATCTCACACACTGCTATTATATGCTGGACTGTATCAAGGGCATCTTTGCACAGCCTGCACAGCCTTGGTCCTTTCTGCTGTGATAGACATCTCCCCCCGTGAATTTGGTGCATAAGACCTAATGATATCTTGAGGGTTTTGTGAAAAAAAGTCTATATTATTCAGTATGTCTATTCAAACTAGTAGTAGTTTAAGTGGCTTAAAACCATGTTTTGCTGCACAACGATCTTCCCCTAGATAGCAACACACAGTCTGAGAGCGTCGATGAAAGAGGCCTGAGGCATTGTGCAGAACTGAATCAATCTGTAATTTTAATTCGATGGAGGGATGAACAATACATCGTAAGCAAGAATGACAACACCTGATCATTTAAATTTAAATTTAAATAGATCTAAAGTGAGGTAGTAGCAGGCAGTTCTTACTGATTAAGATGTTTCACAGAAATATTCACAGAATTCATCCATCCATCCATCCACTTATTACACACCATGTGTGTCTCCACTCGTTGCACATCCGCACTGACCACTTTAATCTACATTTATTTTATTTAGTTATTTTATTTTACATTTAGTTATTTTATTTAGTTATTTTATTTTACATTGTTACACTTCTGTAACAACCGAATTTCCCAATGGGGATTAATAAAGTCTCTATCTATCTATCTCTCTATCTCTCTCTCTCTTTCTCTCTCTCTCTCTCTCTCTCTCTCTCTCTATCTCTCTCTCTCTCTCTATCTATCTATCTATCAACAGGAAGTGGGCAGCACTTAAACAGGAAGTTGCTATTATTGACTAAATACTGATATGGGTTTATGAAAAATTGCTGTATCTATTATTTACTAGAAAACTATTTACAAAACATCCTCATGATTGGGCTTCAATGTATTTTGGAGCATTTTTAGCCCAGGATCAATGTTTTTGTACACAAGAGTAGAACACACAGAGACGTATTTACGTGTACATTTTGGTGAGTACTTTTTACATCTCCATAGACTCACATTAGAAGTCCCCAGCCAAGGAATATCTTCAATGAAAGAGTTTTCGACACAGCTCATGTAATACATCCAATAAAAGAGCTAACAGGTCAGAGTGCCGCAAGTCCAGTCAAATCAGCTGGGAGAAGCTACTAGTTACCAGTAAGATAAAAGTTTTGTTTTCACAATTCTTTCATTTGTGCTTTATTATATTGCTGTGTTTAGCTGATATAACTGCTGTACCTGTTTAAAATACACACAATTTAAATGCTACATTCATTACATTCATACGTTCCTTCAAGAATATGTATATCACCATAACAACCATCACATGTTCATCAACAACATACGCTCATCTTTAATAAGATGCTTTTAAAAACGAAACAGAAAATATGAGTTTCACTTTGAATGCTTTATTTATAGTATATGTATATATGTAAAGTATATGTGTCTTCAGGAGATGCCCAACCTTCACAGAGTATTTCGGCCTTTATCCTCAACGCTCTCTGGTTGGCAGGCTGGCAGCGGTGGCCAGGTCACTGCCCCTCTTATCCGATTCTGCAGGCTGTAATGGCCGCCGCAGACATTTGTTTGAAGAGGGCTCCTCCTCTCTTTTTGTTGTTCTTCCCATTCCTTCTCTTCCTTTCCCTTCGACCTCCTTGACTTCATCATATCCTCCTCCTCATCAGAGAAGCCATCATAAAAGGGGGACGTGTGACCAGCAGTGTCCGTATCAGAGTAGCCGTCATAACAGAGGAAGTTATGCCCAGCGGAGTCCTCATTAGAGGAGCCATCGTAACATAGGAAGTTATGCCCAACGGAGTCCTCATCAGAGGAGCCATCATACTAGGGGGACGTGTCACCAGCGGTGTCCTCATCAGGAGAGCCATCGTACTAGGGTGACGTGTGACCAGCAGTGCCCGAATCAGAGGAGCCATCATAAAAGAAGAAGTTATGCCCTGCGGAGTCCTCATTAGAGGAGCTATCATAACATAGGAAGTTATGCCCAGCGGACTCATCATCAGGGGAGCCATCATGAAAGGGGATTCATGACCAGCAGTATCCGCATCAGAGGGGCCATCATCACAGTGGGAGGTATGATCAGCGGCATCATCACAGTGGGAGTTATGACCAGCGGCATCATCACAGTGGGAGGTATGACCAGCGGCATCATCACAGTGGGAGGTATGACCAGCGGCATCATCACAGTGGGAGGTATGACCAGCGGCATCATCACAGTGGGAGGTATGACCAGCGGCATCATCACCAGAGAGACCATCATCACAGTGGGAGGTATGACCAGCGGCATCATCACAGTGGGAAGTATGGCCAGCGGCATCATCACAGTGGGAAGTATGGCCAGCGGCATCATCACAGTGGGAAGTATGGCCAGCGGCATCATCACAGTGGGAAGTATGGCCAGCGGCATCATCACAGTGGGAAGTATGGCCAGCGGCATCATCACAGTGGGAAGTATGGCCAGCGGCATCATCACAGTGGGAAGTATGGCCAGCGGCATCATCACAGTGGGAGGTATGACCAGAGGCATCATCACCAGAGGGGCCATCATCACAGTGGGAGGTATGATCAGCGGCATCATCACAGTGGGAGGTATGACCAGCGGCATCATCACAGTGGGAGGTATGACCAGCGGCATCATCACAGTGGGAAGTATGGCCAGCGGCATCATCATAGTGGGAGGTATGACCAGAGGCATCATCATAGTGGGAGGTATGATCAGCGGCATCATCATAGTGGGAGGTATGACCAGAGGCATCATCACAGTGGGAGGTATGATCAGCGGCATCATCATAGTGGGAGGTATGATCAGCGGCATCATCATAGTGGGAGGTATGACCAGAGGCATCATCACCAGAGGTGCCATCATCACAATGGGAGGTATGACCAGCGGAGTCCCACTCTCGCTTTTCCCTCTGCTCCTCCTCCACCTTAAAGTCACTTGAAGTGGCTGACTGGGAGTTGAGGGGGGACACGTGCTTTATGGTGCCAAACGCCTGGAATTTGAGGTGACAAGGGTAAAAGGTACAAATCATGTTGTTGATGATTATCCAGGAGTGGAATTGATTGTAAAAAGGAATTTATATCAATTTTAAGATAAACATCTAATTTTGCATAATAGATTTAGACCACGTCAAACAGCAGCGCAGGTTGAGGAGATGGATAAAAAAATTTACCTTCTTGAAGCGGAAGGCGACACGGCCGTAATCTGAGGGCTCAAAAGATAAATCGTCCTCATCAGAGTAATACTCAAGACAGGACTTGGACTGGGCTGTAGGAAACACAGGAACAACCATTATGGTCAAGAAAAAAAGCTGACATTATATTAATGTTAAATTAAATTCCCATCAGAAATTTCTTTAAAAAATTAAGTCTTCACTCAAATAACACTGGAAAAAAACACATTTGAGTCAGTTAATGAGCACAAGATGATCGTGAATGAAACTGTGTGCTTAAATATTAAACATTATTTAAATAAAGACACTGTAACAGCCTGTTATCAAAATAGTAAGTGTTCTGTTCTCCTGCCAGACATGAGTCTGGATTTGTCTATGTGTCTGTAATGGGACTTACAAATGCTCTCATCAATCTTCGGTAGAGAGATCTCCTGACTGAGGAGGTTGTCCCAGTCCACATCCTGGAAGAATGGATGCGCCTTCACCTCACTCGCTCCTCCTGGATGAAAATTGAGACAATCATGTTATCGTAGATTTAGTTTGTACATCTATACATCTTGGCCCTGGCCTAAGAGCTACATCTGACCAAATCTCTCTACAGTAGTTTCTCCCAGCAGTTTACCCATGTGTCATACTGCTTTTAAACACCTGTTCATCATTAGTAAAACTGTCACTAACCTATGCCCAAGCGCAACATATCGTTCTTTTCCAGGAGACGGGTGATGATGTCCTGTGCATCCACTGGCGGGGCAGGATCCACATTTGACCAATTTATATCATCTGGAAAAGGAGCAGATATCAGCAATTAGATCAAGAAATGTGGGTTTTATCAACAACACCAAAGACTGACTGGAAGAATTTTAAGTAAAACACCAACAACCTAGTAAAGATAAATATCACAATGCTAAAAGAAACAAGAAATGAAAGCTACATTCTGCCAGACCTTAAGTTAAATCACAAAGTAGGAGAATGTACATTTAAACATCTTTAAAATACAGATTGGTTCAGAAATGCTGTAGGAAGAGGTTGGGTTGGGATGTGAAGATATTAACAATAGAGTCTTACATGAAAGCACTTGTTGAAACAGCTGCCTTAATGAATTTCCTTTGAAAGGGATGGTGCCCACCAGGAGCTCATAAAGAATGATACCCAGTGCCCACCAGTCTACAGTCTTTCCAAAGCTTGTCATCATGATTATTTCTGGTGCCATGTATGCTGGACTACCAGACCGCTGTAGGAGAAAATGGATGAGGACAAGAAACAAAAATGATTAATACGTACAACAATACACATTTAATTAACAGAGAGAAGAAGAGATGAGACAACAATACACATTTAATTAACAGAGAGAAGAGAGATGAGACAACAATACACATTTAATTAACAGAGAGAAGAGAGATGAGACTAACCTTGTCACTAAAAAACTCCTTGGCAAACTTCTTCAGGTCCTTTTTGTCAACTGTCATGTTAACAGGACCAATCTTAGCCAGTCCAAAGTCAGCCAACTTAATGTGGCCTGTGGAACTGATCAACAGACTGCAATGGAAAGAAGAAGAAAAATGTCTTATTTTAAATTAAACACCAACTCCAAAAGTTAAAACTAAGGCTGACTGAAAAAATGTCAATGTTGGGAAAGTTTCTGTAAATCCTGCTCTTATTTCAAGAAGACAGTAATATGATGACAAAAGCTTTTCTGTAATTGACCATTTGCTAAACCCGTCCTCTGTAAAACAATTGTCCAGTCATAGCTAAGCAACTATAGATGTCAAATCTGTCAAATTTTGAATTTCCAAAACTAAAAACACAAGATTAAAAATGTAAACACACAATGTTTTTATGTGCTATGAGCTGCAATCATTAGCATGTGTGGCTTACTCCCTACATTTTTAACAGGGCGTTGCAACATAGTTACTGTGATATTGGGGAAAACTCATTAAATGAGATAGCACTAGATTCCCCAAATCTAACTTACGTCTGGTGTTCTGCAGCACGGTTATGATAGAATGAATGGAGAGTCTCATCTTATATTTTTCCTTCTCATACTTACTGTGTAATACTACAGTTAACTTTCTCTACAATGTAACAAATGAACGATGCTGCGGCTTTATTTCATTTCTTCTCGACATGGATTAACACCTGCTGAGGATGTTAACCCTTTGCCTGAGACATGCTACATTTTCCAATTCATGGAACTAAGATTGGCAGCATGGTGGGGTAGTGGTTAGCATTGTTGCCTCACAGCAAGAAGGTCCTAGGTTCAAATCTATATGAGGACTTGGGACTCTCCCCTTGTCTGCGTGAATACGTGAATTGTAACTCTAAATTGTAAATTGACCGTAGGTGTGAATGTGAGTGTGAATGGTTGTTTGTCTTTCTATGTGGCCCTGTGATGAACTGGCAACTTGTCCAGGGTGTACTCCGCCTCACACCCAAAGTCAGCTAGGATAGGCTCCAGCCCCTCCAGCATCACTGGCATCACTTTAAGGGAACTGGTATGATTGTTTTAAATGATACCCAGCTCTAGTGCCATGTGAGAACAAAAAACCTGACATACCAACATTAACTCAAGAGGGCAGGGCTTAGCAAATTGTTACTTAGCTGCTTGACAGAAAAATTAAAAAATATGCATGATGTTCTTTTAATGGGACGGGTTGAGGACTCACTTCTCGATTTTGAGGTCTCCATGTAGGATGCCGTAGCTGTGGATGTACTCCAAAGCCAAGACAATCTCTGCCGCATATGTGCGGGTCAAGCTCACAGGAAGAACCTTCATGCGTTCAAGCAGGCCTTTACAATCTCCACCTACAAGGTCGGACGGAGACATAAGAGCAGTGTCAAATCAGATGTCATGGTTAAGTCTATTAGGGTAGTCTAAAGACGAAAGAGGAATAGTTTAAAGTTGTACTTGATACGTAAAGCCTTAGTGAGCACTACCAGTGGGTAATTAACCAGGCATGACACTTGTTTATACATGCATGACCAACGTCCTTACCTTCTGCATACTCCATCACCATGCACAGGTGTCTGTTTGTCTCAAATGTACAACACATGGGGATAACAAACGGGCTGTCGATGAAGGTGAGTATGTCAAGCTCCAAGACTATCTGGGGCTCTGATTCCACGGTCAGCTGTTCGATGCTGATCATTTTCATCGCTAATTTCTGACCAGTTTCCTTGTGGCGCACGAGGTTTACAGTTCTGGACAAGAGGGAAAAGGAAACGTGAGCAGTTTCTTTGACTGAAAATATCTTTTTATAATTTGAGCATAAAATACTCCAGACCAACAACCAACATCACATGGTGGTTTCAGTGTCTTCTCTACTTTGACTGGACTTTGTAGTGTCCAGAGAACACAAATAAAGCCTGTCTCACTCACCCAAATGAGCCCTTGCCAAGGTTCTGAAGTGTTTCAAAGTCTCCCATGACTGGTTGTTTCAGAGGAGGCCTGCAGGCCAAACGGGTCTAAATCAAACAAAGAAAAGTTATGGATGTAAGTAAATAAAGAAAAAGCAAAAAGGTTTATAAGGTGGGAGTGAAGTGAAAAGTTCAAGGAAAGAAAAGTCAAGAACAGCAATCTTATTTTTCACTTTACTGCTCGGACTTTTTCACTTATCCAAATGGACAGTGTGTTATTTTTATTTTAACGTCACCTTTAGTCAAGTTCAAGACAAGAATGAAATTAAATCTCTGTGTCTTTTTTGCAGTCCATAAGAAAATTAATTGTAGTATGTTAAAACAAACATAACATGCAGCTTTGGTATCATAATGCATACAAGGGCATTGGGCCTATTACACCTATCTATACTTGTTGGTAATAAAAATAATCTACACAAACTGACTCAACCTAGAGCCAAACATTGGCTTTATTAAGCCAATGTGTATTTCAGACTGTAGAGACCTCTTTTTTGTCACTTTTTACTGGGTTGTGTTTCTAATAACTACTTGTTTGTGAATATACTGACAATTGTTTGAGAGTGGGTTTGTTTCACAAGTTACAATGACAAGATCATTCACTCTCAATGTACAAATGTGTGCTTAATGCTAAGTTATCATCATAGATCATAAGATCTCAAAAATAAATTAAATTGTGTTCAAATTCCTGCCAAATCTAAGTGATGCCTCTTTGTGGTTTCCAACTGAATTGACTGGGACAAAAAAGAAAAAACAAACAAAACCGAAACAAAACATTGAGACACACTTACCTCATGTAGAATCTTCTCCAGTTTATCCTGCAGCTCTAAGAAATACTGCAAGCTGGCCAGCCCATTCTGGATTGCATTATCACAGTCTGTGGTCAGCCTAAACAGCTGGAGTTGAATGAATTTCAGCACAGTGGTATCCTGGGACAGGCCTGGGTCCAGGTGCTCTTCCGCTGAGACCAGATGGTTTGATTCCGGGGACTGAACAAGGAAGGAACACAGGTTTTAAAATAATGGTTAGAATTATTACTTCTGTTCAGGAAGGATCTGAAATTAAAGATCTGTGAGTAGAGACACTGATGTGAACTCATCAGAAACATTTTAAACGTATTTTCAAATAAAACACAGGGCATTATGAAAAGGTTAACAATGGCAGTAAATCACTGTGGTAAAGTTGCAAAGATATTCACAGATTTGAACTTGGAGGATCAATAACTCACTAGTGAAACGTTGTCAAAACACAAACGATACCTCTTTTGTACCGTAGCTAGACACCGACCTACAATGTAATGTTCAACAAAAGAAACCATCTTCTCTAATCTGGACAAATAACATTGGTCTGTATGAGCAACAGGGTGCTATGCATGGGTGTTTCTCAATATAAATTCCTAAAATTATACAAAAGCACATTTGTCCCAACTAGCTGCTGTAGTATAATTACCAGGAGACCCTTAATGTTGTTTTGTTCAGAAGTTGGTGACACTAGTGTATCAGAGTGAAGTTATTGATTTTTCCCCCCAGTAAAAATTCCTCAAAATTTTTAGACACTGTAGATGGTCCCCCTGCACACTGGTATGACAGACGGCTGCTCATAAAGACCAAGGCTATCCGTCCAGATTAGTGGACGGTACCTTTTGATGAAAATGGGATTGTAGGTTGTTGTCTAACTATGGTACGAAAGAGGCGTCGTCTGTGTTTTGACATCATTTCACCAATGGGTAATTGATCCACGAAGTTCAAGACCAAACAGTAAAGTCTTTCAACCAGTAAACAGTATATGAACAGTTAAATGGATTATAAATACCGTAATTGGGTGATGGGACATGTTTTGTAAGTGTTCAGCTTTATCCAAGATACTGAGGGACTTGTCTGTTTGAGGATGAACTTAAAATACAGGAGATAATTCTGCGCGGCTGAATAAGACCATTCTGATGCAAAAGACATCAAAGGAGAGAATTCTGCGCTCCTGACTCTCCATGGCGACATACTTCAAAGGAGAGAATTCTGCGCTCCTGACTCTCCATGGCGACATACTTCAAAGGAGAGAATTCTGTGATAGATTTTTAAGAGGCCTCAGAGTCAAGTTAAGCTGTTGCCATGGAGATCCATCAAAACTAGACTCTGGAGATGATTCAGCATTTTTGTACTTTGTTTACATTGTCTTAAAAGTAACGAGTGTTTGATCTATACCAAGATAATTGTCAACAATGTGGGGACATTAAACGTCATCACACTGAACACAGAAACCCGTCTACCTTAGGCCCACACAAATTTCAGCACAACCTGCAAACTTACTATACAAATAGTTGACAAGTGTTGCACTATTTGCAAAACACACACACAAGAAAATTAAGGTATTAACGGCACCAGAGAGACACGAAATCTGCAAGCAAATAGTGTTGCCAGATCTGGCATGAGAAACAAGCAACCAGGGCCTCATTTATAAAACTAAATGTAGATTCCATCCATCCTAAAACATTGCCTGTACTCACAGACCTCAGAATGTACTTATGCAAGATATTCAGATCTATAAAACCGTGCGGCGCACACCTGTATGCACTCCTCTCTTCAGAAATACCCACCTGCAGTGAATTGTGCGAGCATGATCTTCTCGTCATCCCACTACTCCTCCCATTGTGGTCCCACAATCGTCCATAAATGGTCAATGCTAAAAAGCTCATGACTATGCTGACGTTTTTAAGGAGTCTTTGTTGACTATCAGCAAGGGAAAGATGGAAAAGAGTGCGCATGATTACTATCTAATATCTAATATCATGAGTGGTGAAAACAATAGGCTGAATATGTGATTAGATTTCAGCGGTGACCGTATTGTTTCTGAGTGGTAAAGTCCAAAAGTCAAAATGTATTGAAAAAAGATAGATAAATTCAGAACATGTTTTTATGTAACGAAATAGTCTGATTCTGTCCATATTTGTTGGTTTTTAGCCTTTCAAAAACAACATTTTTACTGTGGACAAAACACACAAATGATAAGTCTCACCTCCCGACCGATCCACAATGCTGCCATTCAATTAAAAATGTAACTACATAAACAATCCTCAAATAATTCGACCCATATCTGCATGCAAAGAAAATTAAATTACATTTACCTGTAATCCCTGGCCGCCTCTTCCTGGAGCGGCTGCTGTCTTGTCTGGTCTTAATTATCCTGTATGGTCTGGTCAACGCAAACACTGCTGTCACCCATCCTGGACAGGCCTGGTGGTCCAGCCAATGAGACTTTTTAACCACTGGTTATTTGCTTAATTGTTTGTTTATTTGGTTAAATTAGTTGGTTAACTGAGTATTTGATTGGTCCATTATTTGTTAATTTGATTTCGCTATTTGATTTCGTTATTGGAGTCATTATTTGACTTCATTATTTGATTTCGTTACTTGATTTTATTGTTTGATCTCATCTGTTGATCTTCTGTTTATTTGTTGATTTAGGCCTACTTGGTTAATTATTTGGTATTTTGATTAGACTGTTTGAGTAACGTAATTGGTAAATTCATTTTCTTATTTGCACTGTGATTTTAAGGAGTTCTTTGCCACCTTTTTAATATTATTTTTCTGGCAGGACAGGCGCAGTGGGCGTAGCGAGAGGCAGCCTGGCCCTTGGTGGTGGTCCTCTTCACGGTCCCTGGTTTAGTTTTGGTTTGGTTTGCGGTGTTCACGTGTGGTGTGTAGATTTTGGATCCCTTCCTTTTTTTTGGTCCTGCTCCCTTTAATTCGTTGTGGCTACTTACCTAGTTTAAATAAAAGTGCATTTTAATGTTGCATTGTTTAATAAACTCATATGGTTAAATGGAAATCTGTTCTCAGGCCTACTGTGTGAAACGAACCTGTGTCCTTTTAAATTGATTGGAGATGCCCAAAACTATTTCCTGGGGCGAAATACCCCAGGTGGCGTTGTTGGTACAAATAAAACAAAATACAATCTCCTCCAAACACGCAACAACATCCCCCTACTCGCTACAATAGTCTGCATCACTGCAGGCGCTGCCCCGATTCATCTATCAATCTCCCGCTCCGTTCTTCCCTCACTCGTGAACAAAATTCAAGACACATGAGCATGTTCTGCATATCTACAGTTCAGACTAATAACACATAACCTTCATGTTTCATGTCTTCATCACTAATAGTGAAATTCAATTTTCAGGAAAGAAGTGGTAAAATTCTGCCACAATTGACAAAAGCCATGCATTCGGAAGATCCAAAGGTCATCAGTGGACAGGAGCAGAGTGTTTTGTTACTCATACTGATTCTGAAGAAAGATCCTGGGAAAAAGTTTAATTTTCAAAATTAAAAGAAAAAAAATCTTAAAATTCACCATATATCAAAAGGGAACTCTAAAGTGAGAAGCACATAAAGTTTTGTGAAAGAATATTGAACAGCTTTTGAGTTATGACCCTGAAACCCTCATCTGAGACAAATCCCACTCACAGACTGAGACTTAAGTCAACTTGTAACCATGGAGATGGAAAAAATATAAATGACTACAGTCCTATGTTAACCAGCTATTTATACAATTGATATTTGGCAGGTGATGTGCTGTGGGTTTTTTACCCACTGAGACACCTTTCACATTACATATTCAACTAATTCTGTTAATACATAAGAAATCCACAAAAGGAATGAATAGAAACATTTATTTTAGAAAAGTTAATGACAAAAACATGTGTATTAGGTCTCTTTGACAGGAACCAGAGTGATTCATCCAACTCCTTCATTCATCTCAAACGTAACCAGACGGACCTGAGTCAGCAGGAAGGCTTCACTTCAGTTCAGACAAACTTTGGCGACGGTCGCATCTCTAAATCTTCAGGTGTCGTCAAGGTCATGTATGTTGCTGCTGTCGCTCTCGTTTGCAACCAGCACTTCTCTGTTCTCATAGGTCCAGAAGCCGTTGAGGTCAATCAGGATGCTGGTGACTGTATCACCCTGGCAACTGTTCACCAAGTCCTGGAGAGTGATCTTATAGGGGTCTTTAGGCTTCACCATATCAAAGATCTCATCCTGAGGAGAAACGATGACACCAGAACAAAGACGAGAAAATCACTACGGCTTGATTAGACCTTCTGTCAGCCAAAAGAAATGGAGGTCTGACTGAGATGAACCCTCATTAGCTATGTCAAAGACATTACACAGCTCTACATAAACTGAAAGCAGCATTCACTATCTTAAAAGCACCTGTCACATTGTCACACACTGTGTGTGTGTATGTGTGTGTGTGTGTGTGTGTGTGTGTGTGCGCACCTTGACATCCTGGAAGGAGACAGGCTCCTGTCCACGAAGTTTAATCTGCTCCTGAATGGCCTGTAGAACAAAGTAACATGACAGTCAGTGATAATGTGCGTTATCTTGTGTTTCTGATCCTCATCAAAATACTAATTTGTTGATTTAAGGGTTTTAAAAATTAAAATTACAACTGGTCGCTCAAAGAGACACAGACGAGCTGCTGTTTCACGTGGCGCTAGTGTGTCTGTGTGAGAGACGTGCAGCTGATACCCTGAAGAAGTAGTTGAGGGAGAAGACGTTGAGGGATCCTTGGTTCTCCATGTCCAGAAGTTTAAAAATATACTGCAGCGCTGCTGGCTCCTTCCTGTTCTCCAAAGCCAATACAAAGTCTAGATAGGTCTTATAGTCCTGAGACAGAAGAAGAGAGACACAATTACATAGAATCAATATCCAAATTTTGACAAACTGCATAGAAATCTAAAATTATGCATGAAGGAAAGGTTTAGAGCAAATCCCTGCAATTCTCAACACTTAAAAGTAATTTAGATGGAAAGCAATACAAATGCAGTTGGTTGGTTTGAACGGTTTGATGTCTCTAAATTAATCAGATGCTGTGAGCTTCACTGTTGCTCAGTCGACCGCCTCCAGGTGATTTTGGACTGATGTGTTTAGACAGCGCTCTCCACCCCCGTCATCATAACACCACATGATGGATTAACGTTTGAGAGAATGATGTTCATCCAGAAGCAATGAAGACATTCTTTCATTTCTCAGCCATCTGTATGTCTACCACAACTCTCTCACTGCCACCGATTGTACCATTTCTCCGTCGTAGGTGAGACACTCCTGAAACACTCTGTCCAGGAAGACTGAGGTGAGCGTAGCTGAGCCGTAGCGTGAAAGCTCCTCTTTGCTCAACATGCCGTTGTGGTCCATATCCAGGGTTAGGTACAGGCCTATAGACACAAAGAGATGAAAACCCCCCCCCCCAGAAAAATCACACTTTCTCCAAGGCCTTGTCGAATGTATGAAACCCATGACCAAACTAGTCAACTAAGTCGTTGTGTTCATTATACAGTAAGTGGAATAACAGTGAAAATTAGACAGCACTCAAAGCACAAGCCTCCACCAAGGCATATCAGTTTTGATCTGGATTAACACCTAAATCTAATGGATTGTTCCTGATCCTACCTCTCAAACAATTCATCAGAATCCTTTCAGAGCTTTTTGAGTAATCCTGCTAAAATACAGTCAGACAGACAACCCTGGCAAAAATATAGTCTCCTAGGTGGAGTATTTCTTATTCCCCTTTTTGCTGAGGAACCATGGAGGTTCCCGCACCTTATGTTGAAAACCACTGATATAAAGCATGGTGTATAATAGAGCTGTGTATTAGCAAAAATCTGCGAATCTGATAGATATTACGATACAGCGGGTAACAGTTCAATATAGTGAACTGTACTATAAGAGGGATGATGTATTTTGTTGTATTCTTTGTGTTTAGACTAGTGATATATGTTTAATATCACAAATAATATCACTAAATAATAAAATATTGTGATACACAGGTGTATTGATATTTTCTTACAATATATATTATGTTGGAATCACAATATCTAATCAGCAGTCCAAGACTGGAAACCTGACATTGTCATGTAGCCGTTTTCTCACCGTAGACGCGGAGAGCGGAGGGGGCTGAGAACCAGTTGGACTCCTGACTCTCTTTAGACAGCTCCTCATCTCTCAGCTGGGAGCACGGAGGGAGAGGCAAAGACAGCGAGAGAGGGGAGAAGTGTGTGATGATTATGACTTCACAATTAATTCATGGTCTCTTATATCAGGTATGAAAAAAAACAAAAAAAACAGATTCAAACAGATCCAAAATGACACATCTTTCGAGAAGACTATTACAGTCAGTCCTTTAACTGACTGCTGGGAGTATAGAAGCCTAATAAATGTATAACATTACAGCACATGCACCTACTGACTGCAAAGTGATGAATTAAGACAGCAGGAGGGGCTGTGAAAAAAAACTATAGATTTTAACATATAAAGATTGAGAGCTGTGAGTGAGGAAAAGATTCTACCTCCAACAAATCGTCCAGAAAACTGCAGGCCAATATATCTTGGATTTTAATCTTTCCTGAAAAGCAAAGCAAAACAAAAAACATTCACAGATATTACTTTTTAAAAATCCCAGGTTCCTCCTCTGGAAGTGTCTGTGTACCTATTAATCAGTCTCACCTGTTCGTAGGGGGTCGAGGAAGAAAAAGAACTTGCGAACTGCGGTGCAGACGTAGAAAGAGTAGAAGGACTTCTCCAGGCCGTCCAGCTGAGGCAGAGTGGGGATCAGCTCCAGGATGTAGTTCTCCAGATCCTACACAGAATGATGAGTTTCAACTTTTCCTAATTTTTTTTTTTTTTAAATCAGCACTACCAAAAACCATCTTTTTTCTCTACTAGCAAAAACACTTGGTGTATATCACCAACCGAGGTTTAGGGTCAATGAAGGAAACGCTTACCGACTCTCTGAGGTAGCCCTGTCCTGCGACATCGTACAGACTCAGACCTATCCGGGTCTGATGCAGCCATACTAGATGAACACAGAAAACAGAAATGAGCAACATTAAGTGACAATGTATTCACCAATACAGATAAATCCAGGTAAGTAAACATGGTTTGTGGATGCGTGGGTACATTAAGGACACCAGAGAGACAATAAAGGTCCAGACCTTTCCTCATGACGTAGTTAAAGAACTGCATGATGGAGATCCTGCCATAAGGGTCGCTGTGGAGCAGCTTGGCGTACACTCTGGCTGTGAAGAATTTCCTGAGAGGAGAGAGAAAGTTTTACTTTTCACTGCGTGACTCTAATCAATCTGAAATCCAGATTTGACCTCTGATCTTAAGTTTTTCCCTCCAGTTTTCTTGGCCAGATTTTATTCCTCAAGACTTTTTAAAATTCGACATCAACATCAGATTTCACTTTCCTTTGCCAGAGTGAAAACTTAATATTCTATCCCTTTAAAATTTACAGAAGACACACATTGACATCTTAACATCTTAACATGTTAACTATGCATCCTCTTACTGGTTAAAAAGGCCACAGATTGATTATAGCCACAGAGTGCTTATGTAGCTTGGTTTGTTTAATGTGACCGAATGCATCTCTACAGTAACTGGAATGTAGTAGAGTGGAGCTCATACCTCAGTCATGCACATGTCTGTCTAGCTCTTACAATAAAGAGGTTAAACAAATATCACCCCAACAAATACATATTTTGACTCAGCAGATCCAGGTTACATCACACTATAGACACAGTTGGAAAAAAGATTATTGAACCCCCATTGTTTGTTAGGTTTATTGCAAAATAAATTATTTAACAGCTGTTTGCAATAACCAAATCACACAATACAACAGGTATTCCAAGTGTTTTTCCCAAATCTAACACAAAATGCTTCTTTAACTGACTACTGCAGTCTCATAAGCGTCTCTAGTATTTTTTAGAGCACCCTGCTCTGACCTGCTGCAAACGTGATGAATAGCCAGACACCGGCTTCTGGCAGCTTTCCTGAGGATCCTTAGCCCATTCCTCATGGGCAAAGGCCTCCAGGCCTCCATTCCAGCGGTTTACATGATGCAACCACCTTCTTCAAATCCCACCACAGATCTTCTTTGGGATTCAAGTCAGGCAAATGTGACAGCCACTTTAGAATGATCCAAGACTTCTTCTGAAACTAAGCCTTGGTGGGCTTTGAGGTCTGCTTGGTATCATTGTCCTTATTAAATGTAAGCTTCAGCTTACATTTTCAGCTTTACACATGTCAATACATTTTCTTCAAGGATTTCCTGATATGATTTTCCTGATATGCAATAGAATCCATCTTACTCTCTAATGGTTGATCCATCCCTCTATCCCCCTCAACAAAGTGTAATTGGTTTTTGTCTGACCCATGCCCAGCTCCTTCACAAATTTATGTAAAAATTGGTACAGTAGTTTTAGTACAATTAGGGAAAATGCAGAAAAAGTACAAGAAAGTTACAAAGAAAAACATCTCCTGGATCCATCCTTAAATCCAGATTCGCACCAAAATGTTAACGGGTTCTTTCCTGGCCCATGTCCAATCCTTCCACCAAGTTTTATGGAAATCTGTTCAGCAGTTTAGGCATAATCCTGTTAACCAAACCAACAAAAAAATGGACAGGAGTGGAAACATACCCTCCTTGGTGGAGGTAACAACCTTGAGAGGTGGTGATCACACTTTCACTGCAATTAGGATTCTCTATGTGCTTTAGTCTGATCAGAGTATACACTTACCCAATCAGGAAACACACATGTCAGGTGGATATAAAGTCAGACAGGGGAATTTCCATAATAAACCTTTGGCACAAACAAGAACACACTGAACTATCAAGATAAACCTCTACTTCCTGTTACATACTTGGACTTAGGCCCGGCCTTCTCCCCAACCTCCAGGTAGGCTTCATAGCTGATCATAGCCTCCTCTCCACTCAATGGAGGCACTTGGTGCTTATCGAGCAGAAACCACAGATTCTAAAGAAAGATGAAGACAGAACTAAGCAACAGACATAGTGTGCTATTTGTGCTGAAGAACTTCATTATGTTGTGTTTGACAACTTTTAAGTGTGAGTTTTACCTGTAGTTCCTCATTATCCAGGAGTTCTCTGCTCTTCCTCTGGAGAAACACGGCTCTGGATTCCTCTCTTAGTTTCTGAAGTAATACTTCATCCTCTGCAGGTAGCTGCAGAGCAACATCATCATCATCACCTTGGATAAGTTCACTTCTGCACATCATTACATAGCAATCCTGTACTGAGGCGCCTCACACTCTGCTGGCTATGACACATCAGTATTAATACGACCACCATCATTATATTGCATAGATCACTGCTATACCCTTCTGTAATGAAAAAGCCTCACAATCACTGACTACCTGTTCAGGAATACCTCAAGTAAGCTATCAAACACTATTGCTAACTGCATTTCACCGGTTCACAGGATTTAGTCATCTGTGTGGTGCCACCATAAAAACTACACGAAAGACGTGTAGAAAAGGGTTCACGTGTGTCATGTATTAAATACCCTGTAGTAAAATCGTGGGATGTTCTTGTAGGACGTGTCTCGGTCGCCACCTCCCTTCCACTCTGTGTAATATTTGGTGAACAGCTCAGTTTCTTCTGCTTTAATTTCCTCATCGCTTCTCGTATCTGTACAGCAACAGGAACACAGATCAAGAACAACCTGGTATCAATTAAATCTAGTGAATCCAAACAAATGTTAATGTTGCCTTGGCTAACAGCTAACCAACAACTTTCAGTGGATTAGCCAGCTGTCAATCTAAAGTAGCAAACGTTAGCCAGTAATGTTAGTATACATTTTTCTCACCTTTTTTGGAGTTTGCTAACCTCCTTTTCAAAATATCCGACCAGTGAGGCTGTTTTTCTTTAGCCATACCTGCTTCAAAATGAATATTTAATTCATCACTACGACCTTTCCAACTAAACAAAAGTACCCAAGCTAGCCAAACACAACAATGTCAAGTTGCTGAACGAAAAATAATGTTTTTTCCGGTTTGAATTTTTATATTTCAAAATAAAGGTTGTATGCACTTGGTAAAACGTAAACTCTGAGCAGGGGAGTGCATGTTTTGCTTAGCTATGTATTTAAATCAAATAATGACTATACAGTCATCCCTGTAAACTTTATAGCCTCATAGCCTTCATCACAAAGCAAATAGCTTTTCCGGTTCTTTCTCTGGTTAGCTTTTAAAACTTGACTCAGCTCACAAACAGAGCTGTCGACTATAGATGACGTCATGTGTGCGACTCAAGTCAGTCATGCTTGTCCATGAAGTTATGTGGAGAGAAAACAGACTGTTTTCGTTTATTAAACCTGGACATCGTTGGGAAGTGCGAATCTCATTTAAAGGATTAGAATGACCTATAGCGCCAACGAGAGAGTGATAGTTATACTTTAGTAACCACTGATATTTGGAAACAGCAATGTCAGGTGGGGTGCTCGTTTACTGTTTCTTCATTTATGTAACTAACAGTATTGGTAGTTTCATGGTTTGCAAATAAGTGTTTCGATAGTTTGTTCATTCATTACAGCTGATTTATATGTGAATGTAAAGTTAAGCAATAAATAATCCACATTAAATTCTCACAAACCCAGAGGTTAAATATCCTAACATGAGCTCCAGCTTGATATTAAGAGTCAGAATATGCCAGAAATCCTTAAAGGCTTTCTTTCTCCAAGGAAGTCTGTCTTTCTTCACACTAGAAACTTCTTTGGGCAAATCGTTGCAACTGCCTCTCTCAGCCCGTTGTCTGTGCACCAGAAACAGCCCAGGTAGCAGACAGACAGACGGAGGGAACAGACAGCAGGGGGGAGTAAAAAATACATTTAGGGTAAAGGAATCATGGGATGAGGCTGTGAATGGAAGAGGTAAGTCCTCTCTACGACAGATGCCTTCCTTCCCCAAATCTGTGTTCGCTGCTGGGACGGCAAAGAGGACAGCAGAGATGCTGAGGAGGAAAGCAGCTCCGGTCTCTCGGGATGAGGAGTCCGAAGGGAGGACAACCAGAGGAGCAGGTAGGGCGTTCTAAGTGGGCATCGTTTTCCTCTTACAGTCAAATCTTTTTTTGGTTTAACATGCAAGATTTCAGACATGACATTTTGTGCAGAAACAAGCCAGTTATTTTTGACAGGCACGTTTTGCGAAGTTATGCCTCTTTTAAGTCCAAATGAATCCTTGAAAATGATTAGGAGTCATTGCTTCATGTTTCACAGGGAGGATGCAGCCTCCTGACCGACCGCTCTCTGCTGCTGAGTGGAGGAAGCTAAAGGAGTCTCTGGGAGATTCGCAGCGCTTTGCCGTCCAAATGATGTGTGTTCTGTTCACCTCTGGGGCCGAGCTGGATATCGCCAAGTGAGAGGAGGACGAGTGTCTCTGTGATTTTGAAAATATTTTTAGGCCCAATTTTCCTGAAATAGGAACATTTACATTTACATTTACAAGTTTATGTTGTTGTGTCCAAGCACAATTATTTTAAATAACCAAATAGCAGAAAATATAAGCAAGTCAAGTGCTATAAAGGTTAGAGAATCAAGCATGTGTATGTTACAAATGTGCCCTGCACCTTCCTGTCACAGGTCCCTGCTGACGTTTGTGGTCACGGAAACAGGGACGCTGTCTTATGAGCTGCTACTACGATACCTGACCCTGTGCGTTAGCAGTGGCCACGATGCAGAGGTGTTTGATGTATATGACATTATGCGGGGAAGTTTCCCTTCTCTGGATACTGGAGCCTCCAGCCTCTTCATCAAGTCCTTCAGCCGGACGTCGAGATGGAGGGAGGCTTTCAGCATCCTGGATGAGCTTAAGAAGGTGAACGGTGTTTTTGTAGAAAACACCTTTAACTCCTATTGTAGCTGAAGGAGATGACATCCCTGCTCGATCACTACCTGTTTTTACTTTCATCCTAACAGGTCTACAGCCCATCACCACGCAATTATGGTGATGTCACCTCAGCCGCGATGTTACACGGTGACACGGCCACTGCCTGGGCTCTTTACGATGAACTGATTGAAAAAGGGCTGAGCCCACACGAGGAGACCTGGGAGGCTCTGTTTAAGGGACCGAGGAAGATTGAAGAGGACAAAGGGAAGGGGGCTGAGCTTGTGTCTCAGTCTGAGCATGAGGAGAAGCTGCTGGAGATTCTTCTTTACATGAGGAACAACCAGATCTACCCCAAGCAAAGCCTCACCAGCGCCATCAAGGTCTGGTTTGAGAGGTAGAAGACTGATAAAGTTATGCGGATGTACATTTTATCAATTCCTAAATTATGAGTGGCAGTTCTTTCAACTGTGGCAAAGTTTTTCATTATCATATAATTTGGCTAGAAACTTTTATAAACGTAAAACCCACACATGGATGACGAGATACTACTGTATGCAGTCAGTATTAATAATTATGGGGTTAAAAAGTGCTGCCTTTAAAACCATAATGTTGTCATTCAACTATTAAGTTTGACCATTGTTGTTGCTCATTGCCCGACAAGTTGTATACAGATATGGCAAAGGCTTCTCTAAATACATTTTAGGTGCTACTTTCAGTCCTTCCTTTTCCTCTTATGATGAAAAACAAGATAAAATTGCACAGCAACATTGATACCTCTGGTAAAGTTCCCTTAACAAGATCTCATTCCCTTCTATTTTTATCCACCTCATCCCATTTCTCTGTTCTCCATCTGTTTCTTCTTCCCTGTTGTCAGTCTCAGGGAGCAGAAGTGGACAGGAGGATGGACCAGCGCCAACTTGAAGTAATTCCACCACCTCTTACCTCAACATGAATCTTAATATCATTTTTCATGCATATTTGTGCAAAGCCAAAATGATGTTTTCTGTATGTATTCATGTGTCATTTATGTGCGTTTAGGGGTGTGTGTGGATGCTGTGGCTCTGAGTTAGAGTCCATCCAGCTGACGGCTGAGGAGTACCAACAGCTGAAAGACAGAGTGATGGCTGACATCATTCAGGGACGAGATGTTTTTAAGAAGACTACACCGGAGGTACACACACACACACACACACACACACACACACACACACACACACACACACACACACACACACACACACACACACACACACAGAACAGAGTTTCCATTGGTTGTGAAGAAGTCTGAATGAAATGATTCAAATCTAAGGTCATAAAGCATTGAAATATCTTAAATACATCTGTACTGGGACTAGAGGGCAAAGCATTCATGAGATTATAAATTGGCATCAACAGATTATTTATTTTATGATATTAAGTTTTGATAATTGATTTGCACGTGCAATTTGTAAATTAAATGTGATCTTCATGTTTATGTTTTATGTATTTTGAGGCTCATATCTCCGTAGTATGATAAATGAACTGTCTAGCTCTCTCTGTAACTTTTGCTAGATGGCGTCATTGACACATGTAACACTATAGGCTGTTTAGATTACAGCTTCAAAATTCAACTACAGTGTAATCCAGTTAAGAATAAAGGTAGACATAAAAAACAAAAGTTATAAGCAAGTTTTCAACAGTGATTTCAAAGAAGATACATAACCAATTTAAATGCAAAGCTTGGGAGGAAATGATGTAATAAATGTGAAAATTGAGCCTGTATGCTGCAGTCATTTATTTATTGATTTTGTTGTTGTTGTTGTTTTGCATTTTGATGTTGCATTTCTAATGTTCAGATTACAATGCATAATAATGGTGCGTGAGTGTCGCTGCAAGCTCATGTATGCAGGTGCAAATGTGTGTGTGTGTGTGTTTTAAGCAGTCATATTATCCATGTCAGCACAATGAGATGGTTTCATATCAGCTCTGGAAAGTCCCTGAATAATTACATTGGACTTCCTCACCATCTCTGTCCTCCCTCTCTTGATCTCATTTGCTCTCTCTCTTTCTTTTACTTTTTATTTTCATTTTTATTTTTCACCCTTTCTCCATCATACCCAGACATATTCTCTACACTTCCATCATCCATCAGTCTTCATCTCTAATCCTTTTGCCGCCTTCCCAAAATACATGTCCCTCCCACACCTATAACAAAGCCAGCGTACAATGTCAAACCTTGTTGCAGAATTAATTTTTGCCCCATAATGTGTAGGTGTGCAGCCTTATTGACTGTGCATGTTTGAAGTCCAGGGGAATTCACAGCAACCTATTTCCATCCTATCTAAAAATGAAAGCACGAACAATGTTCACGTGCTGGAGACCTATTCTAAGCTTCAGAGCTACTGGCTCTTATACAGTGTTTCACACATTGACTAGAGTGATGAAGTGTTGATACTCAACATATGATTAAAAAATATTAATCAAATTGTTTATTGACTATTGGCTGCAGTTTTAGGTGCTGCAGTTACACTAAAATCAAGTTTAAGGCAGACATTGACTATTTATAGTACAATTTGTACTTACATTCTGCATATTGGCACCATTTAGAAGAAGTATTGGACTGTGAAAATAAAATGTGACAAAATGTAGTGCATACAAAACAGCTTTAGAGACAGTAGCCCCACTTAAATCTTGTCATATTAGTCTGAGTGTAATCCAAACCAAAAAGTGTGGTTTAAAAGTGAAAGAAATGGTGAAATAAAATTAACTTTAACTTAATTATATCACAGAGTACTATAATGTCAGTGGAGCTGCCAGCTGGCTGTTTGCCACCTCAGTAATGAGGAGGAAAGGGCAAGTAGATTTGATTACTGCCAGTCCTGTAACCAGTCAGTGAGAAAACCAGCCAACCATCAGACCAGTGGACTCACAGGTGTTCAGTTACGCTCCTCAGCCAAAATAAGGAACAAGCCCCTCATGTTGTTTATCAGAAAGTTCTGCAGAGTTTTCTGTATATTCCCAGTACTGCATATATTTAGTCAGACATTTAGTCAATTACTGTTAAACTGTCAGCTTTTAAAGCTGACATCTTTACTGAAAATGAGCAAGTTTGCACTTTTCCCAAAATGTACTTTAACATCAAAAATGTTTTATTTAGGCTCACGGGATAATGAGTGAGAATCAGATGAATGGTTATAAAACACACATGCTTGTTCAATGTAAAGACAGTTGTAGAGAGCACCTGGCTATTTGTGAATGAACTATTGCTCCAGGCTGGTGCTACACTAAACTACTCATTTTATATATTAATATTAGAGCACATTCTTTCCTCTGCTTTGCCCAAATAAAGAACTGCAACATTTCTTAGCTATGATTTGATGATTACATCATATCTTCCAGTCGTGCAGACAAGATAGCTCTAGGGAGGGTAACATTTGTTGGACCAGACTGAAATATCACCTAATAACTCCGTCTGGATGGACTGACATGAAAACGTCTTTTCCCTTCGGGCCACCAGCAAATCAAATTCATTAGTTATTCAGTAAAATATCTTCACATCTATGAGATGGATTGGAGAGAAAACTTGGAAAGAAATTCAAGAAGCCTTAGAGGATGAATTCTAGTCAATTTGGCGATCCCCCTTTTCCCCTCAAGCAACACTATTAATGTAACAATGCCGTTGTATTACTGTATGTGTTTGGTTCTATAGATTATAAATACGGTAAGTATTGCCTGATAAATATCAACATTGTCACTGCTAACATGTCTCCTGGAGGTATTACCTTTGGTTTTTGAGTCTTATTGTTTTGTTAATTGTTGTAGTGAAAACTTCAAGTGCACTGCAACTCCTGCACAATTCATCATCATCCTTTTTGAATTGTAATGCATCTCTAGAAAGCCTCTATTTGCATCTATAGACTTGATATAAAATACCCTGAGGCTTTACGGTTAAATAGCAAAAAAAGCAGTCGTATAACACTTGAGTGTCAATTCAGGTGTTGTTGTACAATTTGACACTATAATTATATCAGTAGCATGTCTTTATCTCTCCGTCTCTATTTCTGTCTGTGTGTCTGTTCAGGAATTGGAGAGGTTCAAGACATTCGTGAAGAAGAGGCCGGCTTTTGATGTGGTCGTCGATGGGCTGAACGTAGCAAACATCAGCAACGACAAAAGCAAGCTGTCAGAGATGGTACAAAAACACAACGATGCACACACATTCAAAATGTGTCTAAAAAGAAAGATAAGAAGAGTTAAGTTAGATATTCGATGGTGCTTATTCAGTATCATCTCTGCACTTGCACACACACACAGTTTTGCAGTCTACCTTGTTGTGGTTTCTTCCTCCATGTCTGTCCATCTCAGGGGCTTTTATGCCTTTTGCAGTATGACTAACCCTGCAGTGTGTGTCTTGTGTGTGTAGGAGGGGCCTTTATAACTTGTCAGCCCACATCAGTCAGTCTCACTGATTTAAAATATGTCACAAATACGTTATGTGACTGCAAGACCAAGAAAAGTACAAACAGACAAACCTTTTTTTCCTTATGCAGTCATCTAGTTGATAACAAAGCCAAATGAATGACTAAAATGAATGTAAACGTCATAGAAACATACATCGCGCCACTGACGGAAACTTTTATTAGCATTTCTGTGTGAATGAAAATCAGAGGTCAGTGACATTAACAAGGGTTTTCTGCCATGAATATCGTGAGGCTGTACTTCAATTCCAACACGCTCACAGGGACAAAGCCAAAACGCTGATGTTCAGGGGGTAACAACCAATCCACAGTACAATGTGCTAATATTAACAGGTAGACTATCTCAGCTTAGCATGATAGCATACTAACATGTGCTAATTAGCACTAACCACCATGTACAGCTGAAGCTGTACATTTGGTCGGAAAGAAAAGTACAAAATTGAATCTGTACATAATGATGGCGCTACATGAAGGGTCACCAAAGTTATTAAAGTTAATTCCCAGGTATTTATTGAGACGCGTCACTTAAAACCATAGATGTCAAGCTTATGGTGGTGTTTTAGGAAAATAAGTCAGCGGACGATCAAACTGCTGGACTGAACGACCGATATTGCCATTCAAAGAGCCACGCTACTAGCATGGTTAAAAAAAATTATCCATGTACCATATACCAGCTTTTTAAGGTTGGATAATATCATATTATGGCATTTTAAGGTCTCCCCCGGGGCCCACAGAGGCACCACAGCTCCAGTAAACCTCTCAACAATCAATTCCCCAGATTTCATAGTTCATCTCTGATTTAAAACGTCCTGTAATTTACTTCCTATGTTGTTGTTGGGCAACTTACCAAAACTTATTCTAATTTGCTTGTATTTCTCCACAGCTTATGGCCTGTAATACAAACCACCCTAAACACACACACACACACACACTCAGTGTAAAAGCTTGTCTTATAACTTTGTCCTGTAGGGGCTACTGATGGCATCATGGGAAGCGGTTGTGTATTCAATGGCGCTGGCAGCCACATTGATGTTTGTGTGATTAAATATTGATGTATCCAAAGTATTGAGGTTTGTCTGTGTGTTTCAGTTGTTGGCAGTGGTGTCAGAACTGGTGCGTCAGGGCCGGACGATACTGGTGTTGGGGAGGAAACACATGCTGCGACCCTCCAGATCCTGGGAGAGACGCAACATGGACCTTATACAACAGAAAGCTCATTGCTTCTTCACCGAAAACATGTGAGCACCTGATTTAAAAAAAAAAAGAATTGTATGGAATGTACCTCACAAAAATACTCTGTTTATTTACAATCTTTTTGTTCTTAGGAGAACTCATTGATTCATTTTATGAGTTTATCTCACACATTTTCTATCTATGTCTGTCTGTGTGTCTGTCAGTTCGGAGGATGACCCCTTCTTGCTCTACGCCACTTTGCATTCTGGGAACCACTGTCAGTTTGTCAGTAGGGACCTGATGAGGGACCACAAGGCCTGCCTGCCAGATGGAGCCACCAGACGGCTCTTCTTCAAATGGCAGAGAGGCCACCAGCTGGTAGTGACTGGATATGTCGCAGCTGGCAAGAGAGTCCGATTTCTGGTGAGGATGAGGAGGAGAAGTCGGGTGTGAGGGTTAAGAGTCAAAGAAAGAAGCTTATCTATTGTGTTTGTGTGTTTAGAGTATTCCCAGGTATGATACCATCGTGCAGACTTCTGCAGACTCGTGGCACCTTCCCTACGACGACACAGACGACAGGAGCACCTATGAAGTACCACAACGATGGCTATGTCTCACCAAAAAGCACTGAGCAATACAAAAATCATATGCTTTGATTATGACTGTGGACTTAACAATAAATCTTCTATAACAAATAACTAAGTGTCGTGTAAAATTTACTTTGAGCCCAAGGAAAATTCAAGAGCACTTGAAATGTCCCTCAAGAGAACTTGATGATGTATACATATACAGTATCTTTTATGTCAATGGTAATCATACAAAGACATGAGGAGATACTATGTAATACTATTATATATATTAAATATACAGTATATCCTATATACTATGTAAGGAGATACATATATCTATAGCAGACGGTACAGCCTGCAGACTCAGATAAGAGGGGCAGTGACCTGGCCACTGCTGCCGGCCTGCCAACCGGAGAGCGTTGAGGATAAAGGCCGAAACACTCAGTGAAGGTTGGGCACCTCCTGATGACGTCGTCCCGGACCAACGCATACAGAGGAAGCAACCAACTACAACCAGTCCCCCACCCCCAACCAGTTTTAAACACACAGAAGTTTGTGTTTCCGTCTCAACACAAAGCATGTTGTCAGATTTTACAGCTGTCATTATGACTGTTGAATCACTGGTGAAGTACATGATTTGTGGTGAGCATTTCTCTCTGTCTTTGTCACGCATTTTTTTCTCAGGATACCTCAACAGTTACGCATTTGTTCAGAATTACAGCTGACATTGTCTGTGTTATGAGTGGCATGACTGGTAATTAATGTCTTATCCCACTGATGGTCAATACCCAAACTTTGAGGCCCTTGAATGGTTGAGTGTTAAAAGTTTCTGTCAACAATAATTATCAGTAAAACAAAAATCCCACAGCTGTTTGTTGCCTTTTTGTCATATTACTAATGTTCTTAGCGCTACATGTGTGTCTGTCAACAACATTTGTCAGAGCTGGAAGGAAGATGAAGAGTGTGCAATTTTAGTCAAGGTCCAACTCTTTGCAGATGAACACTGCATTATACTTGTCAGAAACAATATTTAGGTAAGACATGACCTGTTGTGAGTTGTAAATGGATGCTTTGTAGTAGAATAGAAAACATACATTTTAACCTGTTGTATTACGAAACTGGCCACAGCAGCCCAAAGTCTACCTTCTTCTTCTTCTGTTTTTTGGAGGGTAGCAACCAGTGTTGAGCTGCATTACTGCCATCCACTGTTTTGGAGTGTGGACCAGAGTTATCTACCCAAAAAGAAAAGGAAAAAGACAGTCTACTACACTACAACTACACACTACACTACAGCAAAACTACAGGGGAGTGGAAACCAAATTGTTGCAGCCATTGAAGGAATTAAAATATATGTTATGGATATAGTTATACAATCAGGGACGGTATTAAAATAATAGAATCTGATCTGTTATTTCCAAGTTCATTTTATCCAAATTTGAAAGTCAATTCCTTGAAGAAAAAAAAAGAATAAGAAGTCAAAGTGAAGAAACGGAATATGTCACCTCGATCTAAATTTAATGTTATATCTATATTTTGCATATTTTGTGTTTGTTGACAGGCCAGGAGAGCAGCTAGACAAACACACACATATAAAACATTTCTAGAAGGTCCAACATGTGCTAAACAAACAGCTGCTCCTCTTTGGTTTTTCTTGACAGTGTCAAATGTTTGTGCATATACACAAACTCAAGCTCACTCATATGCTGCTCACTGATGTGGACAAAGGCTTTCATTCACTCCCTTAACAAACACAAGAATCCCTCATATATTTATACAGTATGTTCAGTCTTTCGACATAATTTGACATCAAGCTTCTTGCCGTTTCCAAATGCATCTATTTCTCAGATGTGACGTTTCATTGACTCTCCTCTCCCTCCTGTCACGCTTCTCAACAAGCCTCGGCAATGACGGCAAGATTCAAGTGGGTATTTTTCTGAGAGAAAGAAAATGATCCTGGCCATGAGTTAAAAAACTTTTCTTGGATAAAACTTGACAAGAGGGATTTCAACGAAACATGCAACTCTGATCAGATCCCTTCACTCCGGCTTTTAAAGTCTTGCAGAGCTATTTTTATGCCCCCGCCAAAGGGGGCATGTAGGGTTACCCTCATCCGTCCATTTGTCCTTAGATAAAGGTGTGGTCTATACACATCTACTAAAAACAGGTGATTTTCATGTCAGTTTGATCACATTCAGGTTTTTCTTTCCAGTGGTCGGGGCATCTGTGTCCTTGGACACAAACATTGTAGTTACAATTTTAGGCACATTTGAACTTCTATGATGTTTTTGGTCATTCTGCTATGATCTGTCCCCATCAGCACAAAGCGAAAGTTTTTCCAGTCGCAGGGGAATCTGTGTCGTTGGACAGACATTCAAAACAGATAAGTTTTGTAATGGAAATTCCCTGAAGCTAAAACCGGACATAAGTGAAGGGTTGCATGGTTGAATTTGTGCGTATGAGCTACTAAATCTAGCACAACAAAAAATACAACCCTTACCTTGTGTGTTTGTTTTCTAGAACTCTGTTGGAGTCACCACAGGTTCCTACCAAATGGACCAGAGCCTGAATAAAGATGTTGGACATTCAAATCTGTCAGGCGAGTCTAAGGCTCCTTGATCGCTGATGGTGTCAGTCTGGATGGAGCTCCGCCCAAATGACTGAAGTTGATGAGTATGACATGAGCAGATTGGAAGACGGGGTGTGGTCACACCAAAACAGCACAGCACCTCTGAATACCTCTGACTGTGTATGGACTCGGTTGTATTTCAACAGTGCTTCCAATGTTTACTCAAGGCTGCTACAACATGCACCTCCCTCATTTTATTCATCTGCTTTTAAGTCTCCACTGTCGCAATTTCCAGGATGTTTATGCTCTGATGTACTTTGTCATAATGGGAATGGACGTCATTGTTACACCCCTGTTTGTCTGCTGATGTCAATGAGAAGTCTGTAATTATTTCATTCTCTCCCTTGTGTTTTCATCCTCCTCCCCTCTGCTGCTGTTGCTGGAAATCGCTGCACTTTTATTAAACACAATATTTTTATTGAGCAGTTTCCCTATCTCATTTTTTTTTTTTTTTGTATATTGATGCTTGCGCTGGGTAAAGTCTGAAAAGTCTCTAAGTGCTAATGTTTGATGTGCTAATGTTGTACAAAGATTGCATATGTGGAGATATTTTATATTTAATCAATAATAAGCAGTATTTCACATTTTTAGCCAAGGCGTGGATAACTGGTTCATTGGGAAGAATAGTTTATGGACTTTACACAGGAATTCAGACACAGAGTCATGCAGTTATTGAAAATATTAGTATTTTGTACAATCACTCATATTTACAGCCATTATAGTGTCAATTATAAAGGGTGAAGTTGTAACTGAAATTTGTAGAGCAGTTCTATACATTCATAGAAGTGCGTAAGTGTATCTAACTTTGACATTTTGATATTTATTTAAGCTCAATTTCAGTAAAACTCCCTTCCTCCCCCGCTGCCACGAACTCGACTGAAACATCCTGTTACTGGATGGAGATTCCCTTCATTGGAGGAAATAGAAGCTGGAAGAACAGCTGAGTGTCCTGTTCCTGGGAATTTCCTGTTCCTTCCCCCTGATCTCCACCCTCCCAAAAACTTCCTGATTTACAGGACTGAGCAATCAGTCGCATCCCGCACACATAATTTCCTTCTGCCTCTTATCACACACTGGGAGGAACTCGGCTTGTCACCAGTTCCTCCTTCAGTGGAAATGAGTTTTCAGCACTTGTCTGAATGACTGGCTTTATTTGAAAATAAAGGGCAGCTGCTCAGAACCATCCAGGACTAATTGCAATTTTCCAATCACATGCCATGTGTTTCCCCTTCATGCCACCCATCCCAGTCTCCACAAACATCCTCACACAGGTTTGCTTCTGTTAAATACGAGTGTTTTAATTTAACTGGAGTGTGCTGGACTGTTTGCTGCCTAACATATACAACCTGCTCAACTGTACACATTCACAGCTTCCATAAAAAATACATCTTTGTATGCACAGGATTTACAATATCATACAACAGAGCTGTTGCAGGTACATCTGTGGATCTTTTTGACAAATGATTTGCAGTGTCCACAAAACAAGAAATCCTCTTATCGTCCCATGATAATGCGTCATGTATTCACATCTCAGCCTGTGTGCTCTCATGCAGCATGCATGGAGAAGACTCATTGGTTTATTCGGCCATCAGTCTCTGTTTGATTCTCCTTTGCAGCTGCCTGTCCATTGGTTTTGTCAGCGGTCACGCCTGCACTGTTTTATCCACTCTGTCGGCTCATGTGACCTTATTGCAGGAAGCAGCAGACATGCTGAGCCATTTCTCTTCTCCTTTACCGTCACCTCACAGCCTCTGTAACTTCCCCTCTCCGTCGCTCTTTTCCTGCTAATGTCCATTCCACTGAATGTCATCATAACCCACCTTCAAACACACACAGAACAGAGTTATGGTTACACACTGGCCACAAAGCAAGTCTTAAAGCGGAAGCTCGGATACAGATATATGTATCTACCTCATCATCAGACTCCTCGTCCTCCTCTTCCTCGCTGTCGTCCGATTCGCTGTCGGGCAGCTCCCTCAGGTCGGGTTTGGTCAGCGAGAACAGTTCTTTCCTGATGTCGTCGTTGTCACGACCGTAGGTGAGGTGGTAGGGGGTGTGGCCTCCAGAGGTCAGGAGGTTGGGGTCTGCTCCTTTCTTCAGCAGAAGTTTGACCAGTGACAGATCCTGCTGGTCCACGGCCAGGTGCAGCGCACTGCGACCGTTACGCTGTTCCTATAAGACAAGGAGAGAACAACATTTTATTAGCACCAACGGTAAAAGACAAAACAAGAGAGCAGGGTGTCTGCTGGGTCTCAAAATGACTTATAACGACTATTAGTCACTGTACTTTATTTTGAAATGTACATATCTGTTCATGAATGATGCATTTATTCTCATTTGGTGTGTGTGTCGTTTACCTTTGCATTAATTTCAGCTCCTAGATCCACCATATTCTCCACCAGTGAGAGGAAACCCTGAACAGAGGCCAGGTGGAGGCAGTTCTGACCTGCAAAAAAAACATGAGGGGAAGAGTTCAACCAGACCCCTCATTTTATACCTGCAGTTTTCTGAGAAATCCAAAGGTGGGTCTATTAGATAAGGGTGGACTGATATTGATCTGCCCTGTTAGTACAGATTACTAAAGGATAATGGACTTTGATATGTGACCATTTCCATTAAATAAGACAAAGACCTTGTGAAATTGTGGGATTTCACAAGGATGTAATGGCATGAATGACTAGGGCATTCCCCTTGGCTTGCTTTAACGTTTCCTTCCTCCTAACCATAGTGTTCAGGGTTAATAAGTAACAGAAATTACACTTCCGTTGCCCATCGCTCCATTTTTTAAATAGCAGTTAAGGCCAGCAGGAGACTGACCAGTGTCTGCTTCCATGCAACCAATTTTATTTGGATCCAACCTCTGAAATATGCCTGATTTGTCTCTCTCAAGGTTTTGCAAGCTCATGCATTATTCTCTGAGACAAGAAAATACAGAAAAATGCAATGCAATCTCACAATGTTAAATAAAGTATTAAAACTAATCCTGTATCCACCCCTTTACCCTGATCCACACCCAAATTTAATGTGTTCTATTCTGGCCCGAGACCCACCCTCCCACCAAGTTTCATAGAAATTGGTTCTGTAGTTTTTTGTGTAACAAATGGACACAAGTGACAACAAACTAATCTTACAGTTTATCTTACGACAATTCCTACACTTTTGTTCCCTAACATGCAAAACACATAAACACACAAATGACTTCTTTATCAGAAATGCTATAAAAAGTCAAAAGAAAATGAGTCAGAACCACATCAGAGAGAGAGAGAGAGAGAGAGATAAGCACTTCTCTGGTCCTGCATTCTCACCATGATAGTTGCAGGCAGCCATCACCGTGTGCAGATGCTCCGGCTGGCAGTACTGTGTGATGACGCTGAAGCACAGCAGGTTACCATGGCGACAGGCTATGTGCAGAGGCGTGTCCCCGCTGTCGTCCACCAGAGTGGGGTCACAGCCGGATAACAGGAGGCGCTGACACACGTCTGCCTGGTTTGTTATTACTGCTAAGTGTAGAGGAGTCTAGGATGGGAGGAGGTTAGGAGAAGACAAGTGAGTTGTTGAGTCAGGAGGTAGTTTCATGAGTCTTTATGTGATTATAGACATAGTGTATTAATTTTTTTATTTTATTTCAGTTGAGTCTAAACAAAATGGAGGTGAAGATGAACACAGGTAGATGTTAAGATTCTTTTTTTAAATCCTCCTCAGGGGTGGCTCTCGCATACCTGTCTCTGGTCATTTTGTGTGTTGAGGAAGTCTGTGTTCCTGGACAGGTCTATCATTGTCCTGATATAGTCCTTGGCCTCGTGGATGATGGCCAGATGGAGCAGCCTATAGAGATGGTAGAAGGAACCTGTTATAATTCACAACACAGCCAAAGCTACAGGAGATAAGGAATATTTCCCACGGAGAAACCAGTGAGACTTTATCATTTTTTCAAGTAAATGACAAATAAACCTACCCCTGATTCTGATTATTCAACAGTGAAAACATGGGCTGAAACCCAATGGTTCTATGACAAATGTAAGGTTTAAAATGCTGAATCATAAACTAGATAAATAGAAAACAGAGCACATGTTTACATTTTGGTAAATCAGGTGCAGGATACAAATAATTCATATTTAGAAATCTGCCCCGAACCTGCTGAACATCCTATGTTTGTGTTATATTGAGAAAACACAAAAATGATCCCTCTTGATCTATTACATAACAAATTATGTAATTTCTATGCAATCTGATGTAAAAAAAAATAAAATAACTGCTGATGACCCCGATTCCTCTCTGGGACCACACAAGGCGAACCACTGCTCAGAGACCCCCAAAAAACTTTGGGAAAGGGGGTCCAAAACCAGCCACTCATATTAGCACATTTTGCAATGACAACTATAAACCCCTTTAAACCTCCCATGAAGGTAATTTATGCACCCCAAACCCTTCTAAGTGGGGCCCCTTAATGGAATTCTTTGCCTGCCCCCCCCAGAGTCTAGGACCACCACTGCCTCTTCTGCCATGCAGAACATCATTTATAGCGTGATCTCTACTTCCAGGCGGATGAATTGCGTTATAACAAAAATAACACTGCAATGACTCTTAATGTTATTCCCCTGGTTTTATAATAGCAGTAAACCACAGGAACCTGTTGCAGAGAGGAGTTTAGCCCTCAGCCTCCACAGACGGGTGTTTATATAATTTAAATGATTTTCTCTATTTCTTCTTCGGGCTTCACGGGAGCGCGCGTGGGTCGGATTGCTTGGCGGCGCGCCTGGGACTTTCCCAGCCTGACCCGCGGCCATAGTAGATTCCATCCTGATAATGGCCTTTTGTTTACGTCCAACACCGTGTCCGACCACAGCTAGAACCATTATCCAAACCGGACACCCGCTGCGTGTATTTTTAAACACCGCAGCACAGTTATGGGCTCTAATGCTTTAAATTTAAATCAGTTAGGCCAGGGCCTGTGAGCAGTAATGACAAGCTAGAGGAAAAAACAGGAAAGGGATCAAATTACATCCAGAGTTGGGCCTAGCTTGTTCAGCCTGACTACAAGGCAAGCTGTTCCTGCACTTGATAAATAATCCCATTCGTGACTATGTAGCATCTTTGCCGCGCGGACTTACGTGTCTCCGTCTTCTGTGGTTTGTGTTTTCCATTCGTGCAGCTCTCCGGTTACAGCTGGAGCTTGTTTGTGCTGCGGCGGCTCGCATTCCACCTGGAGCCGCCGTATCTCGGCTGCCACAGCCTGGTACTCCTCCTCTTTCAGCGAGTCTAAACCGCTGTCGAGCCGCTCCTCTGTCGACTGAGGCGGCTTCCCTTCTTTAGTTTCCCGACTGTAATCCATTTGGTTTAATATACTGGTCCGGTGAAGGTCCATGACGGTCTGTTGTCCGTGACGGGGTGCGTTTGGTTTTCTTCTAGCGGAGTTGTGCAGCAGGCTGTAAATGCCCTCTGTGTGGAGGCTGCAGTGGGGCGGAGCTAACAACTAGGTGGGGGATTTCCAGAAAACTGTCACTTAGAATAACACAGAACACAGATCGCTGGCTCCAAGAGGGGATTTCTATAGAGGCACATAAATACACTCCTCAGTTTGACACTAGAGCAAACTTATATAGCAGGGTATATTCGCTGAACTTAAGATACACATTTATGCAGTATTTTCTAGAAATGCACTTCTAGGTCATGACAGAAGGAAACCAGCCACATCACTGCTGCAACAAACCAAATGTTAATTCTGCAAAAAGGGGAACAACAAAGTCAAGGAAATCAGAATAAAGAAATTATACATTTTTTCTATTTTTCCCCTCTTATTGCATATGATGCATGAAAGAGTTTCTGTTTTGACATGAGTTAAGATAGGATGCATTGAAAGTCCTAAAACTGCTCCCTTAATAGCCTGTCCCTGCTGAATCAGTTGAACTCAAGTTGCTCAGCAGCCGTTCTGCATATGAAGGGGGGGCTGCAGCCTGCACAGGGGCCTCCTCCTCCAAAATTGAGAGTGTGATTACAATGTGATTCCAGTTTATTTCAAATAATATGATCAACACAGGAACAAATCAACAGGCCTGCAGTGGAGTTCCCCTGACATCCTCAGAATGTGACCCCATGGTCAAGTTTGTTCTTAAAGATATATTTCACTTTGATAAAACATTGACAGGTTTTATTCTATATGTCAGAGTAGCTCCTAATACATACTATGTGCCTCATGTCTGCTCTGAGAAATCACAATGCACATATATAGACTTCTTAATTTTGCTCACGCCTTGCAAACACAGAGGTCAGAGGTTGCAAACATTTCCTAACTGCTTAACATTTTTCCAACTATTATGAATGTGCTGAACGATGCCACAGCTGTTCTGTTGTGCTACAGAGGATTAAACGTCCACCTATTCCACCCCGTTGTCTCTTAATAACTCCTCATCAAACAACTCGTTCATTTACTTTGCAAATAAAATGGAAGGACTCCAAGTTCTCGCTTCACGAGGCTTTGATCTATCCTTTCAAAAACAAACACGAGTTGAATGTGATGATCTGGAGGCCTGAGGGAAACTCCAGGCGTGTTTTACCTGCCATTGTTCAGTTTGACCTGTTAGACGGCTTCACTTCCAGCACATTTTCACTGGAACAACTGCTGAGCAAAATATTAGGAATATATTTTATAAATATTCCGTCAACTAGAAAGCAGCTTCTCTAGAGAATATTGTGCACCACGTTCTAGATTTAGGCACTTAGCATGTTACACAATGTTGAATTAAGGATTATTCACTCTGCAACAACTGGAATTTCTACTGTAATACCAGTTTCTGTAAGAGGACAATGAACCATTGAAGCCACATTCACAGTTCACTCTAAATCCATATCATGTATCTAGACTGCTGGGCAGAGTCAGCCTTGAATGCACAGCGAAAGCAAGACCTTTGTTTGAGCCAGAATAAGGCAGATGAATGGAGGAAAGGAATGTACACAGAAGTCTGGAGGACTTTGAGAAAGAGGAAACAAAGCAGTTACACACATTTGCACAAAGCTTTAGGTATCAGCTTTACATTTGTGAATTAGTACCTAGAATCATTCACTCAATTTTCGCCTTTTACGTTATGTTCACTTAATCGACAAGACAGACAAACAGCATCTAATAAAGCTCCTGATGTCTGGAAACTTGTCCGATGAAACCAGCCTAACAAAGTGACAAACAGCTGATCCCTAAAACAATACAGAAGGTTGGAACCCAGTAAACAAATATCTCAATCTTTCACCAGCAGCCTCTCACATAGAAGGAAGTGCACACTTACGTAAGTAATGGATGCCCTGGGTTTTTTTATGTAATCAGTGTTTTTCAAGGTGTCTCCCAGCTGATTTTTCTGGGCTTTTCAAAATTGTACCCATCATCAACACTCACCCAGATCACCTATTAAAGGTTGGAGACTGGGTTAACTGAAAAAACACAGGGAATAGAAACTGAGATACTGTTATCAAGTCTCTGAGAAGCTCTGTCTTTATGATCATCATTGTGGTTTTAGATAAAGATTTAACTGAACGTCAATTAATTTATTACTTTGCCACTGATAAACTATAGTAACGGTAGAGCTTTGTGAAAAAAAGACTTTTAACTGATGGTAAAATTATTCTCCCTATGGTTTATACTGACTTTTATTGTATATGATGTCCAGTATTTGTCGGCATGCATGCATGTGTGCTTTTTGGGATTTGTTTTTTGTCTGAATAATACACGATGACAGTTTTTTTTAATGCTTACAGAAAAGTAACAAAGTAAGTGAGGTAAAAGAAACCCATGTTGTTCTTGGCTTCTTAAGTGTTTCTCTTGGTAACAGTAAGAATAATGAAAATACACTGATCACACAAGAGAACACATGAGAGAGGCGAAGAAGCAGGAAAATAATATTGGCTTAATGGATCCTGGCATCCAGTTTTGCATGGGCGATGCTGCTTAGTGCTTGTTATATGAAATAACAAATTAGTTTTATATCTATAATGAATAAATATTTGACTGAAATTAATTTCCAGTGCTAAATGTTATGCTTTATGCTTTATTAGTGAATAAATGTAAAGCTTCACTGTGACCTGCAGATTCTTTACTAAAGAATAGTCATTGTTACATAAGTGTATGTACAGTATCAGCACAGGTTTGCATGTGTGACAGCGGGAATCCCTGAACATACTGAACATAATCAGACAAGCCACGCCAAGAATCATGACGCATCATGAATCACTCGGTGAGCCCTACACAATAAAATACATTCAGATAAAGGGCAAAAGTAAAGAATGACTCATCAAATCACATTCTGAACATATGACTGTATTCAGACCAAAAGTATGACAGGGACATAAAACTCCCTGTGTAGTTTCACTGTTTTAAGTTCTCTGCTTCCCCTTCACTCCACTTCCTGCTTCCTGTACGGGATGACACACTGACTTCTTGTCTGGCAGACTTTCCAGAGTATTTACTGGAGGGTTTTTACTGTTACATGCTGTAAATGATGGCTGCTGCTTCAGATCACTCCAGAAACATTTCCGTGTTTCAAACAGAAGGGATTTAGAAGTATGCTTTACTGTTAAGAGCTACAAAGGAACATGAATTTTAGTCAGAGAAGATTATCTAAGTGTATCAGTGTATAAATATGTAACGTATCAATATGTTCCTATGGTGAAATATAACTACTAGTACATTTACTCATGAGGTACTTTATATGGGAATTTCCTTTTTATGCTCCTTATGCTTAACTACACTTCAAAAGGAAATATTGTACTTTTTACTTACATATAAATTAATTTATAAAAAACTACGCAACACATATATACTAGTTTAATACGTTTCACTTCCACCAGCTATTACATGCAAATACTGCTTACACATTAGCTGGTTGGTAACAACAAGGAAATATTATAATAAATGATATTATATAACAACTCACCAAACAGGGGCAGTGAGTTTTGATACTGTGCCATATTTTGTTGTTAATACTTGTGTTCTTTTACCTGAGAGAGAATATGAATCCAGAATGAAAAGAGTATTTTTATACTAAAGTATTAATGAATGTGTTTAAGTAAAAGATCTTCCACCACCACTCATGGAGACATACATACATTAAATATCTTATTAACCTGCTAAACCCAATATATTCCAGGGCCTGTAGATTTCTTTGCTTTTCACTACAGTTGTTTACTTTGCTGAGTTTAATGAGCTATTAGGGTTATGCTGTCAACAGTGTAGCATTTTGTTAGAGATGATTGTCAGTGATCAAACAAACAAAGCAGAAGGACAATGAATGGTGTAAAAAGGAAAATGTATTTAATTAAGTTCAGAAATCAATTTACTAATGTAAAAAAAATATAATATCACATAATACAGAGAAAAGAAGCTACAAAAATCAGGGCCCTAAACTCAAGAAGTCAAATAAACAATGAGGAAACTAAAGCTCCAAGATAACACAACAGAACTAAAGAGAAATAACTTTTCAAATGACACACGAAGGTATAAACAGTCCTAAAACAGACACACAGGGGAAAACTGGCAATAACACTAAACATCTGTCAAAGATATCTAAACATAACCAACCTATCAAAAGATATTTTACGAAAGAAGCAGAAATTTTCTTCCAACAAATTACGACAAAGCCAAACAAAAAGAACATTTTGAACATATTGAATATGAACCCCCCTCTTTATTCTCCTTATTGGAACCTTTATCCTGCTGTTGCCTGGACTTAAAAGACCGCCTTTTCCTGGCATGAGAATTTTTGCCTGAGGAGCTCAGTAAGAGAAAATGTGTGTGTTACTTGCATCATAAATGGCCATGTGATAGAATGTCGACTAAAATGTGTGACTAAAGTGTGTAAAATGTGAACCAAACAGAGAAATACTAACACTGGTGGACAGCAGCTGATCTGATTGTTTTTCATTCTTGAACTTTGATGAAAACAGATGACCTGTGAGCAACAGACAACCAATCACATGTTTCTTTCCTGGAGATCAAATTTAAAGAAACATGAAGTTGTTCTCATCTGATTTGATGAACAGTGAGGTTTTTACTTGGTGCGCAGACACCAAACCAGGCCATCCAGACTCTCAGGGAGAATGATCAGCTCTCTGTCTGCGAGGGGAGGAGGGAGGCTGCTGCCAGTCAACCAAGCTGTTTAAATACAGCACACCCGTGTCATTTAATAACAATATAATCCTCTGTTGGTCTTTGTAAAGACTCTCCACAGAGAGGTCAGAGGTCAGAGTCGTTCAGAGGAGTAACCCTGAAGCTGGTTAGGATTAATCAAGGGATCAATTGTCTCGTTCTTGGAGACTTCAGCAGGGTGGGCATTGGTTTACATCAGCCCCCCCTGTGGTAAAAAAAATGTATTTCTTCTCTTGTCCCTACAGTTGAATGTTTGAGCTTCACTGTGCAGAATGATTCCACACTTTTGTTTTCACATTGAAAGTGGTATTTGCCTTTGTTCTCAGTGACAATCTGATTTTAAGAAGATGATTTGTGGCTGCACAAATAGTTTGGAAGCAAATTGTGGTCCAACATTGAGCGTGCACAAGTGTGATGTGGAAACTTGAAGCCTCCGGTGCACAGCCACTGAGAACATACTTTTTACAGTGAGGCATGAGGCATCACGTGTCCAATTTGGACGTTTTCAAAAAATCATGCCAAACACACATGAGGGAGTTTGCATGTAAATCTAAACATGATCCGGTTTGAGAAAACAATCTCAACTCAAGGCATGTTGATGGAAGCAGTTGACATACAAGCTGAGTTGTTTTTTCAACATTATCTTTTTTTGTTTTCTCATTTTTTTAAACAGAACAGCCCATGGGTTAAATGGGGCAGCAATGTACAAAAAATTAACATACATAGATGCTCCCCCCCCCACATCAAAATACACAAAATGATTAAGTAAATAAACTTAATATCAAGAGTGTCTTGTGCTGAATATTCACTTATGATTTGAACACATTTTAGGTCCATCTGCTGATGATGAACCAGGGAATTTGCACCACTAGATGACGCCAGATGACAATTTTATTGCGATATGACTGATCTGCTGTCACACAGGAGTGCACACACTGAGGAGTTATATCATGGGGGCGTTCAATCTCTCAATATGATCATACGTTTGGAGCATGGAGCACAGGACCGATAAACTAGTTTTTGATGTTCTAATCACATCGGAGCTGATTTGATCGACAAGCATCATCCTGTTTTATTTTGTTTTATTTTTTTTTTTACTGTGGTTGATTTGGACAATATCAAACATTGTTTAAGCTCCCTATAGTGACAAGGCTTTTCTGTGGATGTATGAGAGAAACTTTTCTGTACAGCACAGGAAAGGCTTTGCTGCATGAAATGCCTAAAGAAGCGTATCATGGAACGATAGAAGCCTTTTTGTGACTGATGGCTGCGTGTTTGGATGAGGAGTGTGGACTTTTTTAAAGGGTGAATTTCACTGAAATCAATTTCTTTCATGAATTTTCATGTCTTATAAATGGAATGAATTAATTGTTAAGTTATATTGTTTATACTTTATTTTGTTGTGAGACTTGTTTTACATCTATGGCCTATAGCTACATAAAAGGCTAGTTTTTGCTTTAAATGAAACTCAAGTGCAGAACATAAACTAGACTGTCGGGCTAGAACCAGTGAAATGTCTCTGTTTAATAGGTTTCTTTATTTTTCTGTGTGGCTCTGTTCACACAGATGCAATCATGCACAAACAGCTCCAATCCTACAGTCCTAGTTAAGATGTAAACACGGACAGACAGACAGACAGACGGGTCAGCTGTATAACACTGCAGTATTTAAACGGCTTGTGACTGAGAAGCATAGATCAATAGTCATTTTCAGCAGTCTGGAGGATTATCCACCTCACTGCCCACTGATGCAGCTCAAACTAAAGACACACACACACACTTCATGTCCTCCTGACTTTCTGTGGATCCATATTTTTACAGAACATTGACTGAGAACATTTACTGAAAACTGCCTCCTCTGTCCTCTGTCCTGAAAGTGACATTTCATGATTTTAAATATAATATTTATTCTGAAGGGACTATTTTTATATTGAAATTGTGTTGAATATTGTTGTATAACAAAAACTTACTCCTATCTGTTTGGCCATCTACATGGTTCATACTAGGATGGGAAAAGGGACAGCTGATCATGCTTTTAAAATATTTGGTATGATATCATCATAATATAGTAGAAAGCCTATAAATCAGTCAGGTTAAGTCATAGAATGTCAAAGTTCTGAGAGAGTAATTTGAAAGAAATCACATTTGTGACTTTTAAGGTCAGAATTATGAGAAACCATGAAAAAATCATGAGATAAGAGAGATCTTTTAATTGATTTTTATATTTTCTGTCCATTTGTCAGTATCTTGCCTCAACATGAGTATTTCGTTTTTAGTCATTTCTATCATTTAATCATTTTTGTTCTTCTTCTGGCATAAATACAGCATGCTTTTATTCAGTAGGGTGAAATAAAGCCAACTGAGGCCTCAGTCGTTCACATTTACTGTTTCAGTCAGTCATGATAACAAAGGCTGGCCCTTCTAGGTTTCCTCTATGGGAGACATCAGCAGATGACAATTACAGTGAAAAACAACCAAACTGAAGCTTCGGGAAGCTTGGTGCTTAATTGGTTTTAGTGCTGGACTCTCCACCACCCATCTCATTTCTATTCCCCAGGCGGCCCCCGTAAAGCCAGAAGCCCGACCCTCAAGCTCGTTCTCACGCTCATCTGCCTTGATTGATTTCCAGGGAGGGATGCCGGCTGGCCTGAGCCCACTGGACGAGCTGTAGACCGCCTGGGCCACGTAGAGGAGCCGGCCTAACCCGGGGGGAAAGGATGGATGGATGGATGGATGCATCTCCCTCCAATCTCTTATCAGCCAGAGCAGCTTCTAGTGGGAGGACGGGTGTGAATAGTACATATAGAGAGAGAGAGAGAGAGAGAGAGAGAGATGATCACCATCTCCCCCTTTATCCTCCACTCTTTCAATACCACTCTGTTCTGCTGTGGAGATAAAGCAAAGGCATAATGCACGAGCACACGCACATGCAAACACACACAGAGAGGGAAAGCTATTCCCACCACCAACAAAGATAATCAGACACTTCAGCAGGACAAAAACGGTCCATTTGTAGGCTGCAGATATGATCTGTAGGCTGAGTCCCTGTCGGTGCTCTCTCTAATTACACTGACCCCGACACAGAAATCTGATCAAACTATTCCTCTTGAAAATATAGGTGCAAATGTACATGTTTGTAGAGTATGAGACAAGTGAGGTAACTTCTAGAAACTGAAACAGAGAAGCAGCAGAAGCTTACCATATAGCTAAAAAAATCTAATATGTTTTTGTTTATCTATTTATCTTACTTAACTAATTTTATTATTTACAATGAATTTTCTTGTTGATGTTGTGTTTATTTGGTCTTGCCAAATATATTTGCTCTTGTTTTTCACAATCATGGCACTTTAAGCTGCATTTTATGTATGAAAAGTGCTATCGAAATAAAGGTAATGATATAATAAAATTAAATAATCAAAATAAATTATTAAAATAGATTTTAAAAAAATTAACTAAAAGAGTCTCAATGGACATTATAATTCCGGACTCAATCTTTAGGCTCAAAATGAGCCCGCATTCAACTTGTAGTACATAGATTATAATAAACAGAAATATATAATTTTGAAGTCAATTTCAGTAATTAGTCTTGTCCTATTTCGTTTTCAAAATATAGACTGTAGGTCCACGTTTAAGCCTGATATTAAACGTCAAAACCTAATTAATTAATAATAATTAATAAGTCTCTAATTAAGCGGGTGGACGCTCTATGGGAGAAAACGCATCTTTCAAGAGCGCGCTTGTGCGTGCGAAAGAGAGAGAGACACTGGTGGGTAAAAACAAACACATGCACAATGCTCTCTCTCCCTCTCTCCCCCTCTCTCTCTCTCTCTCCCTCTCTCTCTCTCCCTCTCTCCCTCTCCCTCTCTCTCTCCCTCTCTCGCGGCCACTTCAGAGCTCCACTTGAAAGTGCGCTCGGGACAAGAGTTGTTGTTCTTTCCGCCTGGTGGTGCCACGCGCCGTCATCACCGCCATGCCTCGAGGATTCTTGGTGAAGAGGAACCGGCGATGTTCGGCGTCATACCGCTCACGAACCAACAGTAACAGTAAACCGGTACCGTATGACGGCGACGGGAACAACGGCGAGAACTCCGAAGTGGTAAAACCAGTGAAGGAGAACGATGTGTCCACTGGTTTCCCGCTTGGACGGCAGGATGGTCTGCTCCCGCTGTTCCGCGAGGCATGGAGCCCGCACGTGGAGTCGGCGCTGGAGGCGGAGGCTGACCGGCGAGCGCAGTTACCCGAGACCGAGGAGCAGGTGAGCGAGGTGGACGTTTTAACTCCTGATGGTGATTTCTCCTACTTCTTCTCACCTCCTCCTCCACCTCCACGCGACTTGATATTGGCGGAGTCTTGCAGCCCCGTTAAACCGGTGGGCACGAGACTGCCAGAGCAGCACGAGGACGTGGAGAGGCAGCCGTCGTTCCCCGGCAGGTGCCTGACATCATCCCCATTGTCGGAGTTACCGGAGCTTCCGTTCCTCGTGAACTCCTCCGTATCCGCTTCTATCGAGAGGCTCCTGGCGACCAGCGGCCGCCACGCGCCATCCCACGGCCACACTGACAAATACGACAAGAATATGGGTAATGCGCGCTTGTTCACACCACTGACACTGATGAAGCAGGAGCACCACCACGCAGCGAGAAAACCTCCATTCCTTGAACCGGATCAACGACTAACCAATAGCAGATACAACAAACAATCCACGGGTAACCCAAAGAAAACCAAAGTGAACCGGAAAGTGAACTTCGAGGACGAGGTCACAACCTCACCGGTGTTGGGTCTGCGGATCAAGAAGGAGAGTCCCGAGCTGAGGAGACAGCGAGAGAAGTCGTCTGCTCTTGGGAATCAGCCGCTGGGAGAGTTCATCTGCCAGCTTTGTAAAGAGGAGTACCCTGATCCTTTCTCCCTCGCGCAGCACAAGTGCTCCCGCATAGTGCGCGTGGAGTATCGGTGCCCCGAGTGCGACAAAGTCTTCAGCTGTCCCGCCAACTTGGCTTCCCATCGGCGCTGGCACAAACCTCGCCCGCTAAACAACCAAGGAGGGGAGACTTCGACGACCAAGAGCCAGCCGCTAAAAGAGGCACGAGGGCTCGTTCAGCACGAGAGGCAGCCGGCAGAGATGGAGGGGAAAGAGAACGAGCTGCGGCGCATAAATCAGCACCACGACGCGCTGGACAGCTCCCACATCAGGCGCGAGCCCTCCCTGCTGCTGCTCCACGGCCGGTCCCGGGACAGCCCGGAAAGTGACAGCCTCGCGCCCCCCCACTATGACACCTCACTTCATTTCAGTAGCCCCATTGAAAGCTGTCTGGACCTACACAAGCAGGTGAGAGCGGCGGACAGCCCTCCCCCGAGCCTCCTCTTCAACCCAGAGGAGCGCGCGGACCTGCCGCAGCAGCCGCCGCCGTCACTCCCGCATCCGCCTCTACCGTTTGTCCAGTCGTTGCCAGTGGAAGAGGAAGTGTTCGAGTGCCGGTACTGCGGGAAGAAATTCCGCCGACACGCTTACCTGAAGAAGCACCTGGCCGCGCATGAGGTGCCAGCGCGAGCGTCTCCGCCCGCGTCATATGGCCAGGCGCGCGAGACCAGCGGCGGACAGAGCCAGGTGTTCCTGTGTCACCTGTGCGGCGCGCGCTTCCCCACGGTTGAAATCAGGGACAAGCACCGTCTGTGGCACGCGATGAGGGACGAGTTACTGGCGGGAGCGCTGGGAGGAGGACTCAGACCAGACGTGTTCCACACGCCGGGAGAAGCGAGCGAACAGCAGCAGGTCTTCACGTGCAAACACTGTCCGTCCACGTTCTTCAGCTCTCCGGGCCTCGAGAGGCACATCAACAAGTCTCACCCCACCGAGAACCGGCAGGTGATGCTGCTCCAGATGACCGTGCGACCGTAGAGATGATCACTACAGAGAACCTGTGAACTGTGTTGTTTTCATACACATTGAAGTAGACATTTATTTCAGGTATGCTTTTGTTGTAAATTCGGAATGAGGCCCGTTTTGTCCGGAAAGATAAAATGTGTTCATTGTATGTTACAGGACAGGGATTATGCATTTTGGGTTAAATGTCGGTAGGTTGAACTGGAAACATCAGTGGTGCTGAAATTTGTACAAATACACCACCTCCCCTGTCCAGGGTACTGAAACCATGTATGCACACAACAGTGAAATCTAACAGGCTGTTTATAACAAACAAGATTCTAATACTAATATAAACAGTAAATCATGCTATTTATTTATTTATTAAGGAAAAAAGGACCTTTTAAACTTTAAAATACAATTTTCAAAGATATTTCTTTTATTGAAATAATTATAGGAAAACACTATCAAAACTTAATATTCTGTTAGTGTCAGGACACAAATTGAAGATGGACGTCATTATTATAGATTACATTTCTTAATCTGTACTGGCAGAGAGGATGACATCTTTTTTCTTATTACACCCTGCAGCCTGTAATTGATCTCACATAAAAACACAGTAACTTCACTGCTATAATAAACACTTAAAGAATGGGCAGACTGAGGTTTGACTGATTTTGATTCATTAGATTAACAACTCTTCATATAGGACTATAGAAGCAGTTTTCTGTACGTGTGACATACATTTAAACTCATGGTCAAAATACTCCTGTGGCAAAGTAATCGGTTACATTACATAGTGGTACAATATCTATAGCGACCTGTAATTACATTTAGAAAGAAGACAACTGGAGACAGAATCAATGCCCGAACTTCATTTCAAAGAAAATTTCATGTAAACTTAACAATAAAAAAAACAATACAACTAAAAAGATAATAATCACATAGACCATTATTTGCCTTTTATAGTAAATGTGCCAGTAAATGTCTAGCTATAAAATATTTTCATACAGAAATGGAACATTTAATGTTAGTACTGGTAGTAAAGTCTTTTGTCTTCATTATTATAAATTACTGTTGAAATATTTGCTAAATGCCTTCATGAAGATAAATGTACCTGTGGTTCTATGAAGCCTGTACAGTACTATTTTGATAAGTTTGAATGTGAAATCCATTCTAAATTGTCAATAAATGTTAATACAGTAGAATTGATACGCCCCCTGTATTGTCAGCTCAGTGTGGTTGCAGAGCTGGTGCATTTATATACACACACATATGAGTTGTTCCAGCAGTCGGTGGCATGAACCATTTATTGTCAGATTCCATCATCACTCGGTGTCCAAAGGAGACATTACACGTTTACATACTACAGGTCTGACAGTAACATCATCTGAGGAGTGTGTCTATGCTGCGATACAGCTGATCAACACATGCGGTTAGTACTGAACTGGTGTCATGCAGTATGTACAGTCAGTAGTTACATCAGCTTTGTCCCAGACTAATGTCTGGAGAATATCTCAACCTGCATCCACGATAGCCCACAACGTTCAGACTATGTATCGACACAGGCTCCAAATTTTTTTTTATTCACGAGGGGACATTTCTGTGGTTGACATGGCAACGGGGGAAATGGGAGCGACTTTTCAAACATATTCCGAAAGCCAAGATGTCAGACTTGGGTAAAAAATAAAGCTGAAAAATATGAAAATCCTGCAGACGGATAGTTCTCAGGCTGGTAGATATGACACTTCTCTTATGCTGAAAGGCTTTGGGTAACATGATTTCTTCTATACATTTTGGTTGCTGCTTATCCGGGTTTTAAACTAAACATGCATACATTTATGGAGTCAAACATCTGGGCTATGGGACATGAAAGCAGTATCCTGACTCCATAAATAAAGTGTAGTGTGAACAGGGTGTCGCTGTGTGGTGCAGGTACAGGCACAGAGTTTGGGATGTAGCCTGACCAGGATGTCAAAGTTTTAGCAAGGATTCACGGAGAAAATTGAGACGCTGTCATCTGTAGTCTAAATAGCATGTACACATCAGTCCCAGAGTGCAGTAGTGCTGCTAGACCCCGTGCCTCAACCAATCAATGGTGCGTCAACCTCAGCAGTAACAACTATGATGGCAATAATTTAAAGGGACATCTCAAAACTCAGCTGACTTCAAATATTTACACACTAAAGGAACACAAGATGAATTTGACGATGGAACATTTCTAAAGGTTAACAATCAACCCCCATGGAGGGGTGGGGGAAAAAAAAGTTTTACAATCCCCGTTCCCTCACTACGGAGAACCTATTGGCTGAAACAAAGTGTGTAAAAATTAAAGTGTAACACACAATACAGCTGTGAACACACTGGCTCCAAGCAGTGAAGCATAAGGTAACACCTTTAAGTCAGATCTCTACTTTCAGACACAGAGCTCTCATACTGTATGTGTGGGTTTCCTGAAGCAGGGAACAGGACATGGAAAAAGGAAACGATGGAGACACACAGACAATATGCCATCACACAGAAAGGGAGCCGTGGTGAAGCCATTAAATTATACAAGCTTATTCGATCTGTCAGTTATAATTGAGATGAGCTGAAGATGGAGTGTTGAAATGGTGTTCAATACATGATTAGTGCTGAATCTTGGACTTAATGCGGATCCCTTTCATTCAGAACTAGAACAGGGATGAGTCTAAATATAAGAACAAAGTGAAGAAAAAAAAACAAACATCTGCCATCTACATTCTCTCTTTTGTTTTTCCTCCCTCCATCCATACTAGGGGTGTGAAAATGAAATACCATAAACAGTCCACAACTAAACCAGCCTCACAAGACACCTTCAAACCATCAAAAATGTGGAAAATGATGGCCTAAAAAAACTTTTTCTTTTCCATGGAATTTTCCCTGTCTGGCTGTGGCACCAAGATTACGTACATAAACAATAAAGAAAAGCATGACGGCTACAATGGAATTAGCTAAAAGCTCATAGAGAATGAGGTTTGAACTGGTTGAGGAAAAGGAAAAATGTGAAATAGTAACTCTTGTAGTGTCGACCCATTTTAAGCAGATATGTGGCCTGAGGTTAAACCACAGTTTGGCTTTGGCAGCTATTCTCAAATTACAGTATATACACAACAAAAACCTCCTCACACTGTACACATTCTCATAGATATTCATATGTCTACTATATATATATATATATATATTTATACTCATACTCATACATATATAGATATACAGAATATATGTATATATATAGTCAAAGGAACAAAGAAACAAACTTGTTGTTGGATTGCATCAGATGACAGAATAAGGTAATTAAACATTCAGCAACATTCTTGTTCGGGTCAGAACACATTTTACAGTCAACTTAAAAAAAGGAAGGTAAATGCAATGAGCATCAGTGCTTGTCCACATTTTACAGCATGAGCAAAAAAACGAAACAAAAAAAAAGTGTGAAAACTAAAATGTATAAAACAAGTGCTTCCTCTTATTTACTTTCAAAACTCTTCTCGCTCCGTTATCGAAGACACATAATCCCTCCATCATTAAACAGCTTCTCACGTGGCTTCATCAAGGGGTCGGCTTTCAGCACCATACGTTCAAGGAGGGGATTTTCCATCTGGATTCAAACATGCAGAAGGTTTTTTTTTGGCTTGAGAGCGCTGCCACAGTCCAAAGTTTTTATTATGAGCAAATGGATGAGTTTCTATTTACACCTTATGAGAAGTGAATAGAAAGCGACCCCCGCCTCTATCTTTATAGGCCAAACAAAAAATAGGCTTTTACGTTGTTTTCTTTAGGCAGCAACACAGATGCATTCATTCTGATTCATTCTTTTTATATCAAAACGTTCTGTCTGTACACACACAGACTGACTATAGTACAATATACATCTTATCCAACAGTGATGTTCAAAAACACAGAGACTGAAGAGCCTCTGCTTTAGGTTCTTTGTTCTGTGGCGTGATTTTAGCACACTTGTTTTTTGCAGTCTTGATTCCACCGGAGTTTGTTCATTTTTAACATGGCACAGAATATTAGTAAGTAATACTGCAGCGCTAAGGCTGCACTTGTTCTACGGTGGCAAAGTTCAGCATGCTGCAGCACTGGTTCAACTGTTTTTACAGCAAATCTAGGGATAAATTCAGCAGCTGTGGGCAGTTTCAAAAGAAAGTTACAGTATAATACAGTCCACAAAATACTATTGCATGTGTGTTTGAGAGTACAAGTGTCTGATCAAGAGTTATGTACATAAAAGGCAGGTGTCCGATGAGAACGCCAGCATGCAGGATGATCAGTTTTCCTGTTAAGAATGAATATCAATTGAATCTATGTTATGTTTCATTTCTTGTACTTTTAAATCCAGATGCAGACAAAATTTACTCTGGAGATCTTTTGAGGACTCTTAGAGTAACATGAAGTGTTTGGACGAGACCACATAGTCTAAAGATGCTTAGGTCTTATTGGCCGATCCAGAGGAGCGCCGCAGCTTCATGGACATGCGACTCTTGCTAGTCCGAGGAGACATGGGGGACGCCGAGTCGCTCCCGGCCTCCCCAAGAGCCGGACTTTCTCCCCGAAGAATCTCTAGGCAGGAGCCTGAGGAGGTGGAGGATGGGGGGAGTGAGGAGGGTGGATGGATGGGGGAGGCAGGGATAAAGGAGAGGAGGTAAATATGGGCATAAAAGGACGAGGGGACAACAATAAAATTACATCGTACCCCGTGACGTTCTACTGAGTCAGTCTGCACACAGTCGTACAGGCAGGACAGACAGAATGACAGGAAACACAGATCAACAGACAGACTGACAGAAAGAAAGATGGGCATAAAACTCAATTTTCTCACTGTTTACTCTATACTGGGTTCATTCTCCAAAAGACTAGACTACCTAAGGTCCTAACTACACCAACGGACCTTTCTACATAATATAGTTAATGCTGCAGATACACTGCACAACTTAAGGGGCTGAAAAAAGCAGGAAACATGTATTTTAAGCCTCTTCCAGTGAGGCCCCTCATTAAAAGCTATGTTAACAAAGCTGACATCAAATGTTTAACACCTGCCTTTTACTATCTGCTATCGAGGCAACACTTTCGTCACAACCATTTAAAATGTATGATGTGCTGAAGTTACACAAACGGCTCTTTGTCTACATGGTCTCCATTCAATAGTCAGCTCTACTGAGTCGATGAGAAGATTAGATTTGAGTGGTCAGATGCTGTTGAAGTGATGGTCCTTACCTGACCGCTACACAAGATAAAGACATCCCCATCTGGTCTAAAGAGGACACTTAAATAGACCAGGGAAATGAACTAAGATGACTTTCTATCTATAAATCATACCATTCACAGCTAGCATGAAGAACCTTCTGCTTCAGACCCTTCCCCTTCACCCTGAGCTGGTTCAGGCTGTCTACTGGTTTGGGGACCATTAGATACAGAACACTATGCTCCTCTGGAGAGGAGAGGAGAGGAGAGGAGAGGAGTGAAACAGGAAGAGAAAGGAGATGAGAGGGATGAAAAAGAAGAAATGAAACCAACAAAAAAGAAGCGAAGTAAAGGAAAGGAGAGGATGGGGAAAGGAGAGGAAAGGAAACAAAAAGAATGGAGGAAAGGAAAAGGTAGGAAACAACAGCGGAGATGACAGGAAAAGAGGTGAGAGGGGAAAATGGGAACGGAAAGGAAACAATAAAAGAGGAGAGGAAATGAAACAAAAAAGATTAGTGGAAAGGAAATGATGGGAAAAGGAGGCGATGAAAGGGAAAAAAGGGGGAGAAGTAAGGGAAAGGAAGGAAAAGAAAATTAACATGAAGGAGAGAAGAAAATTAGGAAAAAGGTATAAAGAAAAGGAAAGAGGGGAAAGGAGCAGCCCAGGAGAGTGAAGGAGGGATGATCAGAAAAAAGAAAGAAAACAGATAAAAATGAATGAAAACAAAGACTAAGATGTTGCCACACAAAAACAGTTTGACACATTCAACAGACAGAATGGAAAGAAATGACAAAGACATACAAACAGTGTACATAACACATGCTCATATGGGATATATATAGAAAACATGTACATTATCATTATGATGCATAACATTACTCCCAACACTAAGTGACTTATTTCAGATTCATCGATACAAACAACTGGAGTGAAGAAGAGAGAGAACTTGTTAGTCATACATTCATACATGTGTGTGTGTGTGTGTGTGTGTGTGTGTGTCTGTGTGTGTGTGTGTCTGTGTGTGTGTGTGTGTGTGTCTGTGTGTGTGTGTGTGTGTGTGTGTGTGTGTGTGTGTGTCTGTGTGTGTGTGTGTGTGTGTGTGTGTGTGTGTGTGTGTGTGTCTGTGTGTGTGTGTGTGTGTGTGTGTGTGTCTGTGTGTGTGTGTGTGTGTGTGTGTGTGTGTGTGTGTGTGTGTGTCTGTGTGTGTGTGTGTGTGTGTGTCTGTGTGTGTGTGTGTGTGTGTCTGTGTGTGTGTGTGTGTGTGTGTGTGTGTGTGTCTGTGTGTGTGTGTGTGTGTGTGTGTGTGTGTGTGTGTGTGTGTGTCTGTGTGTGTGTGTGTGTGTGTGTCTGTGTGTGTGTCTGTGTGTGTGTGTGTGTGTGTCTGTGTGTGTGTGTGTGTGTGTGTGTGTGTGTCTGTGTGTGTGTGTGTGTGTGTGTGTGTGTGTGTGTGTGTGTGTGTGTGTGTGCGTGGACCTACATTAGATATGCTTACCCATTTCTAAGTGTGTGTCTGTGTGCGTGTACACACTTCTACAGCATTACGTCATATCAAAACCAGGAAGAAAGGAGCATACGGCAGGTAAGAGATAGCTTCACCGGGTGAGTGTGACATCGCAGGTTAACAGAACAAACAGGAAAATGACTGAGTGAGTGAGTGAAGGCACACGAGAGCAGAAATCTCAGGTTGTTATAAAGAATGTCTCACTTTCACCATTATACTGAGTGTAGTTTGGTATGTGATTTAAAAAAAAAAAAAAAAGTTGTCTCAATACGGCTCTAACAGAGAAGTCTGAAGTCTGTCAACACGGATGAGGAAGGTGGAATCAAAACCTCAGCTTAGTTAGCTTGCTGCACCCACAAAGCTTCAAACTGCACTAAGCATCATTTCTACAACAATAACAGATCTCATGTGATCATAAATGACGAGAGAACTTTCACTGAGCTCTGCAGTTCGGTCAGCTCTAAGGACCATTTTAGACCTCATCAGCTGATTGTGTAGATCAACTACAGATACTAGATAAGAGACTACTTGTGATATATGTGTGAGGGCAAAGTGCAGAGCTTTGAAAGTTGGAGGTGAAAATGGAGCATTGTGAGGCTACCTGAGGGGGGAAATGATAGCCTCTTTTTGTATTCTTGCTCGATCCGTCCTTCCATCTTTATCAGCTGTATGACGGCAGAAAAACTTAATCTCCTTCTGCCCCAGGCAGTCTTGGGCTTTTCAGAGCTACGTGAAATCACAGCTGTTTAAGGCCATCTGACGGTCTATTTGGGACGGATTTTGATATTTTTGGAGTAATCATATCATTTTTTTAAAGAACAAACATATCGTTTACTGGCATTACTTTGATATTTTTACAGAATAAGGCCATTTTAAGGAAGACTACATGTTGCGTAATCGTAAGTTTAAGGCTAAATCTGCATTTTGGTAAGAGGGCGCACACCGAAAGTAAGAGGCCACAGCACCCCTGTTACCTGGTTGTATTACTTAGGTATAAAGCCAGCGTTAATGATGGGTTTAAGGCTTTTCTGTTTCCCCAAAGTGTCCATAATAATCACTTAATGCAGGTATGAAATTGTCATAGCAATATATCCATTCAACAGGTCTACTACCTGTGGGTCAGCAATCACGGTCTCATGATACAATTAACAACCAAGTTAGAGGAAGACAGGATCACCTTTACACTTTGTGTTTCACGACAACGAGAGGCAAATAGCTCAAAAGGAAAAGAAATGCCTCTCAGTCTAAAGCCTTGGTATTAGATATAATGATCAAACCAAACTACACCCACAGATGGGCTGAAAATGACACTTCCTTTTTAAGTAGTAAAGAACCATAAACACATGCAGACCTGCTTAAACTGTGGAAAACACAGAGGAGAAAACAAGCTGAGTAAAACTGAGAAAACACAACATGGTGGAGGAATCGGGTTAGGCTGAAATGTCAGTAGGAAGAGCCAATCAGAACGGGGCATGTCAATCATGTGACCAGGCTTACCTTTTAGTTATAGGCAAGTGAGACATTACGATCTAAAGGAGGGAGGTGGGGGTGGGACAAAAAGAAAGGAAATAAAAGAAAAAATAAATGAAGAAAAATAAAATGAAAAGGTAAAAAAGCAAATTAAAACAAAATGAATCCATTAATACAAATAAAAAGAAAACAAGAAAAGAAAAGAATAAAGTAAATGAAAAACAAAATGGGTAAAATAAAATGAAAAAAGAAAGAGAGAAGAATGTTTGATCAATGCACTGTTAAAGGAAGGGGAACAGATGGAGAGAGATCAATAGATAGAGATAGATTGATAAGGGTGGAGGAGGATCTATAGTAATTTGAGTATTTCAGAGCACAGGATTGAAAGTCTTCATTTTGGCTTAAAACACAATCTGAATTCTGAACTTTGGACATGATACACAAATAACAACCGACAAGTTCAATGAGTGACTGTAAGAAGTCCTGATATGATTATGAGAATAACCTTTAATCCTGTGTTCTGATGTGACATTTGGGGCTGAACAACACAATAAAGAGCATCATACTACTTCATACAGGGGACCTGAGGACCAGTTCATATTCTGAATGGACATTTGGGGGGAAATAATAGCGTTTCAGATTGTGTTAAATGTTATTCAGCCTCAAAGCGGGTTGATTGTTATTGCATAATTATTATGTTGCTGAAGAGCAGCTGGCAGAGAAAAACAACAGTGATCAGTAATACACAAGTTTAGACAGACACTCACGACTCTGCTTGACCAGTCAACGATGTCACTATGCAGACTGCTACACTCGTTCACTGATATGTGATCAACACAGCGGTGTTCCTTCATGCTTTATGTATTAAATCTCTTCATGAAGAAAAGTGTGGCTGAGCTCCAGAATCAAATTACATTCATTATTGTAAATAACTGCCTTGTTAAATAATTGGATTATGTGTGAGTCAAAGGACACGACACTATTTTAACTCACACTTAACCAGACAAAAATGATCAGTATCTGTTTAACATAGTTAACAGGATACATATGAGAGTCGTACATGAGGATATGAGTCCCATGCATTTGTCTGGCATCTCTATGGCTGATCAGATGGCGGCTAATTCCTCAGAGATGCTCTGGAGACAGAAGACGGCTGAGCACAGCTTTGGACAGAAAACAGGACTCACCAGATACAACGCTGTGAAGGAGTCTGTGTGTGTGTGTGTGTGTCTGTGTGTGTGATCTCTGATTAAAAACACAGAGGAGGAGATGCTGGAGGGTTGGTGGTTTTTACAATCCAGCAGGATGGATCATTAATGGAAAGTACTTAAAAAGGGGAAAACGGGACTGTCACTTAACTCGCCTTTGCTTTTAGGATTAAATCCTTACAGTAAATTATTGGAAAATTAAATTCATGTATGTTAATGAAATCCAGAGAAAAATGCAGGCTCTGTAGGTTTTCTCATCAGTCTCTCATTTTATCAGAGCCCACAACAAGTATTCAGATATTACTTAGTTTCTCTAAATTGTATGATTCAATGTAACTTTCCCTTTGTCCTAACAGATCAGTGGTAAGACACTAGAATAGTAGAAAAATCCGTGTCCAAATTGAGCCTTTTTGACTGGTTAACAAGCAGTTTTCACGTTGCATTAGTCAGCGGTTCCCTAAAAGCCTGCCACCGAGGATTTGACAGCTGCAGCTGCTGGTGTGGTGTCATGTTTGCCTGCTTACCGGATGTTTCACAGACCAAAGGTTATCTCTTACCTGCGTCAGAGGGCAGGTGTGTGCAGGGAGCCGGACTGTAGACCCGAGCGGCGTAATCCTCAAACGTGGTTGGTTCCTGGTGGTGCTGTACGATGGTTTCTAGGTACCGGGCTCGCTCCTCGTAGCTAAGACCAAAGGTCAAGGTCGAATGATCAAAAAGTAGACGCAGACACAAACAGAACACAAAAGGAGCAAAAAGATGAAAACAGAATGCGGTGAAACCAAACCACAGTTGGTCATTTTGTTTGTTCAACGCAAGACAAATGCAAAAGACTTATTCCTATTAGTCAATTAGGCACAGAAATGGGACAATGGGGTCCACTTAAAACTAGGGATGGGCATTGATTTTCGAATGATAAAAAAAATTGATTAGTATCTACGATTTTAGTTTTGTCATAAAAATATTTCCCCCTCGTTTTTACCTGTGCCTGGTGCAATGCAGCACTACCGCCAACGGGTGGCAGTAATACACCCACAGGCTGTTTGCAACTGCTATTAACAAAAGAAGAACGTACTATGATCACAGTGCAGACAAGTAGAAGCAGGCCAGCCTTAACAGAGTCTGATGTGGTTCTCCTTTAAATAAATAAAGGAAAGTGAGGTGCAGCACCAACTCTGCCACGTAAAACTATCGTATCACAAGTCAAAGCAGCGCACCAGAAGAAGAAGAAGGTCCATCCACAGTTAAACAGTCAATTAGTTTAGTCAGCAGGCAAAGCAAAGCTTGGTGTTAGACGTGCAGAATTAACAACGGCCGTCATCTCACAGATGATAGCTTAAGACGTGCTTCCTATCAGCTTCGTTGAAGGCGATGGTTTTTTCGCCATGGAGAAAAACTATCACCGCAAGAATGTAGGAAATGTATGATGATAATGCACGTGAGCTGCAAACTCGTTTAGTGCCCCTTCAGTGGGGCAGGAACATGTAGTCTTTAAATCCAAAAAAATTGAAAAAACCCCAACAAAATCACTGAGATAGAGCAAAAGACAAAAACGTACAGTAAGAAAGCAGCATTAGACACTGAAGAAGAAAAACAAGAATACATAACAATGATAAAAAAAAAAGCAATATTTATTATTATAATTTTTATACCTAGGCTTCCATGTGATTCTACTGGGGGAAAAAACAAAACCCTACTGCCTCTCATCCCTTACTTCTACAGCTTTCATCAATGCATTTAAAGAGAGGATTCAGCAGAGAGCAGAGTAAATGGAAACCAGGTCTTCAGCTGTCCATCTATTAGACATAACCTCATACAATGACATTTACCCTCTCTGCATTGGTTCTACTCATACATTCAACTATAATGACGGCCATATGCAGGCGTCACACACGCACAGACTCCCATCATTCTCCCAATAGTATTATCATTTGCTCAGGGAGCTCCAATAACCAAGGATTTCCAATGAGAGCATGTGTGTGTATTTGATAAGGTTGGTTGTGAACATGTGCAGTGTCTGCATGTAAGTGCAATGTGTGCATGTAAGTGCATGTGTCCCTGCTTGAGTGTGTGATGGGATTAGGCCAATGGATCTTCAGAATGAAATCTGTGTGTTTGTGCCTCAGTCTGTGTGTGTGTGTGTGTGTATGGATACGTTGTGAATGGGTCAGTCATATGTAATAGCGCCCATGGGTTTGCTATTGAGTTAGAGAGCTGGTCTATGGGCCTCAGAAGGAGAAAGATTCAGGTCTAATGGTAACTGATCCAGTTAGAGACAATGATAATAACAACAATATGGCTCCTTTAAAGTGGAGGGACAGACTGCTCTGGCAGAATGAAAGAGGAAGGGGGAGGGTGGAGACGGAGGCGGTGGGAAAGCAGAGAGGAAGAAACTTAAATGAACACATAATGTCAGACATTCTACTGAAATTTACCACATATTTTAGAGGATAGCTTCAAAAAACAGCATATCACAAGAGTAAGAGCTAACTGTTGCTTAGTTAGCAGTGAAGCTAGAGGCCCTCCAGCTTACTGCTGCATGCCTGTACCGCAACCTCAGGTAAGGAAGGAGTCCCCACAGGGGACTGGGCTACGTAGCCTTCCAAAGAACCAGGCTGGATACCAGACCAGTGAAGGCCTGTTTAAGAACAGACGATATAGTACAGAAGGCATTAAAAGCAGTTCCGACAAAAGGACTATGACATATGAAGGAATAACGACATTCTTGACATTTTTGTCATTTTGTTTTGCTCCATTATCATATTAAACACTAACAGAAAGCAAGTTAAATGTTTAGTGCAACTAGACGTCATACAAAGTCAGCGCAATGACGCAAATACACGTCAAAGATACAAAGATTCAACTTCAGCTAAATTTGTGTAGAGGGGTACAGTCGCTGCTCCTCTGCTGGGAGGCGGTGAGCTCTGGAGGAGACAGCTGTGGGCACAGTCGGACCCTCAAGATTATTCTGGTTGTTTGGCTAACGGGTTATCAGACCACCGCCCCTTTAGATATAAAGTGGTACTACGAGACAGAACGGGCTGGGGTTTTACCGGATAGCTCGCCAACTCCACTAATATCTCTGCAAAACAATGTTGATAATATGATTCATTATTTGAACGTATGAATGAATGAACTAAAATTTCTGGCCATGGCTTACAAACTGCACCTCTGAAGTCATACCGGCAAAGACGAGGAACTGAGGGGGATCTAATCAGAGCAAGAGCCAAGGTGGGAGAGGGAGGTTAGACGTGCAAAGAAAGTGAGGTGTTGAAGCAGGAAGAGAACTTATACAAAAGACAGAGAGGAAATGGCAGGGTGAAGAGGAAGAGGGGTGAGAATCCTGCCGTGAGTCGCAGAGGAGTTGAGAGTTGAGGACAGCAGGTGAGACGGTGAAGGAGGATACGCCAGCAGTAACACCATGCTGTGTGTGTGTGTGTGTGAGTGTGTGTGTGTCGGATAGAGCTGAGAGAAGAGCAGCCGTCTCACACACACACAGCGTCAAGCCGGCGGTCTTGCTGTTTGCCTTTTCCTGCTTTCCACTCCCCTGCATCACACCTCCCCCTTTGGCGAATAAATGTGAGGGTGTAATGCAATTAGGAAACACAAACTATTATGTATCACTGCAGACAGCACAATTATCTATGAATGATGTTTAAATGTTGTGTGGATATATGAAGCAGCAGCTACGCACGCGGATACGCAGATGCAGTCTTATAGAAATGCGCTGCCATATGAGAAGGTGAGAAGGTTGAGAGTGCACCTGTAGGAAATCAGGAAGTCTCGAGTGGCAGGGAAAAGTGAAAGAAGGAACAAGAAGATAAAAGAAATAGAGAGACGTACATGACACCACTGCTGAGATAAATGACAGGAACATCACTTTTTCTTCACTTTCTGCCTCCTTTATATCTCCCTCCCTCTTTCTTCCTCTCGGCGGGGGGCCTCTGCCTGTGGCCTTATATCACTGTGTCACAAACACCGGCTCAAAGGGACACAGATGCATGCTCGACGCCACATCGTCACATGAGCGCTGATATCATTTTCAAATTTGACATTTGTAAAGGTCAAATAGGTGCGTTCAATTATGGTTGTTCATTTGAGCTCTAGCCAGGTTTCAGTTGGGTGGAGTTAGGAACTGGTGATGTCACCAACCTCATAACACCGATATATTGACAAAGATGCAAAAGCACAGGGGTAAACAATATAATTAATAGAATATGATTGATTGATTTTATTCAGGTTCCTGGTATTGCACAGGCTGGCTCACGGGGATGTTTACTGTGATGCGTCAAAATGTCATAGGCCTTGTTCTGCCCTAACATGTGCAGCAATTTAAGAAACGAGGGAATGCCAATCAAGCAGCTGCATTCTATTTATTATTTTTTTAACCTGTAGTTTGCTTAACTTCGTTAACTTGACTAATTTTATACCGTTAAGTACATTTGCATTTTATTTTGTGTAGCCACTGGCAACCAGTGAGGTCAAAAAAACTACACCTGCATTGCATTCTGCCTCCTGTCTCCCCATCCCTCCATCCCTCCATCCCTCCCTCCCCCCAAATGGCAGTCGTCACGATGAAATCTACTGTAATTGAATTTCAGATGGCTCCTCTTATTAAGTCATTAGCAGAAAAATATCTCTCCTTTGGAGAGAAAAAAAAAATGAAAGAAAGGGGGAACATTGTACGGGAGAAGGAGGGGAAGGTCCTGGTGAAGGGAGAAAAAGGAGAAAGCAGAGCTGGGAAAAGCAGACAGGATATAGAGGACGAGAATTTGGATAAAATAGCTCTTTTGTGTCGAGTCAGAAACTCATTTTCTAGTGCATGGCTGAAAAGAGAGGAGAGAGTGAAGTATTGTGCCCTCTCCAGCTCTCTCACTCTCTCTCTGTCTGTCTGTCTGTCTGTCTCTCCTTTCCTGTGTCCATTCAAGGCCTTTCTTTCTCTCCAGCAGCGCAATTCATTGTGGCTGTGTCCGACTCCTGCAATCACTTGAGCCTAATGGAGACTGGAGGAGGAGAAAAGGAGCTTGTTAGCGCATTAGGAGCTGGACCCACTGCTGGGATACGTGTGTGTGTGTCTATATGTAGAATATGGTGAGAATATACTGTACATATGTACTGCTATCTGTACATGTGAACATAGAGGACCAACTGTTTTGTGACAGCCGTCGATCAAAATTGGTATTTTTGCGTTCAAATTAAAAACCACAATATAATATGATTAACGTAAAAAAGCAGCTTGAATGTAAGTTTATTCAAAATAAACTACAGTCTATCCTTTAAACAGTTCATCCAACTATGAATCAGTTATATCAGGCTACATATCAAGTACTCTAGACATAAGCTTTTAATTTTTGATTTTACTTTTTAGATATTACAAATGCAATATCTGTCAAGATAATATGATTTTTCTTTTGCATTCTGTTCACTCCAAACGGCATCTCATCAGCTAAATGTAGACAGTCCTCTCATGTTTAAAGCCCAGCTAGTCTGCATTATATTGAAAAAATATGACACTACACGAGAGTTAAAGGAGTCAACAGTGACGGGTTCTGCTTTCTCTGGACAGTGTTCACTCACTGTTATCTGGACATCCTGCTTAACTGTTTATGAATCATTTCCTTTGTGTTAAACTCCAAAAACAACACAACACACTGTAATGTTGCCTAAACACTGATGCTAATGTTCCAATACCCCAGAGAGGAGACTCGATCAGAGACGAGATTTATGCATTCAGCAGTGCAGACGGAGGGAGAGAGGAGGTTTCACACTGAAGATCCATCGCGTCTCCAATGAGAAACAATCTAAGCTCAAGTATCCGACCAGGCTAACAGGTAGAAGCATCAATCTGAATCCAAATCCTAGGCGCGTGACCTATTTATGCAAGGAAATCACACTTTGTTTTCCTATTTGTGCTGATCCGCTTAAAATCGTCATCTTCAGAGAGACTAAGCAGCTACTGAGGAATAGGAACGACAGTCGCGTATCTGTAGTTATATTAAAGGCAGGTTTTATCATGAAAGACGGCCACGAGAACTGTCTGATCACATTACACCAAAAAAACAACAACAACATGAAAACAATGCCAAAAAGTTGAAGGACTTCCATTGACACTGGCATCCCTCAACCAGGAAGTATACGTATTCACGGAAAAATCAACCCAAATCAAATTTAGAAACTATTTTAAATGAATGCTGACATACCAGACACGCTATAAACATTTATCTCAGAATCATTTCACATTATCTTATTAAGTCATCTTTAACGTGTTCCAGTAGATTTATCGAACTCTCATTTAGTCGGTCGAAGCAGTAACATCTCACTTACAGTAATGTGAAGCGGCGCTGTAACAAAAGCTTTGAAGGATTGCGAAGAAAGCAGAACATTTCATGTATTGAAATATTTCACGGTGGAGCATTATCGTCACTTTTATAATGGAAAAAAAATTATATGAAAAGTGCAACAGCGCTGCTTAGCTCATGTACAAGATACCTCTCCTCACACACACACACACACACACACACACACACACACACACACACACACACACACACACACACACACACACACACACACACACACACACACACACACACACACACACACACACACACACACACACACACACACACACACACACACACACACACCCTATCTGTCCTCTCCACCCCAGGCATTGGAACAGACAACAGAGAGAAGGACATCAGAGGGATAATACAATTGGAAAAGCTTTACAGCGTGTAATGATAAACCTGTGTGTGACCGTGTGTGTGTGTGTGTGTGTGTGTGTGTGTGTGTGTGTGTGTGTGTCCATGCCCAAAGGAACAAGCTAATGGGTTTATATCTTTCTGTGATAGCAATGATATGGAGGCTTCGTGATTTCATTAAGAGTGTGTGTGTGTCCACGTACGCCGAGAGATGAGGACAGAGATAGGTTGGTCTAATGCACTACTTATTGTTGGGGGCTGATGTGCATGGAAAGCCAAACACACACTTCCACAATCGCATTTACCTCAATTCATCTGCTCTTTAACCCGATGCAGAAACAGAGACAGGAGGAAAACAGACGTGATACATTAATTGGCCCCTTGTCACCCCACTATTTCACCCTCTGACATGTATGCACACACACACACACACACACACACACACACCTACACACACACACACACACACACAACCTCCTCCCTGTCACCACCGGGGAGCCCTTAAGCTGCCAGTACAATCACAAGCTTTATTAACAGACACACACAGCAAAGTGCACGGACACACTTGAACACACACGGCGTGGGTGTTAGTGAACATCACAGCGGCCATAACAATAATTCTCTGATTAAGGACATGGATCCTGTTCTTATCTGCAGGCTTTAGTTGGGCAATATTCATCCACCACCCACACCCACACATGAAACCTTAATACGGATATGAGAGGTGACGCGGAAAAAACAGGCTTTAAGCATTTCATCATGTTTTGTACAAATGTTAAGGACAATCTGCCTCCCATCTCTGCACTTATAACACTTCTTATGAGTCGTCTACAAAATGATTTAACTCTCAAAATGGCACAAGCGAACAAAAGAACAATTTACGAATAAACAACATAAAGCAGGTCGCTATTTTTGAAAATGAAATACTATCGTAACCCATCAGTAAATTACTCTATAATGGAAACGATCCAAGACGGCAGTAGGGCAAATGTAACAATATTTAAGTTTTACATATGTCCAATAAGGTGGAGAAATTGTTTCAACACTAATTTGGTAACACAACAAAAACTTGCAGGGATATACTGCCACACTTATTAGCTGTTGGTCAATATGTTTTCTCTGATCAACTTTTAGTGATCAACTTTTAATTTCAAGTGACTAATTATCCATTAATAATAGATTACCATCCCTACTCCCAGCCTGTGAATATCACTCCGTTCTTTCTTTCTTTCTTTCTTTTTTGGCCCAAATTGATGGAGATTAGATTTTATGAGCCTGTCGCGGTCTCGGTCATCTGTGACATCCCACCTTGAATTTTAAACACCTTGTTGCATAAAGATGCTTAAATTTACACACCCCGATACAAAGTGCGTTTACACATTTATACCCACACACACACACACTGCAGATTAGCTCATTTACCAGTCAGAGGGGGGTCTGCTGCAACAAGATGTGATCAAGCCGCTGATGGGTACAACTCATGTGTCTGCACAGCTCTCTGTGACCAGGCGTGTACGTGTGCACTCAAACATACATAAAAACACACTCTGTTCTTACAAAGTGTCTTACGTATAGTTCTGGACACCAGACAAACCCATCATAGAACATCAGGAACATCTAAACAATGCTCCTCATTAAGTAGCATGTTGCCTCCCCCCCCCCTGATATATTATGATTTGAAACATCAGTACATTTTCCTTGTTTGAAACACACTAAAAAGAAAATGTCTTATTCTGGAGAGAAGTTCTAGGACTCATTTCAAAACCATCAGGGTGTGTTATCCTTATGAAGTCAAAACTGTGAACCACAGGCAACAGAAGCTAATTGAATTTGACAAATTGCAAGCCAAACGAGTAATAGCATCAAAATGGAAACCTATGCTTCGATCTAAGACAAGTCAATGGATGAAGGAAATGTCATGAGAAGAAAAATGAACCGACATAACAAGAGGGAAAGCTCAAGATTTTTATAGGACATGGAACCCCTTTTTACGATTCATTGAAACTGAACAGCGATCTGGAAATCTGGAGTATCAGAGATTCATTTATATTGTCCTAAAGATGATCCTCTCACACGTACCAACATGAATCATCGTTGACTCCTAATTTACTAACTGCTTATAGGCAAACGATGATGTAATTAAAAGACCAGAATTTTCTTTATATAAATATACTTTATATAAGTTTTGTTATTACGATTTATTTATTATTTATTTTTTATTATTACTATTTTCTAATTAACCCATTTATTGATTTATACTTAGTTTGTACTTTATATAATATACTATAATTTGCATCACTGTGGTAAATATTTTTTTTGTTTACTTCTACTTCCATTAGATGGATTTTGAGAATGATGGGGATGGGAAGGAGAGTTTGTTACGTGTTCTAAATCTTTATTGTATTAATAATAAAATCAATTAAGATATTGTTGAAAAAACAAATGCCTGTTGACATTTCTCTCTAAGGTGAATGTAAACATTTCAAAACATCTTAAAGTGGTTTTATTTTTAATTAATGTTATCAATAGCCTGTAAACTTGATTAAGTACTTTTCTGTCAAAGCATACACTATAACAGCCTTTCAGCCTCACACACCTGCTTCACTGCAAAGCCAGAAGGACTTCAAATCCCTTTCATTGAGTCAGATAGAAAAGCGAACATTAACTAGAATTCACACAATTTATTTATTTTTGCTATTTTCTTATGACTTTTGCAAAATTATCGTGCTATTAGAAAAAAGGGAGTGACTGACCTATAATTAAAACACATGTACGTAATAGCAGCGCACACACACACACACACACACACACACACACACACACACACACACACACACACACACACACACACACACACACACACACACACACACACACACACACACACACACACACACACACATTTCCCGAAGGAGAGGTGGAAGAAATTAGCCTTGACCCCTCCTTCTCACCCCTGTCTTTTCATTTCCTCTATCTACCCGATGGGAAACAATTAACCACAATCACCTCCTCCCCTCTTGCATGCATCCACACACTGACTTGTATTCACTTCCTTACCCTTAACCCACAACACACAGACCCTTAACCTCATCAGAATTGTATCCTAAAGCATCAAATGCCACTCAAAGTCTGATGCTTGAAAAAAAAAATACAGCTTCTCACAGGAGAGTTTTAAATGAATAACAGATAGATACAGTAAAATATATTTGATCATCCATATTTCACAATATACAGAAAATACTGAAAAAAGTGATCAAATGAGCTCATTATGTTTTTGTTTCTTAATTATTCCAAAAAAAAAAGAGAGACACTGTTTTAATGGAATAAATGACATTTCAATGTACCTGCATTACCAGCTATAATTAATATTAAATTAATATAACACCAACTGCAAATTGCAGCAGGATGCAACCTGAAGACAGACAGCAGTGCAGCTTTCTTTAATGTCAAAGTCCTCCTGAGGCTGAGTGGTACACTGGAGCTCAGGGGAAGTTAAAAGATAACATGACCCCATTTCAAGCATCAGCAATAACAAAATGTCTTCAATTTGTAAGGTTTTGCCCTCACCTATCTATCATGGCGAGGGACACACACTCCTTGTCACACACAGCAGATTGTAGCCTCACTGGGACAATAGGCTCTATTGTGGGAGCTGGCAAAGAGAAGGCAGGCAGGCCGCTAGGTGTTTGGCTGCTTTTGGTGAGTGTGTGTGTGTGTGTGTGTGTGTGTGTGTGTGTGTGTGTGTGTGTGTGTGTGTGGATATGGGGGGGGGATAATAGCGCTACATGCCCAGAGCTGCCATCATTTCACTGGGAAGAGAGTGTGAAAGAGAGAAAGGCAGTAACACACAGATCCACAGAAATCACACACAAACACTGCATCGCTATCACACTGAGCCATATGCTGACCCCAGCAACGGTGCAGCTATCTCTGCCAATCAACTACTAGAGGTGATGCCCCCCCCACACACACACACACACTGGCTCTAATCCTGAAAGTTAAATATATACACATACACACAACATAAACACCACGAAAGCCACAAATGTAAACATATCCATTTGAAAATTCATGCACACAAACATGAATACAGACACACTGTGTGTGTAACGGCTTAATGTCTCTCCAACATTGTTCCCCAGAAGCACAATCACTCAGGAGCAGGAACACACACACACACACACACACACACACACACACACACACACACAGAGTTATCTCGTCATCACAAAGCTAAGATTGAACTGAGAAGTCAGATATTTTTAGTCAGCTTGTAATGATCACGGCCCTTTTCAGAACTTTTTTTAAATTTCCTTATGACTGTTAATTAGTCATTACCTCAATGCTTCCCTGACTACATAATCTTCTGTGTGGGTAACACTGTGCCTACGAAAACAGTACAGTCTTTCCCCCAACAACAAACCATGAGTGGCCCCGGAGATAAAAATCCTGGTGAGCAAAAAGAAGAGTTTTTTTTTTTTTTTTAGATCTGGGGACAAAGAGGACCTGAGAAGGGTACAAAAGGGCCTCAAAAAGAAATTAGAGAAGGAAAGGACAATTACAAGAGGAAGACGGAGGAGTGGCTGCAGCAGAGGGAGGTTTGGAGAGAGTCAAATGCAACATGCATCTCTTGGAACATGGTACAGGCAGCGGAGAGGTCCAGACCCTGGTGACCTCTCAGATTTGATTCTGGACCGACTACCGCTCTACCTCTCTACCCCAACAGAGCACAGACCAATATGTGTCCAAGTCAGACCCTCACACAACCTCCTACACCACAGCATCTGGGGCATCAGCTGCACCCCCCTCACACCACTCCACTGTTCCACACCACACACACCCAAATCAACCAGTATCCCTCAACTGAAGCCACGCCCTGACTCTCTCTCATAACAGCTGATCGGGTGACGAAGGAATTTAGGAAGATCAGAAGAAGGAAGGCCACAGATCCAGACGGCATTAGCTCCAGACGGCTCAAAGAAGACCCCCATTAAACAGAACGTGGGGGCGGAATAAAGGAGCAGCACTTGTTCACATTCACTGTGTAAATGGGTATGTAAAAACGATAGCCAAGAGGGTCAGCTCTGTCCTGGACTGTCCTCTCAACTCTGTGGAGGAGGTGGGTGAGAGGAGATGTTAGCCACGCTGACGTACATCCTGGACAACATCCTTTATTAATGATATATTATCATATTATTTCATCTGATTTTCTGTAATGAGTGTCTTTCCTCTGTGGGGATTAATTAAGTTCTGCCTTTATGTGTATTTATGTGTTTGTCCATGCAATGTTACTCAGTCTTGCAGTTGGAAATTGCAATACAGATTTCCCTGAATATTGATCTCTGCTCCCCTTCACACATAACCCCATGCAAACTGTTCGAGAACATTTCCCAGACAGACTGTCTGTGTGACAGTAGCTTATGTGTTCAGGGGGATTGATCCCACTGCAAGGGGAATCCATTTGTGTCTGCACTGACTAAAGATGTGGTGCTCAGGGTACGAGCCATCAGAGGGTATAAAAGTTTTAAAAACTCTGTGTGTGTTGGAGAAGGTGAAGGCAGAGGGGCAGTACATGTGTGTGTGTGTGTGTGTGTGTGTGTGTGTGTGTGTGTGTGTGTGTGTGTGTGTATGCATCTTGGATTGCTTTTCTTACTGCAGTGAGCTGATATGGGAGATAGAGCTGTGCTCACACACAGCTGCTCCAGCAGCCTGGCACTGTCTGTGCTGTTGGATGGCTCTAGTCATGGTGAATGAAAGATCAGAGAGGGAGAGAAGGCAGATGGACTGCCCTGGGGGCCAGGAGACAGAGAGGGAGGGAGGGACAGAAAAAGAAAGGAGAGAACTATGCCAGTTAACCAATGACACACTTTGCCCTGCCAGCCTCCATCCCATCTCTGTCATCTGGATCATTTTAACGTCTTTTAAATTCAGTAGTTATGACATCAGATCACACACTGGACAGTACTGGACTCAGTTTCAGGTGCCATATAGTTTAAAAGAACTCTGAAATCATAGTTTTTACATATTTAGACGTGGATATTTTTTCGCGCTTATGTGACACGTTGTAACATTGTTCAGCTCTGACTCCCCCAAAAAGTTAGGATGCTATATAACATTAAAAAAAACAGAATGTAATTATTTAATATTCTTTTTTTATTTTAGATTTTAAAAAAAAAAAATTTATTAAATTGAAAACAATACAAAGAAAACATATTTAATGTATTACCTCATCAACTTTATTGATTTTCGCAAATCTATTTAGAATTTCAAACAAGTTGCGACAGGGGCCACAAAAGACTGGGAAAGTTGTGGAATGCTAAAAATAAATAAATATATAAAAATAATAGTGATGTAAAAAACACCTGGAATATTCCACAGGTGAACAGGTCACCTGCAGCTGTATTAGTTTCTCATGTGTTGACCAAAACATTAATTAACACTTAGCGGTTAAAATAACTTTCACATGACAATGAGAATCTGCAAAAAAATGATGGAAGAGTAAACTAGAAAATTTGCCTGCTACTGGAAAACTCAATTTGTGCTGATATGGTAAATTACCATAGTGGTAAATTATAGTATAGTAGTATATATATATTAAAATGTACCTAAACATATTAAAAGAAGCACATTGAGGAAACATATCATATACCCTTTGGTGGGGACATAAAAACTGAATGAAAACTGAAAAGTAAAGAAATCTGAAGAAGACGGAAAACAGACAATATGACAAAAAATGAGAAAGAGAGAGAGATGTGCAGAGATAAGGGAGTTATGATGAGATGAAACAGATAATACAGAGACAGACTTAGAGATAGAGATAAAGAATAAGAGTGGTACAAGACAACAGTAAAAACAAATTAAGGGACAACAAGACAAAGATGGATGTTAAGACAGAGATGACGAACTAGAGAGATAAAATAGGAAGAAAAGGAAAGAATGGAGGAGTGACAGAAGTAGAGCCTGAGGACAGAGTGGGGATGGAGAGACAGAAGAGGAGAGAAGAGGTGTGTGTAGCAGAGAGATGGGGAGTCAATAATGACTGATTACTGTAATTCAGCCTGTCAGAGACATCGACCTGCTGCTACCAGCAATCAATACACACCAGGACACTCGCAGACACACACAAACACCTCCGAACAAGCATGCGCTTCATATGCGTCATCAGGCAAGTGTACATCATCACACACATACACACAAATAAAATGGGGTCGGGGGGGTGTTGGCCATGAGCTACAAACCCACACTGGGCCTAACAATCTCTAAGTCTCTGTCTCGCTGTGTGGATGTGGCAGAGCGAAATGGTTTCTTCAAACCCCCCCCCTTCTAGGCCAGCATCATCTCATATTATCTACCTAAAAAGAGGAGCGACGAGAAAGAAAGGAAAGAAAGAGAGGGAGAAAAAGGGGAGGAGAGAAACAGGGGCTGAGAAGAAAATAGAAGGGAGAAAGATGAGCAACAGAGGACAAAGAGAACATGAGGGACAAGATGTAAGTGGACAATAAAGAGAAGGAGGGCTGGGAGAAAGGGGTGAGAGACAAAGTAAACAAGACAAAGGAGGCAGGATATCAAAAGGAGAATTAAGATGACATGCAGGGGGAAAGAAAGAACACAATGGTAAGAGACGAGGCTTTTGGGTGACAAGAAACGAAAATACAAGATTGTTCTGAGTCTAAATTGAGTGAAAATGAATGAGTTTGCATTAAATTAGTGCACTAGCCACTTGTTCAGATTGAGACTTTACAGGAATACAGTGTTATTGTGGGTTTATTATGGTTTGCATTATTGGGTTGCAGTGTAGGATCTTACAGTGTGTCTCCTCCAGGAAGTGTAGGCTATTTTCATTGTGAGTGTGTGGCTACCTGTTGCTGTTCCACATACAATGCTGGTCAGACTACAACAGAGCTGGTATGCCACTCACAGACAGCTATCAATCTGTCCAAGCAGCTGTCACACTGGTTATTCTCAGCTAACACAGTCTGCCATACAGGGCCGCCACAATCATGACATTTTAGCTGACTATTAATTGTCACACAATTAACTGTGATTAAGGATTTCATTGTATTGTATGTATATTATATTGTATAATTGAATTAATTTTACATTTGAGACTGGGAATGCCTCGGGATCGCCCAGGATGAGCTGGAGAGTGTTGCTGGGCAGAGGTCTGGAATAACCTGCTTGGCCTGCAGCCACTGTGACCCAACCGACCCATTATGCAAAACAAGCAGAAAATATGCAGGATTTCCCTACCGTGGCGGCATTTCATTGAAGAGAGACGAGTTACTTAAGTTGTCCCTGTTAACTACAGTTCTTCTTAATTGAATATCTGAGAAAAATTTCAATTTTGAAAACAACAAAAAAAAACTTCCAAAAAATATCTTAAAGCACCTCTTAGATACACGTGAGATGTGTACATAAAGTTTGATGAAAAAAGAATTGAACAGTTTTTGAGTTATGCCCATGAAACCCTCATCTGAGACAAACCCCACACAGAGAATGACCAAAACTGTAAAAGGTCCAAATTATAACCATGGAAATGAAAAAAAAGAAGAAAATGAAAATGACAAAAATCCCTAAATAGCAGAAGGCATCACTTCAGTACTTGGTTGTTGTGTACAGAAAGTTTTGTGAAAAAACAGATTTAGAGTTATGCTGCAAAACCAAAACATGACAGATGGACTAGCGGGACCCATTCCTATGTCCCCCTCCTCACTTTGTTTGTGGCAGGGATAATAACTGCAGTTAGCTCAAATAATTGAGAGCGGTCTGCTGCCACAGCTAATTACAGATCTTCAGCCCGCGCTGCTTTTCTACATGGTAGCGTTTCTTTCAAGCCCAGTGGCTTGTACAACAAACAGCTAGTTTCAAACTGTTTTACTGCCTGTCTCTTCTTTTCCCTCATTCCTCTTAGAAAAGGTACCCTGGGGAATTTGTCACCACTAGCAGGGCTCAACAATAAAGATTGCTCTCTTGTCCAGGGCAAATAAACTGCCATCTTGGGCTTGTAAATCCAGCATCACAGCTGCCCGATCGAGCAAATGAGGAGGAATTTAACACTTTTTTTTTTTTTACAGGGCTGATGATGCAAGTACCTAAAGAGTGAGCCATCTTGCTTTTTTCTCATCTCTGTTAAAAGTTGCACATGATCAGTGCCCCAAGCAAAGATTGCGATTAATGTAGAATAGGTGTTATTGGATGGCCTTAGAGGATGTGAGTGAAAGGCATACTATGAAACCAAATGTTTGCTGCATGTTTAAGAGCAAAGTGGATAAGATTAAACATGACAATTAACTTGAGTCTTTGTTGTTATCAATATAACAGCTATTTTCCCAAGCCGGCATATGAAAAAAACAAACAAACATCGACATTAAATCTTGAGAAGCAGCACTTTAAAGCAAAGTTTATAAGATGTTGGTGGCAGTAGCAATGTGCCAATAAAGGCACTGGAGAAGACGACTATTAAAAAGCATCTTTATCAAAAATACTATTATCATCGTGATTATTATTACGTAATTATTACAAAGTAATTAGTAATATTACGATGATAAATGACCTATTGAAAAACAAACAAAACCTCTGCACATGCTCTACTTGATCCCAGGTTACAGGTGACTTTGCTGCTTTAATAAACCAATCATCACATGCATGACATGACTTCTCTGTGTCCTTTGCTAAAGCATTGGTCCTCACATTCATCTAGAATTCATACCATAAACAACGGCAGTAGAAATCATAAACTTTGTTTTATCACGATGCAAAAAAAAAGAAAAGAACTTGTTTGGATATGAGGGGAGCAAATGAAGGGAAAGAAGAAAAGAACAGACAGACACGCAGACAGACAGGAAGAGGGTATCATTAGGGGGTCAAATTGCTTTAAATGCTGCTTAGAAGAAATTCCATTGATGAGTCAGTAGCTCAGCTCGCCTCAACGGGGGACACTGTCACCTCTCAATGGTGTGTGTGTGTGTGTCTGTGTACACACCACTGTTTCTCTGAGGAGCTTGCGTCGATCCGAGTGTAATCGTCTGTCCGTGTTTGTTAGAGTGAAGAGTGTGTACGAGTGTGGACACGTCTGCATGTGAGACCAGAGAGCAGAGCCCCTCGTTTAGAAGCAGCGTTAGAGAGGAGAGTCATCGATAAGTATCGACCGCTGGGCTTCTTCCAACCACACTACCATCCATCGCATCAAGCAGACAGACTATACACACTTCTCTCTCTCTCTCTCCTGCGACACACAGAGATCCATGCAGAGACACATACACACACCAGCTGTGTATCTCCAACTTTGTCTGCGCACAAAGTTGGGGAAGTGCTTTTAAGAGCCGACTAAATACAGCTTTATCACAGTAGCACTTAGAGCCTGAAAGCCTAACAACACTGGACATTGATTTGCTATTCTTAACACATGTGCTGAGCGATAACCATCATACTTATCCTCGCACATACATGTGCAAGGATTTCAATAGTCGACACAATGGTGCAGGAATATTTCAACAAGTTTACGTAGCTTAGAGATGCTAACTTTTAAAGAGATGACCATAGGGAGAAACAAAGGCGATGTACTAAAAAACTGCTGCCTACCTTTGGCTTCTGTTTCTGCATATTTAGAGAATGGTTTTGAAAGGATACAAGTTCTGGTATAAGGGAATTAGGGATTTGAGAGCTCGACTGGCATTGATAGCTGTGGCTCTGACCATGGTGGGCAAAATCTTCATGTCCACTATGGCACCATCAAACAGCGGGCCGAAGAATGGGACCTACAGATACAAAGACAAGAAAATGAAACAGGCATTAAAGCAGAGAAAAAAAATACATTTTCTACATTTCAGAGTTAATAATGAACCTCCTGCCTGTAGAAGCCTCACAAAGATGTAAATCTTCGATATTTTAACAGAGTAATGTCTGGGAGCCACTAGGTTTTAGTGAATCAAGCTTAACAAGTAGGGACTGAATCATATACTATTTGATTCAGCCTATGGATTTCTTATTTAATTCCTTACTTCGCTTGTGGAATCCACCAAAGAGAATAATGTCAGGCTTTTTATTGAATTATTTGTAGACCAGGTCTCTGAGCCATGCACTCTATGACTGAATACAGTGCTTTCAGGACGACATCACAAAGAATATCTTATCTAACTTGTTTTTGGATTCACGATAATTCAATATTTTTGCTTGTAGGATGAATGACACAGAATAAGGTTATGTCATTAGTGCTGTGGTATCTATGTCATACAGAAAAAAAGCAGAATTTTATTGTGTTAGGTTTTGTTTGAAATAGAATTACGCTATCAGTGCTGTGGTATTAATGTCTGTGTGTTTTAGACTGATACATTAACCAGAGCAGCAAGACTTAAGGCAAGACTCTCTCGGATTGTTAGTCAATCTAGATGCATGTCTGTATAGTCTGGTAGGAAGCATAAGATGATGTACAAAAGCACTCTGCCTGTTCACAGTTTTATTCCTTCACACCTCCATTTACCTTTCATTCACCATGTTTATTTGTTATTAAATGTACTGATCCTAATAACTGGCTTTTCACCAGATTCAAAGGAATAATCCCTCATGCAATCCAGTATTTAAACACGAGTTTACAGTTGTGCTAGCAGCTCTGTAAGGCTCTGCTTATGCACGGTGCTGCTTTGAGCTAAATTGTAATGACATTACGCTAACATGCTCACAATGACAATGCTAACATTTAGATGTTTAGTATAATGTTTATCATGCTCACCACCTCAGTTTAGTGCATTTGCATGCTAGCATTTGCTATCATCATTTCCCATAAAAGCTGAGTCTGAATGAGTGGAGTCTCATGAGTTTTGCAGATATTTGCTCATAAAACAAAATACTGGACAAATTGAATTTGTGACCTGATAATGGCATTAAATGAAAAGTCAAGGGATCACCACAGTTATTACAATTCTTCCTGGAGATGAACGGATGTGCCGTATTTTCTGAGAATCCTCCAATAGTTGAGAAACAGTATTTCACAGAAAACCAAATGTCAACTCTGTGGAGGATCTTGATGAAAAGTCAGTAAAGTTCATCCTCTGGGGACCATGATGGTTTGCACTTTCAATATCACAGAAAGCCATAAAATAGTTCTAATGGGGCCGTCCATTTAGCCGTGGCTGCATGACTCTGGTTAGTTTTCACAAGAGCAGACATGTATCATCGTTATTGATTAGCACAGAGGGGACTGAATTATCATCCTCGGTTTTAATCATGAGTTTCAAGGATTCTGAGTAAACACTGAAAGGCAAATATCCGTAATAATTGCACAAAATATTGACAACTGGCCATTTGAAGCCGATTTTAAAAGGCTAATGATTTGATTTGTTTACCTCAGGTTTTTTCAGTATATGTATGGAGTACATGTGGTTCTTCATGGGGTAGATGATGATTAGTACATCTCCAAACTCAGTGGGGATGATCCCGCGACGGTAGTCTCTGGAGTGCTCCGACCAAACAATGTGGACCTCGTCATTACCCAGGTGTCTCAGCTGGAGGTCGAGGGAGGGAGAGGGGGGTGAGTGGGAAGAGGAAGGTACAGAAAAGGGAAATGAATTCCAGAATCAAAATGGAATAAATGGCTCACATTTTTCTTTCTTGCACCATAAATAACTTAAACTAAGTCAATGCCAACCAGAGCCAACCACACACACACTCTCACACACACACAGAGGGTAGATGGGCTGTATCCATCATAAACCCAAGGCTTTTGATTTTGTGTTTGTGCATGCAATAGGTGGCCCTGGGGTTGATGGAGTGCATGTGTGAAGATGGAGAGTGGACATGAAGACAGAGTGAAGCTCTGGTGAGATGGAGTATGGGCTTGGAGACAGATAGGATGAGGTCTGCTGCTGTGTGATTCTGTGTATATGTGTGTGTGTGTGTGTGTGTGTGTGTGTGTGGGGTGTTCACATTGGCTACAGACGGGTGTGGTGACAGCTCTGTCATTAACCTTGATGTCTGCCAAAATACATCCACAGCCTCTCGTGTCTCTACTTGTCTTCAGATGTCTGCTGCTTTTGAGAGACCTGAACAGAACTTATATGTGAAATGTGTCTAACTAGAATAATCTTTTTAATTTTATTATCTGTCAGGTTTTTTTTTTTTTTTTTTACAGTATATTGTGTCTGGATAAATGGAAGGGATTTGTTTTCCACAAAAATCTGCCCACATTTCATTAAACAGTAGATCGTTATGCAGTTTAATGAAACATGATTTTGCTTGTACACACATCTCTCACACGCCTGTGGTTGGATTAATTAATGTGGAGGCCTGTGGGACTTCTGCACAAGTTACCTTATTCATCATGTTTGGAAGTGACTTCATCCACTAGCTATTATGACACGCCTTGAATTTTAAATTTGAGTAATGGGGTTACTTAGCCTGATATTCTCTTGACGAGCGATAAATTAAGTTGATTTCTTATGTGAAGTTTGGAAAACATGCAAGGAATATAGACGTATCTATCAAGTTGGAATCAAAATAAATCTTTTAGAGGCACTTCCCTCTGATGGTGCTTGTAATTCCAAGTGTCAGTAAGACTCACAACTCACAGCTCTGCCATTATCACATTTGTAGAGTTACAATTATGACCTTTGACCTGTATTTTTGGGTGTCAGAACTATTAGGAGGCACCGTATAAAAAGGCATAGTGGAGTCTGTCTGTCTGATGTGTCTCTGAGGCGTATCACCATCTTCAAAATATTTCAATGATGAAGATCAGAGTGATGTCATCTGTGATGCCACAATCAGTTGGTGTAATGCGGCTTTAATCCTTTTAATCGTATTTCAAGCAGATGTGGTATGAGAGGGAGCAGAACACACAGTGAGAACTGGACAAATGCCCTGCAATGGACTAAACCAGGCTGCAGTATGTGAGTGTGTGAGAGGCAGGAGGATGGATGATAAATGCCTGCCAGTATGGACGTGTGTATGTCTGTCAGTTTAACCTCTGTGTGAACACATTTGTCAAACTGTGAGTGTATGTGTCTGTAAAGCCGAATGTGTGTGTGTGTGAATATGTGCGTGTGCTTCTGTGTCCAACAATAACACAAATTTATAGTTGTGCGGTTATCTGTGCAGACTAATGTGAATAAAGCTCGTGGTGGATGTGTGTTTGTGTGAGGTTAAGCAGGTTTGTAGTATGTGTCTGTGTGTGTGTGTGTGTGTGTTTGATGGGGGCATCAGCTGATCAGGGAGACGGATGGTGTCGGACCAGGTGCTGATAATTCAATCAGGAGCCTGCAGCGACGTGATAGGCTGAGAAGCAGGAAGTATGATCTGATTAAAGGGACATTATGGCCATGTGCAGAACGAGCAGTGCCTGGGGGTTGACAGGTGTACACATGCACACAAATATACATATACACACACACACACACACACACACACACGCACACACACGCACGCACGCACGCACGCACGCACACAGACAATAAACCTGCCTGCTTAGACACTTATACGCAGCCACACCATGTATAAAGACATGATTGTGAGGATCATGGAAACACTGGTGGACTTAACTAATGCTAACATAAACAGACCGGTGTGTGTGTGTGTGTGTGTTTGCGTGTGTGTGCAGTGATCTATACTCATTTTCAATATCATCCGAGGCTATGAAAACATTCTGGAGGGAGAAATCAAAAGGAAGGATGGAGAGAAAAGAAGTAGAGGATTTTTTTCAAAGCATCTCCTCTCATACATCCCCTTATTGAATAAGAGGAGGGAAATCAGAGCTACAACAATAAGCAGGTTTTTTAAAACCGGGTAACAGGGGCACCGTCTAACGTTCTGTGTGTGCCCTCTTACCAAAATTTAGCTTTAAATGCCAAACGTTATGCTATTACACAACATGCAGTCTTTCTATAAACAATTATTTTCTGTAAAAATATCAAAGTAATGCCAGTAAACAATTTCTCTTCATTAAAAATGGTATAATTACTCCAAAAAAAAGAAGAAGAAAATTGTGGCAAATAGACCGTCAGACTGACGTTCAGCATGGTGCCATCTTATCACATGTTCCTCACAGATTTCATATGGCTTACAGAGAGGATCAGCTGACTTACAATGAGATCCTCGCTTTCTTGTGACCTTTCACCAACGAGTGCAGGAGGCTTGATAGGGCGAACTTTGACAGTTGTTTTTGTTGCTATTTAGTCATTTAATGAAAATGTCATCCTGCAGCACAAAGCGGAAGAAAGCTAAGGACTGCCCAGGGAAGAAGAAGATTACGATTTTATGCTGTCACAAAGCTGATAAAGATGGCAGAGAAAGCCAGATCGACCATCGAAGGATCGATGGATGCCGCCTATTCCGGGGACTTATTGAAGGACGCGCCAACCGAGCGCTGTGACAGCACAGCAGGGGAATCCGTGGTAAACAAGGACCAGACGTCTCGTGAAGACGAGAGCAAGGAGTGGCCGGTGGAGAAACAAGAGAAGAAAAGGATGCTCCGGTTAAAGTCTGTTTTTAATGCAAGAAGATTTTATTTCTATGGTTCAAAACATATAAATCTGATCTCATTTTGATACTTGACTCAAGTGTCTTTCTATCAAATGAACTAGAGTGACCCATGTGGGGATAGGGGAATGTGAATCTTCCCTTGTGGAACTCACATTTTGCTGTCTGCTATTTATTGCTCATAATGTTCCTTTAACCCTGTTGGACTGTATGTAAATGCAGCAAACTACTCGGTAAACGTGATCTGCAGACACCCACTGAAGTACACTTTCTTTTCCCCAAGGAGGGTTATAAATTATTGCAAACAGACCTTGGGATGTTGTGCTGTTTCGTACTTAAAATTCTTGCCTGACTTTTCAGCAAGAAGAAACAATAATACCCCCCACAGGAATCCTCAGAATGCTTCATTTTCACCTCAAATTTCACTTCCATTGCTCATACTAAATATTACTAGAAAATCCCCAGATAAGTATGTTAAATACCACTGATTTTTCACTTTTTTACCACAGACACACTTAACTGCAGTTTGAGATAAGACAAGACAGACAGAGATAGACAGATGCAGAGTGTTTCACAAAAAATCTGCATTTCCATCCAGCAAATCTGAACATTTTGAGTGTTTGTGTGTGCAACAAAGAGGTAACTAGATGACAGTGGAGACTTCTTTTCTGTGAACTCCGACAGTGACAGGACACCAGTCAGATAGTCGTGTGCTACCTTCTTAGTGAGGTTGTGGTCCTGGTCGTGGGGCATGCGGGTGGAGACGTGGTAGATGACCTCAGTAGTGGAGGTGGCGTAGTAAGGCGTAGTCTGGCCTGTACTGCGATTCCTCTGGAGACCTCCCATGAAGCCACAGTGAGTAGTGAGGTCCACCTAAGGTACACACACACATGTGTGTGACATGCAGCAGACACGTGTAGAACACGTCTGAACAACAAATCAAGATCAAATGTTGACGTATTAAAAATGAAAAACATTGAGGTAAGACTGCTTAGAGGAACATTTTGTGCCGTTAACAGCAGTAAGTCTTATCTTAAATCAGTTAACGATACCATGAGTCCACCAGGTCAGTCCTAAATTTTGTTCAGCTAATTTGACCAAAAACAACGTAAACTTAAAGTGGAATTTTATAAATGAAGAAGACAAACAGAACATTTAAGATTATCTGAATAAATGTGTTCTTACCTCCCAGCCCAGTCCGGAGACAAAGTCTTCATAAGCTTGGCTCCCCGCTGTGTTTGTTAGAATGGAGTGTTTGTCCTCTTGGCCCTCAGCAACATAAAATACTGCTATTTTATGAGTCTCACGGCTAGAAAAGAAAAAGAATGAAGGAAACCAATAATGACCAAAACAACTACTAATGAAAACAGTTAAAAAGTTTATTACTTTACCAATGTTTAAACCATAGGTTTTCAACTTCCCCCTTAACCCATTTGAGTTTGCCTCAAAGAAAACTACAATATTTGGAGGTTGTCAATAAGGAAGGACACCGCTTTGTTTCATTTCCACATAAAATCAGACTGTGATCAGAGGCCTGCAGCACAAAGAGGATTTGTGGTTAGTGAGATCATTTCTGGGTTAACCCTGTGTTGTCAGGGTTAAGACAGTGGTCCAGTTCTTACAGGGGGGACATCGCAATGGTAACTCAGGCTGCAGACCTAATCTTATCAGGAGCATGTTGTGTTCAAGATAAGATATCAACACATACAAAAGCACAGCCCACTGAAATAGTCAATTCTCTGGAAAATGTCATTATCATTCATAGAAGGTCCTGGAGCTCAGTCTGCAAATTGTGTGAGGGTCTCTTAGGAGGGCCGTTAGCTGCAAGCATTGTCAACGTGGTTTACTTCACTTTTAAACTGATAAAACCCTACAACAGAGAAGCACTAATGCCTTGTACTTATTGTGCTCATAATACATGAACGTAAGCCTACTTACAACTCCAATATAAATATGTACACATGTTGAATTTGTTTTTCACCTCTGCCAAGGGGGCTGGGTGATTAGTTCATTTTTATTGTCTGTCTGCGTGTGAGCAGGACAGAATGTCATAAACAGTAGAAGGGTTGGGGCGTATGACAGGGAAGAACCCATTACATTTTGGAGTGGATCTGGATAAAGGGGTGGGGAATAAACTGCCTGATGGATTTTGATGAAACTTGGTAGAAGGGTTGGGCATGAGGGTTAAGCTGAAAGAATGAGGCTAAAATTGTGAAACACACAACAAAATAACAATAACTTTAAGCAGCAAGTTTAATTTACACATTCACACAGTCTGTAATAGTTTGGCAGCTGTAACTGTGTTGCTTTTAGCCTGGATTATGTGTTTCTTTGTATTTGTCTAATTTGGTTTTCTATTGGTCTGCTGCCTGACATTTGTTCCTTTTTTCCAATGATCTAATGCTGCAAACAAATCCTCTTTTATGTGATTATGGCATCATTGGTAAAACCTGGTTTGGCTGAAAATGACATGACATATTTTCTCACCACTGCCGCGAGTCCAGGTTCTTCAGCTCTCTCAGTAACTTCTCATTCTTCCTTAACAAATGGAAGTTACTCCTGTAAGACACAGATACACTCACTGGTTAGAATCATATGCATAGTTATTATTAATCCTGCCTCTCTTCCATCATCTAGTTATCACTGGCATCTCTCTTAACTGGCTACTTGCTTGTTTTCATACTATTACTTAGGCAAATAACCCATCAATCCCGTTGCATTTGGACTTGGCGGCTGCTTAGCGTCAGACTCTCATTCAGCAGGTCAACCTAGTAACACGGAGTACAGACCCACTGAGACAAAGAACAAGAGAGAACGCTGGAAATTTTCATATATCACTCTGTGAATTAAGGGTTTACTTCAACTAAACCCTCAGGTAAAAGAAATCTTTCTTTTTCGAAAGTGCCTCGAGATAACTTTTGTTATTTGGCGCTATGTAAATAACTAACTTGACCTAAATACATGAAATATTACTAGTTTAGAAGAAAATAATAAATGCACAGCTGAGATGATGAGGCTTCTGCCTAGCAACCATATTTTGACATAAATCTAACAGTTTCGAAAATATCGCCAGAGATATACAGAGGTTGAACTTGCCAATGTACGTATCGAAGAGCAGTGGACTATTGGCCTTGACGCTGGTGTACAGTCTCCAAATGCACCTCTAGTTCAAAAGTAGCTAGTTAGTAAACTCTCAAACATTCAAAAGAACAGATTTCACATAGATGGAAGAACATACCAAGAATGATGTCAGTAAAGTATGAAGTCCTCATTTAAATATAAATCAGGGATTAAGATCACAATGTTGGTACAAGTGCTGCATGAAGAATATGTAGGAACTATGTCACTTAGTAAGCAAATGTTGCGTAACCTTTTTTATTTTGCTTTTCCGATTGGCCGTTGACAGGCTGCTCTGTTAATACATTGGTGCCTTACCTCCAGCCTTAATGCAGATCACTCCATATTGTTATTACTGTGCTACAAATGAGCAAATGCAACAGTATCTCATGACGGCCACCACAAGTGCCATCAGGCTCCAAATAGACAAAGACAAAACAAAAGCCTTTTATACCAACTAACACGTCTATGGATCACTCAAAACGTCCCGGTGACCAATGCTCCCATGCTGCACACATAAAACCAAGACATGAGCAGTGCGGCTTGGAGAGGACTGATAATGACATGTCATTCTTTTCACTCATCGAGAGAGAGAGAGAGAGAGAGAAAAAAAAAGAGAGCACGAGCAGGAGATAAAGAGAGAGAGACAGCAATTTGCTCTTTATTAAACTGATACTTGGTAATGGCCTCATTCTCTGCTCTCAAAGACTCCATTTACACCCTGGATTATAGGGAAAAGCATAAAAGAGGACACACACACATGCATGCATGCACACACACACAGGTGACTGTCACTATCTAAGTGTGTGTAACACCCTCTATGAATACCTGGAGAGACATCAGGGGACAATAACAGATGATTAGACAACCTTTTCTTCCCTTTCTTTCTCATCTGTCTAACCTCTCATCTAGCCTAACATCCAAGTTTCTTTAGCCTTCATATTTTCTCATTTTGGCTCCATTTCTTTTTTTTTGTTTTATATTCTCACTCTCCATCTACACGCACCTCATTCACCCAGTTTTCTGATTTGCCACTTTTCCCACCATTATTCTCTTCCTCAACTACTGCCTTTTATTCTAACTCCAAATGGGTTGAGTTTGATCAATAGAGTAGTGGGCTCATTACTACGCTCCTCCAGACACACACACACCTAGTGTGTTAGGAAGTCTATTGTGCAGTCTGAATGCAGATGGTGTAATTCCCTGGATAAAGTATAAAAAGCGATGAATGTCCTTTAGCTGGCCAGACACACTCAAAGCGATACCTTGACATTGTGTGTTTTTGGTAGGAGTCACTGAGAAGATGAAATGCTGTTCCATCTGAATTTAAGACAAAACACTTTTTGAATTTGAACATTTTTGTCCGATTTGACAAAAATCGGACAAAAATTTTGTCTAGAGACAAAAAATCATAAATTCTCATTCACATACAACAGAATCCTAAAATAACCCACAAAACACCTTAATTATTCCCTCTCAGGAGTCTGTTTTATTTTTTATAAATATTATTCTTATAATAATAGTTTTTCCTAACCCCTTCAGATTTTTAACCTCCAGCGAGGTGCTTATAAGTACATGGTGGCAAAGAGCATCAAAGTCTTGACAGCACATTTAGCCAATGCATGGCACTGCGTGCAGTCCCATCCAGGAATCTGGCAAGGGCTTCAGATCGAATTCAATTTTAATGAATCCACGTGTTGCATCTTCAATAAGCCTCTCCTCTTGAGATAAGGTAAGGCAGCAAGCACAGCCAAAAAAAAGGATGACAAAGTTTACCACAGAGATGCTTGTAGCCCCTTCCTATTAACAGGATTTGCTTCCCTTACATATAATTAAGTCTTAATCATTGTAAGGGTTTTTAATGCTTGCTTGAAAAAAATCTTTTGTTTCTAAATGTCTGCTCAAGAACGAAGGCTCCATTGAGGTGTGAGATACTACTTTTGCACATTTAAGACACGATGTCCAAGTAAATGCAATAAAAGTATCAATACGAGTGAATCGCAAAGAAACGTCGCTCTCAATATATTTGTGCCTCTTTGATAATGTACCATAAAGTTGCAGAATGCTCTCGCATGTGGGCTTAAGCTCTGCATCAGACTCATCATTGCCAGTGGTCTTGTGCAGGTGGAAGCGGTTGATGTCTGTATGGATGACGGATTAACTCGTTCTAACCGTTTATCCACTTTTGTGCAACAACAACTGTCTCTACACAGTGAGGTAGCTACACGTTTTGTGATGTTATGACTAGACTAACTTATCTGTACTGATGCCCAACATGATCAAACTGATGACTGGCAGTATATACAGTTTACATACATATAATAATCATCGGTGTTTTTAAAAGACAAAAACTTGACTTTAAAATGGTATTTATGTGTATGTTTATGTCTGGTCTCACCTCTTCTCCCAGGAGTTGAGTCCCAGTATGTTGATCAGTAGTCTGCAGTAGTAGAAGGCTGACTGTGGCGTCTCAGTCTCTGGTTCTGTCTGCTGCACTGCCCTCATGTTCAACTCCTCACCTCTCTGAAACATTCAACAAGTCAGTTTCATACAAAACATGTAAAGAATAAAAAAGAAAATCACAACCAAAGAAACGGGATGACTGAGAAAAAGCTGCAGTTCTTTCTTAGTGATGTCAGTCACATCAAATCAAGACATTGTTATGTCAATATAAACTAATCAGAACACATTATGACCAGAATAGAGGGGCCAAAATATATCTAGGATATATATATCCTATATTTTTGATTATTAATATGAGTATCAAATTCATCGGGAGATGGTGGGAGTCACAGATTCAAAAAAGTTAAACTCACTCAATTCATATGGAAAAAAAGAACACGACATACATGAAGGACAAACTCTCTTTCAGCAGCGCTCTGCTTCAGGATGGCATTGATGACATCGTTCTCCTGCTTTTCTGACACGCATGCAGGAGGTGGGGCTGGAATGTTGAGTGGCATGCCTAAGTGAACCAATCAGGAGACAAAGTATTAAGCTTTATTTATACATGTCAGAGACACCAGGGCATCGTCCCTTGCATATGGTTATACGAGTATATGGAATGGCATTCATGCTCAAGGTGCTGCAGTTATACTCTGAAACAACTTGTGATGAATGAAGAAAACATTGAGTGAGGAAGGAGAAGTCAATAAGTGTTTACCAGAATAGAACAGAACTATTAAAAAGACAAAACCGATGCTAGTGATGTGCCAGAAGCAGAATCTTTTCACTGAGAACAGAACATTTGAAAAAATTAATGTGCAAAACCAAAAAGAAAAGCCTTTTAAAGACTCAAAGAACCAACTACTATTTGAAGCATTTCCAACTTGAAATGAAAAATTCAGCACGTGCCTAATTACAAAAACCCAAAGGTGTACAACTAGGCTCTGAAAATACTTGCAGAGCTGTAAACAATCTGACTTGTTCTGTTTTTTTTAAAATTGTGTGTTGTCGAAGAATTGTGATTTGTTCAGGAGAACGGTTAGACTGATGCGTAATAAGACGTTGGTAAATCAGTGCTCACCTGTTTACACAGAACAAACTACAGGATGTCGCCTGTTAAATGTTCACTAAAATTCTGCAAACGTAAAAGATGGAATTATTCTGGCTTTTAATGAAAGGTTTGCTGAGTGAAGACAAAAATAATGTTCTTATTCAAAATTCATTTATAAGATTCAAGATAAGCAAAAACTGTTGTCAGAGGCATAAAAAAATCATTCGTGTGTGTTTGTACATCACAATTTTTCTATTAAAATAAGTTTTGTATTTCATATTATATTAAATAACAAATTAGGACACAAGTGACAGTTTAAAACAGGTAGTCTGTGTGTGAGAGTGAGTGTGTACCTGCTCTCTGGAGACACTCAGGACTTGAGTATCCCAGGTACTGCAACATTTCATCCAGTGCATCGTCCCCCTCCTTCAGTGAGTCCCACGCTGGCACTGCCTCCCGACACACACGTTTAGCCAATGGCGGCGCAAGAAGCTGTTCCAAACCAAACTCTCCAAGACCCCCCTCCCCATCCATCCTACGTTCATTCTCCTCCTCCTCCTCCTCTTCCTCTTCTCCTTCACCTCCTCTTGGATCACCCTCCTCCTCCTCCTCAAAAACATTCCTCTCCTCTCCTTCCTCCTCCTCCCCCTCTGCCTGGAACACGTGCCTTTCATCCTCCATCCCTCTTCCCCCCTCCTCTGCCTCCCTCTCCTCCTGCCCGTCCTCTTCACTTCCTTCTCTCTTCACTCCCATCTTTTTCGGTCGACCTCCAGGCGGGGTGCGTAAATGAAGATTTGCACAGTGAGGTGATTGTGTGTGTGACAGAAATGTGTGTGCTGGACTGTTTGGGGAACATGGTGGAGGCCCGTAGAGAACCGCAGAGTCCCACGAGTGTTTTCCAGCTACATCACGGATGATGACACGAACGCAAGCAGGAGCAGAGGACAAACCGGCTGTCATTCCACCTCCCGGTACACCAGACTCCGATCGGATCTGAGAAAGAGAGGATAATAAGGGACAGTGGTCAAACACTAAATCTACCAAATACTTAGGAGATCATTCTGAGCTGCAGCAGCTTTATTTTTGCCCTGAAAACAAAACTCACACCGTCTTAAAAACCTCTTACTTACTCTTTGCTTCCTTTAAGCTGTAGCCTCACTCTTGCAAATGTTAGAATCTTTATGAGGAAAATCAATAATAACCTATTTTAAATTCATCACTGTATTTAAAAAATAGGTCAGTGTACTTATCATTAAATAAATTCAATATATTCTAAGTCTACTATACGTTGCAGTGCACCACAAGCTGCTTCACTTACATGTATTACCTCAGCTACACACACTTATGCATTGAGTTGTTCTGATACCGTTACCAGTATCAGAAATGCTTCAGATATAGTGTTACTTTTTTCTGTTTTGAACTTGTTAGAGTTACTTCTTTCATTTCGTCTTAGTCCTGTGTCAAATGTCTGAATTAGATTTGACCATATTGAGTCAACATTGTCCTATGTTTTAGTCAAGTTTTAGTTGACTAAACATCTGGGCATTTTAGAAAACTGTATTATTTTAGTCTAGTTTTAGTCAATGTAAAGAGTTAATATTTCATTTCTAAGGCATCAGGTTATTATTAACATTTCGATCAATCAATCAAAACCAACACTTAATTTTTTTTATTTTACTTATGCCATCTAAGATTTACAAACCCGTCAAAAGTTTGGAAACAATTTCTCATCAAAGCCTCTGGTGAAAAACAGATAAAGAATATACCTTTGTAGAAAGTGTCTGGTCTGATGATGTCAATTTAAGGAATACAACCAGACATGGAACATTTTCTGATTTGCGAATTTATTTTGAACAACGCTCAGCTCCAAGCCAGCGAGCCAGACGACCAATTTACATGTCAGGACCGCTGCAGGTTTCCTCCAGAGTTTCCTGCAGCTTCGCCCTGACCAGACATAGTTTACCATCTTTCAGATCCTATCGCACGTGCTCACGCTCAACCTCACAGATGGAGCAGGTGAGACGGGCTGGTGGTGCACTAGACCCCCAGAAGCCGGGATCCCACCACAACTGGTGCAGCACATGAAATGATGCTGATGCACACACCATCCAATGAGCAGAACATTTGGATTGTAATTTAGGAAAAAAAAGAGTCTATAACATTCTGTCTCCTGTTTTTTGTGGATGAAAATAAAGAGAGATTTTGGTAAAGTTTTTGTTTTATCAACTACATTTTAGTCTTGTCTTTTTCCATCAAAAACATTACATGTTGATTTAGTCACACATGTCTAACGATGTTGGCACCTTTAAAGACAGAGCTACAATGTGCTTCACAGGTGCACAAAATACACAATACCATGAAATACAACAAGATTTTCAAACATAAAGAATTAAATATATAAAAAAGAGAAAAGTAAAAATGTTTGGGTTAATAGGTTATATGAAAAACACCAAAATAAACCGGGGGTTTTCAAAGGATTTTTAAAATGTGACTCAGACTTAGTAGATTTCATAGTGTCACATTCATAACATATGGAGTATAATAGAGTCAAACCAGGGAGGCTTTAAAAGTTTTCAACAGAATCTCAAACTGAATTCTAAAATGAACTGGAGACCAATTGAATTCATCCAGGACTGGTGTGATGTGTTCTCAGTGACTAGCAGTTGTCAGACACTTTGCTGAGACAAGTAAATAATGAAGTGGAGTAATCAAGGTGTGAAATCTTTGGAAGCATGCTACAGTATGTATGCATTAATCTAAAAGTGCAGCTATGCCATGGTAATGTTGCTCTGCAAATGACATTTCCATCCATAGAGTGGCTAATTTTAATTGTCATATTATTAAGACAACTACAAAGTGGTACCTTTTAGGTTTGAGCTAGTTCAGTGTCACCCATGATGACAAACAGTGAACATAAAACCGATCTACAAGCCACGTTGTGTGACCTCAGAGACACAACAGGCATCAAATCCCATCTTTCAGCTGAGGTTACCTGATACACTGAGAGCAGCGTGGAGCCGTTCAGAACCAGAAACTGTAGGTTTGGTGAATGGAAAAGTTCTGGTCCAAGATCTGCACTCTCACAGAAAGGGTTGTCTTGGTTTTCACACACCTAAAAAACACGATGGGTTACAGCGCTGCTTTTACAAAATGACAACATCTGTATGAAAGTATTAAAAACATTACATATAAACAAGAATATGTAATCACCACCTATTTTTTTTTTTTACCAGTAAACACTAAGAGTACCTGACTAGACAGAGTAGCAGGCCCTCCAGACATTGGATAATGTCCTAGATGGTTGACCAAGTGTGTGATAACTGTTCTGGCTGCGATGGAAACCAGACCCTGTTGAATCCGACTACGAACTGCGGAGAGAGAAGGAAAACACAGACAGAGGACATAGACTATATTAATACAAGGTTACAGGAAGGGAAAAAACATTTAGGGTACTAGATTTTATTTTTAGTGGGGCTAAAAAGTGTAACTGATTCTATTATTTGATTTTTAGGTTGCAAGTTACAACTAAACTTCAGGAATCAAAATAAAAAAGTCGGAAAAGGTTTAGACACACACAAGCTCTTACATAGTGTGCAACATGCTGGGAAGAAGCCAGTACCATCATACACAGTGCTGGTAGTAGATCATGGCTAACCAATGTCATTACACACTCCCTTTCCAACAGCTCCTTATTGACAGAGCTATATGTAGAGTACAGATATCTATTGACCAGGCATTCTCTACGAGTCCCTAAACCTCAGAAGAGCCTGGGAGGAGAGGGAAAAAGAGGAAAGACAAATGAATATAAAAGACTTGTGAAAAGAATCTAACAGAAGTGAAAAGAATATAAGCAGAGAGTAAAAAAAAGAAGAAGAAAGGAAGTGAAACCTTGAAGACAAGAAGATAAAAAACAAGAGAAGAGAGAAGAGAGTCATGGTCTATCAAGTGCTCCAGTCATTAGACTAGACACTGTGTCCTGGTGGACCACAGCAGGGGACAATACACACTCTCACACGGCTGTAGACAGGTGCACTCGCATACGCATACACATACACACACACACAACTTTATCTATCTTATGTGATTGGCAGTTTGGAGGACGGCTCTGCGTCATTTAATCCATCATTATGCATGTTTGTGTTACAGAGTAGATATGTGCTGGGTGCCGTCTAGTGATATACTTCTTATCTTGTGAATAACAAAACACAGACTTGTTTCTCTACCTTGTAAATTGGTAAAGACATCAGGTAATGGTAACAGTAATGGGTCTATAATGTACCCCTGGTGTTCGATAAAATACCTTCAGTGACAGGCTGCAGTTTGCTGGAGCGTTCAGAGTCCGGGCTGTGCAGGGGTTCCGGTTCTCTGAGGCTCTCTAATGGTAGGAACGGGTCGTAGTCTGGACTCAGCAGGTCCGCCAGCTGCAGCGGATAATACTTGGGACTGTTGAAAGACTGGGCTCCATACACACAACCATGCAACACCTGGACAAATGTAGTGAAAGAATGGTTACTGATCCTGACTGACTTCCATTCTGCCTCATGTAAAGCCCAAGTTTACTGCACTGATTCTTATACTTTATTATGATAAATTAATTTTCAGTGTGTCTCATGCTTAAGCGAATAAATAACATTTTTATATTATATTTTTCTGTTTTTCTTACATATCTGAATTAAGGGCTGACGAGGATGAAATTCATGTACATAGATTCATGTGAAGTCCCACACATGTACAGTATGTGTGCGTGCGTCTGTATGGGATTAAAACACCTTTGACTCCTAACACATAGATACGTGTGTGCACATATGACTGTGTGCGCATCCTGCAACTGCACACGCAAATGTGAAAACAAAAAGGAGTCGTATCCTATTGTTTTGTGTATCGAGCCAGTTGTTCATTTAATGTGATGCGTCAATCACAGTTGCAGTTAATCTGCAAATCAGACATACCTTATAAATGCAGCTGAGCAGAGTTTTGTGAGGCTGGTCCTTCTCAGGAGGGCTTCGTGTCTGAACAGGCTGAAGAAGAGTCTTTGGAGGCAGAGCCATCACCCAGTCCAACAGACACAGCAGGAGGGACACAACCAGCTGCAACGCACAGGTTTATGTTAGTTTCTGAGCTAAAGGAGCAATTTGTGAAAAAATGTGTAGGAGAATTTGTGTGTGTGTGTGTGTGTGTGTGTTACCCTCTTATCCAGTTCATGAGGAGAGGACTCGGTGGTAGGCAGCAAGTATGTGATGGTGGCGATCAAAATCTACGAAAAATAAATTAAGGCAACAATTTTCTTTGAAACTGTTATGCAACAACTACTATTACTACTACTAAATACAAACAGTTTAAAAAAAAGAAAATTGAAACAACAGGATGGGAATATAAGATTTAAGAAAACCATGTGTAAGAATGAGTCAACCTACGGAGAAGCAGCCACTTTTCTAAGGCCTCTAAATTCACATTGTATAACTAATATGGTGTATTTCAATAAGGGCTTCGCTTTGCACAACACGATTTTACCCATCAGGATGTGCAGACATGCTGCTGGTGACTTGATAAATATAAAACATTAATGAATAAGAAAAGCCAGTGTTTGGAAATATTCCAATAATTGTTAAGAAGAGTGCAGTAAGTTATGTCTCACCTCTACAATCTTCTTTGGCGTGTCTGGGGGGAATTTCTGAAGATGGTCCACATGACTGATCAGGAGGTGAAGGATGTCTGACGCCACCAGTGCTACGTTCTTATTGGGGTACTGGGGGATGAAACATACAGTAGAGTATTATGTTAATCGGGTTCTGTGGCTACATCCATACTTTAATTAACAACTTATATACCAAGACATTGAAATAATAAAAAATCACCCATAAGTTATTATTGATTATCCGTGTCATTATTTCAGTAAATACGTCATTTTAACATGTCGCTGATTTCACAGTTTTCTTAAGTATCTAAAAGTGGTTTGCACAATCAGATAACTTTATAGAAAAGAATGAACTGATAAGTGAGAATCAGTATGGATTTAGGACACACAGATCCATCTCTTTAGCTGTATATGGAATTAATAGAAGAAATCGCAGCAGCCATAGGAAGAAAGCAATTAACAGAAGGAGTATTTATTCCTTTACTAAATGCATTTGTCACAATAACAGTGAGTTTTTGAAAACAGTGAGGTTTTAATGAGAATCATCACCTGCAAATGTAAGACAAGTGATAGAAGAGGGGATAGATAGTGGGATGAGAAGGAGAACAGGAAAAAGTGGGTCTGCATGAACATTTGACAATACCTTTGTGTATATGTGTGATTGTGTGAGCATATCTCTGTCCTCATATCTGAGGCTAATGGCTGCTGGTATGAATAAAAGAGGTGCAAAAGTGGACAAGTGTGTGTGTGTGTGTGTGTGTGTGTGTGTGTGTGTGTGTGTGTGTGTGTGTGTGTGTGTGTGTGTGTGTGTGGGACTCAGCTTGCAGCATTCCCTCTGGATTAGTCTCCTATCTGAAGGAGGACCAAACATATTGACGGTCCAGGGTTTGCTCCCAGGAGTAGGTGAATGCAAGTGAGTGTGTAGCTATAATGTCTTAGCAGGCCATTGGCTGCCGATACACAAGCTAGGGATTCCAAGGTGGAAAAGGTATGTGTGTGTGTGTGTGTGTTTGGGTCCATCTAGAGCCACTTGGCTATAGATGAGACAGTAAATGCTGGACAGTATTATTCTGATGCTCTGGCCTCCCAGTCTAGTGGCCTGAAAACGACAATACCAACTGAGGCAATTTCACCCTCACTAACAAACATCTCCAATAATGTTTGCCATCATACTTTGGCTCCTTACAGCCACCATGTTAATCACATTAACAACCCAAATATCCAGTTTTCAGCCAGTCTTATAGTGGAGTTAAAGTCATTTTAACCAGCTCCATTCTCCCTCATTTTAAGCTACATTTTTATCCCATCAATTGTCTTTGGGTTGTTTTATGTTTTCCAAGAAGAGTTCTTGTATAGTAATAACTTTATTTAATTTAGTGTGCATGGATCTGATCACTTTGAAGTTTGGAAAAAGCCATAAAATGATGGATGGTAGGAAGTTAACCATACAAAACATAAAAATGCAGAGCCACAGTTCAGTTCTCTTATCAAACCTTATATAAATATGTAACAAGAGGATTGTGAATTACACTTAAAACACTGTTCACATGAAAATGCCCAAGAAACATTTTGATTATTACTATTATTTAATTAAACCTGCTTTAATGAATATTACATATTATTGTTACACATTATTACTGGTGTATTTTATTTATTTATTCATTCTTATTATTATTCATTATTATTGCCTATTTTCTATTTATTTATTTTTACGTATATGTATGTATTTTACGTTTATGTATAAGTACATTCATGTCTATCTCGATAGGTATGTTTTTCTCTTGTTTTATAATAACTCACAGGTGATAAATAGACATAATTTATATATGTACATGCATAAAGATGGGATTTCAGCATTTGTTAATAAAAGAAATCTTTATATAAACCTGCTTTAATTATATATATTAAAAGCTACGTTGATACTTTCAACTTGTTTATTCAATCAATTTATACTGCATATTATTTTAATTAGTCAAGCTGTATTAAAGGAAGCCTAATCAAACATCCAGACAGGAGAGGAACAGATGTTCAGACGCTACCAGTGTCATGCAAATCAGAGAAACAGCGGCCAATCGGCAGCCTGTTTGAGACGGAGTCAATGCTTTGGACTGATCCCATTGGATTCTAGTCAGATACAGAGAGCATACCATGGTCAGCAGGGATCAAGTTTGAGAACAAGCAAAGGCCAACGGCTGTATGACATCATCTTATGAGATCATCTCATCTGGACTGCTATGTCGTCCTTCTCAATTTATCTTTCAAAGACTGATTTATACCTAGTGTCTGGTGTTCAGGAAGTTGGGTTTTAGACAGAACATAACCAAAGCTTTTTAAAAGAGTGCAGATTTGTGACTGACCTTCAGAGTAACACAGATGACATTGAGGACATCTTTAATTTGTTTATGTTGAGTTCCATGAGCCAACTCCTCGCAGAGCCAGATACCCAGACTACACAGAGCCACGCACCTAACAACAGAAAACAAATAACAAAATGTGTGAACAGATGTTGCTGTTATGCACACGAATAGAAACAGATACACATAGTCTGTATATTGGGATAAATGAACACGCGACCACACCACACACTTCGTACATGCATTTACAAACACACCAGCTAACAAAAAATACAAATATATTGGCACATAGTGAAGACAAGCAGGTGCAGTTGGATGTCCTGCTGCTACACCAACACGTACCTAGCAGGAGCAGAGGGTTCGTCCCTGGCTGAGGTCAGGATGGTTTTGATAACATGCTCCTGAAAGAACAAAAGCATACAGACAAACTCAACAATCTTGCCTCAATAGATGGAAACCACTAGTCCTGTGTTGTGTAAATATCTATGCAGCATCTTGTAAAGGCCTCACAAACAAAGTTACTTTCCTTCTGTTAAAACTCTGTTTTTGAGATAAGGAGAAATCCATGGAATTACATTAGGAGCTGTTAATATAAGTTATACACACACATGCTGCACTAAATATGGACACACAGGCATCATACAGACTTTTCTACACACACCCTCAACACACATTCACACACTGGCTGGTCCCGTCCCTCCGGTCAGTGTTAATGACCACTTACTGATTCAAAACAAGTTTCTGCCTTGTAAGAAACCAAAGAAACCAGTGAAAAGGCCTGAGACACTGCCACGCATGGCATTAACAGTTTTCAAAGCAAACAAAAACAAGAACAACATCACTCCCGCAGCGCTGGACTGTTGCAAGCATGACTAATGAGACATTAACCTATTTTTTGGTTCTGAGACCCTCTAAGGACAACAGACCTGGTAAGTAAAGTAAATAAAGTTAGTTTGAAGTGTTGGACGTAACGCTTTGATGGATGTCAGGTTTAAATCACGCCGACATGTTTTGATTTAGTGAGAGAAGTGCGTCTGTGACAGAGATGACAGTTTAATGGTGTTTTTTGTATCATTTGTTCTTCTCCCTCTTCTACTTTTTGGTCCACCATCATATTGTCACAAAGGATAATGATACAGCTCGAAGACACAGGCACGATGACTTGTCTCAGCTTCTCAAACCCAAAATACTATTTTTGTACCTTGACGTCAGGGAACTTAGTAAGCACCACATCGGCTGTGGTGGGATGGAGGGCTGGAAGCTCCCCATACAGGTTGGGAAAACACACCAGAGATCCGAGCAGGATCTGGGCCTCAACTCTTGGAGCCTAGAAAGGATGAAGTGGGGGGAGAGAGAGAGAGAAAGACAAAAAGCAGAGACGTATAGAGGAAACATTGTACTGTACAGGTGTGTAAGCAGGTGTTAGCACCTAATAATTGCAAACAATGCTGTGCATGAGAATGTTACTGTATATTTTTTACATTGAGTGATGAGCAGGCAGTAACTCTAGAAGCTGCAATGATGAAGTCCAGGATCAGCATGGTGGCTCCAGGTAGACCGATACTGAAGAACCTGGGACTGCAGTGCTTTATGATGGTGTTCACAATGTCCTGGAGAAAAACACAAAGTTCTTTTTTTTAAACACACTCCTATAGATATAGCAGTCAAAGTGAGATCATATTTATAAAGATCCCATGTGCCATTCTTTACTCTGAAGCAGTAGATACCTTAAGTCCGGTATAAGTCAGCAGCACCTTAAAAGGTGGTGCAGAAGCAGTGAAGGGCAGAAAGGTTGATCACACATCAACAGCGCATTAACAATCTTAAATAACTACTAAACACAAAATGCACCCCAGTAGAGTCCCACTCACACCATGGTTTGTATATTCCTGCTGTGTCTTATATCACAAGTGCCAAAAAAGATTTATGCATACTCCTGTGCATCCTAACTCATATCTTCTCTGACAAGCCGTTTTTCTCCTCACTCCCATCTTCTCGAGATACATTTTGGGAATTGAGACATCCCTCAAGAACGCATGCTGTGTGGGTTTCAGGGACACAGGCAGGAGGACAGAGGAGAGGCCCCTGTGTCTGCTCTGGTGACATTCTTCATCAGGATGATGTCTTAGAAAGTTGCACAAAGAACAACACTTTCATTTTGGATTTTTGTCACTTGCAATTCTGTTTTTATAACAGGAAGTGATCCGCTGTGGAGGCTTGTTATTAAAGATGCAGCCTCAAAACAACTGAAACCACAATGGTACTACATGAGATTGCACCGAGCAGGTGCACTTACAAGCTTTCACAAACGACCGCATATGTAAGCCTATATCTAATAAGTAAGGACGCACCATTATCAGTGCATTTATAGAAGAGACAAAGTCTGTCTCCCTGTTTCTCTGCAGAGCATGTGGTGATTGTAAGTAGATCAGATGAGAGTGGAGTGTGGGGAGATTGTCTACTTATTAATCAATTCTGAACTGTATCATTGTCTTGGAAGGATTAAAATAAAGAGCTGAAAGGGTTGCCGTATATACTTTGGTGGAAGTTCATAAATGTGGGCATCTGACCCAACACTCTAAAATTGTTAGATTGTCCACCCATAACTTTTAATGAAGAAGAGTGACAAATACAGTATTCTTATCAGAACGAACAGACACAACATACTTATCATTAAAACTAAGTTGTGTATGCTATTATTAACTAATCTTAATGATTATTCTGTATTTTATTTTCATCCTTAATTTAACTTATTTTTATTGCTATTATTATCCCTGTTCTGTGCATCTCTACTTCTACTACTATTATTGAGTTTACATTTATTTTCTATTGCTGTCTGATGCATGTAATGTTTTTGTTGTAAAGCACTTTTAGCTGCATTTTTTGTATGAAAGGTGCTGTACAAATAAAGTAAATTATCATTATTGGAACTTCCACCAATAAAGTATTGTCGCGTGTTGGGGAATAGGTGGGTAGAGTTTCCCAGCATGCCTTCAGACAATGTGTTTGAGGCAATGCGCCAAAGTAAATGTGTTTAAATGTGTTATATAATCACATTATATAATAATCACCAGTGTCATCTGTTATGCAGTAATTTGCTCTTTACAAATGTTTCTATTTAAAATGGTTACTGTTGTGTTAAGACCGTTTGCACCATGAATTAAGTCTCTCACAAGGTAAGTGACATCCCGCCTGGGTGATGCAAGTGAATGTGAGAAACTGAGTCATGATCTGAGCTCCACCTCCTGGTGGAGAAATTATTAATAGTCATTTTATAGCAGGAAGAACCCCAAGCTTGCTACACTATGATGATAGTTCATGTGTTGTCTTCAAATTGATGGGAAGACAGGACTTGTGTTGAGATTTTTTTGTCACCTTCGTAACACACCCACATGATGCCCACTCTACCTGGTCTTGGTGCAGCAGTCCTTGGTGCATAATGTTGTAGAAGTGTGTGAGAAAGTCTGTGTTCGGGGAAACATCTTGCCGTCTCTTCATAATCCTGCAGATCAGCTTATAGGCATGAAGCTTCCCCTGCTTGTAACGTTCTGTCAGCATGGTGGCCTATAGGAGAGCAGAAACAAGTAAAGTATAAAACACATGGTTGCTATTCTCATGTGTAACCACATATCAGTGTAATGAATATCAGAGGACCTAAAGTGCTCTCTTTAGTCAAATCTACCTTAAAGAGCCAGGGGGTGAGGATTCTCAGGGGTGGGATCAGAACAGGGGGAGGGGGAGATGACTGGTTGTCCAGAGAAATGCCCAAATTATCTCTTATCTGAAAAGAATAATAATTTTTACACATGAAAATCTCCAACAAAATGTCTCATCATTGTGCAGCACATGTGTGTGTGTGTGTGTGTGTCGGTGCACACCTTGGCTAGGTTTTGCCAGAGTTCACACAAATAGTCGAAAACCTGTGCATGGATCTCTGGGTCTTTGATGCTATTTACATCCCCCAGGATACCCAGCATCCTCCGCCACATTACCGTGGCAACATCTGAATGCCATCCAGTTAGAGAGCCACCTGCCATTACACTGCAGTCCTCAGTGGGGAACTCGCTGGTTTCTAGAATCAGTCAATGAATCGATAAGAGTCTGTCATTCAAAAGGTGAGATCTTAGCAGAACAGACTAAAAGCTTGAGTGTGTGCGTGAGCATTACCCAGGTCATCGGGAGTCTGCAGGACAGAGTTATGGAGCTTCTGGTCCAGCTGCAGGTGTGTGTGCGAGTGGGAGTGTGTGTGATCAGTATGCTCTGCTGTGAGTGTGGCAGGGGAGGGTGTCTGGGAGCGAGAGCCTCCAAGGGAATGCATGGGAGATGCACTCTCTGAACCTTGATGAGAAAATGTGCAGTGCATGTGACGAGAAAGAGGAAAAAGACAGAAGACAAAACAACAAATAATCATCTGTATAGGGTGTTTACCGAACAGCACAGATATTTAAAAGGCCATTAAGATGTGTTTAGAAATGTAAAATGTGAGGAACTGAGCAAATTAAAATTCCATTTATCTTTACAATGTAGAAAAACTGATCAGATTCGTATGAAACCATCTACTGTATGTGGTCTAATATTTAGATTGTTGGTTTATGTGCAGATAAAACAGCAGAAATAATATAGTAACTCAAGATGTCTTTATGTTATTATGTACCAGTAACAGTGACAGTGTGGCTGAGGCTGCTGGTCTCAGAATCAAGGTGAAGTGTTGTCAAACTGGCTACTTCGTGTTCTTCACAAACCACGCCCCCTCCAAGGCTGTCCTGGTCCAGCGAGCTGCCTCGACCACCTCCAGATGCAGGTCCTCCTCCACAAGCTTCTGAACTGAAAGCAAAATCTACAAAAAATGTTGGAAATTATACATTTATCAGGGTTTATGCATTTACAAGGTTTCCAAATCGAGAAAAGTTGTGGATATATGGAGCTTCATCTTTCATCTTCCTCACCTACCTTTGGCCCATCAGCTCTGATGTATTGGGTGATATTCTTTCGCCAAAAAGACATTACCCTCCTTGACTATTCAAACGTACTTGTGTCAGTCCCCCCTCATCTATCGTGTATATCAATTCTTTTCATTTTGACAAGATAAGAAAGACAAGTACCGTAAACTCAAATTATGGTAATCTTTATATAAAAATGTGCCAAAAAAAATTGCAGCAGAAATAAATAATTGCCGTTTCCTTCCTTACTATCAAACTTGCAGGTGGAGTACTGAAAGGCATTAAACGAGTCTGATTGGCTGTCGGAGCTGATGACATCGGAGCCGCTCGCACTCGCAGGTGACGTCCATTCAGAGGGAACCCCTGGATCATCAACAGGACGGGGATCATCTGAGGGTCGGGATCCAGGACTCTGACCTGTCTCCAGGAGCTCCGGCAGGTCCCTGGGAACCTCTAGACTTCCTGGGCTGCTGCCACGACGGCCCTGGGTATCGAGAGGAGGGCCGATTCAGCTTCTCCATTTTTGTGTCACTGGAGGTTGAATCTTTAATCTGTGTGTGTGTGTGTGTGTCTGTGTGCGTGTGTGTTGCACTAACCACTGTTCCTTTGGCCCTCAGTCTCTCTTGGATGAACTCATCCATGAGGTCAGAGAAGTTTGGGTTGGTGCCTCCTACGTCACTGGAGACTGGACGAGCCTTCTGGACCACCTCCTCTTTGTTGACTGGAGGCAGATATAAGATGATAGTTAAAGACAGAGAGAACTCACATTCTCACACACATGAAGCAAATATGGAAAAATGAATAAAGATGCACAGATGTGTATGCAGACAGACAACCACAGAGAGAGAGCGAGAAATGAATAAACACACAGTGGTGACAGATTTTTACCCAAACAATGTAAAGACACAAAACTGAGTAATAACTGTGATGCTAGATAATTGTAAATAGATGACTTGCTGAAAAGGCCCCTGAAAGTAGATTATGTGGGCTATGTGTCTATTGTGTTTGCTTTTAATTTCGCCTGTTTCACTTTCTTTCTAAATAATTGTGGCAGATATTATATCAGAGATTATATTAAAATGTCACAATATTCATACAATAAATTGGAGCTTCTCACCCTAAACTGCATGAACAGTCCTGATGTGTATGTACTGTAGGCCCTGAAGTTAGCAAAGACTGGTTGGCAGCAGGCAAACCCATCAGAAAAGCAAAGCAGGAGTTAATTCACACCATGCACAGAGAGCGAGAGCATATCCACTTGTTAGGCCCAAACAAGCAGCATGTCATACACCTAGATTAGTACAGTTATGTTACCATGGGTTATGTTGCTGTTGGCTTTCTAGGAATTACAGTGGTCAGTGTGAGATGGTTCACTCAGAGCAGAGAGCATTCATGAATCCCAAATCCGACTGAGTATGATTGAATATGCTGCCTACAGTGTTAACCAACTGATCTTTAATTCCCTAACATGTGGCTAATAGAGCTGAGGGAGCCTAGTTAGGTCCCCAGTCCAACAGCGCGACTTCAATCAATAATTCTCGGTTACTGAACACCATATTAAAATCATTACTTTGCTGCAACCTTGCTGGTGAAAATTTCACCTTTTCCTTCAATGTCTCAGAATGTGAACCTCCAATTATTCCATGGCTACTTACCACAGAACAAGACAGGATGCATTCAAATGACACCTTACAGGTGGAATCATAAATCACTCAGGGCAGGATACTGTCTGGCTCAGAAGTGATCGGAAGTACAACAAAGTCAAAACATCCAAACCATAGAGATCAGGTCACAAGATGTTTTGTCATTTAGCTGCTTATTAAAAGAAGCAACATCTCCTTGCTGTGACAATATGGAGGGAATTGAACTTTGAAGAAGCAACCAAACTAAGAATTAACTAACAACGGCCCATGTTCAGGTCAATATGGCTGGCTTTTATAAAGCATTACCTTTTGCATTAACATTACTGTTACAATCAGTATGTTTATCAGATATATATTCAAGGCTGGAAGTATAAAGTTAGGCTAATGGACTGTAATGGTTATTTGCCATGACATAACCTACAGCAAAAGTAATGAGATTTATATATGTTGGCCTGAACAATGAGGTCCAAATCGGTTTCTCTGTGATATGATACACCACAATAGATTATGTTACAACTCAGAGGAGATCAAATAACTGGTAGGTGACTATTGCATGGTGTCTTTAAAAAAGAAAAGAAAAAAGCAGCACTTTTTGTGGCCAATCAGTAACTTTGAAGGAGCTCATTTCAGGACCAAGACTTCATTGACAGCTAATTTGAGAATGCAAATACAGTATTAAGGATGCAACACAGCATACAACACAATAGCTCCAGCGGCTGCACCACGGGAAAAAGAACACAAGTCTTCAATGTCGATTGTCATTGAAGACTTGAATGAGAAATGGGTCCAGGGCTCCTTTTAAAAGCAGCAGTCCCCATTTAGTTGATTAAGCTCATTCTAATTGATCGACCACAGACATGCAAAGTCTTAGTGATGAGATCTGAAAAGTTGTGTGGTTAGGCCCCACCTGTGGTCACAGAACAAGGATCAGAAGTCCTGGGCCCCTTTGTGCAATTGGCAAATGTGCTTGGTCCATCTGTGGCCCAGTAAGGTCTCAAAAAGAGGTGTGGTCAGAAAGTGATTGCACTATTGAAAACCTTGTCCACATTCAATGGTGCAGTATTTTATCTTCTATTTCAACTGATCATTATTCGGATAAGATTTGTCTATATAGGTTCACAACATGTGTACACTTAATATCTGAATGCATATTTTCGTCCGCCCTCCACAAATCTTCTCCGATTCAGAGACCCACTCCCACATGGACATTTCATTTAACATCGAACACTCCCTATAGGCTATATTACTTTTTAAATTTATGTTAAGAAGTGCATGCTTTCCAGGCGATTTCATTATCATGAGTTGTATTGATATGTGTGAAGTTTTCTTCAACCACTGATTTAATTATTACAGATTTTCCATGTTTTCGGTGCTTGCAGTAATGGCGCTGTAGCAAATATCGTAGGACATTTTAGCTGCAAGTCTAAAAGCTCTAGTTATAATTAACAGGACGGAGGAAACTCTCCAGAGGAAACAGAATTAAACTTGTAGAGTCTGTATTAAATATTTGTTTAAAGCTCTGATGAAGCATAGGATTTATCGAGAGGAAAGCTGCTGTACTCTAAACACTTTCACTGTATGAACCTGGACTGTGTGTTCGATCCTTTGGATGTGAAGAACACCACATACCATATATTAACATTAGATAAACAGACCCTGTAAGCGTCCCTGGAGCGTCTATTTTGTTGATCCACACAATGTTATTTCAGAAGTAAACTACCATGTCTTGTCAATGTCTGTATTATCATATGTGGAAACTTCAACACATCTGGCACAAACAAAACTAATATATAAATCATTGATAGGTGCCACATGGTTCAAGATGGCAAGCAACCCACCTGGATCACCAAAGGAAAGAAAAAATGTGTCTGTGCTACAGTACTTGCATATCAAGACAGATTTAGCTGATGAATCACAGTGCAACTATCAAACATCTGATCCTCAAAACAAAATCGTTTAAAATCAGTTCTGCCGTCTGCTGCCTCGAGAATTAGAATGAATAGAAAAAGAGTAATTGTACTGCTTATTCAACTGTGCACTTTACCAATCATCACGTTTGATATTTTTTGTGGCAATGTACGAGGCAAATAACCATTCAAGACAGTCAATTTGAAAGTGCATGCCGTTTCTTATGCATTCAAATTCTATGCGCATGCCTCTAATATTAAGATGACAATTCTCACACAAGTCTTATAGTGCACCCTAGTGGATTGAGAATGAATTACAGCAATGCTTACACACAAGTGTTAACGGTTACCAGTATTTGCTATCATCGTCATTGATTTATCTCTATGAACTCAACTTTCATATCTACTCATCTAAATCTAAATGTAACAAAGCTATGATGGAAAATTAGACTAACATTTAGGGGGTTTCTGCCCAGTATTATGGACAACCAAGTGTGTCTTCTTATTATTGGTGGTTTGATCTTTTCTACATGCAGTTGTGTTTCTCTGCAGACTGTTGTTTTCTCATGTGCAGGTGAAGAGGGGCTTGGGTCCGGAGAGGAGACGGAGGCCGCATGCAACATCAAGGAGAGGGAGAAGGAAGAGGAGAGGAGGGAGGAGGAGAGTAGGTTAAAATCCCAAAGCCCTTAGAATAAAGAGGACATGAGGAGGAGGGAGGGGGCTTCCGAGGTAGACCAATAGGTGGGAAGGTATGGGAGGAGGGGGGTTCCTTGACAGGAGGCAGGCTGGAGGAGGGGCTTCGTTCAAGAGGAAACACATCAACAGGGAGTTTGAATTTCAGTCCAGCAGCAAGATGATGAGTGTCAGCCAAAATACATCATTCCGTCAAAACAAACCAGTTAACAGCCAAAAAGGAAAAGAGAGTTGTTGGTGTTTGTGTGTTGGTGCTTATTTGTCTTTCCAAAGTTGTTGTTGTATCTGTTGTGTCCTTTGTGAGAGCTTCGTTCGTAGCGATCCTCACCTGGCGTAGCCGTCTTGCGTCCAAAGTAGCCCAGGACATGGGAGTAGAGGTCTCTTAGTGACGCATCACCCATGGCAGTCCTGCTCTGCCTCTGTGGTGACGAACCTTGGGATGACCCCTGACCCCGAGGCCGGGGCTTTGAGGACAGAGCATGAACCACAGTCTTATAGACGCCACCAAGGAGAGCCCCCTGGTGGTGTCGTGAGACACTGCTGCCTGGCTCCTGGGAGCGCGAGCGGGAGGCTCGAGATCGCAAGGCGGAACGCCCTAAACGGCCACGTACCCCTGACGACACGCCAGAGAGACCTGAACTGCTTGACGACACCTCTGAGTGAGTCTCAGAGCCAAGGCTGGCTCCTTCAAAGGATCCGGGATGTTGCTTGTCCTTGTCACCTCCAGTCCCAGCCCTGTTTTCCAGGCCTCCAGCTATTGCAGTGTTCCCTGCCCCACTATTATCTGCAACAGTCCCAGTGGCTAATTTGTCATGTGTCCCTGCTCTATGGCCAATCCCAACAACAGAGCCGAACTTACCTGCACTTCCTGCTCCCTGCTTAGAACCTGACCCTGTCCCAGCTCCAGCCCCAGGCCTCTCCCCAGCTGAGTGGCTGTGCGTGTGAAAGTGACTGAGGCGGCGCAATCTGGCTTTCCAATGGGCCTCTTTATTCTCGAGGGGGTTGTGGAATTGGACCGATTCAGTCGAGGGCCGGAAGCTGACGTGAACACCCCCAGAATGGTGCCTCTTGGTGCTGCGGGACATCTTGGCCTTAGTTATATCAGAAGTTTGGAGGGGCTGATCTGATTCAGTGCTAGATTCTACTCTATTACTGTCCTGTCTAATGATACTGGTCCTCTCCTTTGCTGTTCCATCTTTTTCGTCCTGTTTCTCTTCTCCTGATTCTCTCCACTCATCACATTTCCCATCCCATCCTGCTGCCTTTCCTGCATTTCCTCCTCCGTTTTTCTCCTTTATGTGTCTTTCTAAGCTAGAAAACCCCTTAGAGTTGGGTGATGGCCACTGGCACTGCAACTCTAGGCACTCGTAGATGCTCCGCTGCTCTCCCTCATTATCCTCTGCTGAATCCACACTGCTATGTCTCACAGATTTACTTACCTGTCTGTGCTCTTTACAAGCCTGTTTTTCTTCTCTCAACACTTGTCTTGCCTCTCCTGTCTGCCCTGTGTTTTCCATTTGTGTTCTAGCTGCTGCTGTTAACACAGGCACAGGTAAAGTTACAACATTGTTGTCTGGCTGATGACCAGGACTGTCGTTCCCTCCTGTCTCCTCTTTCCTCTCACCTCCTTTGTGAGTGAGATAGTCCTTAATAGAGGAGAATAAATCATCCTCCTCTACTCCGGTCACCATTTCACCCTCTTCAACATCAATTTCCTTTTCAGATGAACATGTGAAAGCAGAATCCCAGTCACTCACCCAATCAGAACTAAAACCTTCGCTTTGAGAACCAATCTGGTGCCAGAACTGTTCATAAACACTAGCATCATCTTGTACCTCTGAGGACGAGACAACAACACCATTAGAGAAGGTATGAGGGGTAGGAGAGGGGGAGGTGGGGGGTTGTGGGAGTGGCTGAGCAGCGTGGCTGTTGGCTGAGAGTAAGGAAGAAGTTGTGGAGTGGGGGTGGTGGGCGCTTGGGATTGAAGCAGGATCCCTCTGGGGGTCTTCACCTTTGACCCGCTCTGCGATGAAAGGCTCCATGATGTCAGAGGCACTGCTGCTCCTTGCAAGGGACGAGAGGGCCGGGGCATCCAGGTCACAAGTCCCTCCCTGGAAGACCTCAGAACAGGAGGTGGGAGGGGTCTCATCACTCTGGGAGGAGTGACGCATCCGGGTGGTGCGGGATGTCAGCGTTATTGGCTGGTCCTCGAGGTCTGATAATTGAAATGAAGGAAAGGGATTGAGGTTAGTGGAGAGGTGAACAGGAATGGATGCATGTAAACACATACATACATACACACAACTAAATTAACAATTACCCAAAACATACCTAAACAAAAATTACACACTGATATTATTTCATCATTTATTTCATGATTTGTGGCTAAAGAGGGAAGTGCTTAAGCAATCTGATCAGTGGTCAGTCTCTATGGACATCCTGTGCTTAATTATCAAGCTAGGAGGCAGATCTTAAAACTAAATCTGTCTATTGTGCAGCCTTAGGAGATATTAATAAACTCTGGGATGGTAACTGATGAGTAAAGTCAAAATGAATATACGTCTGTGTTTACACTGCATAGTATATACAGCTAATAAAACAGAGATGCATTCATTAAAGCTAAGGCTGGGCTTGCACTACAGGAGATTTAAATCCTAATGTTGAATTGGGTTTCATCACACACACATAATGAGAATCTCCACAGATTATCTTGTCTTTAAACTTAAGCATATGCACACTACAAGATTGGAAAATAATGGGGAATCACACACTACAGGATTTCGTTAAGATTCTTGCGCCAGAGCGAGCAATAAACGCACCACCTAACGTGATCTCTGGAGAAGCAGCACTGTAACGTAAACAAAATCATTTACAAAGCTGCCGTAGCGATCGGCCTACTTTGCAGTGAGAAAATAAAATGTGGATGAGGAAATGGTTGGGAAGACGTGGTCAACAATTTTCTATCCTTCAGAGAGAACTGGAGGTGAGCGTTGGTTTGATATCTTTCAACAGTAGTATGCTAGCTACCTTTAGCCTAAAAGGCTAAAATGTTTACTGTTGTTTGGCAGCATTGGCAGCTGCTCTGGGCTGTCTCTTTCATTGGCTAATGTGGTCCTGTTCAGAAATTACTGCCGTAATTGTCCAGATTTACTCTCCTGAAAATCAAACATGTCTGAAAAGGATCGGGGCAGCCTTGATGGTCTGCGAGCAGGTTGTGAGGTGTAAAGACTCATTGATACCCAATTTAGAGACGCCAGTTTCAAAAGGTATGTTGGTCAATGCCCACATACATGCATCTTTTATGTTGGCACTGATACATCCACAAGAAGGCAGTGAAGAGCGAAAAATTTCTACAAAAACAAATATGGTGACAGTAGGAGGAGGTTGTGATGATGTACCTAGTAAATACAAATCAGCAGAAACGGAGGTAACGATGTACTTGGCGGTGGACTGAGAGGCCATAAGGTACACATTCAGACATGAGGACGGAGAGTTTATTTCACCTTTTCACTTCACTTTTTTTGTCCTTTGTTGTTTCCAAACACATTTGTTGTGCCTTGCTTGAATTGTAGCTACACTGCCCACAACCCTTTCCGGTGGTACTGCTCCATTTTGCCTGTATGCGTTAGCTCTCCGAAAGTGTGCACGAATACGTAAAAAATTAACAGAGTACAGATGGAAGGCTCCATCCATATCCGTGTACGTCTTAAAGGTTGAGCATATATGGACCTTAAGACTGGATCTGTAAAAGCCTCACACTACCAGATAATCTGGACCAAACATTAGGATCGGCCAAAATTCAAAACCAGTCCCACGGTGACACAGTGGGTAGCGCTGTTGCCTCACAGCAAGAAGGTCCTGGGTTCAAATCCACCTGAGGACCTGGGACTTTTCTGTGTGGAGTTTGTATGTTCTCCCCGTGTCTAGGTGGGTTCTCTCCGGGTTCTCTGGCTTCCTCCCACCACCAAAAACACGCAATATAGGTGAATTGGTGACTCTAAATTGACCGTAGGCCTGAATGTGAGTGAGAACGGTTGTTTGTCTTTCTATGTGGCCCTGTGATGAACTGGCGACTTGTCCAGAGTGAACCCCGCCTCCCGCCCAAAGTCAGCTGGGATAGGCTCCAGCCCCCCGGTGACCCTACACAGGATAAGCGGTTACAGAAAATGAATGAAATATAGAGCTGCAATCATCTATAATAGAACTACTACACACACTAAACAGGTAAGAAGGGAAAAGAGTCCAATTAAATGTCATCCAAAGAATAAACTGCATCGAATTAAACACCATGCAAGAGCAGTGATAGGGAGATCAAATAGTGCAGGAAGAAAGAGTAAAGACATGACGGAGGGACGTGCATCTGTGAAGGCAGGCAGATGAGTAAAAGATGAAGGTTAACAGGCAGAGAAACAGGCAGATGGGGAAACAGGTACATCAAGTTTCATGCAGCCATGTAAACAACAGAAACATAGGCTCTCTCCATGTACCTGTAAAAAAGTCCAGTTCACATCAAATAGTGCATTTAGTCAAATATTTGTACAGCAGTCAAAATGACTGATCCTTTGGTATCGGCTAGGGCAATATTTCATTGGCAACATTCAAATGTGCTAATAAATGTTGGGAGGTTGTAGAGGACAATTTTGAAAATGATAAACTCTCAACTAAATTTTTGTTTCAAAATGACAAAAATTACCCACGACATGCTTTAATCATCCACTGTTAAATGCAAAATATCAAGCAATACTGATCAGAATGTTTCACAGCATCTGGAGAATGATGAATCTTAAATGTTCAAGCATTTCTGAAAAGGCTGATCATCCCAGTTACAGGTCAAAAAGGGAAAGGAGGTATGACTCCTGCGGGGCCACATGCAAACTGTTGCTTTAGCAATGACAAATGGACCAGGCCAGGAAAATAGATAAACGCCAGAGACAAAAGGTTTATGAGTTTATATCTATGGCAGACGTACAGAGAAGTAAAGTCTCCAAGCAGAGAGGCAGACAGGTCATGCATAGAGTGTGTACCTGCCAGCTGGTCGGCAAGGGGGGGTAGTAAAGGGTGGTGGTGGTGGAGGAGGACAGGAAGAGGTGGAGCCAGAGCGGGAGCACTCTTAGCACTGCGGATAAAGGCTGAGGACAGCAGAGAGTCCCCCGTAGAACAGCTACGCAGAGCTGAAGAGGTGGGAAGTACAGATAGAAGAGAGACAGAAAAAGGTGAGGAGAGTGTGAGACAGGAAAGGAAAGAAAAGAAGGCAGTGAAAGAAGGAGGCAGGAGGAGGAAAGAGGGTATTGTTGGAGTGATAAGTAACGTGAAGAGGTGAGTGGAACAGATAGAGTGTAAAAGTCAAGGAAATGAAACCAATGACATCTCAAAAGTAAGACCAGAAAAAAGATATTAGGAAAAATTGAGGAAAGACAGAAAAAAAAGTGATGAAAGGAAAATAATTAGAAATAAAATACATATATATATTTTATGGAGTAGAGCAAAGCATATGAGGACAATGGTGAAAAGAGGAATAAGAGGATGGGCAGATGGGTGAAAAGAGACAGACGGTGAAGAAGGAGTGAGACAGGGTTAGGTCTGGAAGACAGTGAGACAGTGAGAGCTGCTGGTGGCACTTTAGTACTCTGTCACAGCTCTAATCTCCTCGTAAGACCATGATATACAAGAGCACAGGTCAGATACAGGTCTAGTAACAACAAAATGAGGCTATCTGCAAGTTGGATCAAAACGTCCGCAGTTAAATATGCAACTTACAAATGCAACAAAAACACCTGCATACCTGCAAGAATGTTAGTCAGCACATGTGGACTTCTTCAGACAGGAAAAGCACACATAAACATTTGTAATGACCAGGTGCTATAACATCACATGAAATGCAGTTTACAGCCAGAGAAACTGCAAATCTCAGCAGTGCTCCTCTCATTTAGTGGTGTTAAATATTTTATATATATCTACTACAGAAGCCCTACCAACAGTATCATTTCATTGGTTTACGTCTTAGATGGTATCTCAAATCATTTTATAATTTTCTACACCACAGGTTAAGCATGTACGATTACCACTGACGATTAGAGAGGAACCTCATTTATTGAATCAAATAACATTCTGTAATTAATAAAAGGCAAACAAACTCATGAAATCTAGTTGTATTGTAGTTTGGGAGAACCTTACTGATTCATTCTTTTAAGCTATTTATGAAAGAGGGTATGAAGTGGCAGCTGGTATGAAATGTGAACAGTATTACTTTTCTCTTTGTGGCAAATGTATAATATTACTCATTCGATTTTGGCAACAGCTACAGTTTATGATGTCTTATCAGCTCCTCTGTCTTGTGTTAATCACGAGTCGTCATCATCTTGCTCCAAGTTAGTACTGGCATTTCATGACACTGAGTTATGATCACGTCTTTCTCACGATAGGCCACAGTTGAGGGCTTCACATAAACAAGACTCTACTAAGGAGGAGTACTGACAGTAAGCATACACCACAAATTCCTGTCAGGCAGAAATGCAGGAGGGAAATGAGAAGACGTCAAGTCAAATAAATGACTTAGGAAAGAAAGAAAAGCTATGCGAAGTGCACTGCGGAAAAACCAGGGCACTGCTTTATTTCAACACTCACATATACCGGAGTTTGGAATTCATACACACACACAGGGAGGAAGCAGGGATACTGACCCACTGTCTTCTGGCGGACAATACTCCTGGCCTTTTCAATTCCTGGTGAGCCAGCAGTGGTGGCACTTCGCTGCCTCATGGCCGCCACTTGGCCCGGTGGGTCTCTGCTCCAGCCTTTAGAGAAGGAACGATCCACAATCTGTCGCTGGCCCTCAGAACCTATACCTGGTGTGGATGGATGGGGAGGGACAGAATGACTCAGAACACTTTTAATGGTGATTATTTCAGATCATATGTTGCCTCACTCTGTGACTATGCACTGATGCTATCTGTAGGGAAAATGTATTGTGTACATATATAGTTTTCTTTCATAGTTTTTAAACTCTTCTTAGGTTCCTTTCATTTTGGCTACATATCATATTTCTGGATGTTTATATTGTGTACATTTTTATAGTGTCCAGTTTACATTCATATGTGAATAACTTTACACATGATCACCTGTTGACAGTTAAAGTAAGAAATGATAGGAACTGTAGAAAGAGTACATTAGATATCAAAGTAATGCTTGTGTTGTGTAGATGGATTGTGATTCTCTTCTATATGAATATGCTTGCTATGACAGATTTGCTGGTAGGATGTTTTGGATGTTTTTTTAAGGTTTGGTGACTGACCAACCTTTTCCTTTATGTTTCTTCTGTTTTTGTTCACTCAGCTTGTCCAAAGGCAGCTCATTCAGATCAACGGTGTACAAGTTCCTGGCCAACACCTAAGACACAAACATGCATACACTGCTTTCACACTTTGATTCTGTGTTACCACACTGGGTAAAATTGCAGCAACATTAAAGTTTTCACTGAAACTTGTTCATAAGATAAAAAAGCTTTTCATACTGTATGCTGAGGGAGAATGGAAAAACATATATGATAGGTGTCAATATAATTTAGTCACATTAACAACAGAGTGTGAGAAAGGTAATAAAAGTGAACAACATAAACAAGCATGGAAAGAGGAATAAAACTCCTGCTTCCTTCATATTAGTTCTCCTCTACGTTTCAAATGACCATTGTTTACCTGCATGTGCAGTCAGTAACAGACCTGAAAATGTGACTTGTTTTAAACAAAATGCATCAATAACAAAACTGTGAAGTGAAATCAAATGAAATAATTGCTGTTAAAACATTAAAGGAATAAATTCATTCGAATCCCAGAGTGGAGATTTAATTCTTGGATGATGCCCTAGTTAAATAACTTCCAGTACCTTGGTGAGGGTCTCCATGGTGAGTGACCACTCAGTGACCAGTTCATCCCAGCAGGTAAGAGAGGCGAGGACAGAGAGGAGATCATCCCACAGTTCTCTGCTGATGTAGACGTTTAAATTCCCCTTAATCCAAGCTACTATGAGTGTCTGTACAGAAGGACGGGGGTAAAATAAGAGACAGTTCTATTAGAAAAGCTTGTATTCCAACTCTCTACTGATCAGAGCTTTAAATACGAGTCAGCTGGGTCATACCTGGGCAACACCAAGACTTCAGTGAGGTGTTCAAAACATAACTTCTGATAGATAATAAAGTCACACCATTGTGCAAGCAGAACTTGTTGTAACTGTCCTGTGAATGTAAACATGACTATGTTCTGAGTAGAAGAGATGAAGGCAGCTGGATACATGAGAGCCAAGACCAGGATTCATCAAAACGTATCTGTTTTTACATAATTCACATTGGTAAGAGACAAAGTACATCTTTGTTGTATATATTTATATCGTCAAATATATTTTTAGAGCATCATAAGCCAGTCTGTCTCTCAGAAGCTGTGTTGCAGTAAAGAATAGCAATTTGTTTCTACTTCTATGACTGCAGTGTTCCTATTAATTCTTTTTTTTTTTTAATCCAGCACAGAGACTAAGAGACTTTGTGTCCTTCTACTACAGAGATAATACTATGGATAATACTGTAAAAAAAATGGTTGGTTTGTATCAATGAAAAAATATGTGGACAGTGTGATACAGAGATAGAAATGTACCTGAAAGATAGGTCCAGCCAGTCTGCCTGACAGTGTGTTGTTCTTCTTGCCCTGAGGCATGATGGATGGAGGTCTTTTCATCACTGACTCTGTCACCCTCAGCAGAACCAGTAAAATCTGCTCCCTACAAACAAATACATTAGAAAGCAAGTAAATGTCACAGAGCCTTTAACCATAGGATTTTACTGAGATGTATACTGAGCAACAGAAGAAATGCATATTTTTTTATGTCATGCCATCCTGTTCATATTAAATATCAAAGGCATTTGATATGGTTCACACAGCTTTATTCACCCTTTAGTTATACAGAAAAATCATTTTTGTGCAAATTAGCGGTTGTTGCCTTAGTGTTTACAAGTCAAAAAGTTTGGATGGTTATACAGAGAACAATAGTCAGTATGGCATGTGACCACCTCCAGCATTTATCACAGTGCCACATCTCCTTTGCATTGAATTGATAAAACAGTTAATCTGGACTTGTAGGATGACATGCCATTCTTCCTGCAGTGCAACAAGTTGTTCATATGTTGCTGGAACAGATCTCTCCGTCTCACCCGGTGATCCCGAACGTCCCACAGATGCTCTATTGGGTTGAGATCTGGTGAATATGCTGGCCAAGGAAGGACAGGGACATTGTTCTGGTCCAGGTAGGCTACTCCTGACAGACGTGAGCCACATTTGGTCTGGCATTGTCATGCATGACGGTGATGCCTGATTGCTGTATCCTGGGAATGTCATGTGGACCTAGGACCGTGTCTCGGTAACGGATAGCTGTCAGTGTACAGTGGATGTGGACAAGGTCTGACCGCGATCCATTAGCAGTGGCTCCCCACATCATGACACCACCACCAAAACGGTCCACTTCCTGGATGTATGCTGCATCACATGTATCACATGCATGTTTGTTTCAGTAGATTAGGGCTAGTGAAAGGAAAATATTGGGGTTTTAAAATAATGCGTTTCTGCTGTTGCTCAGTATATTTAGATGGTATTATTATAGTGTCTTCCAGTTCACAGTTACAAGTCTGATTTATTGTGTGTGTGGCATCTGTGCAGCTTCTTTTTTTTTTTACCATGTTTTCTGGTCCATAGTCTCATGCATGACAAGGCTGCGGTAGATGTTAAGGACTCGCTTGCACATGTCGACATGCTCCTCCAAAAGGATCTTGATGTCATTAGCTGGCTCCAAGAGGAAAACATTGGAGGAGTGGGTGATAAATACCTGGAAAGGAGACGAGCAGGTGGGATGTATAATTGGTCCACAGTCTATTTCTTAAGGAAAATTCTTCAAGTTCAAGTAAGAGCAGTAACTAAATGCAACAATGTGACTTTTGTGTGTATGTATGAAATGGACAGATAAAATATTTTAAGTGTGTGAGGACTGTACCTGTAGTGTAGTCTGACTTCCAGCATGAACGTTGTACTCCAGCAATTCACTGTCAATCTCCTTATTCATTCCCTGAAGAAGAGAGAACACACACACACACACACAAAGTATATTTACCTGACAATATACACTTAAATGCACATGTTCATGTTCTCTTTTCTTTAAACAGAGTTGAGACAAATTGACTTTTTGGTTCGAAAATGTGTGATATTTCAAATTAGAATGTAAGGGAGTAGTGAACTACATACAGATAAAATAGTATTTTAATTACATTTTGCAGTATCTTGCAGGTAGTTCAGTTATGTTGACATATGCATAAGTTAAAGACGTAAGTTTAAGTTTTAGGTTTAGAGGTTAAGTTTAAGTTTAATTTTTGGTGTAGTTAACAACTGAAAATACAAACTACTTTGGGCCATAAAAGGAATGGAATGAGGATGTTTTTTAAACTAGTGCCGAAGTCATTCAAATGGTCTAAAACGGTGCAAAGGAAATGTTTTATTTTTTTACTATCCCAAATCGAAGTCCAGTTGCTTCAGATTCAACCGTCAAGGATCACGTGACCTGGATGAATGAGAATCTACACCAACATATTCTTTCACTGTTTCAGCTGTAGTCAGATTATGCAAAACACAGACTGTCACTTTTACTTTGACTACTTATTAACAAATGTTCAGGGAAGTTGTTGCATGCTCAGTTACCTGGCTAACCAAATGACCCTGGAAGGCAGCTGTCTACATACAGAATCAGAAATTACAGTCTTTGCACTTAATGGTTAATAGTGGGGTGTTTTTTTGTTTGTTTTTTTGCTTTATGACCTATGAACACATGGGCACTTTTCCAATAATAAACTCAATCAATCAATCATCTTTTGTACATTGCTATTTCATATCATATAATCTCCAATTTTTAAAAACGTTTTCTAATTATCTTAATTCAACTAGACTAGATTTCTACCCATGGTAGCTTTGCTGTAGCTTCTACCATTATGAAGTAATGAGTAGCTTGCAGATATGCTAGCACAATAGCTTCCCCAACACTGTTGGAATGATACAGCACTGTACGGCTCAGTATACAGTTTTACAAGGCCAGGATTCATAATATGAAGTCAGATGTTGGAATTTGCAACCCTATCCAGTAAAATAAATCATGCTTTCTTTTCTTTGAGACTGATTGTCAAAATCCTAATGTTGGTGAGTTGATCAGATGAGCCTAACTAACATGTAATAAAGATCTGTTCTTCTGTTTGAAAATATTTAAGGATTCAGTGACTGTTTTCAGGTACTTCCTCACCTCATCCTCCTTTTCTCCGTGCTGCGAGCCTGAATCCAGACTGCCTCCTGTGGCTATGGGATAGGGGCCCTCCTCTGGCTCCTTCATAAACACTGGTTTGTCCTCCATGGAGATCCACTCCTGGTAAACACGGACCACTTTACGCATTGCTGCGGCTTCACACATGGGAAGGAGAAACGCCTAAATTTGAAGAGACGGACGTAAATATTAACAGGTAATACTTGATGATATGTACTCATTATTTGATTTAAAGCATCCTCTAAAGAAAGATAGCTGTAAAAGACCAAGTGAATAGACATATTATGTTAAGAACTGAAAAACATTTGGACTATTGATACTGCACATAAACTCTTATGGTAGGAGAATGTGTCTTAGATCCACTCCAGTACCGACTTATAGTAACATCAAAGGTTTGACACAGAGCCTCCCCAATCCCACAAAATAAAGTCATTCCTCCTTCACCTGTCGAAAGATCTCAGTGATGAAGTTGACATTGGTTCTGGAGCTGGTCAGTACTCTTCTCACCACCTCCATGTCCGTCAGCTGCTCTTCATCCATGGAGCAGAGCGAGGAGGAGCTGGGCTCCCTTTCTGTCAATGTAGATGTGTTGGAGTGGCTTTGTTCGGGCTCGCCAGGCCCCGGACCCCCAGATATCCCCATGCTGCCTCCACCTGGTCCAGATGAGCTCCCGCTACTTTCCAAGTAGCCATCAGACCTAATTCCACCTCCAACGCTGTCGTCTGAGCTGCCTGCAGAGCGAGCAGCCAGGCCAGCTGCTGCTCGCTGGAAATGACAACTTGTTATGGAACGAGCCACAAAAATAAATACAAATCAGACAATAATTCCCCTTTTAAATATTTGAGCAGAGTTCCTAAGTAACACTTTGCCTTCTTATCAAGTCATGAACTAATCAGGGGGTTTTTTGGGAACATTTTTATATTATTTAATATCCTTTTTGACTAATATCACATTAATTGTTCACATTTGCTTTTTCCTGAAAAATAAGAGGTGATCCCTTAAAAAACAGGAGCTCGGGGCGGCGCAGATGGCGCAGTGGTTAGAGCGCTCGCCCCATGTACCGAGGCCATAGTCCGCTACGCGGTCGGCCCGGGTTCGATTCCAACCCCTGGCCATTTGCCACATTTGCCCGACTCTCTCTCCCACATTTCCTGTCACCTCTTCAGCTGTCCTGTCCAATAAAGGCATAAAAAGCCATTAAAAAACAGGAGCTCACACATTACCACAGTTCCAATAATTAGTTGATTGGGACCCAGTTGGCTCTACTGATCTGGCCGCATTGTGCCTGTTCAAAAGCTAAAAATAAATAACAGAAGAAAAGATAGCTTTTTTTAGCTATGTCAAAAGGCTTTGCGGTCCGCCAATTAGTGAGCCCAGTTCTATAAGAACAGCTAAATGACTACTCAAGACAAAAATCTGCAGATTCATTGATGACAAAAACACAAACCCTGTCTGTTGTCAAAATATGTGTGTGTCACCTGTATGATCTTGGGGACGTTCTCTCCCTCTGTTCCTGGGATGTGTGTCTGTGCATTGGGTCGTGGCTCGAGCCAGAAGGAAACCAGCCAGCGGATGAAGATGACTCGGGCCTGAAGGAAGCTCTCTTTGGTGCAGTATAATGTTTCACCAGCGTCTTGCTCCCTGCGCACCACGCTATAATAGGGCTTAGAGCGCATCGGAGGCACGTCTACAGGGAAAGCAATCACACAATACTATTGTCTTATGTGTTACAATGGATGACAAGTTTTACAGCATCCAGTGGCAATTAAAGACTGTATGTCACTGACCCAGTATTGGGTTGTAGAGACTGGTTTCCGTTGCGAAGTTGGGAAAGATGTGCGGAAGGTAAAACTTCCTGAAGTGGCCAAAGAGGAAGCTGAAGCCACGCTCATGGTTCTCTTTACAACGCCACTCAAGAGCCTTGGCCTGATGGACACGCACAAAGAAAAAAAAGAAGCTTGTGTTACAAAGAGATCATTATGCACACAAAATAGTGTCAAGCAGAGAAGGGCACCATTGTTTTAGGGGAGAAAGTTATCAGTGTCTGTTTGACTGCATGTATGTGATATCAGCAAGAAGAGGAAATACAAGAACAAAGTCTGTTTGTGTCAATAAGGGGTGAAATTGAACTTTGAAGAAGTTAGTGATACGAGGAAGGGATCAGATGAATAAAGCCACCATCACATATCTGTTTATGATGATGTCTGTAAACGACAGACCTCATGGGTTTCTCTCATATGTTTAGCATTAGTTGCATTAGTAATGCACTGCAAGATTTACAAAAGTGAAACTGTGTAGTGTTAGCTGTGTTAGTAAAAAAATTTGATAATACCTGGTTTACCATGTATTTGAGGAGAGCTTCTAAAAAGTAAGCAGTGAGGTCTTCCTGGTTCTTGTCCCCTGACTGAGGAGCAACCAATGGAGTGATCTCTTCTGGGGTAACCTGAGCTGCATGGGGTAAAAGCGTGGAAGTTTAATGTTTATATTACAGTGACTCCAAATACGTTGTCATTGATAAGATTGTATACATTTTTATATATTGTGAAAAACATTTGCAGGGTTTTCAAATAATTTCCAAGAAATTATATCTTGTCAAGTGCAGTTAATGGTTATTTTTTAATAATAGCTGAATTGATCAATCTGACCCCACTGTGTGTGTGTATGTGTGTGTGTATGTGTGTATCCTTTACTAACTCTCTGTTAAATTCAATGGTGGGTTGATCAGAGTGTCCAGGGTGCGTGGCGTCGCTTGGCAGAGTGGAGCTGGGAAGCCAGGAATCAAACAGGCAAACATGCAGAGCTGCTCGCGCTCTGCGTTACTCTGCAATGCCTGCATCCACAGCAGGAACAGACGCACACCTTCACGACGGATCTGCAGTGAAGATGGGAGATGGAGAGATGAGGCATGAGAAGAAACCATTATTAATTTTGTTTTATTTTCAATTTAAGATTAGATTTCTCACCGACTGTCAACAAGATGAAGCCAGCAGTCGATTTGTGTAAGGGATAACAATAGCTAACACCGGATCACAGCCAAGAACACAGCCTACTCAGCAGAAATGTGAAGATGAAACTAATTGAGAAAGAAGGCTGTAAAGGTCCCCTTGGGGAGTGTCAGCATCTTATCTCAATTGTTTCACTGAGGAGAGAACATATGCAGCAACATGCAGGGTACCTGGAAAAAAAAGGTGCTGCATCCAATGTCTTTTTTCAGAGCGTACCGCCTTTTTTTTGAGTCGCTGAGGGCTTTGACTTGAAAATAACGTAACTTTTCAGAAAGGGGTTGGATCACAACTGTCCCTTTTTTCGAGAAATCATTCGTATATTACACGGAGTGGGACTCCTCACACTGGTAACCAAGAAAACGCAGAAGCTTGTTTTGACTGTTTTGTCTATGCTGAGCTTTATTAGACAGAAACCATCCTAACAGAGACAGAGAAGTCTGTTGGTGGTGCTTCTGAGTGTTGTGCTTTTATCGTTGTAACCTTGCTGTGCTGTGTGACCAACCGTCTGTTAACATAATGTCAAGTTATTTACCTAAATACTGGCAATCAAAACTGACATGCAGCTTTTTTTCCTCTCACTACATCAGTGCCATCCAGCAGACAGCCAAGGCTTTTTTTTCTTCTTTTTTTGCCAGAAAAAATAAAAAAAATAAGTGGACACAGAGCCTTAGGAGGAAGGCAGGATTGGGCTTTAGAGGCTATAACTGACAGGTTGACACAGGGTTACCAGCGAATCAGAGCAGTACCTTCAATGAGTTGCCAGTGTGCAGCAGCTTCTTGAGGATTAGCCCTGAGAGAGAGAGAGAGAGACATGTCAGCATGGACATTTCAAACAGTGCACAGTGAATATAAATTCAGGTTAGCCAGTTTGCATTTGTGAAATCTACAGTGAGGCTGATTAACCTGTGACCTGATAAACTCAGACAGTGCTGGGCAAAATGTGCTGTACTGATCTTCACTGAAGATAAAACAGTTCTAGCACTATTATAAAGTACATGCAGGAAAGGAGAGCAACAACTGCGCTGCACCGTGCCCTGCATTCTTCTCTTTGCAAAGTTTTGGTGTTGGTTGATCTCTGACATTTCACTAAATAATAATAATTATGTGAGTGGCCGCACAGTTCAAAACTGGTTAAACTTGATTCAACAACACATATTTTGCTGGGACACTGTCATCTGCTTTACACATGTATAAAATCTAGTGAGACATGCATTTCAAGACAGGGGTCAAGGGTGCTTTTGTGTGTTACCGATGCTGTGGAACTGCCAACGACTCTGGATCCTCTCAGGCAGGAGCTGAAGGATTTTCTGCAAAAAAATATTCAGATGTGGAGAAAACTATTATTACTGGTTATAATATTTTGTGACAAGCTATATGTTATGATCGAGCTTCATATATTTAGCCTTTCAACTATGGATGGACTACATAATCTAAAATCTACCGCATATCAAGATAATCTGTCCAATTTACCTCAATAACAATTAATGATTAAGATGTCATTGGTTGGCTGACTGCCTTCTGGATTCAGATAATTAAATGACGGGGAAACTGCTATACGAGTACATTTCAATCAGTGTGACATTGATTATTTACCAATAATTCTAAAAACTCAATTATTGTCAAACTCTAATTTACCTAATCTGGGAAAACCTATATTAAGTACATTCTTTTATCTAAATCCTTGATGGACTTTTGCCCAAGAATGTTCTGAATTTAGAGTGTGCAAAGGGCTAAATGGAGGTCAGTAACACACACATATGACTCTGTCCTCTTATCCTGGCTACTCTGAGCACCACCACCTAGGTCTTAGTATTGCTGGATGCCAGTGGTCTTAGTCTGAGATCACTGCCAGCTGGTTACTGTGGGTAAAGGCCATGGAATCACAAACAGTTCATGAATTTAGTTTCACATAATGTCCGAGGTCCAGTCTGTCGTCATATTGCATTGAATATTTAACGTTTTGAAAAAAATGTTCTCTAGATTTCCATTTTGATAAGAAAAATGCAATAATACTTTATTACCTCAAATATGTAGAGGATGGAGTCCAGCTCCTCCCTCTGAGACTTGTGACCTGAAACACACACATTAATACACAATGATATGGCTAAATGGCAACAATTAATTTATTTCTGCACTGTGAAATCTGACCAATCAGAGCTCATTTTAATTGGTTCATTCTTGATGTTGACAGTGAGCAAAACTTACCTTTTTGCTTGAGGCTGACCTCAATGGTGACAAAGTTCTCAAAGAAGACATAGTAGACATGGGAGTAGTTCAGGTCAAAGAACTGTTTCAGCTCTGCAGGCTCTGCATTTTCTGGAAAATGAGAGGGGAAATAAAGCTGAGAATCAACTAACACACACAATGTAGTTGTTATAATCGCACACTCAAAACTGTCCACAAACATGGCCGTAATTCCTCCAGAAATATTAACTTTGTCGGTGCTGATAGCTGTGTTCAACACTTTTCCATGACCACCCTCATTTTCATTCCTCACATCACACATTCATTAAAACCTGAACATCCATCCTTTACACTCTTACCTACCACCCAATATACTTACAGTTGGAGGCAGAATTATTCAACCCTCGTTGTTTGTTAGGTTTACTGGCAAAATATACTATTTATCAGCTGTTGGCAATGACCAAATCAAACAAGAACAGTTTAAAAGCTCAGAACAACAAATATTAAACGTGTTTTCCAAAATATAACACACAATGCTACTTTTACTGACTACTGCAGTCTGAAAAAGATTCGACCCCTTAATGAAAAGTGTCTATAGACCTTTGTAAGGCACCCTTTTGCTACTTTGACTTGCTGCAAACGTGATGCATAGCCAAACACCAACTTCTGGCAGCGTTCCTGAGGAATCTTAGCCCATTCCTCATGGGCAAAGGCCTCCAGTTCTGGTATATTCTTGTGTTTATGTGCTGCAACTGCCTTCTTCAAAAACCACCAGAGACTTTCTATGGGATTCAGCAATGCTTCATTCTCCCTCTTCCAGACATACCGCTGATCCATAGGGCTGAAGTTACAGTTGTGTTTCATCACTCCACAGAACAGCATCCTGTGTCCTATCTAGATGGTTTTGAGTTACTGGGGCAGACTTCTCTTGTGCTTTTGGGTCAGCAGTGAACATCTTGGCGTTCAGACATGGAGCCCTTATGTAAATTTAGGCCTTAACAGAAAAGACTTTTGGACTCTACAGCTACAGAGGTTGGCACATATTTTGCCACTAACCCTACTATACAATGTGGGTTGATTAATTTTTCCTTCTGACTGTACAACATTAAATGTGCTTCTCAACTTGACCCGTATGTGTCTCTCTGTTTAGTATCAGCTGTATTCAGTCAGAGTAAAACTGAAAACTGAAATACAATATAGCAAAACAAACATCACCAGAGGGGGAGAGAAGTTCACAACAAGCGTATATGTAATGTGATTTTAAAAGTGACAACTGAACCAGTTAGACTCTTCTCTTTCCATTTCAGAGAAAAAAAAATACCTATCTTAATTTTCATGACAGGAAATATGTTTCAGCAACCTCACTACACCACTTTGGGTTCTCTAAATACCAAGTCTGGATCCCAGCTACAGTTTCAGATTTACTTCTCTGAAGGATGGTACGTTTACATTTATGTGTTCTGGACTAAATCTCAACACAACCGGCTGTCATCACGACGGAGACAGACTGCCGCAGATACCGAGATAAAACACACGCTCTTACTAAGAACACAACCACAACTTCAGTTCAGGGTCAAAACTGAAAGAAAATACACAAGCATGTAGGACATCAGGCACTGACAAACACAGCAGCATGTACACAGGTACACACACTCAAAACAGCCTCTGGTAACAGCCTTTGAGTTTGTTTATATGGAGTCTTAACGCTGAACTCTCTGTGGTTGCCCTTGTAAGGTCTTGGTGGACAAGCTGAGTGGGTTTTTAATCTTTCCCTTCTGGGACTGACATTTTTAACACTAACTGATTGCAAAGCCCATCTCATAAGCTAATGTACGGAAGCTATTTTTACAAAGAACTCAAAGCAAATCATTTAGTTACTCTTCACGTGTTGACATTATTGGGTAGCAGCACTAAATGCTAATACATCTAGAACTATAATTCACATACAGTATGTTGACTGATATCACAGTCAACATATGTGAACCACTAATGTATAAAATTACTTGCTTTACTCTTAGGTTTCCATAATAGTCTGGTTACTGTTTTAGCCCAGGTAACTATACTCTAAATTGGAAAGTGCTATTAAAATAGCATTTTGTATTACCTTACTAGTGCTTAATGGAAGGAAATCCTGACCATGTAGTGTTATATGAAGGTGGCATCTTCTGTAATTAAAATAGCTTGTAAATACAATAGCATCTAATTTAGACAATGACTAAATAATTAACTTCCATACAAATGTAGTCAGGGTTTAGTCAAGATCCTAAACACAGTCTGATGTCAAAAGCAGGGCCAAACAGTGATGGGGAGCAGTTATTTTACCAATAGATAGCATTATTGGGATTACAAATTGATACAAGAGAACTCGGAGAGCACAAACCTCCGTCAAGGCCCTTTAAAAAATTCCCGGATCCAGATCCTGATCATCACCAAAATGTAATCACCTCTAGGATATGCTAGGGTCCATCTTTGGTGAAAATGTCATGCAAATCTATCCATTAGTTTTTGCGTAATCCTGCTAACAAACAAACAAACCGAACTGATCACATGACCTCCTTGGCGGAGGTAATAATGTTGAACCATTCTTTCAGATCAGGTAGGAAATGTTCTGCTACCAATTTTAAAACAACACTGGCAACGTCCCACACTGCAAACAAAAGTGGCGCAAATCAGACATTGTTTTTGCTCATCTGTGACTCATGTTTTGTTTTTCGGGACAGTGTGAACAGCACAAACCACATGGAATCTGATCTTTTAGATTTGATCACTTAGATTTGATTAAGTGATTTTCAAATGTGGTCCTACATCAGATATGTATTTGATTCCTGCTGACGTGAGAGCAGTGTGACCAGATAAGAATTCAGATGTAGCTTTTCTCCCACTGAGCACGCTCACAATGTTTTGTCAGTAATGGTAGACAAAGTCAAACCGGGAGGCTTGCAGCAATGACAACTGGGAGACAGGTTTCAAATTTAATAACTAAATGAGGAAAATGCCAAACAAATCCTGTTTATGCCTTTTTGCCTTCAGCCTAAAACTCTGATGGACTTTCATCACACTACTGTTACCACTGCAAACAATGCAAGAAATGAATGCCTGCATCACTATTTGATTAATTCTGATAATGAAATGACATGCCAAAGACATTTTCTGTTGTTGATCAGCATGCTTGATATAAATGTGGGGTCACAGTACAGATCTGTTCACACTGATGTCAGATACAAGTTGCATAGAAAGATGGAATGTGAACAGTCAAGGCAAAAAGATCAGATCTGAGAAAAAAATCTAAATCATTCCACTTTAAACAGCAGTGAGAACGTAGCCTTTTATGTTCACTCTGTTTTGTACTGTGGCAAAGGTAGACACATTTAAGGGGAGGATCTTGTTAAAGAAAACAAGTCAATTAAAATATTTATGAGAACGATGGCTACATGAACATACATCAGAAGTGTGGACAGGCAATTCTTGCAAATTGGTAAATTATTTAGCCAGCTTGCTCTCGAAAATAGCATTGCTCCAATTATACCTTTCTTATCAGAGCTGCAAATAATGGTGTGCACATTCATTTCCTTTAAGTGGTGGTCTGACATCATTTTTGTTAAAACTATGTGGTTGACAATTGTTCAGCTGTCTGAACATTCCTTCTCAAACAATGCAACTGCAAGGGTGTTTGCGTATATGTACCTCTGTGCTTGTTATCAAGGTCTTGTGTTCCCCATAGAGGGGGCACACCCCTTTCTCTCTCTGTCCCACACACACATACATACACAGAGCCAAGTGGTTCTTACAATAGAAACAGGAAGTCCAGCTACTGTATAGAGACAGAGATAGGAAATAGTAGGGGCCGTTTCCCTCTCGGGTGTGTACGTGTGTGAAGGCACAAGTGTGTTAATGGAAAATACACACACAAACATATCACTTATTAATACCCATTACACTGCCATCCTCTTCATTCTCACACACGCATTCAAAAACACTGCTGTTGTCACTGTTGTAAAACATCTAATCGCATTTTAACATCACTCAGCAGTTCTCACATACCAGGTCCTTGTCAGGCAAGCATGCATGACCCTGGAGAAATCACAACAGTCTGACTAGCAGCGTGTAGCATCACTGTGCCTAGATTTTCTGCAGTCAGCTTCATACACAAGTTTTCACACGGTAGTTGGAGGCTAAGTCAAACGCAATTAAGAGAACGATCCTACAGTGCAATGTAATTGACATTTTCACACAGTAAACAGCACGTCTTAAAATATTATTGACAGCCGATACGTCAAGCCTATTTTACTTTCAAACATTTTAGACTGTAAATACAATACTAATGTATTGATATGTATTGATCCCTCAATACTAATGTAATGAAGGATCAACAGCAAAAACTTTAAAAGATGAACGAGTGTAGGAAAACATACGCTTTGCAATGGACTACAGGAGAGAGCCGAATTTGTACCTGGATTGTAAAAAAATCAGAAATTATCTTAAAGTTTATTATAGAAAAAGGTGTGTCTGTTTACATGCAAGACGACTCTGAATTTCGTGATTTTCGTGATAGGTTTGGTATGACATTCCCTGGCACGTACAAGCTAACCTGTTAACTATTTAATATGGTGTTTAACTTACCTATGACTATTCTGAGATGTTTCAGCCTCGTCAACACGTCCTTCTTTGGGTCCAACACTTTCTGTGTTGATTTTTTAACGTCGCCATGAGGCTTTTTGGAAAACATTCCTGGAGCGAGAAGACACAAGAATGCGGTGGTAGACAGCAAGGAGGGGCTAACTGTGTAGCCACTTAAACAGCCTCAGCTAACGTTAATCTCCAAACTATAACCAAAGCCCGTAGCTCCTGGGTTATCTATTAACACTACGACTTAGAACCCATCCACAGCAGCGTGGAGTACATTAAGGGGAAAATTTTGAGGGAGAATAAGCATCTTGTTAAATCGAAGGCAAATACGTAAAATCTAGCGGGGCACAGCATCCATCCATCGCACCTCCCTTCCACAACAGTCCGCAGCCCGACGGCTAAACTAGCTAGTTAGCTAATGTTAACCTAACTCGGCTGTTCACTTAGAAAACATCATGGCGGAGGAGGGAAAACAAAATAATGGATACCAGATAAATTCAACGCCAACATAGTTCAACAATAAGCAAAGTTTAGTTTATTAGTTTGATTGATATCACATATGAATATTATTAAATTAAAGTATTATTAAATATGTAATTCCGACACAAACAGTGTTTCTACGTTAACTTGAGTTGACATCTGTCGACAATTCTGCTCGAACTCTCCGCCTAAACGTAGAGAACTGAACTCTGGGTCTAGTAGTTTACGGCTGGTTGTTAGACCTTTAGTGATATGAATTTTAGTGATAAAGGAAACTACATTTCCCTATTCAGTAGGAGCGCCTTCGTGAGATTTGTTTTTAGCTTAGCTGGGACACACGAGTAAATAGTCACCGAGAAAAACACAAGTGTTAGCTTCTTTTTTTAAGTACTTTTTAGTTCAACAATCTCGCAAGCCTCCGGTACCTTCCTATCTTGTGAGTTACAATTTGTTAATGTATTTTTTATCAAGCCGTGCCAAGCTTGCTTGCTAATGACATATACTGAATAGCTAATATGCTAACATATTGCTAACTTGTTGTGTTGTCATAGATGTTCATTTGTCTCGAGCAGCTTAATGGTTAATCAGGGAAACAGCTAGATCTCCTTGTCTGTGAAAATTGCTTTACGTGGGTAATCTTATATCCAATCTTAAGTAATATACTGATAACAGTTCAATCAACTAAGAGGGCAATTTTCCAAAATTCATCTACCATAAATACAAAATTAAAGAAATTTTTTTAAAAAACATGTCAAATTTCGCTCATATGAATATAATTTTGATGGATATTCCATATCACAACTTGCATTTGGTGAACAAGAATAGGATATTATGCAATCATGTGGTTAAGAAAATAAAAATGTTACCAGGGTCCTCAACAAATCTAAGCAATGGATTGATACTTGAAGGATGACTTTTACTGATACTGCAGTCATCCCCCAACCCTAAGATGATTTTTTCTGAAATTATACAATCATATCAGGTGAATTAAACAAATCAGTATCATCAACAAGTCATTTGAAATTACTTTGAACTGCCATGTCCTTTCAGTCGTCTTCTTATGACAAGAATGTATCAATGGAACCATAGTTGTGACCAGGAAACAATTTGTTCAAAATGTTTGATCAAGTCTCTAATTGAGTGTAAAGCTACTGTTCCTTAAAGTGACCTCACAACTAATTACGTGTTACGCCTGATACAGATGGGAAAAATCTGTATAAATAAGCAAACATTATAGACTATCTGATGTAAAAGTAGATACTGAGTGATTGCATGATCTGAAATCCTTTAGCTTTCTGCCATCTATGAACTAAACAAATGGAATCAAACAGTATGTTAAAAGTCTAAAGCTGTATCTGTTGTAGGTAGGGCTACCAAAAGTGCCTGACATTGCCTGTCTAACTGCACCCGTCTGAAGTTGACTTGCCATGCCGGTGCACCGCGACCGGGAAAAGAAGGAGAGCACAGCAGAAGAGATGGAGGTGGAGGAGCAGGAGCAAGAAGCATCCAGCTCAGAGGAGGTGGATTCTGACACCTCCTCTGTTTCTGAAGATGGAGACAGCTCTGGTGAGAGAGTAGAAAATGAGCACTGCAGTATATGTTTCTGATCAAAACTAGTTATTGTCAAAGGTTTGACTGGACATTCATACCCAATGACTTGTCCATCCTTGAGACACTGCTTTGCAAATCTGTTACAGATGTCAGTCACATGGCTTACAGAAGTATGTGTCTGCCAGGTTTCATATCAGCTCTTGTGAAGCTTTCCTCTGCCATCACAACGCTTAAACCCTAGCATGGAGGTTTTTGTGTGTGTGTCTTTATCATGTTCCAGAAATGGATGAGGAGGACTGTGAGCGGAGGAGGATGGAGTGTCTGGATGAAATGTCCAACCTTGAGAAACAATTCACGGATCTCAAAGACCAGTAAGAGTGAAATTAATTTTTGTTTTACTTTGAAATGTTTAAAAAAAAAAAGTGAGTCAAAGGATTTGGCAATGACCACACCTGTGTTTGTGTGCAGGCTGTATCGTGAGCGTCTCAGTCAGGTGAACAGCAAGCTTGCGGAGGTAGAGGCTGGCCGGGCAGCAGAATATCTGGAGCCGCTGGCAGTACTGCTGGAGAACATGCAGGTCCGCACCAAGGTGGCAGGTAACTTCAACACACAAACACACTCATTAAGACTCACACACTCCGGCCTCCTCTTTCACCCTTTTATTGTGTGCTCCCCCTCTTTCTCTGTCAGGTATCTACAGAGAGTTGTGTCTGGAATCTGTGAAGAACAAGTACAAGTGTGAGACCCAGGCAGCATGCCAGCACTGGGAGGTCAGACACACACACACACACACACACACACACACACACACACACACACACACATACAGCTTCACTGACGCAATCCCTTGCCCCTAAAACTGTCCCTTGAACATCCAGCCCATAGTGAAAACAGGCCAAGCTGTATTATGTCTATAATTTTGTGTTCTCAGAGTGAGAAGCTGCTGCTGTTTGATACGGTACAGAGTGAACTGGAGGAGAAAATTCGGAGACTGGAGGAAGACAGACACAGCATAGATATTACATCAGGTAGTGCACACAGAACACCGTCACTGCAATGTCATGCAGGAGCAACTAAATACAGCACATTTAAATGACAGCAATAAGAACACATCACTAGCATCCAGCACCATATACAGTATTCAGCACATGCATGAAACATTTTAATCTGTATGCTTCTATCAGAGTTGTGGAATGATGAGGTGTCAGGAAGGAAGAAGAGGAGAGATGCCTTAAGTCCAGATAAGAAGAGGAGACGACCTTCGGTGGTGTCTGATATCCTTCCACTGTTACTGTTCACAATGACTTACTGGTGTGAAGATGAAGTGTTTATATTCAGATTTGAATGCTCCCTGTGGCATTGACCTTAACTCTGCGTACGCCCGTATATTGTTTACATGCTGCCTGACTTGGACATCTTGGAGGACTGGACAGCTATCAGAAAGGTGTGTAGATGTGTCTGTTGAGAATCAGGGCTGTGTCTTTGTCCCCAGGTCTCATTAGTGTGTCTCAGCATCTTTTAACAACATGCATGTGTGCGTCTTGTCTTCCAGGCCGTTGCTACACTGGGTCCCCACAGAGGGAAGGCCGACTCCGACAGCTCTGTGTTCCCGTTCAGATCAGACAGAAACAGATCCATTCTCAACTGCTGAGAAACGTCCACACACAAGCACACGTTAGGAAACACACCAAGACCTCATACATGTGCAAGATACATGCAAACTTGCACTGCATATGACAAACATGGAAGCATTCGCCTCTGCACACGCAATAGTGCAGACAGTTGAACATTTTTACGACTTTTCTCACAATCCTCTACATTCCTCAGCTAACGGCGACAGCAGTCGAAAAAGCTGCCTCTCGTGCCAACAGGATCGCACAGTAAGGATTCATGGGTTTACTTCTCTTAAAAGGACAAACAGGAATAGAGACATCATTTCCACTGACATATTACTAGTGCTTCCAGTCAGGATTAGGCTGTTGATTTTTTTCCCCTGTACCAGTCGTACTTTTTATTCATTCAGTGGAGAGGTGATAGAGAAAGGTTTCCGTATCAATGGACGGTTGGCAAATAAAGGGTTTAGTTCCAAAATGACACACCAAATATACCATAAAGGAAAAATGTGATACCCAGAGTTAAAACTATATATATATATTTTATATATTTATATATATTTTTAAAGGCTGGTGTCTCCTGAAGGCATGGAAAATCATTCTAGTATTCATTAAATTTAATTTCATGTAATACACACAGAGAAAATACTGTGTGTCCCAGAGTTGTGTCATTTTCAGGGTGTAAAAAAAAAACTGATGCAATGTTAAAGAATAACTGGACACAAGAACGTCTGAAATCAGGGTTTAAATGACTTTGAAACTGTACAAAGTGTGTGGGTGACACAAATATATTCAGATCTTTTTAATTTTAGCATATCTTTTAAATAGGACACTAATACTCATCATCATGTCAAAATATGATTTAAATGGGCCTTAAATGATTTTTATATGTTAATGTGTCTCACATCATTTCAGTCAGTGTTCGACCCCTGAGCATTCGTTCACAGCAGTATTTCTTCAAAGTAAGTGGATCCATTCTCTTCTGGTCTTGGTGCCATTGCCTTTACATATTAAGGTAGTCTGACAGCATTCTGTGAACTGCATGTATGTAGTGTGTTCACATAGCTAAAATGAGTGGGAACATATCAAAAATCAAGCGTGTTTTCTTTTGATTGTGGCAGGGCTTCCGGATGAACTTTAAATTTTGGTACAACCTAGTTCACACCTGAAACGAACTGTCGCCTAACTTTTGGCAAACACTGACATACAACTGCTGTTTTTTTACTACTAGTTTTCCGTTATCTGACATGGACACCTTTTAAACAAGCACACTGAGTTTTTTTTTTCTAGTTTTCATAGCACTGTGCTGACTGCAGTTCAAGAGCCTTTGCAAACATCTAAAAGAAAATACTGGTGCATTGAGAAGAAGTCCCAATCGTACCTCACTTAGTGACGAGGGTCAAGGAAAAAGTTTGTTTCCACATCACGTGTGTCATCGTAAACATTGGGATTTTCAATCTCAAACCTGGAGGCTTATTGACACATGAGGAACTAAAGGTTTATATATGAATGTTGACAATTGTGCCATGAAGTATTTGAAACTTAAGTACTTTTTTTGTGTGGATCATTTGAAATGACGTGCATGAGAATAATAATTGCTTTTTGTTATGGTGCTTTTGATAGTAACATGGTGATCATCGGTTTGTATATTTGCTTTTTGTTTCAGAGAGCCTCCAGAGCTCCACAGTGCCTACATTTAAAGCTCTGTAAAATTAGTCTCTTTCTTTAAGCATGCTTTTATGAGCTGAGGTGTGTTGCTGCGATTGTGGTTGAGACAAACTCGGTGGTGGCCGGATAAGGAAAAAGATGTGTGAAGATTGCGTGTTAGTAAGACAGACTTGGTCAGTACATTCAGCAAGAAATAATACTCAGATTTCCTTAAACCAGCTAAAGCCCATATTACGGGGAGATGTTAGATTTGAACTGAACATTTTGGGCTTTAACTCACCATTTTCAAACTGCCAGTGGACTTCCTCATACTGTACCACCAACTCTGTTGGCAAGTGTTGATAAGAACAAGGCAAAAACGGGTATTATTTCAATAGATCCTATTCTCGACCATTTACAGTATTTATGGGGTATTTGGGCTTTTTAAACCTTTTTTTTCCCTCACTAAACTTTAATAAAATCGTAATATTCTTGTAGACACAGGTGGTTATTTTCATGTTGACCTTCAAGTAAAGTCAATTTACTCTCCTCTATTTTTATTACCACCACAGTGCTGCCATTTCAAAACAGTATCTACCTTGTAATGTGTCATGGAAACCGGGTTAACACATTTTATAGTAAATAAGTGTTATACAAAAAACACATGCAAAGTTTAAACACCAGTTGTTATTCGACGGGTGTTACTGTTACATTCTCCTCTCACGCATCTACCTCTTCTCTCAATCTGTCACTCTTAAAAGTAAAATCCATGTTCACATTATTACTCGTGAACATCAGAGCGCTTCCATCTCTGTGACCATCCTGACAAAGAGTTGACTCTGTTGTTTCAGTGTTGGAGGTTTATATGGCTGTGCTTGTAAAAACCCACTGTGATGATGACTAATTGTACAAATAAGGAAGAAACCAAACCATGGCCTTCCACTCATGCCCTGCCATTGAATCCTCACTGAGACAAGGCACTGAATAAACTGCCATTTGGTAATACTGATTTTATAAACTTCAGTTTTTGAAGCTTATGGTTGTGTTCAGTACAAATCAATTCTTATTGACAGTTTATGTTTAATAAGTCGTCAGGTATATTTGTGTCATTGTTGATGATGCGTGGTTTATACAATTAAAGGTTTTTTTTTTAAAGTATTTTGTGTTTGTTATATGTATTTTTAGCAGTAAAGACACTGACACTGACTTAAGTACCTGCAGACCAAGACGGAGCCTCCATATTTTAAATTCTGTATTTTGCAAATGATAACCTCAATTAATAACAATGAAATATTTACCAGCTTCCTAGAACAGTGATAACAGAGTGCTTTACATTTCTCGAGGAGAATGTATGCCATCAACATCTACCTAACATAACAGTGACCACAGTGTGTGGAGCGTGACTTTTCCACTCTTCCTTGGAAAGCTTGAATATTTAGAAGTGACCGGTGCGTACACTGAAGGGCCAACCGCAAGTTCTACAAATTCATTCTTAATGTATGCACACACTGCTTAATGTAAATGAACGGTCGAGTCCTGAGTAAATCCATCAATTCTCATCACACAAGACACAGCAGGATTTGTAAGCTTGACCAAAACCACAGTTTTAGTTTGTAAAAATATTTACATTTTATTACACTTAATATTTAATTTTTTTTTTAAAAGCCAGAAATGATTGCTTCATCACACTTCTCATCAACCTTCAGCAATCTGTAAAAAATGTACTGAATTTCTCTCTAAATTAATTTGTATACGTTTTTCCTTCATGTTTCTAGCACAGGGGAGATGATTCTTAACTCCTCTTGAGGAAAAACAGCAGAGGCTATGACGTCTACTATTTTGAAAAATAAGTTCAAACAGTTTGTTTCTTGAAGAACAATTTGGAGAATTCTAGAACACACCAATGAATATTACAGCAGCATACAGTATGGTTTCCAATTCAGGTGAGAAAGATAATGGTGACTTCTAAGTATGTTGACATTGTGCATACAAGGATGCGCACAATGCATGAAAAATGCTAAACCAGAGTGTTTCTCATTTTACCAACCACTCCTTGCACAAGTGGAACTATTAACATCCCCCCCCTTAAAAGTACTAAGTTTAGATTATTGTTGCCCCTACTGTCACAAAGACAACTGGATGGCTTTACATTTTCTTGAGTTGCATCTTGATGGCTTCATTATTCTATAGCCAATACATAGTGTCTTCTATTGCCAGTTCAATGATGATGACTGTTCCATTAAGTGTCCCACTAAGCCAAGCCAGGATACAGAAAACTACAGTACCATAATGTGGCTTCTCTTGCAACAGTCTATTAACACAAATGATCACAGTAACACCTAAGCAGGGGTGGTTCCAGGGGCGGCCCCAGCTGAAATCCGATTGGCCCCTGAAGTGCCCCTGTCCTGTCACTTGTCTGTTTACAACTTGAATACTTGACTGGGACAAGTTTTTCTCCTCTAAACTGTTGTGTATGCTGTAATATAGTATATAAGTGTTTTCTTTCATGTAAAAAAATTTTTTTTAATTATATTATGTATTACATAATTAGAAAAAAGTGTCTTATGTTTTATATTTATATATGCATCCTAGTTTAAAATTCAATAATTGCTTAACTTTTTTGATGTACAAAATGTGCTTGAAAGGCACAATTTGCATAATATATTCAATTATGTGTCTTTACTAAAAGCTATGGAGCCAACAGCAAACAATGAATGACTGGTGAAATATTCTGTGTATACATTTTACTGAATAAGGAAATGTGCATGAATGTTTGACATATAGTTGGCCCCTCTGTAAAAAAAATGTGGCCCCTCTATGGCCCCTAATTTAGAAAAATTCTAGATCTGCCACTGCAATGGGGTCCAGAGGCATAAATAGGACTTATTCTACTCAGAGATCATCTCAACATAACCTCAACCTGTGCAAAGAACACTTTAAGTCAGCTATCCACAATGCATCCTTTATATAACCACTTAATTCTACACACATTACATACTGTGGCAGCTGTAGTATTTAAGGCACTGGTGGAGGTGACTCTACATAACATCAACTATTCACAGCCTACCCATCATGACCGACTGCACTCTTTGACAGACTACTTCAGCATAGTATCTGTTATCCTATGTGGATGGATCGGACATCCTAATATTATAATGCCATCTTGTGGTTGCATAGCTATAGAGCTAAGCAGGGTAGTCCAGATGTCCCTCTCCCCAAAAACAAATTCCAGCTCCTATTAGGGGATCCTGAGGTGTTCCCAGGCCAGATGGGATATGTAATCCCTGCAGGGAGATTCTGAGTCAACTTCTGGACTGATATGTGGACTCAGACGCTTATGGACGATTTAGAGTCACCTACAGTATATCACGTCTTTGGACTGTGAGAGGAAATCAGAGGATATGAAGGGAACCCACGCAGCTTCATACATTTTATTCCCTTGAAATGTAACATGCAGTTGTGTATACCTCCAACACACAATATTTGATGACCGTCTGGGAGGAGGACACCAGCACTTTGCTTGGACTGACGGTGGCAGTGATGGAGGCCCAATCCCAAAGATGACAGGTTGATATCCTGATTCCATTGCCATGGGCTCCAATGATACGGGAATGGACCCGGTGTGTCTTGACCCTGGCTCCTCAGGTCAAGACTCAGCAGTCAGTCCACCTACATCTAAAGGACGAGGGACACTCCTTTAAGACAACAATGGTGTGAGAGAGGAGTAGAGGAAGCCATCTGTGTCAAACTGGAACGACCATCTCTAAACGGGGTGGGGGTCTACGCCACAAACTATCACCCACTTAAAATGCAGTCTTAGCATCACCACCATTCACACTTTGAATAAAGTGAATCTGGTAGTAACACTAATGACTCACATGATGCCCCAGCAGGCAAACAAACCACTTGTGTCCTATTGTGACCTATAATATTACTGGCTGGGTCATCTGTAAACCTGTGACCTTAATGACTCTCTGTGTTTTAAACGACCTCACATGAGTTTAAATACCTGAAACTCCCCACCTGTCAGTCAGAACTGAAGACGCCTCTTGGATGAGAGGTGAAACGTCTTCAAAGACTAAACAGAGGTCCAGTTGCTTCTGATTCAACCTTCAAGGAATAATTCTTCCTCAAACTTGACTTCTTCTCCAGAGTCTCTCTCTCTCTCTCTCTCCATCTATATTCCCATCTTTCTCTCTCTCTCTCACTTTCTCTCTCTCCCTCCCCATCTATGTCCCCATCTTTCTATCTGTCTCTTTCTCTCTCCCCATCTATATCCCCATCTTTCTCTTTCTCTCCCTCCCCATCTATGTCACCATCTTTCTCTCTCTCTCTCTCTTTCTCTCTCCCCATCTATATCCCCATCTTTCTCTCTCTCTCTCTCTCTTTCTCTCTCCCCATCTATATCCCCATCTTTCTCTTTCTCTCCCTCCCCATCTATATCCCCATCTTTCTCTCTCTCTCTCTCTTTCTCTCTTCCCATCTATATCCCCATCTTTCTCTTTCTCTCCCTCCCCATCTATGTCCCCATCTTTCTCTCTCTCTCTTTCTCTCTCCCCATCTATATCCCCATCTTTCTCTCTCTCCCCATCTATATCCCCATCTTTCTCTCTCTCTCTCCCCCCATCTTTCTCTCTCTCTATCTCTCTCACCCCAACCGGTCAAAGCAGAAGGCCGTCCACCATGAGTCTTGGATCTGCTGAAAAAAGGTTAAGAATTAATTCCAGGTTTTATTGAATATTGATATATTGTTTATTTAATATTCTGCTGTTCTCTTTAATTAAATGTGTTCTATAGATAGATTGATGCAGTGTGTGACGTGATTCTTCTCTTGGTGATGGTTAGATCCTGTCTTTGAATCTGGGCCCTCCTCATGTCTGTGAGGAGTTTAAATGTCACTTTAAGCAGTTTATAAACCAGATGAAGCTTCATCAATCAGTGGTTATTAATCTGATCACTGTGATTGATCAAGGAGGTTCATCTGCTTTGAGGACTATAAATAAACCAGCAGCAGTCTGTGATGGAAACTGTGGAATCATACACTGGTTGAGAAGCACAAACTGCTGATCGACAGTCAATATGGGTTTTAAATGGAAAGATCGACATCTTTGGCTTTAAGTGAATTAAATGAAGGAATTATAAATTGTATACAGTAGCAGGCAGAAACTAGTTTAATGTTAGTAGAATGTGGTTTTCCTACTTTGACATCAAAATGTCTGCTGTGAAAAAGGTCAAATTTCTATTTCAGTTATCTTGTTTACTAATTAGCCCAGCCATGATAGAAATGCTCCTAAAATGTATAATATAAAGTGAGGTGATATTCTTGGTGATATGGAAACTGGGGTGGAAAAAACATCCACAGTGTTTATATTTCCACTGATTGAGAAAATAAACAGCTGAAAATGAAGGAAATGATTGCACAACAAAATACACGTCGTTACATCAGAGAAAGATGGAGACATTGACAATTTAACATTCTTTATTAATCTAGTAATATTCCCTTTTTACAAAATTCACATGGTTGACATCTTGACGACTTTGAAGGTAGCCTCCATTCCAGTCAGTCCATTTCAATTCACAACTCTGTGACTGCCAGAAAGAAGTCACAGCTGTCCTTGACAAAACCCAGGTGACTAATACAAGCCACTTTTTTTCAAGCCCCGGCCAGTCATTGAAGGGCCATTTGCAAGTCATTGAAATGCATTCAAAAGCGCTGCCCTTTGAAATAACAGCTTTGTGGATGAAGGCAAAGTCCTACAAATCCCACAGGGAAGCCAGCTAATTCACTCAGGCTCCTTAATTATATTTGAAGAACCTGTATCTTTTGACCTCTGAGGAATATTTAGAGTTCAAGAACAACTGTGTTCAGTCACAGACAATATAAAAACTGATGTGATCTGATTTAAGTCTAGTCCAAACCAGGTGAGCGAAAACACAGATGCTAAGTGGCTAAATTTCTAAAATTATGGTGACAGAAGCATACTGTAGGTGTTGGTACAACAAAATATATTTTATAGAGCCTAAAAAGATGCATTTCTTGTTCATTTAGATTCTCTTTCTGTGCCACTGGGATGAAATGTTGACTGATGCCATGCATAAAACACTCCGTACATACACACTATCACATTAATCATTTCTGCATGCAGACATTTCAACCTAAGTGCCACAACAAGCAACTGTATCTGGTTCATGTGGGAACATTCCCACACATAGACATTCAGGTTTAAGCTGCTGTGTTCCTGCCTGTGAAATCATATGACAGAGCCTGTAACTGTGACTCTACAGCGACAGGACAGACTTCACAGGGGACTGTAGCTGGATGAAGACGGGGCAGAGAGAGAGAGAGAGAGAGTAACAGAAAAATAAAGCAGGCATGTTATAAGGCAGAAGAAAGAGAAGAGAGAATGTAAACAGAGGAGAAACTGCAACAAATTGGGTTCAGGATGGCTGACGGGTTCCCCATTCTTTATTGAGAACATCCTCGTGGTTTATAAGTAGATGTTTAAGAAAGTATAAGGATGCAAAACAGTGACCTGCTCAACCATCCAGCGAACCCCCAACATCTCATGGGTCAAGAAAACCGTGTGAGGCTCAAATGGCGTCTTCGGGTGAGGGTATGTGCTCATCTGGCGACTGCCTGTGTGGTGCAGAGGGGAGGGACTGCTGAGGAGGGTGAGGACCAAAGGAAGGAGGTGGGGGGCCGTCGTGCAGAGGGGGCCGCATGGGGGGTGCATAGTGAGGATGAGGAAGAGGAGGTCCACCGGGAGGGAAGCGAGGAGGGAACATCACCCCAGGAGGTGGAAGGGCCCACACTGGAGAAGGAGAGGATAGAAAGAGCGTTAGGTTAACTCTGATGGCATTCAGAGATAATATCTATGTTGTGAAGACAACTGTGGCTGCTTACTAGGCATCATGGGAGGGCCTCCAGGTCCCCTGGGAGGGTAGAAATCAGGAGGTGGTGGTCTATAAGGGGCTCTACGAGGAAAGGGACCATCCATGGGACCCATTGGGGGTCCAGGAGGGGGTGGGCCCCCCATCCTTGGATCAGCTTCAGGAGGAGTCCTTCGATCACCAGGACTAGGCTGGTGACACAGATGCAGAAAAGGTAAATACTAAGAGGCTGGACCCAAGACCCAAACTCACACATGCTGAACTGCATCTCTTACCTCTCTGTGTTGCTGCTCACCAGGCCCAAGGCTGTTTTCTCTGTATGAGCCATCTGCATTGAAATGTATGAATAAACAGATGAAATGAATATTAATTCAGATTATGGTTCACAAGGTTTCTATTTTCCATCCTAACACATGTCAAGATATTCACAAACGTTTGCATTCTGCTTTTTGATGTGACCTGCACAACATTCAGTCCAAACGAGTTAGAGACAGCAACACAGCATGGATGCTTACAATGAAGGAAAGGGTGATTCACCTGTCATGTCTGCAGGGTGAGGGGGTCCCGGAGGGAAATTTCTTGGATGGAGAGGGGCGAGTGGGAGGACACCTGGAGGAGGCAAATAGCCTAGAGGTCCTGGAGGAAGTGGAAGTCTCTTGTACATTGGACCTACTGGTTCTGGGAACATATAACCTAATAAAAACAGACACACAGTGAGAAATAAGTGAAGATGTATCAATACTATATCAGCTCATTCTAAAAGTGTAAATACATCAAGCAAAGCTCTTATCTGCAGTGTCATGTTGATATTTTGGGGGGCTGTTAAATTAAATAAATGCTGTTTGTTGCATTCTGAAAGGTGACTCCAACTTTAATATTCAAGAACAGGAATCAGAGGAAACAGAACTGTTAGTACAGTCTACGTACTGTTATCAAGGTGAAACAGTTTTTATTCAGGACATCTCAAGTGGGCTAGACTTTTTGCTTTTTTCCAACATTGAAAAAAGGCTCCTTTAAAGAGCTGTTTAAATCATATCTTAAGAGAAAATGTTCATGAAATCATCTTTGAAGGAGCACTTACCTGCTTACTGTTGGATCTAAGAAAACAAACATGTAGCTATTAAATTAAATCTAAATCTTAATAGTCCAAAAGCTCAGGGGCAGGCACCACCAGGCCTTTCAAATATTACAGTTTGGCCAACAGGACAAAAGTGATTTACTCTATGCCTCTCACACACACAAACACACAAACCTGGAGGGACTAGTGGACCGGGGGGCCCTGGTGGGGGTCCCCTGCGATCTCTTTCCCATGAAGGAGAGTTTGAGCCACTGTCTGAATGAGGACCTCCAATTCGCTCCATGTCTCCTTGGCCACCTGGGGGCTCCACTGGACCACGAGGCACTGTGTGCCAATAAAACAAAACATCAGACAATCAGACCAGAATGAGTGCGACTGTAAAAGAGATGAAGTGAAGGTGTTTCCCAGGGTTTTTCCAGAGAACCAACAACATGCCACCATACAGAAAACATGCTATTAAACACATTCAATCATCTACAGTTGATCATGCTATAGCCAGCCGGTCATCTCCAACATGATACATGTTTGTATGGATGACTTTGTGAGACTGATTTTAATACTACATGTAAAATAAGAAAGTTTTGTAATTCCAGTAAACAAAATCAGAAAAAAAAATAATAATAAAAGAGGACACGCTTGTACATAAAATAACTCAACTCATATCTACAACACTAGAAGATATGAGAATGTCCTGAAAGTCAATAATTACTGTGTGTGTCTCTCTCAGTGTACCTCTAGGAGACAGTCTAGTGGGTGGTCCATCCATTAATGTAGGAGGAGACAGAAAAGCTCTGTTTTCAGATGTAGGTCGACCCAGAGGAGAATGACCGTATGGAGACCTTTCAGCTGGAGGTGAATGATAGTTTGGTGAGTGCAAAGCCTATTGCAGTTTGAGGCTAGGGTTTATTAGCCACATGGTATAAAACAAGCTCAAAATAGTGTGTTTGGTTTACATGTGTGTGCAAACCTCTGAAAGGCAGTGGTCTAGCCAGGCTGTCCAATGCGTAGGGGTCTTTGTCGAGAGCATCTAGTTTAAACTGTGTGTCTGTCAGCCTGTAAACAAATACACCTGAGTCAACATATGGCAATTATTTTCTGAACCTGATGATGTAATGTATACAATATATACATATGAACCAAGGAAAAGAGAATAGATCAGATGAAATCATTCCTGTGGAATTCAGAATGTGGTATATTTTTGTATGCATGACCCACAAATATAAATATGTTTGGAACAGGCAGTTTTTGACAGCCCCTAAACATGTATATAGTTACTGTACACTTACTTCTGTCTCAAGAGTCCATTCTCTCTCCTGATGTCTGATAGATCTCTGTCTGCTGCTCGGGCAGCCAGCTGGAAAATCAATCAGTTGGATAATATGACTTCATAGATTTGGCCACCATCACAGCTGCACCAACACCACTCTCAACAGTCAGTGTGTTTACATGCACATCAGTATCCTGGTTATGAGGCTTATCACGGTTTTGATCATTGTCGGGATATGGTATTTACATGCGCAAACAAAAGGACGGGATACTCCAAAAACCGATAATAACCAGGATACTGATGTGCATGTAAATACAGTGAGTGTTTGCTTTCATGTGTTTCATAAGCGGTTTGACATGGAGTTTTACTAACCCAGTTATTGTGAGCCTTGTTCTCATGTGCTGATATTTGAGTCTGGTAAGACTGTTTGGTTTTCTCCAACTCTTCCTCCATCTCCACTGCTCGTTGTCTGAAGAAAAAGTGATGTAAAAGTATGACGATTTCTGTGCATGGGAGGTTAAAAAATGCTGTAAATGTGTTTGGTAATGCTGTGAGGAAAAAGCTACCTGTAATTGTTGAGTTCTTCAATGGCCATCGCTATGTTTTTGTCTGCTTTATTTAACTTCTCTTCTTTCTGTAGGCGCTCCTTCTCCTCCACTGTCAGAAGCCTGTCAGCAAATACAAAAATGTATCAAAATGACTGTACAGATACTATAACTTTGCATTTGCACCTGCAACTTCTCCATATTTGTATCCGTGTGTCAATACCTGTGTAGCTTGAGCTCATTCTCTTGGTACATTTCTGTCATAATGTTGAGTTTCTGTTGTAATCTTTGGACCTAAAAGAATAAATAAGATAAATAAATACAAAAGATAATCAAGTGCACTATCAATATGATAAAATATAAAAGTATGAGAAAGTTGAGGTCAGCTACCTGATCTGAGAAGTGCTCAGTGTCGGACTGCAAAGATAATTTCTCATTCTCCAGCTCCATGATGCTCACTAGATGGAAAAACAAAGAATGAACAAATGCAACAAACATCCCCTCAGTGGTATGTCTACTCTCTAAACTGATACAACAGATTTGTAACCTGTTAACAAGCAGAAAATACACTGAATACCCCTAAATGGGTGCACTTCATTGAAGAAAAATATTTAGGAAGAAGTTATCTCAGCTGTTCCTGTTGATTGCAATTATTGTTGCATATCTGATAAAAATATCAATTTTCAAAATAAATTAAAAAAAATGCTTAAAATTCCCAAAATACAAAAAGACATTTCTCCAGTACATGGGAGATGTGTACATAAAGTTTCCCCTGAAACCCTCATCTGAAATTGCACGTACAGAATGAGCCTAACTTCAACTTCTTTCCATGGAAACGAAAAACAAACAAAACAAAAATCCGAAAAGTAGCGAAAGACACCACTTCAGTACTTGGTTGTTGTGTGAAGAAAGTTTTGTGAAAAAATACTAATTAGTTTTGCTCCTGAAACAAAACGTGACGGACGGGACAGACAGACAGAACCCATTCCTAGATCCGCCTCCTCACTTCATTCATGGCGGGGGGGATAGTGATGACCCTAGACTTTTTCTGATGCGTTTGTTCTGTATCAGACAACCTTGGCGAAAACAGACACCAGTGTCCACTTGACTTACCAAGCAAGTCTTCTTTTGCTTTGACTTCATCGTTCAGTTTGGCAAATGCTCTGTCCTTGTCTTCATCTACTGATTTAAGGTCTGCATTCAGCTACACACAAATACAAACACAACGTATAGCTGGTATTTAATAAAGTGTACAGAGATGTCTAATCTTAATGTTTTAGTCTGCAGTAAATGTAATACATCCAACACTGTGACGCAAATACCTTAGCAGCATATATAAGTTTCTGGACTTTCTGGAGATGGCTCTGTGTGTCCACTTTGTCTCCACTTCCATTCTCCTTCTCTCCCCCTTCTTGGCCTTCCTCTCTCTCCACGTCTGAATCCCAAGCTTTCATCCTAAGCAGCCGATCTGTCAAGGACTGGAGGCATATAAATATTTGGTGTCAAACTTGAACTAACATCTTGTACATTGATTCACACAGTCATGGCTTGAGATATATATGATCTGAAGCCCAGTTTTTATTAAAAAATAATTCAAGGTATTCTACAATTAAAATGTGATACCATTATACGCTCATCCTTGTTAGCCACGTCCTGCAGCATCACGCTGTGGCTGACCTCACACCTGCTCATCTCTGCCTCCAACTCACTCACTCGTTCTGCCCATCCCTCCACTTGCTGCCTCAACTGCAGAGAGAAGAGAGGCAGAGAAAGGGAAGAGCATGGAGAATAAAAATGGACAGAATTTGAACAATTCTTTTGCAAACAGTTCACATAGAAAACCATTCTTCTAGTACGGGAGGTGATTGGAAGGAGTGGCAGTACTTTCAAACCTTCATTTCAACCATGCCAAAACAAAACCACCTCACTTGGTATCATGCACAGTAATTGTCGGTGTGTGTTTGTGTGCATGTCATCCTACCTGAGCGTTGCTCTCCTGCAGCAGTGTATTCTCCTCTCCAGCTGTTTCCAGATTCCTCTGTAGTCTGTCACTGTTCATATTGTACACTTTGAGAGTAGTTTGTGCCTACAGAGACAAACAGGCAACAGAAATGTCACATAAATCATAGAGACACACAGGAGGAAAAGATGAAAAAAGGATTGAAACATGAAGGCCTGAAGACAAGAGGTTAGGTAATGGAGGACTGCACCTGCTCGTCCTGTGACTGGAGGTCTTTGATTTCTTCTTCATATGTCTTCATGTTTTCTTCAAGTGTTGCTATCTGTGAGGATAACCAAAAAAAAAAGAAAAAGATAACATTACAATGGATCCTAATTCCTATTCAACTGTGATTTTTGAATACTTGCAGATATTATAGTTACTAGACTTTGACAATTTGGTACTGGTGATAGCAGAGTGTCCTCCTACCCTCCTCTCTTGCTCTCTCCTATGTTCTCTCTGTTGGTCCAACTGGTCCTTCAATTGCTCAAGATCCCTCTCCAGCTCCCTGTTAGCATGTCCCAACTGTGTGACTTTGCCCTGGAGGAGCAGGACAACAAGATGTGTTCAGAAAACTCTTCAAGTGAGCGCAAACATGGACAAGTGTGGAGTGAACATTAAGAGTCATACTGTAGTACCAAAATAACACTGAATCAAATGACAACGTGACAATGTCGAATGGGTCACAAGTACAGTGGTGATGATGCTTCAGATAATTATCATCTGAATCTGTAACTCCAGAACTTTATAGTAAGTTTCAGCTCATTGTTTAGCTAACATTTTTAGTTCACTCTCACAGCTATCAATGAGTTTTCAGCTGCAGCTGAGGGACAAAAAGCTCTGTAAACTCCACCTGCTCAGCACCAAACAGCAGACAGACAAAGTTAGAGACTAGGTGGTAAACAGTGTGGAACAATTAGCAGCGACAGAGGCAGATATTTCCATCAAGAGTTGGTGGAGAACAAGTGCAGTGAATACTTGGCTCACATTTTCTTAGTAGCCAGACGCATGACTCATAACGATTACTAATTATTTCATACCTGCTGGATCTATAAATATGCTACTGTTGGCTAAAAATACAGTATATATCAACTGAACAGGTGATGGTTATAAAAAATAAGCTACTGCAGGTTTAACTTTAAAGGTACTTTATGGTTTGCCTCGTGAACGAACACACATGCAAGTGTAAGTAGGTGACTCAGTAGTGGTGGTTTCAGACTATTCTACTAATGAACAGGAGGGGGTAACAAGCAACAAAACTAAATTCATCAACACAGACAGTGAAGAAGACAACTGATTGTAACTAAACATGTTTGTTTGATCGTACGGATTCACACAATGTCCTTTGGTGAAAATACTGACTAAAAACAGAAATGTTGTTTTATTTACAGACAACTACATGCTGCACCTTTAATGACATCCTCAGGCCAAATGGTGGACATACATGAACAATATGTTTTGTTGACTAAACCATTACAAATATTCAAAGGATTCTAAAGTAATGATTAAAGAACTTAAGTAACATCTCACGACCAACAATTGACTTCTGTCAAAATACTATGCAAAAGTCTGTAGTTTAGGAGTGAGTCTTTTTTCTCAGCCTTACCTCCAGATGTTCTGTCTTCTGAGTTCGGGCCAAGACACCACTGTCCCTCAGTGAGTTCTCCAGGTCATCATACTGTATGAGGAAATAAATCGGAGTAACTTAGACTTAAATTCATTATTGTCTGCAGTTACTTTAAGAGAATTCGTGTTGTTTGATAAGAATCTGCATCTTGTAATTTAGATGTTTTTCATGCCATAGAAATCAAAACACATGAATGTGGATGAAGTTGTGACAGACAGGCTCTGCCTTCAGTCAGTCATCAGACAGTGTTGGTACAAACCTCTTGCTGACATTTGCTGAGTGTCTCAAGGACTTTACACTTTTCATCCAGCAACTGTGCAACCTGCTCGGCCATCCACTGCTCCTTACCTGAAAACAGGAAAAGCAAAGCTTATAAAGACATTCAAAAATTGGATTCTGCTTTGCTTCCTGAGAGGTTTAATTGTCTGTGATCTTATGCATTAGTTTTTATTTATAAGCACTTTGAGCTACATTTCATGTATGAAAGGTGTTATGCAAATTAAGTTTATTATTATTATTGCTACTATTATTATTTCTCTCAAGCCTTAAAAATGTAAAATTAAGAAATACATGGTGAGAACTTACTTCGATACATTCTACTTTTGACCTGTAAAGAATTAAAAAGAAAACAATGATGAAAAAATAGTCATTGAAAGGATTAATTGGTTGATAAATGGGTTGAGTTTGGTCTTTGGTGTGTTTCAACCAACAGTACCACTACACATTCATATAATGTAAACATCTAATATATTTGTGTTGATGATGTATATACTCACAGAGTTATAACATCTACAGGTGAATAACAGCATTGTCATGAGTCCAACCAGACTGGAGAAGATGACTGGTTCCCATGGCACCCCATAAAGATCTGGCCCGGGTTTGATGTCATCAGGCAGTGTCGATACAACCTGAATGAAGAGGAAACAGCCATTTATTTTGGGAACTAGTCTCAATTAACATCTTTAAAAGATATGGAAGATCCTTGTCAGTGTGAGAACAACATTTGATTAACTCTTTTCTATTTAAAGTGAATTATACACAAACGAATATTTATTGACATTAGGATTAGCTCTTTTGCACTGCACTAGTTGTAATCAAGGCATCTGACCCACAAACAGCTGTTGATTCAGTGGGAAGGGTTATGAGTCTTACATTTCTAAAAGGAACCAAACACCTTTATAATTTGTAATATTCTTCTTACAATTGACCACTGTACGTATATAACAAGTGAGTAACAGTAGGTGGCATAATAAGTAGTTAGCTTTGACTATCCAGCGTCAACTATTTATTACAGAAGCTATGAAAAACACAAACTAATAGAGAGCAGTAGCATACTCATTTACTACAAAAACCATTCCAAAACCCCTGTCATAATGAAACTGAACGATTAGAAATGGCAGAAAAGCTCAACAGCACAAAATCACACACTAACCATACAGGCTAACTAATACAAGCTAACTCTATGAAGAATGACAAAAACATCTCCTAAAGCAACATTAAATCTACATGTAGCCTTGACAGCTGGTAACAACACTGACGGAAAACACGTGTAGTCAAACAATGAGCTGAACAAAATTAAAAGAAGCAACTACTTAGCAATAATACACAGTAGCTCTCTACTGATTGACAATCCGGTACGTCATGTCAACTACCAGGGCTAGTTGGGAAATGCTATCGACACTGCTACATAACGTACATCCTTCACTTTCTCCACGGCGATACTGTAGTATGCCTCTGCCGTCGCCTGAAAATTGACCGCTTTGCTGGCCAGCTGGTCGCTTGTAGTAGGGTCCGCCATTTCCGAATAATTTCATTTGATTGTTATTTAACGGAATTATCCATTTAAATTGAAGTAAGAAGCAGCCGGGCTATCGGCGCTTTCTCTTCCTACTCACAACAACGACGCTCAAGAGTGGACCACGTCAGGGACGACGTAGGAGGGGAGGGAGTCCTGGATTAACGCTACAAATTGTTCGTAAAGATTCTACTAGACTGTTTTTGCTCACTATGTTTAGATAATATCCCTTGCCCTTGAAAATATATACCAAAAATTGTAAATGAATAGACGTTGTTTTTAGTACTCATAAACGTATGTACATATATTTACACCCCGGCCCGTCTAAATGGTTCACGCCAAACGTCACCAATTGTAAAACGCCACACTGGCACATCGGAGCGCTGTCAATGTGACAGGAGTGAACAGGGGACACAAACCTTACTGGTCTATTATCAAAGTCATCTTATATAAGTAATATAATTATTTCCAACTTAATATGTAAGTATGTTGAAAGCCATCGTTCTATTGTGTTTAGTCACGGCTGCTGGCCAATAACAAGCTCGTGGGACACAAGTGAAGACTTCTGTCTTGTATGTAAAAGTATCAGAAAATGATTCAAAAGGTACTCACCAGATTTTTGGCGTCATTTTCGTCCATTTGAATAGAGATAATCTCTAGCCCTCTCAAAACATGGAAGTAATTTGCCTTTAGAGCAGGTGGATTGCCAAGTTCACTGAGTGTATTAGACTCACCAGCATAGAAATGTGAGTGATGTTGGCAGAGCTAAACCAGTTTGACAGCTGAGACGCAGGCAAAGATCAACATGTCTTAAAGAAGCAGACTCCATATATAAACTTCAACAAGTGACAATGAAAAAGCTGTATGGCCTACTGAATGTGTGTCAGAGGGGGCTTTGCTCATTTCTGCACACAGAGGGAACCAGATGGCCTGAACATAGTGATCAGATCAGCCAAGTGTGCCTGAATCTTTAAGTTATCTGACCTCAGTCATCATATCTAATAAAAATGAAGTAAGAGAAAAGTGAATTAGGGCAGTGACTCCTCACAAATCAAGAAGTGTTTTGTTTGTATTGTTTAAGAATATTATACAATGTTGTATGATTTCAGTCATTATTTTAGAACTTAACTGCTCTATTTGTATACTGATGCAGCGCCCCTCTTAAACATGACATTATCTCTGAAGTTTAATATTGGATTTAATGGCAATAAACCTGGAACATGATTCAGATCGAAGACAAACGAAATGTGTTACGTCCGAGATCATTTAGTGCTCTTTTAACCTACGTTTAGCTTTGGGGAAAAAAATCTGCTAATGAATCTTACCTGTATAATGAACCAAATAAGGAGCTCCTTCACTGCATGAACATGCGTGGTTGAGTCTTCAGCAATCTGATGAACCAAGTCCACAATTTGCTCCATTACCCCTGGAGTCACAAACATAATGGAATTTAAAAAAGCTTTACTCACTTGTCACAATGATATTTGTAAAATTAAAAATTGCCCCACATATGTTATGTTTGTTTATGTTACTAATGTACTGCTGTGGAAAAGAGAAAATGTAAATGATGATCTGGCCATGCCATAATGTTCCAGGTTGTGAGCTTGTGTGTAACAGGAATGAGGACGCAGCAGGTCGAGTAGCATTCTCTCTCTTATGTTATAATATCTTTTAATCATCTTTTAATCCTTCTTGATTAAGGGATACTTGAGTCACCCATACCTTCCAGTGGCTGAACATGAGGACGGGACTCAGTGGACACTCTCTTTTCTTCGCTTCTTTTGTCCCTCTCTACTCCTTTCCCATCCTCAGTCACCATTTCTTTTCCCCTGCCTCCGTTCAGATGTCCACCTTTCTCTTCATCCATCCTCGTCCAGTCATCTGTAGGTGTGTTGGTATCCAGGGGGTCAGAGGATTCTCCCATCTTACTTGACTCTTCCTCAGCTGCCATTTCCTTAGTTTTGCTGTGAGCTGAACAGGATTCACTGAAACAGCCGGCCTCAGCTGTATTTAATGGGGGAAACACATGCACTCTGATTGAGATCATTGCAAAGCAAACCTTTACTAAAATTTAAATATTATATTCACTTAAAGGATCACTAATATGATCTTTGAGGCCATGCACACAAAAATACCTTGATGGTTTGTGTTACTGATGAGTGATTTTCCTGTGTTGAAAGTCTCCCTCACTCTTGCCAGCAGCTGTTCTAACTTCTGAAGTGTGATGAGCGTTCTGGACTTATCTTTATCCTCATGTGCGTCCACAAGCCTCATGCCATGACCCTCCAGTGTCTCCCTGTGATAACGCAGAAGTCTTTCTATATCCGACAATATGGATTCATCATTATCAGTGGCATCAGTCATGGTTTCTGAGCTTCCTAACATGTAATCCAAAAACTGCAGCTTGTGTCGCCCAAAGAGCTCCATCAAAATATTCCTCTCATCCACACTCATGTAGGCGAGGAGGCTCTTGTAATGCTTGGAGAGGAGGGGGCTTCCTGCGTTTGGAGACACAGAGCTGGGGTGAGATAGGTGCTGTTGTGACAGGGTGATCGGGGGGTCATGACTGTAAACCTGAGCTGAATCAGTCGCTGGGTCCAGTTCTTGCTCAGGAGTCAGAGAGCTGTGCACCGTGGATGCCTCCCCTTCGTTAGCATCCAAACTTGGGGTCGATTCTGTGGATTCTGTGGTAGGTGTTTGTTTGAAAAAGCTAAAGGCGTTTTGGAAAAGGCCAAACGCTCCTCCACCTCCAGTCTCTGCTATGCTGTTGGTGTGACCATCAGAAAGAAGGGAGGAACCGGTCGGGTGTTGAGACACATGTGGATTAGGTTGTTCAGATATGACGGCCTTACTTTTTGTCATCTGTGTATCAGCCTCCTCATTCACATCATCATGCTTCATGTTGATCTCCATCTCTTCCTGGTTCGTGTCCTCATCCGTGTCAGAAATCCCACTGCTGCTAGTTTCAGTGCCTCCAGGTTTGGTTTTATCTCCCTGATGGAGCAGTTTGTCATCGCTAAGGTTCGTGTTTTTTTTTGCCTCCTTGGAATACAGTTCTTCTTCTTTGTTTTCAGCTCTCTGGCCAGGTAAGATGTGATTACTGCTGCTCTCACCTGAAGATAGCAGATCACTGTCTGCAGAACTGTGTTTCCTTATGTGTTTAACTCCCAGAACATTAAGATCAGAGATGCTGTCATTGTTGGTTTTGATGTCGTCATTCCCAGCTGTATTTAATTCACTGTTTTTCTCAGTCAGCTCTTCTTTCCCTTCATCAGCGTCAGCATCATTTCTTTTTTCTTCCTCCTGCTCTCTGTCCTCATCCCTCTCCATGCCTTCAGACGGGACAGTCTGACTCACTGCTGTCCTCTTTCCTGTCTCTTGTTCTGCTTCATCTTTTGAGCTCACTCTATTCGCGGAATCATCTCCATCTCTCTCCATCAAAAATCTGTCTTCACAAGCTTTAAGGAAAGGTTCATTTGAACATGTCAGATTTCTCTCTTCCTCTTCTTCTTTGTCCCTCCTCTCACCCTCCACATTCTCCCTAGTCCCCTCCTCTTTAATTTTCTTCGTTTCTTCCTCCTGTTTTTTATTCTGTGTGAACGTTTCAGATTTAAAGCTGTTCTCACCTTCTGTTTCCCCCTCATTACACTCTGACTCTGGCCTGTTTATGTCTTTCTGATGGTCAAGTGAAGAGTGGAGGAGGTTTTCCATCTCTACCTTAAAGTGAGATGACTGGACTAGTTTGTCTTCACCCACTTTTTTCTCCTCTACCTTTATTTCTTCCACCTCCTTAAACTCCTCTGCTCTCTCCTCTTCCACTCTCTCCTGCTTTTCCTCCTCTATCTCTTCCACCTGCTGCTGCTTTTCGTCTTCCTTGAGCTCCTCCTCTTCTACCCGCTCCTTGTATTCTTTTAGCTCCTTTGCTGCCTGGTTCTCTCCTTCCTTTTCCAGTTCCTCTTGATTGTTCTTCCCCTTTATTCCCTCCACCTCATCCTCAAACTCCTCCTCCTCTCGCTGCGTTTCCTCTTCGGTTATCTTTTCCACCTCCTCTTGTGTCTTCTCCTTTATCACCTCTACCACCTCCTGCTTTCTCTCCTGCTTTACTTCTTCTATCTCCTCCTGTTTCCCATCTTCCTCGCTCTCCTTCACTACCTGCTGCTTCTCTTCTTCCTTTAACTCCCCCGCCTCCCCCTGCTTTTCCTCATCCGCTTCCTGCTGCTTTCCCAGTGCCTCAACCTCCTCCTCTTCCTTTAACTCCTCTCTCTCCATCTGCTTTTCCTCCTTCTTTGAGTCCTCCACTTCCTCAGTCTCTGTTTCAGAGCCTATATCTGTGCCACTTTCATTCAAAATATATTTTTCAAACCCTATTGTTTCAGTTTGAACTGGCTGAAGCTTGTTTTGACTATCTGTGTCCGTTTGTTGCGTATGTGCAGAGTCCTGATTTACATCGTCTGCTGACAGTGTTGAGCTCTCACTAGTGTAAAATGTTCCTCTGGCCTCTTCTGAGTCATCTTCAGCTATAATGTCAGTATTTCTATTAGTGGAACGGGATGATCCAAACTCTGGAGAGCTGCCCTCAACAGGGTGCCCCTCTCCCTCCTGTCCTAAGTCACCCTGATGTGTCTCAGCTTCTGTGTTATTATCAATCATAACCAGTGGATCTAACGGATGGACACTGGTTTCTTCACTGTGAGCAGTGTCATCCTCATTGGAGGCTGGTTCCTTTCTGTCCACAGTTGTGCCTGATGATAAGAAAACCTCGTTCTCTCCTCTGCTCTCCTCCACACCACCACCGACTTGACTTTGTTCTGCCATGTCATCAGTCTGAGTTGTGGAAACTTCTCTCTGAAATGCACCGCTCTCTGCATAGGACCCTTTACCCTCATCACCATCACTACTTGTACCAATTTTAGCAGACATATCAGTGGATTCTTCTGTTTTATCAATCTGGGTTGAGATCTCTGACATTTTCTCAGCCCCGCCCTCCTTTCGACCCTCCTCACCCACAGATTGTGCCCTGGAGTTTGAATTTAAAACCACAGAACTGAAGTCAGGCGCAAAGTTGATGCCGTATTGTGTCAAAAAACCCTCATCAGTGGTTTTCACGTCTTCTCCTCTCTCTGTGTCGTTGTTATCATCACCCATATTTTCTGCTGATTTGGGCAGCTGATCTTTATCCTCCATTTCTGCGGATGTTTCTCCATCTGGTGTGTTTGTCTCTTTCTTGTTATCATCTAAAACATTATGTCCCTCTTCTATTTCACTGCCTTTTTGAAAAAAGCTGCTGAGCACCGATGACAGTCCAGCCTGGGACTTTTCCTCTAACTTGTTCTGAGTAGAAATATCTTTTCGACTGTCCTCAGATGCCGTATCTTCAGGTAAAACATTGTCCTTGCTGCTGTCTGACATACCTATATATATACCTGTATTGCTCTTATTGCTGTCAACAGAGCCAGGTACTGTTTCTACCTCTGATGGCCTCTGATTTTGGTCTTTCAAAGTTTCCTCCACCTTTGGTTCATTGCTTATTTCTGTCTTCCCCTCCTCTGTCAGTGCAGCTTGTGATTGACTCTCTGATCCTGTTGTTTGTTCTGAGATTTCATCCTTTTCTGACTCATTAAAGTCACTTTTTGTCCTTTCATCAACTTCACTGTTGTCTTTCCTGAAACCTAAAATGTCCCTGATGCCCATATCAAACCAAGAACTAGACGCTGGCTGTTCTTCCTCCGCCTGGATTACCTCTTTGTCCTCTCTTTCAGTTGTTGCCTCATGTCCTGATGCCTGATCGGTGAGGCTAAACCCCAGCTGGTTTGACAGCCCTTTTCCCAGCCAATCCAATGTCCCCATTTCTTCCTTCTCCTCTCCGTGTGATTGGCTGCCTTCTAGGTTCAGAGACATCCTCCTACTCCTGAATTTGTCCACTGGTTCTTGTTCCTCATCATTCTCTCCTTCTTCATCTTGCTCTTTTTCTGCAGAATGATCTGTTTTTTTCTCGCCTCCAAAGCCAAGCCACCCAGTCACAGTTGAAGCGAAAGAATCAACACTTTCTCTCTCCTCTTCTCTGCTTTTCTTGGCATCGTCAGGCTGTTCTTCTCCTTCCAACCCCAGCCATTCTGTCACTGAAGACATGAAGGAAGCTTCGGCTTGTTTCTCTTTTCTCTCATCTTCAGCCAGATTGCCAGGTTCTTCCACCGTGGCCAGACCTAACCATCCTGTCACTGAAGAACCGAACCAGGCAGAGGGAGCAGACCCACCTTGTTCTTTCAGAGCTGCAGGTGCCTCTTGTTCTTCCTCGTGAGCCGTGGCAGAAGCGTCAGCTGTGCTTTTGCTTTCATCCTCTGCTGTCGATGTGCGATCAGTTTCCTTTGCGGGCACTGGAGATTCAGTAGAGACATCTTCAGATGTTTGTGGACTTTCAACATTTGTGTCATCGGTGTACGGGGTGGTTTGGGTGGTTTCTGACTCCTGGTTTTGGATTTTCTCATCATCATCACTGTCCAGATGACTGGAGTCAATGGGATAGCCCAACTCATCCATACAGAAGAAATCAGACTCCTGTATGAAGAGAAGATATGAGGTCACTTTAGTAATAAGGCATTTATTTTGTATAGCTTCAAGAGCTCAATCAAGAATAAATGCTTTACATATCACAGTATATCATTTTACTCACTATTTATCATATTTATTCATATATAATTATATTACTATATACTATAGTTATTATGAATTAGAATGTTTTCTTCAAATCTGAAGAGCGACAGAAATTGATGCTTGTTTACCTGTGTCCCCACTACTTTCTCTACAGTTGCATGAACATCTTTCTCTTGCACTGCATCCTTTGGGAAATAACCAAACTGTTTGTCAATCTGAAAAACAGAAAACAAAAACTGTATTAGCGCAGTGATCAGAGTTCTGTAAAGCCTCAGCAGCGTAGAGGAAGAATTGTAGAGAGGGGCAAAAATGATGAAGAGGAGAGGAAATGAGACAAAGATGATGCAGCACATTTATAAAAATATATTTACAGTTTTTCTTCTTTATTTCCTTCTCGGTTTTAGCTGTGATTACAGTTCAAGCTGAGTAATGCACATGAAAACATGATGATATTTCTACCAGCTGTAGTCCCATTAGAAAATTGGCTTTATCTGTGAGCCTGATTTTTCCACGGCGAAAAAATTATAAAAGAAATAACTTCTATTTGAACTCTATAAAATCTATACATCCGCTGTATATGTAAGCTCATGCAAATATATTTGTTACACAAAACACCAACAGTCATCTGCAAAGCTGTTTGTATTTTAATGACCTTTATTTCCTATTAATTTTAAATCCTGACACATTTCCTTTGCTAAAGTTTTGATGTCAGATTTAACTAATGGATAATCTCGTCTCATCAGCAAACAGCAGAACTACATACAGTACAGCCTATCCAACTCATTTCAAATGTTCCTCCAGTCCTAACAAGCAATTTGTCTGTTCAGATGTTGTTTTAGAAACTCTACAGGAAAATGGAGACATTCTCACTTTGATTAAACTGAAAGAGTCGTTTGAGCAATTCACTCATTCTGTCTGTTATAGTATATAATTACATCATTATATCACTGAAGAGTGCTCTCACAGACTTTTGTTTTAATCAATCACAATAGTCATTTAAGCTTATCAGTGCTAAGAATCAAAACTATCTGTAATGAAGATTAATTTATTCACCTAGACCCTGAGGTGAAAGACTGTTTGAATTGTTATTCACTGTATTCTGCCTTTAAGAGAAGCTGCGACCGAAACACAGTGAGGTGAATAGACATATCAGACGTACGCTGCCTGCCCAGAGGTCTTCCCTCTTTCCAGTCAGTTTGTGGTAAACAAAGATGGTGTCTCCTCGTCTGAAGCTTAGGAAACGGCAGTCTTTACCATGGTGGTCCCTGATGGCTACCACTCTACTCATTGGGCCTACACACACATAGTGGCAAAGAGACACAGTCACAAAGAGGTGATTAAGATAGAAAATTGGTTAAATGTATAGATGAAAAAATTGTCATCATCAGTGCTTTGAAAACAGATTTCGTTATATATAAACTAAAGGTACATAACAAACGGGAATTAAACAGTATACTTGCAGTTTTGAGACTTACTTTCACATTCTGAATCTCCACAGATCTTGTAGTCAGACAACAATCCCAGGTTTAGGTGAGGTAAAATCACAAAAACTATGCCTGTACCCCACAGAGTGTTGTAAGCCTGTGAAACAGTCATTCTTGTCATTTTAACAGGAGTGTATCAAGAGAATGGGGGAAATCTCTCCAGACTATTGTGCTGACAAGTGGACATTGCCTCTAAACTGTTGCTGTCATGAGGACTCAATAGAAAATGAGAGAGCTGAGATAAGATATAAGGCTAGCATGAGGATAATCATTAACATCCACGTGCTGGCAATGCCAAATACAATTGGCTCACAAGTCAAAGGTTTTTATTTTAATTCAATGTTAAAGGAAAGTGTTAACTTGGACATAAGAAAAAAAAACATGACTAACGGTATCTTAAATGTTTTAGTATGCTAACACGTGGATACAGTATTTTTGTGGACTTTGGCCTTCATCTGAAGGCTATCACGAGCAGCGTCATGTCCTGTGCGAAATATAATTGAAGGCCCCTTAAGAAGACAGACCTTTTCTGTTTATCTAACATGTCCTATAGCTCCTAAAGTCAAAGAGACCCACTTTAAAATTGCTTCAGCTATATACCCTGTTAGTGAATTTCTCCACAAAAGATTTAAGTTTGAAGTGAATCCCTGCATCTTTTGTTCAACAGAAACTGAAACCATTGACCATTTATTTTTCAACTGTTCATTTATTAAAGCCTTCTGGTCTGATGTTCATAGCTGGCAATCCTTGAAGATTGATGGAATTCCTTTATTTGGATGTTTTGATATTATTTACTTTATGGACAATTTAGAAGCTAAAATATCTGACACTATCAATTTAATCATTATTTTGCGTAAATACCACATCCACTCATGTAAACGGAATGGTAGAAACCCCTCCTTCACAATGTTTATGCATAGTTTCACAAATTACTTTAAATAACTGAAAGAAATTAAAAATAATAATAGAAAAATTTATAAATCTTTAATTTCATTTCTAAGGCCTTGCTTTAAAAAAAATCAGTCAACACCTTGCTCCTTTGTGCGCCTTCAAAATGTGCTTTTTTCTTTTCTTTTTTGTTTTGTTTTGTTTGTTGGTATGTACTTTGCTTTTGTCTTCAAATTTCCTTTATAAGTTGTCCACCATTTAGGTCATAATTCTGACCCTACATTTGTAAATTGTTCCCCTTATTCGTTTTGTACATTGTACTACGTTTAAAGTTTAATAAAAAAAATAAAATAAAAAAAATCACGAGCCGCGTTCATTACCATAGCGACCAACACCGCGCACAAAATCAACGTCATCACTCAGCGCTGAAAACCAAGATGGCTACCTAGTTTATCAGAAATCGCACCACTTGTGAAAAACTCGTTGTTTTGGTCGGCAGAGGATTCTTTTTTTTGTGGTAAAACGGTGCTTCGTTCGTAATTAAACACAACCTCATGCGTTTTAATAGAAGTTAGCTCAAAATTGGTAGAAAATGAAGTCGGACGTGGAGGAGTTAATGCCGAGGCTGCTGCCTATTGAGTTTGAAGACACTGCAGAGGATCTGGACCTGAATGGACCACCAAGAAACCCCCGGGAATACCTCCGTCAAGTCCAGTAAGTTCACATTAAACAGCTCCCTTTCACCGATAATTAGTGTGAGTCATTTGAGGACAGCCCTGCACTATACTGACGCTGCCACTGGAGATATTGTGAATAAGGTTGGCAGTGATAGTATAAGGCTCATTATCTATGTCAAAGTGCATCAGCTGAGTCGTGTGTTTCCTCTCCATCAGGTTGGAAGCGTCACAGTGTCCAGAGGTGGTGGTTGCTCAGATTGATCCCAGGAAACTCAAGAAAAAACAAACAGTTAATGCCTCTGTGAGTAAATGTGAACATAGGCATGTTATTCCAAATAAAATATTATTATGTATATTATGTATAATTATGTGTGCTCTTATGAGGGATGCTATTCAAGGGGTTTATCGGGACTGCAGTGGTCATTAAACGTAGCATTTTGTGTTATATTTGGGACAAAACATATGCATAATTTTGCTTCCAACTGTGTGTTGTGCTTGTGATGCTGTCATTATTTTACTAGTAGTCAGAATGCTTACATAAAGTATAGACAATAGTGGCACGTATGAGATTAGGTGGGATTAGAAGATGTATTCTATTCCTACAGTTGTGTGAGAGCTGTGTCTTCTATGTTTCAGGTGGCCGGCTGTCATGCTGCTCCAGTGGGTTTCTCCCCCAGTGTCAGCTGGCAGCAGCAGCAAGTCAGTAACTTCTCAGATGTCAGACAGGTACGACAAAAAAAAAAAAGTCTTTCTTTTTTACTTTAGTCCACGAAATCTCAAAAATTGTATCAAATGTATATTACAAACAACAAAAACCTGTAACATTATCTTAAAAGTTCCTTGTTAAACTGCCAACAACCAATTACTCAGCTCAGATGATGAAACAATGAAAAGCAGTGAGTCTGAGCTGGAACGCTGGGCATGTGTAATCCATGTCCACGTTTAGTGCTGCAGGGACACTTTAAGGCAGGGTTACTGAAGGAAAAAGGAGCGTCGTTCTGTGCTGTGTGCAAACTCTGGAGCACGTTAACTACGTAACCTGTTTTCACAATCAAACTGTAAGTTGTGCTTTTTGCTTTCAGAGCATCACAAAGAACAGGAGACACTGGAGCAGTCAGACTCTGGATGACAACGTGTTGATGGTGAGGAGATGGCATTGTCACAAAACGAATTTAGTAGTGACAGAAGTGTAAATTGATTACGATGGGCATGGCATAAAGATGGACTGTACATACAAGACAGGTGGTTTACCCTGTGTTAAAAATTCACATTTTTATGTGTGTGTGTGTGTGTGTGTGTGTGTGTGTGTCCTCTAGCCAAAGATAACAGATGAAGAGGGCTGGAAGAGATTTTGTTTAGGAGAGACGGTCTATCTGGGCACTTCGTCCTGCCATTCAGGTGCTGAAGCTGAGCCGGCACTGGACTATAGCAAGGTTGTATGAAACTGCGTTTTGTGTGATGATACAAAGGGATGAAGTCTCATTTGTTGAATTATCACGATTTACCTGTCAGTTAATGTGTCTTTCAGAAGCAGGGTTTGTAATTGTCTTGGAATATTTTCAAGTCTTGTCAGATTTTAATCAGCAAAATTCAGCAAGTTTACATTTTACCAGTAAAATACTAGACTGTGTTCTACAAATTGTTTCATAACAGTGTAAAACTTCCTCTGTTATTACGTGTCTGCACTCAGGTGGGCTTTCCTCCCTTCCTAAGCATAGTAAGCAGACTGAACCAGGTAAATGACCTTCTTGTTTAGATGTTGGATACCCACTCTAAACCACTTCAACAGTCTGATTATCATATACCTGTTTTTCTCCTTGTCTCTCTACAGTCCACAGTGCTCACAGTGTTGGAGATTCTTATCAGTTGGTTTGAGGAACATGAGTTTGTTCCTCAGTTGGTGAGTTTACTTTATTACGCCGCTCCACGTTTTGTAGTCGCACTGCCGTGTTACGGTGTAGGCAATTCTTCTTTAGTAGTAGTTTCACAGCAGTTTGCACGCAAAACAATATGATGAGATGAACTTCTGTTTTGCCCTCTGCTATGGGATTGGAAACAAACAGGATGTTGGTATGAATTGCAACCGGCACGCTGTTCACCTGCATACAGCTTCCATCCAAGATAAAACAGCAATAAGCAATGTTGTTTTCTGACCACCTTATGTGGAGATGAAATACTTCTACATTTGGATTTTGCTTGGCCTTTCTAATTCACTGCTTTGTTTTTTCATTCTCTGACTTATCATGTTTGAAATATGAGAGGTGAGGGTTCTCTCGATTTGTTTGTACTGTATTATTGTGAAATAGTTTGGTTTTTATGTGTTTGCTTGTTAAAGGGTTGCTGGTTGTATTCTTTGTTGGCCTGCCTGGAGAAGCCTCTGCTGCCTGAAGCCCACTCCTCCATCAGACAGCTGGCCAGAAGATGTGCTCAGCTCCGCAGCACACTGGTAGGAGTCACTTTGTAACGCTGTCCTCTGATGCTCTACGGCTGGTGTAGCACTACCAACATGTGTTCGATGTCCTCTTGGATTCTCTCCTTTTCTGTGTATTCAGGCCTAAATCTACAGCTGATGCTCTAACGTCACTTTGTCCATTTTTGGTACTAAAAACTTCACTGTCTTGACCTGGGCTTCAAACTCTATCCTATCATGGTAGCTCTCACAGCTCATGCAAACCAGCGATGTGTCTTACCAGAAACAAAGAATGTGTAACTGCATGGATGGTTGCATTTTTATTTCTGTAGAAACACAGGAGTGCTTATTTGCTCATTTCTTTGTCAGATTGACTTTTCATGTGATACACTTGGAAGTAAAATTATTCATTATTATATATTCCATTCTATATTAGGTCTACTGGCAAGATGTAATATTTATCATGTTTGCAATAATCAAATCACAGTTTAGATAGTCCAATACAACAGACAGTACAAATATTTCCCCCCCCCAAGTATAACACAAAATGCCAATTTTACTGAGTACAGCTGTCTAAAAATTATTCAACCCCCTGAATAGCATCCCTCAGAAGAGCACACATTTGCAATGTGCAGTGTGGATGTTGCTAAAACACTGAGCCAACCTCCATAGACTTACTTTAGCAGTAGAGCCCCAAAGTTTTTTCTATGAGACGTTCACCACTGCTGACACAAAAGCACAAGACAAGTCGGCCCCAGTAGCTCAAAACCATCTAGATAAGACACAGAAGTTTTGGGATGCTGTTCTGTGGAGCGATGAAACAATACTGTAACTTTTCGGGCCCATGGAAGAATGGACAATGATCTCAAGCTTCCGTCAAAGTCCACTAAGGAGTGTTTTCAGAAGAAGTTCGAGAACATTCTAGAGTGGCCGTCACAGTCGCCTCATTTAAATCCCATAGAAAATATCTGGTGGGATTTGAAGAAGACAGTTGCAGCACGTAAACGTAGGAATATTCCAGAACTGGAAGACTTTACCGATGAGGAATGGGCTAAAATTCCTCAGGGACGCTGCCAGAAGCTGATGTCTGCATATGCATCATGTTTGCAGAAGGTCATAGCAGCAAAAATGTAAAATCAAAAATCAGTAAAAGTAGCATTTTGTTTTTATATTTGGCAAAACACACATCTGTTGTATTGAGCTATGTAAACTGTTCTTGCTTGATTGGATAATTTTGCTTCCAACTGTATATTAAAGCTGACAATCTTTTATCATCCCACAGGAGAGTCAGGAGGATGAGAAACTGCCTGCCCTTAACTTGCTCATCTGTCTTGTTGCCAGGTATCTACTGCTGAGTCTAGTTTGTATTGATCAGGTCACATAACACTTCATATGTCAGGGCTACTTGCATGGTTGGTCTTATTCTAACACAAAGAAAGCAAAGAGCTTTCAAGAGTTTGTTCCCCCACTACAGATATGCATGTGTAATTTGTTTAAAGGGATTATACCAACATGCTACAATCTAAATGATGTATATTACATATGTATACCTTGTCAGATTTAATTTGTGTGCAATCATAGTCATTTCCTTTCGTCTGTCCTGCAGGTACTTTGAGCAGAATGACTTAGCAGACCAGCCTCAGTAAACACAAGATTGAACTGAAGTGATATCACCTATTAAAGTGGAATATGTTGTTGGTCCTCTTAGTGAAGCAACAACAACAACAAAAAACAAATCAAGGAACTTATGGACATGTAAAATCGGTGGAGAGACACACAACCATGCAGGGGGGGTGTGGTGGTTCTGCCAGTGATGAAAAGGACAAAACTGAAGAGACTGGATCATAAACTCACTTACATGCATTATTGAAAGTAAGAGTCATTAATATCTTCACTGGTCCTCTGCTGATACTAGATAGAAGCCAAAGCAGTACGATGGTCACTCTCTGTAGAAAAAGTCAAACTTTTTCTTTACAATTTAGTTTTTGTATGTATTAAATCCTATGTTTGTGTATTAAACTGATTTGTAGTAGATACTTTTGTGGACATTGGTGTTTGTCATCAAGTGTTTAAGCCCCAATACATTCCTCATAATACTGACTTCTTAGCTCTGAAAATGTGAACGCTTTAGGCCCAACTCTTTGGACTAGGGTGAAATCTCTCCACAGATCACCTAACAGGATATTGAAGATATTTAATGCTCCACAGAGGGTCAATCTTAGTGCTTATCACATGACTTTTCTCTCTCAGCCGGTTCACTTTTTCCACGTTTACCGATAATGACACACGAAGCATGGCAAGGCTGCCAAGAGCTGATCTATTGTGAGGAGGTATTTACAGACCTCACAAACAAAGGTTATGTGGTTGGTGCCGTTTGCGTGTGTGTAAGCAGGATGACTCTTCCAAAGGTGGTTTGTGGGAAGTTGGGCCCATAGCAGGAGAACAGGTGATTAGATTTTAAGGCTTCTCCAGGAGATGGTATGGATCCAGGATCTTTTGTAAAAAAAATTTGATTCTTATCTCTGTGGAGGTACATGCTCCTCTCCAAGTACCCTCTTGTTTCAAATATGATTTACTGATTTCCTCCACTGGTGATGCAAACATTTATTGAAATAACTGATGACAGGATTTTTCATACATTTACCAAAAGAAAAATGCATATTACTCAACTCTGATCAGTATATAATGAAAATAATCATCAGGTGCAACACCTTTATGTCAGTCAGAAAAAACACATCACACATTTACACTAATAACTCACTTTTAATTTTAAGCAATTTCTTGGTACAAAAAATGATTTCAAAAAACAGAATTTGAGCAGATCACACATGTACCCACGTGATGAAGATACAAGGTCCTGACATGGATCAAATGGTGGAAATTAGGATCAACAGCTTTGTCACATCAACTTGAAAACAACTAGTGTATATTGTTACTGATACCGTAGCCATCAATAACCCCATCTTATGTCACGACGGTAAGGAAAGAACCAACACTTTTTCATAGGGCCACAAAGACATTTTAAAACCTTCACGTCAGGCCAAAGATGAATCGTTTGGATTTAAAATGACTGAAATGGGTACTGTTCAGTAAGGTGTCTGATTAGAGACAGTGTCCTGCCAGATTCTGTGACAAAGTCTAGTTTACATTTCTTTTGCCCGGTAAAGAAAACAATGTAGAAATATCTCGACATGAAGGAAGAAAATCCTCCAGCATTAAAAATTCAACAGGACTTTATGTGGCGTTTCAAAAGAAAAAGGCTACTTTATAAACTGGTCATCTCATGTATCATTCAGCAAATAGTTTCCCTCAGAGATTTCCTGTTTGCCATCTTTGTCACATGGTGGTTGATTAACAATCAGATTAGCGTCTCTTGTCCTTCCTGTCTCTATCTTTATGCTCCCTATCGCTCCGGGACGACCTGCCCCTCCCTTCCTCGCTCCTCCTATTCCTCGATCCCTTTGAGTCCCTCCCTCCTCCGCTACTCCCTCCTCTTTTGCGATGACTTCTCTCTTCTCCTTTTTTCCTGCCCTTATCCGATGGCCTCCTTTTGCGCTTGCCGTCGTCTCGGCTGCGACTTCGGCTGCTGCTCTTGGACGAAGATGATGAAGTGGATGATGACGACGAAGAGGAGCGGCTGGAGCCGGAGGAAGAGGAGGAGCTTCCGCTGGAAGAGGAGCCGGAGGTAGAGGAGGAGGAGCTGTTACTATGACTGCGGCCCTTCCTTGGCTCCTTTTCCTTCTTCCTCCCTCTCTCACTGACCTCTTCCTTAGAGGGTGCAGGGGTAATGATGGGGGCCTCCTGGGAATCTGGCAGTTTTTGGGATGCTTCATCCTCTGGTTTGTCTTCCACAGCCTGACTCTTGACAGCTGAGTCCTGGACCTTGGGGCCAGGGGTGACTGAATCCTGCCCAGGCACTGTGGGGGCCGACTCTGGGATCACCTCCAAGCCCTGACCCTCAGCAGATGTAACTGCTGGATCTCCTGCAGCGTGGCTAAGCTGGGGCTGCTGACTGGTGTCTAGTTCCTCTTGGCTGGTTACAGCTGGTTCAGAGGACTGGGGGTCCTGGGTCTTTTCATCTTGGGGGTCTGTGGGCCCCTGTTTACTGTCTGTTTCTCCCTCCTCTCCCTTCTGCTCTGGCCCACCCTCCACTTCCATCTTGTCTGACTCTGGACTGGCCTCCTTTTCTCCCTCCTCTGCACTGTCCTCTCTGCCTTTAATCCCCTCCTCTCCTCCCTTCTTTACCTCCCTTCCCTCCTCACTCAGCTCCATCGCCTCTTCCTCCGCCTCCTTCTTCTTCAACACTTCCTTCTCCCCTTCGTCCCTCTCCTCCCTCTCATCTTTCTCCGTCACCTTTCTATCTCCCTCGTTTCCCCTCTCCTCTTCCTCCTCCTCTTCCTCCATCATCCCCTGGTTACCTGTCACCTTGACTACCTGACCTGCGGGCTTACCCTCCACCTGGTGGTCCGTTCCTCTCGCTGCTGTGTTGGCATCCTGATCACGGTTTGGCTGTCGCCGGGGGCGTGTCTCCATCTTGCTGAGGTGTTCGGCAAAAGCCTCGCACCTCTCCTGAAACACAGCTGTCCAGACAACAAAACCAGAGATTACAGAGTGAACACACCTAAACCTGGATAAGATCTTAAGATTTAAAGAGGCCAAGTCTTTTAAAAGTTCATGAGACTTCATCTTTAAAGCGTGAGCCTTACTGACCATTTAGTTTCTGGGTGGAGTCATCGAGGAGTTTCTGTGTGGCGGAGCACATTTTCCCAGGCAGATAGAAGATATGAGGCTTGGTTTTGGTACGAATGTATTTCACCAGAAGATTATTGTGGCTGGTCCACTCCTCTTGCTGTCAATGGAGGAAAGAGAAAGTTGCATGAGATTTTACCGCAGTACTGTCTAATCCGTACAACTAAACATTTTACACATTATCTATACCAGATACAGTCACTGATTTCCTCACTCAACATTCTATCAATAGCTATAATCCAAAAATGTTAAACTTTTAAATTTGAACATTTCGAAGCCTGCAGATATTCCATTCACCTGTCGAACCCTTTTATTTTCACTTTTCAACATCTGATTTTTCTTGTCCTAAATGGTGTTAGAGGTATTTTCTTACCAGCTGAGCTAATTCCACCTTCTGTTCCAGCAGTCTCAGCTCAGTCTGTTTGGCTCTCCTCTCTTCAAACAGCTCCCTCTTTTCTGTCTCCACCTTCTTTCTCTCAGTCTCAGCCTGAATCTCGAGTTTCTGCTCAATCTCTACACGTCGCTTTTGCTGTAGGGGCAAAACCAGAAGAGGGACAGATATGGGATTAAGGATTGGTTCACAAAAAAAATCAAGTAATTAGCAAACTTACTGAATCAATACCGTGTCCCAATAGTTGGGTCCCTGTTGAAATATGTGAATGGACTATTGTGAACAAATCACAAATATCATCAAGTTACAAATATTAAATCGTAGCGATGACAATATCCCGCCCATCATTTGTTGTTGTTCGTTATTGGATGACAACAGCTAACAAGTCGAACAGCTCAACAGTTATCAGGAAATTGAATCATTTCTTCACCTTCTCTGTAGAAACATTTGACTCCTGTTTGAATTTTTGCAGGGTCCCCATCAGCAGGCCAAACATACGCCGATTCCTGACCAAGAAAACACAAACCCACCATCACACACACAAATGAGATTTTCAGCTGTACAAAGATAAGCATGGACCCATAGCCTAACACTACATTTTTGGGATCATTTATTCTCTGTCGTTGCATTTCAACAAATTTGACTGCAAAGATGACAAGAGTAAGCAGCTTTGAATGTGAGAGCAGCAGGCTCGTAGCTCATGTTGACCTACCTCTGTTTGCCCTTCTCATCCATGGTTTGATCTTGAATCAGGTCTCGACGTGTTCTCTCTTTGGAGGTAGCTACTACAGACGACTGCAACGCTGGCTGTGGGATGAAGAAGACATGAAATAGACAAAAACCTCAAGTTACAGCTGTTTGTCTTTCAAAACACTGAATGTCTTAGCTTCTCTTAATAATGGACATTTAAATGGGCCTGTATTGGTAATTATACATTTCTGACAATAGTATTTGAGTGCCATTTTATGGGTGCATGTTGATGCATGTTTTTGCCAAATAGAAAGAGTTTAATAGTAAAATACATGCAAGATGATAAACATAGGGACAAAATACTTGCAAATAGTGTAGTAATGCAGGACAAGGTTCTCCGGTAAACACACATGTTCATGTGAATGGTGCAACACACACATCTTATAAAAGAAATAAACTCTGATATCCTCACTTTTTTGACATCGTCATCATCCTCAGCGTCGCTGTCGTGACGCGTGTCTCTCCTGGCCCTCTGGTCCCCTGCCAGCCTGCATACACACACACACACACACACACACAAAACACATGAGACAGACACTTCACAACCTGTGCAAACATAGCGACTGCTGCTCTCGTAGCTGTAACGGCAGACAAACTAACTGAGAAGTAGCATCCGTGAGAAAGCAAAGAATCAAAGTGATTCCACTATTTCCTGGGGTGTGATCTCAACACAACAGTGCAAAAATAACTAAGTAGGGCAGCGTCATATCATATTAGCATTGTGCGCATAATGCGTACCAGTCATGGATAGTGGGTGAGATACAGCCTCTGCATACACAGCATGTGTGTCTCGGAACTGCAAGTGTTGTTTGAGGAGTGGATGAGAAACACTCCAGCTACACACATGGCACGGCAGGAAATTTAGGACATTACTGACATTAACCGGCTTTGCCACTGTCACCAGCTCATGGTAAAACAACTGTCTCTAGTGTTGTGTCAGGAAGAATAATAGTTCAGTAAATGTATGGAAAGGAAGGGAAATGACTTTTTCTCCAACAATCAGAGGCAGTCTATGGGTTACTTTAAAATTAACACTGACTAAGCAAGTGGCAATAAGAGGAAAATCACAGTCACCTCAACAGGGCTCCTTCAATGTCCCTCTGCTTGGCAGGAGGGCCGCCGCTTCCCATGTCTAAGAGACTACGCCTAGGAGAGGAGACACATTCAATTGTTAGCACTTCAAGAAATATCAGCTCTGGGTTTGGTTATGATTTGCCAGATGTAGTATTTTTCTTTCATTTCTATTATAGTTTTAGTTTCCAAAGCAAATACAGGATAATTGAAAACTGATTCTGTGTATGGGACCAACAGTTTCAAACCAAATCACTAAAAATGTCTCATTGTCCTTATATTTATAGTGCATGGCACAATTTATGTCCAGTTTATTAAGGACATCCTGCAAAAACCAATGCAGTCTAATACCAGCAATATGAGTGTAAATCCTAACCTGATTTCTAATTAAACTGTGCATCGTGTGCGCGCCATTTATGAACATTAATTTATGTAAATACCTGAAGTAGCATAAACGTCGTTACATTTAGCTCACTAGAACAAAACTTTACCTGAGCAGGTTGATTCCTCTGCCTCTACCTCCACCTCCTCCTCCGCCGGGGCCTGCCATGGGGCCGCTGAGCCGACGGATATGACCCGGTCTGTAAACACAACAAGAAACGACGTCAACGAATCAACAGAATCAGTCGTTACACTGACTAAAAGCGGCTCATATAAATGCTTTACATATGTTTGCTCTATACCAATTGCATTTTATTTGAAGCAAAGCCGTCTGGTGGTATTTCAGAGGTAATGTTGGTGATGAAAACGCGCTGGCGCTCGGACGACGCCTGCAGGGCCTAACGATAGTTAGCATACTAGAGTCGCAATTATTTTCCGAGGTTAAACGTACTTATTGATTCCGCGTTTATTTATTAGTTTGCATGTAACTTTATCAGCCTGTGCATATGTAACGTGAGCTTAGACAAGTTCAGCTAACACAAAACAATCCTAGCACGTGGTAATGTTTTATATCTAGCTAACCGACTCGATCAATCCGTAGCTAGCAATTTCAGATCTACCAAGTTGGCTAGCTTATCGCTAGAAATACGCCAGAAAAAAATTAATAACCATTCAAGCTTTCACCTGGATTCATTGGGATCACGCCCAGTTAATTTACGAATATTATCGTCCACATTTTTCAGGCTTTCCTTGGCTTTTTCGAGCTGGTCTTGCAAGCTCCGCACCACCACCGCCATTTTGTTTCTGAATAGCGCGAATCACGTGCTTCTCTTCTTCTTCTTTGGACCCTTACTTTCTTCTTCGGATGTACCAGCAGCTGGCATGCGTCGTTGTGGTGACATACCGCCATCTGCTGATTACTTCTCATGCTGAAAGTGATCATTACAGCCATAATATCACAATGTACTCACTTGAAATGTATTATCCCCTGATGTTCACGTAGGTGCACGTTATCTTTGCTCAAAAATCATACATTTTATACAAAGAGTGAACAAGACTGATGTAAGCTTAACTATTTCAAGTGTATGCAGAAACTGTTCCAGCATGTTGCTACTTGCATTCACATTAACAACCACATAAAAACAGGAAACTTTGTTTCACAATACATCCAATACAGTTCAAAAAACATCTGGAGAGATAAATATTATCAGAGACATTAAATTATCACCTTTCCCTGGAGCTTGACAGTACCATATGTGAGCTGTTTACAGGGGACAGAATTATATTACCATAATGTACCACAACAGTCAGTAAAAACTCATTATTTCTGACTTTAATGGAATATTATCTATAAACAATCATGCCAGCAACTTGCATGCAGTTGGAGTTTTCAACCATGCATGAACAATTTAATAATAGATTCTTAACATCTGATTAATATCTGGTAATTTAAAATACTACTACTAATAATAATGATAATAATAATAAAAAATGGTTGTGGTAAATGGCTTTCCTAGCTTACCTTAAATGTCATGTTTATTGAATTATAATAAATCATAGGGCGACAGTATATGCTGTCAATTTCCCAAAGACAAGACATATTTGTGTTGAATGTAAAACTGGAAACTTTTCTGTATTCAAAGAATAAAGAATTACTTGTGCTGCTCATTTTGTTTGATTTCTCCTGACGAGCAGCGTTCTGGTATTTTTTTTCCTTTTAGCAGTCATGTTCTCTATGTCGGCCTGTCATTTCTGAAGCGTATCACAAAGCACAGCTCTAAAATGAGGGACTGACATTGAAAATAAAACACCTTTGAGTCCTGCTCTTGCAGCTTTTGCATATCAAAGTGGGAACAAACATCAAACCGGAGTCAGTTTCCTGGTTCATATCTGCATGTTGTACAACTCTGTACATGTGTGTAGAGTGTGTTACAATTATTAAAATGATTAAAATTAAATTTACATTTTAATCATTTAAATACATACATTTAAATAATACATTCTAAAATAACCGTATTAAAATTAGTTGTTAATACACTGTGGTATGTGTGCTACGCGTCTGCACTTGAACTGCATATGAATTCAATGATCTGTGTGCATGTGAATGCTAAATGCACAGTGTATATGTCATTTGTTATTTAGAAACACAGAGCTGCAGCAGAGCCTATGAGATCCAATACCACATGTTGATGTTAAATCCACCCTAAACCTCAACATGACTTTGTTTTTTTTGCTACATTTGAGATAAATTTCATCATAAGACATGTAAGATGTTTTATCATAAAATAATTAATCATTTATTATAAAATAATTGGAATATGCAGCTTTTCAAAAAGCATGATTAGATACACAGTCCTTCCATAACATCCAGTGTCATGTCTAGTGTTTTTATATCTTTTTTGTTTAACATTTGAAGATTTTTAGTAATTACTTAATCATCTAAATGCCACTAATAAGATCACCACAGACTTAAGGAGGATTCCACCCAATATATAAACACCAGGAAACAAATGAACTCAAAGCACCATGTCCTAAAAATATAATTTATGGCTTAAAATCATCTACAGGACTAGAGGGAGTTGCATCAATATGAAGATAATAGCAGTGATGTATTCGTAATAGTTCCTGTTTGAGTGTGTGACACAGTCTTTGGTTTTGAATACTCTGCCAGGGAAACTGCTGTGTTGTCAACTTTGTTATTGTTTCACTCTTAATTGCACAACACTGACACGATAATCTGTCAAGCTCTTTGTCTTCTGAGTTGTGGCCTCCTTGTTTTTCATTGAATAGGATTTTACCATTCGAAACTAAGTGCCGCTCACATGTAAATCCTACGATTGAGCATCAAAATGTCTTATATTTGTATCACGTCGTGTGTTCCTACTGATTAAAAAGTGTGAGTGTAGTGAAAACCACCATTCCCCCCAGTTTGTTGGGAGTCTGATTTGCCTCAGTCCTTCGGTATCACTTTCTCCTCCATTCGCTCTCTGCTCATCACTACCCCGTGTTTCCAATTGCTGTGTTTCCATGGTGATATTGGTGGAGTCTCATTTATGAGTGTTTCATGATGCTTCCTCCCTTGAAGGAAATCCCTCCAGTACAAAAATATAAAGCTAGAAAACATCATTACAGATCTGTCCATAAGCTTTTTAATGTGTTTTAATTAAAAAAATGGTCAAATGCAACCATCTTAACATGAGTGATCATAAATATCCCCCTTCAGGTATCAGCTAGTAGCACCTGCATTTCTGGCTGAGCTAGAACATCCTGTTTTCTGACCGTCATCAACACAGGATGGTGTCCACGTTAAAAACAGGAGGTAAAGAAACAAGACAATCACAGCAAACAACTTTTTAATGCTTTTATTCACTGACTAAAAGAAAAGGAGCATTCATTCAACATTAATTCAAAACAACATTCGTTAGATTGACCTCTCAAGTGTACGCCATCTGTCAGTTGAGATGTTCTACATGGAGGTTTGTGATGTGTCCTCCCTTTTCTCCACAACAGAACCATGTTAACACTGTTCTCTTTGATAAAAATCTGTCCTCTCGGCTCGAGACGACTATTTCCCTGCAGACTAAACCAAAAAACAGCCGGAAAGGTTTCAGATCAGAGTTTCACTTCATGTCAGCATTAGATGTATTCAGGAGCAGTTTCACAGACATAAATTAGGCCAAGTCCTGATATGTGTACAGTTTTTTTGGGGGGGGTTTAATCCATGTTGTTGATAAACCAGCTTGCAAACACTTCAACAAGTGAAAAGCCATACAGCTGAGCCTGTATCGCCGGATCTAATTGGATTAAGTTAAAAACTCATTCAAATGTTTGTAAAACTGTACACAGATCAGATTTTTAAGTGTCCTGGAAACAAATGAAATGTATTTAAAATATGCTGCACAGTTTCTGAAAGGGTCCAGCTGTGTTTTAGGTTATGTCCGATTCTGGTAAAACCCACTGCTGTGTGCTCACTTAAACACAATCACACAGGAACATAACGCTCTGAATATTTAACATTTAGGATGGTAAAACCTTTTTCAAAAAAAACAACAGAAAAAAACAACACACACACACAACAACATAGCTTCTGATTTACAAAGTCTGTGTGATTTCATAACATACTTCATGTTCACAAATTGAACTCCAACGTGTTGCATAAGAGTATACCATGGTAATGCTTTGTTAATACCTATACAAATATGCACTGTGTGAGTTTATATATCTATTTATTATATAGTTAACATTTCTTCCTCTATGGTTTTCTAAAGATGTAGCCGGGCGCTGTCAGCACTGCTTGTGCCCCTTTGTGGCCACTAGTAAGACTGCTGTTATTGCAAACTGTCCTGATTTTAAACAAATGCACAACATTCGTACCACGATAAAACTAGGGGCCGTCTAGCAAGTCTCACAGAGACCAAGAGTGAGCCCGCCGTCACCGCTGCCGTCGCTGGGCTGGCTGACCAGAATCAAAAGATCTTAAAACTAAAATGATAAGATTTCATAAATCATCATAAGGCCAAGTATTGTCATTGCAAGTTCTTAATAGTTTTACATCTTTCTACTGTATGACAATGAGAGAAAGAAATAACAAAATATAAAAACAGAAAAACAAGAGTGTGGATTATATGCATTCCTCTTGCATAGTTGTGAGGCTGGACTGGGCAGCAGGCCGGCCTGCCTGGCTAATGAGGAGCTTTGGCTCTCCGGACTTGACAAGAAAAACTCTGTTTAGCGGCCAGAAACACCCGAGCCACAGTAGCAGAGATCTAAATGAAGACACTTGGCTGACACTGAGCATGAATATCTATGAGTTCCTTGATTTAGCCAGGAACTCCACACCAACCTCTAAGGTACTGACAGAGTTTGGCTAGGTTATCAGTGCCGTTTTGTTGTTTCTTCTATAGAAATACAGTCAGCCAAGTGTATGATAATAGCCTTAATATCACCGTTACGCTGGGATCATCATCATAAACTGGCTGGAAACCAGTTTTAGAGTCACCTATGACAAACTGAAAACTAGAGGATCTCAGTGTGGCTAACTGCTAATAGCTTTGCTCTGTGTGAACCCTCCTTCACCCAGATTTAACCTAACCTCAGACACATCCATCTACATCTGTTACACAGGACTGACTTTATACCAGTGCAATGCACATCCAGTGTTTTTTTTTCTTCTTCTTCCAAGTAACAGAAACATAGATCAGGATATTAATCCGAGTCTTCACTTCCTGCATGAGTCCAGCCCTATATGAACCCATTCGGAGGTCTTGAATGTACTGGTAGTCGCTAATGGTCATAGCATTTAGGAAACAAAAACAAAAACCAGCAGGAAGCATCTGAAATGTTACAGTGTGAAGAGGAGACCCTGCCTGTTAAATGGTAAACCTCTTCACAAACATGTCATCTTCCCCAGTTCTCTTTTAGGGAAAGGTTTTATGCCCAGAACCATCACTCTACCTATTTTTGAACAGCTTTACTCTCCAAAACATTGCAAATATCCCTTGAGTCAACGTTATAATCTCACGTCTGAGCACTGATTAACTGGAGGTGGACCTGGCCATGTCTGATGAGCGTCTGCCTGTGGCCTGTGTTTAGACTGATTCAGATTTGACACAGTCTGCTGCTTTGGTACTAAAAGAACACACACTCACACTTCTGTCCATGTCAATGCGATTACTACTGACCATTACATATTTGCAAACCCAGCTCTTCTTATATGGGCCTGGTAGGACAGACATATCCCTGTAAATCTACAGTTCTGTGATCCCAACAGTGTGTAGAAGGTGGTATCAACTCTGGCCTCTCGTCTATCTCTGATGGACTACATGAGAGGCCAGCTCTGTGGACTCAACTACCCATCAGGCCACAGATAGGAACCCTGGTACCATTCATGATTTATGAATTCATACAAAGGGCACAGAAAGAAAAACACACACTACATGAACAGGACAGGGTGAACTAGCTGTGACCACATCAGTGTACGGTGTGTCCGTTGTTCTGTGCATACACAGTATAGTATAGTCGTACACAATCTCTTTTCATATGGTGTACAACTCCAGCACAGACTCCAGTTGCTCCTGTGTATCTAGGGCCAATATATAATGTGTGTATCAGTGTACGTTGCTCTCATGTGTGACCTTTGGTGCACCAGGCACAAAAGACCCGGCATTGGCCTCAGGAAGCTGAAGCATCATGTGAAAGCAAAGCTTTAGAGGAACATGGTTGACACACTTTTACACGGCCAGATCTACATAACATCACACTTTTGCTCTGCTCAGACCAGCTGGTCATCTGGTGTGACGAGTCAATACTAGCTGCAATCCTGACCCTTCTGAAAACAGAGCAACTCATTCAAAGTTAAAAAAAATAAAATAAAAAAAATAAAGTGTTCATTTATATAGACTCATTTCCACATTTCGGCCATGTCGTAAACGGTTTGCTCGTCATGTGGCCTGAGTGACCCCCCCCCCCACGTGGAATGTTCTGTTCCCAGCAGATCTCCAGCACTGAATCCACTTACAGCTCAAACAGCCAGATACTAAACACTTCCCCCATCAGATTTGACCTTGGCCACGGGTTTGGCAACAAACGTGGCAAATCAGGCACGCTGGCCTTTGTCCTCGCTGGGAAGCTACAATCTGTAAGCTTCTGGAAGCATCTGAGGGAGCGTTTAATCCCTGATGTGTTCTGATATTGAACCCAACCTCCTCCTGTAGTTTTACATTCACTCACTCCTCACAGTGAAACAGGTGACGAGGGAGGGGCAGAGAGGGAGGAATATGTTGGTGAGCAAATAATGCTGACATGTCACATTATAGAAGTGCACTGGACTAGAGAGGCCTCGCTTTTGCTCTACGTTGTCTCAGCTACATGACCCTGAGTGCCATTCACACATAGGAATTTGGCCACATTTGTGCATCAATGCTGCTTACCCTTGATAAGTTACACACGTTGGGTACACCGTCCACAAGACACATTCTATACAGCTAGCGTGAAATCCTTAATTTCTGAACATAGGGTTCAGTCACTAACACAGCATTGGCCAAACAGTACAGGTCTGCTTTGGTCTCTTTTCACACCACCCGGAGAGCAGCACTGCTGACATTTTCTCTGATCCAGCACAATGTGGTCCACAGTATAACAAGGGCAGCGTTAGGACACACAAAAACAGAATGGTAGTCATCCAGAGCTTGGTGGAAGAAGCGGAGAGTGGTGTGAAAAACGTCAGAATGGAAAGCACTAAAAGGAGGTGTAGAGCACAGAGGAATACTGGACCAGCCTCCTGCCGCTGTGTGCATACATGGGCACTTCAGATAGACTAGTGTCTGGTTTTAGTTTGTTTCACTGTGGTCTTTGGCAGCTTAAAACACAACAAGGGAGGAGAACAGATCCAGTGACTCCTATTACTCATACGAGGGAGCTAGAGGCCTGAGCTATTGTAACCTTCCCTCCGATTGTACCCTGAGAACGAACGATTACGGTTTCCTGCTGCAGTAAAGTGATAAGACTACTCTGCTGAACACGAACCCTTATTTAAATACACACACACACACATGCAGAAAACAGATGAGGGCTGCACTGCTGACAACTTGTTCACAAACACACACATAACATCGTATTTAGAACTTTGTAATGAAGCTTAGCTTACGAGAAAACATGCGCAGAAAATAGAGAAATTAAAAAACGGGTGTGTGCTTCTGCCTCTCCTAATGCTGCTTAACTTGACAATCAAAGCAATGACTAATAAAACAATGCTAAGAATGACTTGGGGAAAGCAGAGGTTTGAAAAGCAGTTTGACTCCAGAAGCTTTCAGGCACAAGAATGCTCGATGTTTAGCTAGTGTCGATGATACAAAGGGATCCTTTGATGATAGTTTTTAAAATACTATGCTAGACTATGACAATGGTTTTTCAAACTCCATCAGCGTGTAAATCAGCGTAGTCTTGCTGGAAGACCTTTGTCTCACCCTCTTGTCTCATTTTAAGAACAACACAGAGCTCTTTCCACGCCATCAGAAGCAGCGATCGTAAAAAAGACATTGTTCAGAGATGTCTTTCAGCCTTCATGCCAATAAAATATTCATATAATCTCAAATTGTCAAGACATCGACTACCAAAGAGGAAGCGCACATAATAGGCGAGGGTGGAGTTTGTAAAATTAACCTTTTAAAATCAGCTGTTTGCAAAATTCAATTTGCTCAGCTCAGACGATCCAGTTTGAAACTACATTCTAATGCAGACTCCTGGGATTTCCCCTCCTTAAAGTGAAGCCTACATACAATACAAGCTCAGAACATCCTAAATCTCTCACACAAAGAAGCAAAGTTGAGCTCTAAAAAAAAAAAAAGGGGAGAGGAAAAATTGGAGGAGTGAAAGAGCAAGATGAGATAAAAACCAACATATTTTGGTCTGAATGTGTTACGTTGGTACTGGTGTCCACTCTGAGTGTGTACAGCTCTATATACAGCCACAGGCATCCTTTAAACAAACTGCATTTATCCTGAGATATGGACCGAGCGCTACAGAGATCATGGCTAAACCAACAAGGTCCCTCGACAGATGACTAAACATTTGGTAACCACAGGCCCACCAAGAGGACCATCTCATTAGGAACCAAGCAAAGCACTGGCACATTGTATAACACGGGTTCCATATCAGTCCATGAAAAAAAACCTTGTAAACTACAGACCTTGATATGGACCTTCACAGTCTGCTATGTCTTTGTCCCGACCTCTAAAGTGCCATGGTGTGCACAACATTAACAGAACTGAAGCCATTTGGGAAAATGGCTGGATGGCTGTATTTGCTTAATAAAGTTAGGAGCTCTACAGCCCTACAGCCCAACTTCTCCTTGTAAAATCCCCACTCAGCTCAGGAAACACCTTCTAATACACCGGTGTACAACAGCAGCCACAACACTGGAGCATCAGATGTAAGTATACCAGGCCCCTGTCATACACGATTCTGTGGAGGACAAGATAAGATAGCTCTGAACACAGCATGCTTGTATTCCTATTGAGCCTAAATAAAATTAAGTTCATTTACAAGGACCAACATCCCCTCAGGCAATGAAAAAGCCACTTCGATTCAGTCGAAGTGATGCCTTCATGAAAGCCAGTTGTAGTCAGAGTGGATCGACTGTGCCAGACAGAAGTCATTTCACCCCAGAATATTGATTACATTCAATTCAGACATTAATTGGGCCCAGAAGGTCGTCTATCGATAGCATTGATGTTCTTCCCCTCCGCAGCCACTCTCCGTCCCCAAAAACATCTACTGGAGATATTAAACATGTGCAATGAGCAGATCAGTTTTGCCATTCTTTAGTCTTCATCAACCATAATCTTTGAAAACAAATGTATGATTAGGTTTGTTGACACCCCCGACAAAGATGGAGCGAGGGTTGATGGCAAGATGAACAACATCATTAATAACAACAACTGTTTCCAGAAAACAAGGGGCTGTTTCCAAGGCAACTGTGACTCAAGAGAAATTACAAAGAAACGATAATCTCTCACACTGATTGTTTCACATACCCAACTCAGCATCATCACCACCGTCCTGGTCATAGTGATGCTAAAAGTCTACCTGAGACTGACAGAAGATAGAAATATGCCACATGACCCAAAACCTTGTGCTGTAGGTGCCACGTCTAGTAAAAATAACCGGCCTTAGCCGTCGGTGGAACCTACAATGTCCAGACTCATTCAGGCAGCGGCCATGGCTGTTGTGGCAAGATATGCATCTGCCAAATCTCTGTGGCAGATATAGCTATACAATAAGCCTTCAATAGAAAACAAAAACCTGTCTGGCCAAGAGAATGACAGAATGAGAACTAAGTTACATTCAGTACAACCTTTGTCTTTATCGTGAAAAGGTTTTACTGCAACACAAGCAAACCATCACTAAGAAAAACCAGTTCCTGCCTAAGACTTGCTGCTGTGACTGTGAAACCTCAGGAAGCCTTCAGATTACTGGCATTGTTTTAGCGTGGCCTCACTATGAACATGGAAGTTGTAACAGAGATTTCTCAAAATACAGATATATATATATATATGGCATTATGGAGTGAAAACCTACTTCCTCTTTAGAAAAATGCAAGACTTGAAGATTTTTAAATTCTCAGAGCCCATGATATTACAATGCACCTGTTCTTTTCTTTGATGACTTGACATTTTCATACAAGGGGCTCTGGAAACAGAGTGGACACAAATCAGAAAGTCTTGACCTCTAGAGGAGAGTAAAGGCAGCTATATTAACCCTGAATATAGAAAAAAAAGAAAAAGAAAAAAAAGACAACCAGCTCACTACAGATCAAAACAGAACAGAGTAGGGGTGCGTTGTATTGTGACAGATGGAATCTTTAAGTATGGCTCTGACGTCGGTCGGAAGACGAGGCTCCCTACTGATATCGACCAGTGAGATTTCCTGGAAAGTCGTGAAGTGAGCAGGATGGGATGTGAGTTATTATATTCTCCATAACACCATCAGTAAGGTGCTCAAAAACCTTAATAAAACAACCTGGCTTTGAGAATTTCACTCATTTTACAATGGTCATAAAGTGACTCAGCACTAATATGGTTGAAATCAGCATTAAAACAAATGAGCACCTGCTACTGTCACCCATGTTACAGTGGAGGTTCCTAGCCTGCTGACAAGGCTCTCAAACTCGTCAACAGCAGAAGCAGCACAGGTTGTGTTACCAAGAAAGTGACTGATTGGTTGGTTTACAAATTCCAACTTTTGCTGTGGAGCAGACAGACAGAGGGAGGAGAAGTTATAAAAAACAACAAAAAAACAGAGAAGAGAAATTCTTTCACAACTAAAGCCAGTAGCTTTGGTTGGAACACACAATCCCTCTAAACCCACTGGTCCGTCACTCTGCCTTTCCTGTTCTAGCAGTGGGCAGGATAATAATATATCTGTATTTAAATACACACAAAGCCTCTACAGGCGAGGAAACTACCACACAAGAAAGGTTATAAAACGAGGTTATACATAGAGCAGGTGGTGATCAAAAGTGGTCATATGAAGAAAGAAAAAAGAAAAAAGAAATCAAAGTTACATCATACAGAGGCTCTGGAGGTTATTAAAGTGAAGGAACTTTGAATAGTTGTTGATCAAGACCAGACCAGACGGGGCCATTCCAGACCAGAGGGCATTTGAAGCAGCAGAAAGACCAGTTTTAGCACACAAATTAAAAATGGCCATGACTCAAGTCTCGTCTGTGGTCAGATATCACAGAATGCTATGCCTTCAAACTGAATGAATATCAAGAATTTCATTAGAATATCCAGTTTGAAGTGGGAAGTCCTATTGGAAAATGTATTTAAAATATCAAAAGACTGAATCTGTTTTTCCAAAGTCAATTGCTAGGAGGATAATCAAAAGGCAAAGCCACAAAACAGGGAATCATCTGCAAAACTGTAGAATTTAATAGTGTGTTAAAAATCCTGTGAAAGAAAGGCAAATAATAAAAGTGAAATAAAAGCAAACAGCTCACATCAATTTACGTGATGTGATTCATAGGTTGTGTTCAGATCCAGTTTAGTATGTCTGCTTTTGGCCTGGCACAGAGGTCTGAGTTGACTTGAACGTGGGTCTGGCCTGGTCATGACACAGTTTAAGCTGTTATTAGTTGGATATGCCATCCCTGCCTACATGCCCATGCTGAAGGCGTGCAGCTCGTGTTGGAAGTGCTGGGTAGGTTCAGACAAAACCAGGCTGGAATCGAGGCAAGGGTGCCAGACACGGTCAAGGCCCAGAGAAACCTCCTTGACCAGGTTATGGACCGGGTCGCCCTCCATACACATGGACTGGTCCGGGTCGAAGTCGATGCTCTCTTCAGAGACGGTCAGGACACGAAGACTCGAACCTCGCAGCCGAGAAATGGCCACCAAGTTATGGGACCACACAGTGTAACCTACAGAGAGAGATACATGCAGGGAGGTTGGACTAACCATGCTTGTAGTAAGGAGACAGTATAATGCGCTACACAGATTTACACTCATGAAAACCATTCGATACAAACCATGATATAATATCTCAACATAGAATGAGTAAAAAACAAAACAAAAACATCTTGTTGCTAATTTACAGTGATTAGGACTGAGATTCTTTCCCCCCTCATTCTCCAGTTCTTCATTTAGTTGGCCTGAGGGAATGATCTAATTCTAGACAAACACAATGGCTGTAGGAAAAGTATCAGCTGCTGAAGTCACTGATCAAAGATATATTAATTACAATACCTCGACCAGGCAGAGTGGCATGCAGTATTTAAAAACATGTTATTAAAACTAACGATTTTTCTGCCCACACTGGAAAATACCATCCCTCAGCAATGCTCCGGGTGCCTCTAGTCAATCTTTTTCCATTACCACTGGAAGAAATGACTATGTACAGTATAAATATGTATAACATGTCTCCCATAGTGACAAACCCACAAATTAGAACCACTGCAGTAACCTTATGTGCGACAATGACTTGGCTTCTATCAGCTCATGTTTCATTCTTTGCTGGCAGCAGCATTACTGATCGGTTCGCTATCACTGGTCTAATCAGCTTTGTTTCTAGAAACAGGAAGTGGTTTTCAGCTAAATGAACCCTTATATGCTGCTTGCACGGTAATGGCACTAAACCAAGTTGATATCGAAGGCCCTGATCACACAGAGAATCATCTTTACATGCACAGTTACAACAAGCCAAAAGTTTTTCTCATATCAGCATGTTGCATATTAGACGTACAGGATTTACAAATAAATCATAATGTGCATATGCTAAGGATTATAGAAATTTTGTGAACCAAATATCTCTGATGAAATGTTCAGCACAAATACATGTATTTTGTGATGGTGTGAGAGATTCAGGTCTAAGATAGGGGATCTAAGTGACTAAGCCTCTTCTCCAATAGCTCCAGTGTTTTCTCCCCGAGTGGTAATTACAGTGAGGATACAAAAATACCACATCTTGTACCCGTATGATCCGTTGAACCAACCCACTACTGCACAAAACTTCACCATTGTTGGGATCACGGCCTAATCAAGCATCTATTGTGTGAAGTTCTATTGAAAAGTCGCAGATACGTGTGCTTTATCTCTTGCTATTGATTACCCTCAGCATATCCCAAACATGGCAGCCGAGGCAAAATCCATGGATGTGTGTCGTCACGGTAAATCAGTCTATTGATTTATTCCATTAGCTCAAATTATATAATGCATGCGACCACTTCAACTGTGTTTGTCATTTTAAGACCAGCACAGACCAGAATGGACCCGAAGACAACTTTCTGTAAAACCCTTCAACAAGCTGAACTCACCATGTATCACCAGTACAGCCAGCTGAGTACATCTCCATGCCAAGAGGACCAATGGGTCTTCGTTCCGGTTGACACTGAGGTCAGGGAAGTTGGGGTCATCCCTCAGGAGCAGGAAGTGAGTCAGCGTTTTGTTGTACTGCTGAGAGATGAGCTCCAATGTAGCGTCGGACACCAGTGTATTGTAACTATCGAGGTGGAGTCGCTCCAGAGGAAGGCTAGGCTTTAGGACCCTGAGTAGCTCTGAGCTGTCCACTTCCAGGGCCATGATGTACACTCGTAGGTTGGCACTCGCACGAACCTGGGGAGGATGAGGTGAACTTGACTGATGCACACATAAAGACTTGCACACACTCAAAGCTGGAGGCAGCCAGAACGTGTCTATCTAACTGTTGTTTTAATGGCAGGAGCACCAAAATCCACATCTTGTTATCTGAAAAGGACAAGAGGCTGGCCTGGAAACATCTGACTGAGAAACAATGACAGGTGCTGCCTTACCAGTGCCTTCCAATCGTCCTCCGTAGCGGTCCCTTCTAATGGTTTAAACTCCAGGGCGGCACCATTGAGCAGCAGGGAGAGGCGATGTAGTGGAGTTCGGCGCGGAGATGCCAGCAGACCACAAAGCTCTGATGTCAAATCAGAGAAATCCAGAGCCAGAGAATGAAGTTTAGATAGACGATCCAACTCTGAGGGTGAGATGAGGGGACCTGGGAAAAATTCAGGAGAGGTGTCATGGATTTAAACCGATACAATTGCTTTTTAAAAAAAAAACCTATATTTACAGATTTGGAGACAAATCCCAACCACTCATACCCAGCTGGTGGTCCAGTAAACTGAGGTGCTGCAGGGTCTCCGCTGAAGGGTTTGACAGGCAGGCTAAGGAGCAGGGAGTCACCAGACCCACCATGAAGCTACAAGACAACCACCTCAGCTGCCTGCTGTTAGACAAGAACTCCATGAACAACTGCTGGATTCTGCAGCGAGTACAGAGGAAGGGTAGTGAGGAGGGAGATGAGGAGAATTAGCTCGACTTCATATTTGACCAGATTCTAAAAATATTCTATTAAGGCCAAGACACATGATTTGCAATTTCCCGTCTACAAACAACCCCCCTCAGTGACTGTGATTCAGAGAGTCTGCCGTTTCTTAGCACTCTAGGCTAATTCGTAGCAACAGCTTGTTGACAGAAAGCTGGTCAAACATGAGTGTATGAAAGTGGACAAGTTGCTTGCAATGGTGTGGCGATGCTGGAGAGACTATGTGCCAAATTATCTTCTGAACATCTACCAATGTTGCAAATTAATTATCAAAATGAAACACCAATCAACAAACACAATTCCTCAATTCCAAACAAGAGTGTTAACAGTCCCATTTTGTGAATAATATTCTCCCATCAAGCATCCAACAATTACCACTGTAATGTCTTGCTGCAGTCATTTTACATAAATAATATCTTATTTACAATCCAAGTAATCAATGTATGAAAAATGCTGGATCTAAATTTCAGAAAATGTTGCTGTGCTCAGGCTTACTCGTTGATCTTTTTGTCTCCTTGGTGAATTTGGTGCAGGTTGGAGCTATCCAATAGTCCCTCCTGCTGGAGAATACAGGTGTCTCCGTACACACTCAGCTTCTGCAGGTTTCTACACAATGAGAGAGAGAAAAGAATCAAAACTAGTTTCATCTATGCCAACAAGTCATGTTTGCAATATGCTATAGGGGGCATGTTTTAGCAGACATCATGAAAGCACTATATCACTATATATATATACTATATATATATACTATACTACTATATATATATACTACTATATATCACTATATCAAAATTCATCAAACAGGTGGATTGTTTTCCCATGGAGGTCAATTCCACGCAAACCGTAATGAAAGTTGTGCAAATAAACACTAATATGTGAAACGTTCTGCCTTCAACAGAAGGGAAAAGGGAATGAAAGGTGTTAACCATTTCCAATCCAAATCACATCAGAAAGGAAGCTACCCCTTAAAAAAACTTGAGGGCCATTTTTTGCTATCTACTCTGATCCTGGATCTGCATATTGCTGGCTCACGTCCTGTCATGATAGAAATATGGCCTACACTGCTGCACTGCTTCACATCCTTGTAACTGGTACCTGGAAACAATCATGCAGCAGACCATACGCCAAAAATTGATGCTTTAAAAAGCTGTCATAGTTAGCAGTGATGGCACAATGCAACCAGTCACAACAGACTGTCCACATCTCTTCTGATGATGGTGTTTGGAAGATCACTGTAAGACGTGGGAAAGGATTATTTACCATACGTGCAACATGAGCCACACATAACGTCGGCCTACCCACTGCGGTAGTGTGTACATCATGTTCCATGCAGTCTGCTTTCTGTAAATCATCTAAGAGCTAAGCTTCACAAAAATGCCTCTGCAGTGAAACCACCGGCAGTCTCACGTACAACTAATTAGTATGTAAACCTGCTAATAAAGGAACAATGAGTTATGTATCCTCACTATTTTGAACAAGTACTAGAAGAATAGGACCAATGTTAGTTTAATGAATAACTGACCCGATAACATGAGAGTGAATGTTAGCTATGGCAGCTGCCATTTGTCTTTTTCAGCAGTCAACTGGTTTGAGTTGATAAAAATGGTGAATAGCAAAGAGATAACAGATAAAATAATTACCGGAGAATGGCATGTTATATAATGGTATGCTGCTAGAACATTTAATTGCAGAGTAAACATTGCTGGCCTTCTTTTGACAGTCTGGAAATAAGAAACTGAACAGGACCAGAGGAAATTCCCAATTAAGTTCGAAAACAGACTAAAATTGACTCCTGGTTTCATGCTACAACATGTTTGTACTTACTATTGAATCCTTCAAATAAAAGATATCAGAGTACAAACCCAATTCCAAAAAAGTTGGGACATTATGTAAAATATCAATAAACACAGAATGGAATGATTTACAAATCTGTTTTAACCTAAATGCAATTGAATACAGCACAAAGACAATATATTTACCGGTCAAACTGATAGAATTGTTTTTAATAAATAAACGCTCATTCTGAATTTGATGCCTGCAACATGTTTCAATAAAGTTGGGACAGGTTCATGTTTACCGTTGTGCTACATCACCTTTTCTTAAGTGTTGTCGTATTTGGCACAAGATAATGCACCACACATTTTCAATGGGGTACAGGTCTGGACTGCAGGCAGGCCAGTCTAGTACCAGGACTCTTTTACTCTGAAGCAACACTGTTATAAGGTGTCAGAATGTGGCTTCATCATCTTGCTGGAATAAGCAGGGATGTCTCTGAAAAAGACCTAATCTGGATGGCAGCATATGTTGTTCGTAAACCAGTATTAACCTTTCACTATTAATGGTGCCTTCACTGGTGTGCAAGTTACCCATCTCATGGGCAGCAACACCCCCCCCACATCATCACAGATGCTGACTCTTGAACTTTGAGCTGGCAACAATCTGGATGGTCCTTTTCCTCTTAAGTTGGAGGACATGACATACATGATTTTCAAGAACTATCTTACATGTAGACCCTTAAGACCAATGGATACTTTTCCTCCTTGCGTTAGTCCATCTCAAATGAGCTCGGGCCCAGAAGTCAGTGGCGTCTCTGGGTGTTGTTGATATATGGCTTGTTCTTCACATGGTAGAGGCTTAACTTACATTTGTAGATGTGACGAACTCTGTTTACTGGAAAGGATTTTCAAAACTGTTCCCGAGCCCATGCAGAAATATGCTTCATAAGCCCCATTTAAAAAGCCTGTTCAAGGTGGGAATGGTGCACGTTTATTCTGCCCTGATGATCCGTACAAATGCAATGAAGGCAGTCTGTGACGGCAGAAGAGGTTGTAACAGAGACGAACCGCACATCTGTAGAAACGTTAAGCAGAAAGACAGGAAGTGCCTGTGACCTTTTGTTGATGTATTATGAGTGCAGCCCACAACCAGGAGACTTAATACAAAGAAGAAGAAGAAGAAGAAGAAGAAGAAGAAGAATCAACGGAAGATGTCTTCAAATTGGGGAGACAGTGTGAGGTATGGGAGCTCCTTACCCTTCGAGCAGAGGAGGAGTGCAGCTGCCGTGTAACAGGGAAGGTAAATAATTGTTTTTTGCCACATTAATCCATTCTATAAATGACGGTGCTTGATGCACACGTAAGACGTCACACTAGATGCCGATGCTGCTGTATACGTCACACCACCTACTCGCTATTTAAATATCATGCAGCAGATCGGTGTTGTTCCGCTGTTGTTTTATTCAGTGTAAACAAACAAAAGGCTTTGTAGACAAGGGCCTTTGTCGCAGCACTTTTGCACGATCTCTATGTAAAAACGGATATAGAATCATGCCAGTTTTCAATAGAGTGCCACCAGAGGGATCGAACGTCATTGGCATTCATTGTTAGTTTCATCCTTGCCCCTTAAATGCAGAGATTTCTCCAATTCTCTGATGATATCATGGCCTGTGGATGGTGAAATTCTCAAATTCCCCGTAATTGCATGTTGAAACACTGTTCTGTTGTATTTGCCCACACAGATTTTCACAAAGTAGTGAAACTCTGCCCATCTTTGGTAGTGAATGACTGAGCCTTTCGAGGATGCCCCTTTCATACTCATTCATGATACGATCACCTGTTACTAATGAACCTCTTTACCAGTGGAATAGTGCAATCAGGTGTTAGTGAGCATTCCACAACTTACCCAGTCTTTTGTTGCCCCTGTTCCAACTTTTTTAGATAAGTCACTGGCATAATATTCAGAATAAGCACATATTTACAAAAATCAATTAAGCTGATGAGCTACAACTTAAGATATATCATCTTTGTGCTGTTTTCAATTAAGTGAATGTCAAAAAGAATTAGAAAATGGTAACATTTTGTTTTATTAATGATATTCAGAGGTGGAGGAAAATGATATATTTTTTTACCAGGGTTGTACTTTATTTTTTTGTACTGACATAACACAATGAAAGACATCCACAAACCAGTACTAGCTTAGTTATTTTCCAAATTCTGAGCAATTCTGTATATATTCTGTCATCTAAATGTCCAAATGTCGTCACCTTTCAAGTCTAAATACAGCACAAAAATGGGCCACATGTTAGACTTATCAGTAGGTTTTTAAATGGAAAATAGTTTAAACTGCTTCAATGACTAGAAGTCAAACAACGGAAAAGGTTTCAGCCCCCTCAGCAGAACTAAGACACTGGACTGTAGAGCTTTGGAAGGGATTCCATTTACATACAACAAAAGAATATAGAGTATAATAGAGAATGTGGGAGAAGGTGGACAGAAGTTGTATTCAGGGATCTTAACCTTCACAGTAATGTTTTACACAGAATAATCACTTCACTAAATCAGCAGGAGTGAGCCAGGTGTCTACAGCATTTAATGTATGCAGCACATAGATGAAACATACTACAGCTAAATGTATTAAACACATTCATATACTGTATGTCTGTGCTGATATCAGCAAATCACAGACAAAAAGCCTTCTCTAGCAACCACCAGGGCTGCATTGTATCTGATAGTATGAAGACCCCAATGCAACATAGAAAACAGACCCAGCAACAAAATATACGAACGAACGAAATATTTAAAATTATAGTTTGATTATTTGATTTATTTGAATACTGGGAAATATTGTGACAACGTTAGCTTCAAACTCCGCCGTCAACGCACGGCCCGCTTACGTAATTCGTTATGTCAGGGTTTGTTTTTAGCTAACTAAGCTTGCTAGCTGCTAGTTAGCTTACTGCGATGAACCACGTAGTATGAAATTAAAAACGGAAAGGAGTGTCAATTCCTGAAGTTACATATAAGAAATTAATTTTAGAGCAAATTGAACTTTAACGTTACCTGTTGTAGCGGATGCTAGTGAACACACACAGCACCTGATCCAAATAGGTGGCCATGGCGTCTTTCCATCTTTCGGAGAGCTGGGGGTCATTATCAGGAACGGGAGGTTGGTCCATCCTACTGGACGACGGGTCGCTACTCAGAGGACTCAGATAGCCTTCTACCGGAGCGAGCTCCAGCTGTAGCTCCCGCACAAAGGAGCCGAACTTCCGCATGAGGAACTCAAGCTTCGGTGTCTCCTCTGAACTAGAGCCACCACCTTTACAACCACCACCTATCCGCAGTTTGAGCTCGGTCCACAGAGCGGGGTAGAAGAGACACTCCCTCCAGCGTGAACAGACGGCCGAGGCCCGGAGCTTGTCTCGGTCGGACAGAAAGGAGAATATGTGAACGATAAGCTCGCTGGGCAAAGCCATGGCTCCTACACCCCCGCACAGAGCCATGGCGAGCTAAGAAAGCTGCTGTTAGAAAACCAACCAGATAAAAAATAAATGAAACAACCGTTTTTAATAACCGGTGCAGCAGCGGGGACGTTGAGCAACGCTTCTTCCTCTCGTGGAAAACAAACGATTGTTACGTTATGCCTTCAATACTATTGGATCAAACCACTGCGTTTTAAAGCACGACGAACAAAACAATCTTCAGAAATGTCACAAAAGGTCTGTGATGGGACATGTGTGATTTCTTTTTTTTTTCAAGAATACAAATACATTTATTCACTCATATTGAGTTTTATCTTCACCGTAATTTCGGTAATCTGTAATGGTATCCCCTCGTTGACAAGTGAATGGTTTCGTCCTGAAATGCTGTTATTTTTGCCATACTGATTTACGCCACGAGAGGGCAGTGTTTCTATGCAATAAAAAAGTCAAGCCAAGCCAACACGTGATCTTTGTTTTGAAGGAGTTGGTTCCCACCCAGACTCAACACCATCATCACGAAGTGCTGAGAGTAAATACAGTTTTAAATACACTATTTATCAGCTGTTTACAATAGCAAATCAAATAAGAACGGTCTTGACCACTCAATACAGCAAATATAGATTTTTTGTCCCACATTCAACAAAGAATGCTTTTAATGACTACTGCAGTCTCAAAATGATTCAACCCCCTGAATATCATCCCTCATAAGAGCACACATTTGCAAATCGGATGTTATCACAACACTGTGCCAACCTTCATAGACTAACTTTAGCAGTAGAGTCACAAAGTTTTTTCTGATGAACACGTATGGCACTGCTGAACAAAAGTTGTCTCCTGTATGCTCTGAGCCACCTAGATAAAGACACAGAAGTTTTGGGATGCTGCTCTACCTACTGGAAACCTGCAGCATGAACAGGGTAAGATGGATTTCATCAAGTATCATAGAATCATAGAAGAAAATGAGCGGTCGTCACAGTCGCTGGATTTAAATCTCATAGATAATCTTTGGTGGGATTTGAATAAGGTGGTTGCAGCACGTAAATACAGGAATATTACAGAACTGGAGGCACTTTGCCAATGAGGAATGGGCTAAGATTCCTCAGGAATGTTGACAGAAACTGGTGTTTGGCTATGTGTCACATTTGCAGCAGGTCATAGTAGCAAAATGATGCTCTACAAAGTACAAGAGCTGCTTGTCATTAAGGCCTCGAATAATTTTGAGACTGCAGTAGTCAGTAAAAGTAGCATTTTGTGTCATATTTGATAAAAACACTAATATCTGTTGTATTTATGTACTTATTGTATTTATTATAGGCTGCTGATCATCTCACACTGATGAACTTTTATATATTGTGCTGTTTTATGTAGTGTATTTGCTGTTTTGTGGTTGTTTTTTGCCTACCTGCCCAGGGACCACAGATGTAAATTAGCTGCAAGCTAACTCTGGTGCAATTACTTTTAATTGTGCACTGTCCCTGCAAAAATAAGCAATGAGCTAAACTAAACTCCGACCTTTCATTAATTAAAATAACAAGTTATTTAATGTAGAACCGTAATTCCTAATTGTTCTGCCTTCAGCCATTAATTAAAATATATCATTATTTTGTACATGCTTCACTAATCAGCTTTGAGGAAGAATTGGGTGAACCTCCCTATTTACATACATTTGCACTGAGTTTTGGTTGAATAGTACACTCACTAGCAACAATACTAAATCTAAAATTAAACAGCCACATCCATTACAGTTAGAGGTATTAATGAATAACACATTTAAAAATGCTAAAAGTTTTTCTCAGTATCTAATGTGGTGATTCAGCAGGACAATAAGTGTGTTGATATGTTCAATCGTATAGTCCTCATCATTTCAAAGTGAGGTACTGACTCTACTGAAGCTAATAAGTGTACGCATGCTGTATGTGGACTCTGCGGACACTGGGTCAGTATTAATTCCAATGATAGCCACTTTAGCATTTATGAACATTATGGGAATCCAAATGTACAAAAAGGTAGTTGCTTTTTAAAGATTTTAATGCAGGATTGAGATTAATAGAAGGTAAAGTTGTTGTAAAATCAGACAAAATAGGGTGCAGATGTCTTCTAGGAGTGAGTAGAGCTGTCGTGACACAATATACACGAACCTGAGCTTGCAGAGATCAAATGTCAGACACTGTGGTTACAGTTCCTCCTTACAGCAGATCACCTTTCTGTCTGAGGTGAGTGATTATTAAATAAGTTTGTGCAGGAGTAGCAGGATAGTCATTCAGTTCCACTTATCCCCACAAGATAGCAGTACAATGACTCAGAACTACAGGAGTGAAGTGAACACTATTAATCACTTCTGTGCCTCCATCTCATCCATTCTTCTTCAGTCACAATCGCTGGTTTCTCGACAGGGGAATTACTTGTAGGAGAGAAAAGGCGTGGAGAGAAAAAGAGAAGATGATTCTTTGATAAGGTCTAAGTGATAAACCACTTACAGGGTATTCTGGCAAAAAGAACAAAACAATCAGAGCATTTCATCGTCAGTGATTGACTGCAGTGATTGGCTTTTACGAAAAGTACAAGTACATCTGTCTAAAAGTCCATCTTCTGTGATTGTGTCAGAGCTCAGAGGCCTTTAATCCTTGATGCATCAGTTAAAGTTGCCCCAGGTGAATTTAAAACACATCAGGTTTATTACCTGTCAAGTGATAAAGAAAATGCAACGTGATTGGGTGGCAAACCACAGGTATGAAATAAAAGACATAGATAACATCATATTGCTTTATTTACTTAGTATAGTTGTCATTTTAGCATTAGATATTAAAATTACTCATGTATATTTCAGATTTCCTTTAATGGTCATTCTTATGTAGCACATAAAACAAAATTGTGTTTTGCATAAAAACACCAGGCAAAATAAAACACCAGGCAACATAAAGTATACAAGTATATCCTATTAAAGACGTACAAATAAAGATAGGTTCAACACAAGTAATATGCAACTATCATCATAAATTAGAAAAGAACCCTCAAAGAAAAATAATAAGTCATAAAAGTAAATAAATAATTATACAAAAATAAAATAATAAATAAACAATAAACATTGATAAATAAATAAACAAGTTAAGGCACAATAATGCACTTTTAAATGCTTCATTAAGTCATAAGTCAACTTACTTCATATTATGAAAAGGCATTTGCTTCACTTGGATGACAGGCTCAGAGACAATACATTCAGTATGTAAATACATTTTACAGATATTGTTAGATTTTCCAAGCTACTGTCAAACACCACCAGCTTCACTCGACATCAGCAGGACACAAAGCAAAGTTAGTTCAGAATGTCTGCGTACAAGCGGCTTCTTTTCTTTATCAGAAGATTGTGGGTGCATGTTCAGAAGAAAAAAAAAAGAAGACATTTAAGTAACTATGTCTTGTGTTTTTAGCTCATTCTCTTCACAACACATATCTTTGTTTCACTATTAATTGTCAAAATTTCTGTTGCAGATTTGTTTGTTGCGTGATTTGGCTGACAAAAACAACTAAGCATACTAATTTGAATACATATTTTTAAGGCAGCAAACAGCATAAATAGTCTTCGATCCTACTGAGGTACAGCCTGTCTCATAGAAGAGTCCTTATATTCAGTGTTCAGTGTGTGCATTTACATATAAGATGAAAAAAGCAACCCTGATGTCCGTCTGCTGAATGAAACACATCAAACTGAAAGCTTCCTGCTATTTGCTACTAAATATAAATAAAACTTACATTACACCGGTACACATTATATAGTTTATTTCTTATGAAGAAAAAATGCATTGAAATGATATCACAGTGGTGTCAACCAATCATGCTCATATTCACACCTACAGACAATTTTGAGTCATCAGTTAACCTTGACTGCCTGCCTGCAGACCGTGGGAGGAAGCACTAACACTGCTGACATAACTGTGAATCGACTAGCAAGAGAATGGTGTTCATAATCAATCATGCTGTAAAGACGGAAAGAGGGAAGAACATGACACGACTGGCTGATGTCAGTGTGCTTATGGAATGTAGTAGAATAAAACCTGGTCTCATTGTGTAAAGTATGACATTATTTGTTACATCCATTTTTACTCAATCAGGCTGCAGAGTTTGCTGATGGTTTGTGACATCATCTCTTTAGCACGTGCCCTAAACTATCAGTCTCCCCTATTCACTTGTGAGACAGTCATTTCCACCTACAGATTCTGATGACCGCTTGATACCTTAACGATACTTCACATATTACTTTGTGGTAAAGATAAGTGCTTCCCTGCAATGATGGATTTGCATCTGAAAAAACAGGAAGAAAGGAATTCTGATTGCAGCCAAGATAAAGTGGTAAGAATTGAGTGACTATAGAGACAACAACAAAAAAGAAAATTTCAGTTGTGGTGTCCATTAAGAAGAGCCATTATCATTTGTTGCAGACTGATAATCATTACCTTTCTTGCAAACTCCATCTTGGTTGTCTGATTGCTAGCAGACGTGTTGATGTCTTCCTCTGAATACTCATCAGCTTCAGCCATATAGATATTTGTCTACCTGCTTTCTTCTGCAGGATGTTTCTAAAGGGACCATTTTTTATGCTGTGATGCAGCCGGAATAATATTTAAACACAAAAGGACGTAAACAGGAAGGAAGAGCATTTTGGTTTTCTATGGTAGCTCTTAGGTAAAAGTTTACTCTTCTGTGTCCATGGAGCTAATTTTCATGTTCAACAATTATCTAAAGATCATAAAGAGAACCTTTTGAGCTATAATCCAGCCTATGAACCTCAGCCCAGGAGGCAAACAGATCCATTTAGTATTTACATTATTCCTGAATCAACCTGGTGTCACAGCCTGCTGCAGATCCACTAGGTGGTGGTAGAGCTCCATGATAGATAGATAGATAGATGGATAGATAGATAATATGACAATGTACACACACAAGAATATAAAACACTAATATACAGAAATAAAGGAAAAAAATTTGGACAAATAAGAGGATGAAAAATAAAAACACAGCAATTGCCCATGGGGCCAATGAGTCCAGCAAGTATTAGGTCAGTGTCAGGTGGAAAGGTGAACAGTACAAGTGGAATGTAATAAAAATAAATATAGACACAGATATTTAAATAAATAAAAGTCCAAATGCAGCTTGGAGACAGAATGCAGATGAGCTTTCATCATCGGTTCCACCTCACAACCGCTGGGTGGAATTGAGGACATCCTCTGACTGTGGAGGACAGAGACAGCAGGCTGCCAGTGAACATGCTCCTCTGCCTGTGAATGTGCTGTGCAGGGGTGACAACTAACAATTACATGTCCTGGGTTCCACCACCTGATGTGTACATTCCAGTAGTACTAGTAGACACAAGTGATAATCACATAATAATGGCAAATATTAAAACATAGCATAACAGTACAAGAAGAGAAGAGTCATTATCTCCATTTACACAGCCTTTTAATGGTGGGACCTGTGGGCCTTTATTCTGCCCCGACCCTCTGTATAAACGCAATGAAGGCATAATGAGGGTCTGTTTTGTTCCACCTCTGTTATGATGCAGTGGGTAGCGCTGGGTAGTTGCCTCATAGCAAGAAGGTCCTGGGTTCATATCCATATCCATTCCAGGACCTGGAACTTTTCTGTGTGGAGTCTACATGCTCTCCCTGTGTCTGCATGGGTTCTCTCCGGGTTCTTCGGCTTCCTCCCACCACCAAAAACATGCAGTAGAGATGAACTGGTGACTCTAAATTGACCGTAGGTGTTAATGTGAGTGTGAACGGTTGTTTGTCTCTCTATGTGGCCCTGTGATGAACTGGCGACTTGTCCAGTGTGAACCCCGCCTCCCTCCCAAAGTCAGCTGGGATAGGCTCCAGCCCCCCAGCGACCCTACACAGGATAATGAATGAATGCAGGTCTGTAAGTCATGGAATATGGGGTGAATGCAGAACACTGACGAGAGAGAGTGGGGAGCTAACTTAGGAAGGTCATCAGGGTCTGTTGAGAAGAAGATGGCCATCCTCAAAAAGAGACACAGGCAGCCTCTTCACTGGATGGTCTGCCTGACAAACTGGAGGACTTGGTGGAGAGGCTTGACAGGCAGCTGGTCATCAAGCTCTTTTTGAAGCTCTTCACAGGCGAAGATAACAAAATACAGTGCTGCAGCTGGTGACTAGACTGCATGTGACGTACAGCATCCTAAAGCTCCAGTACTGGATTGAAAATATGCAATAAGCTCAAAATCTCTGAGAAAAAAAAGGGTGATATCTGAGGATAAATCTAAAACGAATTTGTGGTTTGTCAGACAGGTAGGGCAAGAGAGTAGTCTGAAGTGAATGAGTTTGTTGTAATGAGCTGCAATGTGGATCTTATATAGCACCAGGGCAAGGCATCTTTCCTGGACTGAGTTAATACTACAGTCAGTAACAAGCAGAGGAGGACAAAATCAACATGAATACAATTGGATTTGTGTACACAATCAAAAGTACTTCAGGCTGTAATGTCAGAGGGAATATTGGAGGATATTTCTCATATACGACATCATATGAGAGGAAAGGTCAGCAGGTGTGATTCTGGAGGTAAAACTGAATGTAGGAGGAAGCAGGAGCAGAGTTCTGACCTTCAAGCAAGTTTCATTCACAGAGCATCAAAAGGTGTGGTCGGTCATATCATGGGGTAGAAATACTGAAAAATACGGAATTATTACTGGTCCAGCACCACCACCATTAATACCATTACCAGATGTAATGATTTATATCTTTTTATCATATCTGCAACATGCAAACTCATTCTCTGATTTGCAAATCAGAGAACACTCTCTGATTTGCAACATGTCCATTTGCTTTCCTATCAATATTCATGTTTCACAAAATTAAAATTCATGCAACGCTGTCCTTGCAGTTAGTGCATTGAGCCTGTGAGAGCCCCGTGCGACTCTTATGCGGGGAACTGCTTTTGTGAAAATGAATGACAGGTTATGAAAGCTGTGAAATCATGTCATCATAATAAATGGGCCCCTTGATTATACAGAAAAATAAATGTCATGGCCTGACTGAAGAGCAGAACAATGAGTGAACCAAAGCATCAAGCATGGGTAATAAAAAAAAAAGAAAGACAAAATAGCAAACAGCTCATGTAAAGACAAACTAGAAAGCACTCAGATGTGCTGTTGTCATTGAGACTCAACCAATCGGGAAACAGTTTCCAGAGAAAGCCACAACAAAAGCTTATAATAAATGTTCAGAGACATATCAGCAATGACTTCAAAATTAAAACTAGAAACGCAGTTAACTCAATGAAGAAGAAAATGTCCTCAAAGTGGGGGGACAGTATGAGGTCCAGGAGCTCCTTACCCGCCGAGCAGAGGATGAGATCAACCGCCATGTATCGGGGAAAAGCAGACGATGATGGTGATGATGATGTTTTGTATAGATTATAGTCATACGCAAATATTTCACTTAGGTACCTCACAAATCTCCAGTATCCAGGATGCCTGGTGCCATCATTTTCTTCACTTGACTTTAAAGTAAGATGATGGCTTCACAGTGCACCCTCCGTTTAAATAGCATGATAGTGATAGATACTGTGAGAGCAAATGGAGCCAATTGGCGTTTGCCACATTACCCATGAGGAGTGATTGGCAAAGTTCTTTAAACTCTTGCATACTGTTGCTGTAGTGATGCTATTTGCAATACATGTGGGCTTTTACTCCTTAGCATGTGAGCAATATGTTACATGGGTGTATATGTGTGTGGTTGGAGTTGTTGTTGCTGATACGCCGTGCTAACAATGCGGCCAGGCATTCATCACAGAACCAGAACATCTTGTTTATGAGGGAGGCTGTCTGGAGAGATCTCGTCTCAAAAAACACAACTGTAGCTGCTTGTTAAATGGAAATTACAACAGCGCTTGCTCAAACCTTGACTTTCCACTGTATGTAATAGTAAAAGTAAAGAGCTTCCAACTTTCACTAACACAGAGGAAAACGGAAGACAAATGTATCTGCTGAGTACTGGTTCTCTTGTCCTGCTCTCTTTTTTCTTTGTCAGTAGAATCGCTACAAATAAAGCAGATAAGAGCCATAAACAATTCGAATGTAGTTATTTGTCAATTTATTTGATTTATCACCAACTACTTGCAAAACTAGTGGCATGTTGTGGTTTTGAGGTTTGAAGGTTCTGTATTTTCTGTTTCCTGTTTTATTTTGATGGCTAAGTTCTCCATGTTGTCTCTGTTGCTTTACACTTCCTGTCTTTGTCCATTGAGATTGTTTATAGCTTTCACCTGTGTTCAGTGTTCCTCACCTGTTCCCTATCTCCCCTCGTTACTCCTCTGTATTTGGTCTGTGTTTTCTGGTTGGGACTGTCAGATAGTCTGTGTTCTCTCCCTGTGGTCCCCCCCTGTGTTTTCATATTAGTTCACTCGTTTTTGACTCTGTACTTTGGATATAGTCTATTTTGCCTGATTATTGGATTTACCTTATTTTTATGCTTCTTGCTTTTGGATTTTATTCTGTGGATTTTGTTACTTCCTGTGTAACACAACTTTGCCTTTGCCTTTGAGTGCTGGAGTCAAATTGTGTGCTCTGTCTCTCTTAAGGTTTTGGCTCACAAAGGAACATCTTAACATGCAACAGTAAAAAAAAAGAAAGAAAAACTAATAAATAACAACAAAAAAACACTTTCCCAACACAAGGATAAACTGGTCCATTCCCTATCGCACATCCTCCAGCACCGAGAAACACCTCTTCAGATTAAGTGCAGCATCAGACTGGTTTATATTTAACATGAGGATCAGCGATGCTGTGATTCAAAAAAAGTCTGTTACTTGTGTAGATGTGAGTGATCAACATGTGTATCAGATACGGCATCAGTGTACGGTGTGCAGAGGATACAACCAGCATGTGATTATGCTCCAAGTATAGACTCAAAAACAATGAATTTTTAAAAGGTTTAGAAAAGAGCATCTGGTCTCTTGACATCACCAGTGAATATAAGAGACCTTGTTTGAATACACATTCTGTGTACTCTAAGGCATTAGCCAGCTGTCCAATGGGAGGAAGGACAGATGGAGACATTGGCTGTTTCAGAAATGTTTGTGCTGCCATGCAACAAAGTACCCTCAGCTATAACATCTCAATCTAATTTATTCCATGCGAGCGTATCGTTTCCCCGCTACCTGTCAACAAAGAAACAGCAGAACATGCTTCTGAGCAAACATCCCCTCCATCCTGCGTCTTCAGCCCTCAGGGAAGAGTGTGAATCATCAAAAAGAAAATGCTAAAACAAATACAATACAAATTCAATTTGTATGGATCCTAAATGGAGATGATCTTTATTCAGATTTGTATATGAGCTGCTTTTGTTGCACAATAACATCTTTTAGACATGTTGCTGCATGTTGAGAAGCTTTCTGTTAACACGTGTTGGAATTGTTTATGCAGAAATTTTATGGATTTCAACAACCTCACACACACACACACGCATATACATACTGCGTGACACACAGTTTGTTTTATTGTACAGTGCTTTTGAGTGTGTGTACATAAAATATAGTGTATTTTAGGGATGTTGTTTTCATCTCATTACCGTGTGAGATGACATAAGGGAACTGTTAAACACAGGTCACACATGAAACCATCATGTATCAAAAGCAGGAAATGCCCTCCATCTTTAAAACAACTACCTTGTAGTTAAATGATAAGAGTTTTATGGGTCTCTGCTCTGTTTGGACAAAGATGAGACAGAGCAAATGACACCATCAGCCAGAAGATTAGCTCTTTCTATATACTTAATGTCGACCACCAGGTCCAATTCCCTGTAAGTCTTAATATTAAAAATGTTTTTATGATGGAATGCTGAGGTGTTTTATTCCTTAACAGTGGAAACATTTATTGCTGGTAAAAAAAGAATGAAAAAGAAACCTCACACTATCGTGCCTGAAGTCAGCGCATTAGTACAACCACCTCTCGTTTCAGGAGCTCTCCATCAAACAGACATGGTTCCTCTGGGTATCCACTAGTTGGAGCATTGCTACCAAGCTTAACAACCAGTATCCTGCTGCTGTAGAACTGAGGCAACAGCTTCTTCCAGGTAACTTGCCCCAATTCTGGGAATTATTCTGGCAACTCCTTTCACCAAGTCCTTCATCAGGCAGACCTCTGAGCCCCAGGTGAGCCTCACTCTTGCTCTAATAACATCTTGCTGCTCTTTAATAAGTGCTAAGGCTTTCAGACAGTTTGGGAACATGAAAGTGACTATTTATGACTAGGTGATGTCACAGCATTCCTCACTGTGGCGGACAAATAATCTCATTGACAGAGGAAGCAGGAGAATATGGAGAAAAAGATGAGGGATTGTTAAAGAAGCTGCAAATTTCAAGCCAGTCTAAGGGTATAAAAAGGTAAAGTTTAGAATCTAACAGATTCTAAAGCACGTATATAAAATACCTACTGTATATGTGACAAATATGCTCCATAGCATCTCATTATGAAATATACTGACCTGTAGTTTATAGGGTGCAGACAGTAATTAGGTCAATAAACAGGAGAGAGAGAAAGTGTGTGTGTGTGTGTGTGTGTGTGTGTGTCAGCAGGCTGTGGGATCCATGTTTCATCTTCAGCATCTCATCAGAGGAGATTAGCAGTAAATGTGCCGTTAGGTCTGTGGTGTCGTTACACCACCACACCTCAATGGTTGATTTATGCATCTGCAAAGGCTGCGAATGCCCGTAAAGTGACATAACACCATCGTTTCACCTGTCCGAGCACATCCTGCGTTTTCTACCGCGGTGGATGGGAGGAGAAAAAAAATTAAAGGAGGATATCACTTTGCCACGAGGAGAAATCCACACAGTGCATAACAGCTCAAAACTCTTCCTTGTCACCTCATGTCTGTGCAACTGTTGGTGCAGAAAGCATAACTGAAGTTTAAATCTTACCTCACAGATTCATAATGCTAAGAATGCAAAAAACAATGCACTAAATGTTAAAAATATCATCTTATTCATATATGATATCATAGATTTCACTGCGAATTAAAAACCCCCCACACATTTGCGAAAACTCTAGGGAAGAGAAAACCATTACATATTCCACTGTACAGATATTCTGCTGATGGAAACACCCAGATTCAGTAGAATTCATCCTCTGGGGTATATCTGTACAAACTTTCATGGCAATCTGTCCAACAGCTACTGTGATATTTCAGTCTAAACCAACCTGACATTGCCATCTCTGGAGCTATACGCTGCCAGTACAGCTAAAAGTTATGGGTTCAGCAGAAAGGGCCATTCTCTGGTCGCCTCATTGAAGTTAAAATGACATATTTGTCAAAACTCCCACTATGTTCCAACATGAGCTCATGGTATGGTGTATAAATTGTACTCCACGTTTAAGGAAATTTAAGCTTTTTGCTTGTCGTTTCATGCCATACACATTAAGCTATTTGTGCTTCATTTAATGTTGTGAGCTTCTGGCTAGGTTCAGGCATGAAATCTTCTTGGTAAGGTTTAGTCAATAAAACTAACTGGTTAGGTTTGGGATAATATCATGTTTATGTTATGAATGTGATGCAACATGTATTTTAAAAATGTTACTAACACAATTCACTTACACAAAAGAAGCTTAATGCAGACGGCGTTAAACAACCCTGAGAGGAAAAAATGCATTGTGATAACAGAAATGAATTAAGACGTTGGCTGTGTTATTCAGACTCCATTTGGTGAGACTGGTTCCAAGCACAGTTTAATATTATAAAACAGGTTTCCAATTTAATTATGCTGTGTTACACGTAAAAGCATCAATGTCAAGTTGTCTCAGAATAATGAATGTAAATGGTGATCTCACATTTGTGATGTTATCATTCATCTCAAAATGAATCTGAAAATATCTGCTTTAATGCTCTTTGTGTCCTACATCAGCTGTTATTCAGAGGCAATAAGGAGATGCCTGAACTTGAATAAATAAACAGCTATAAGTATTCAACAGCATCTATCATTTGCTTTGACATAAAGAAGCCAAAATCCTTAAAGGAGTTTAACATTTTAGGAATGAGGATTGTAATTAATTTTATGTCCACCCACATACTGTACACATGTATGTATTAAAAAGCTACAAAACCTCTAAAAGTCACTAAGTAACATATTTGTTTGTTTGTTTGTTTGTGTAATCGGTACATAAATAGAAATGAAAAAATGACAATGACAGAAAGCACAACACCTGCTAACTGCTTGCTAAGCTAAGCCAATTGCCTGCCAGGTCTAGCCTGTAATGTAGTGCATTGACATGAAAGCCTTCATTGATCATTCCTCTCATTTTAACAGCATTCATACAAGCAGCACAAATATTTCCCTTGTGTGTCATAAATCACAGTTGGATAATAATTAAATTAAAGGAGACATGATAATATATGAGCACACTTGTGTCAGTAAAGACTGGAAGTAAATATGAAAAATCATCACCACCAGCTCATTGCTTGAATTTACTATCTTCTGGGGGTTGTTTCCCCCCCCCCCTCCAAAAAAAAAAAGGAACAAACAAACAAACATGGAACCGATTTGTCTTTTTGCCCATGGATGCCTGAATTAAGTGAATATCACAGAAGAGATGATGTCACAAAATCACTTTTAGTAGATAAAACATGACTGCAGTGAACAGAAAGATTCTCTAGTGGAGAAAATGTGATAATAACACTAGAGTGCCCTATAATAAACTGGTTGGCCTCTACGTGTCTCTAAATGGTTAAATTCTTAAGGTTCCATGTGTTTTCATAGTAGTTCCATAATGAAACACTTTTATTCTGAACGGGGGTTTGTGACTGTTTCACCATTAATGCATCACGACTTTCTTTGCTCTTCTGTCTCACTGTGTACAGCTGGTGCCCTTTTTTATCATTTTGCCTCTGCTCCTCAGACAGCCTGAGTCCGCCTCTAAACTTAGACATATTTAATTTGTTTTGGAAAAAGCCTTTTCACACTGTTTGGTAAGAATAGCTTTATTTCACAGTTCCTCCAAGCATTTTATAGTCTGCTGTAAAATTTACAGCATAATAAAATCGATCTATATGAGAAAAGGCAGAAGGGAAAAATTGGTACTAAAGGAACAGATGCTTTCACACAATGAAGATAAAACAAGGAGTGCATGGGGTGTGTGTGTCCTGACAGCTTAGTCAACACTAACATGTACTTCAATTAATTACTGTTGCTGTTGGATCAGTTTGGCTTTGCTGTCTATTCAGTTCATGTGTTAACTTTGCTTTTTTTGTTGCTACAACAGTAACGAAGTGGTAATTCTACCTGACTCAATGCACAAAATATTCATCATAATATGATCATTTTATTCTTAATCAGTACTATAGTGTCTGAACTCATTTGACAAGGCCTTGAATGCAACAGAGGTTCATTTATATGTAAATGCGGGATTTCCACAAGGTAAAGTAAAAGTACATTACTGTCATCAATGGCATAAAGTATTAAAGTTAAATGTAGAGCTTGTGCTATAAAGTGTTCCTGACTGATATTTTATGTTTCATAATTTTACTGTAGCTGGACGTGGCAGGTTTGACCTCCTTTACGGTTATGTAATTTAGTCCTGTGGCTCCCAACCTAAGGGTCAGGCCCCTCCAAAGGGTCACAAGATAAACCCGAGGGGCAGTGAGACGATTGATGGGGGTTCAAACTCTCCTTTCTCACCTTTTGATTGTCATAAAAAAAAGCTGAAATACTCATCTGAGTTTTAATAATAAATAATATTGATGCATTTTCTCTTAGCTTTTGGAGGACGTGTTGAATACAGCATGCAACAAACATGGCGTTAAAGTGGACAGACACTGAACCTGATTCATCTACATGGCAAACACACTGTTAAGCCTCTCAACTATGAGCCACTGTACCGCGTGTGTGTGTCTGTGTGTAAATTATTTAAGTATGCATTTAAAATAATGCATAGGAGAAAAATATACATAACTTGTAACAACTAAATATGCCAAAAAATGACTATAACTAACTTCACCCAGTCCATATGGTGAGTAATTATTTTATTGCTTGTGTTCCACACATTACTGATCATGTAAAAATGCTACATTGCACAAATTAAAAAGCAGTATAATGATTCGGTATATATAACAGAGTGTTGGGGTAGAACAAACAAATACATAACATGTAAAGAACAATCTGACACAATAATTAATACACTTATTTTCACAGGATGTACTCTTTGCAGTCAGCAGCAGCTGACGCATCACTTATATACTGTATTCATGGTTTCATAGTAAGATAACATGGTAAAAAAACTACAGCCTGCATCTCAAATAAGAGCAGAAATGTGGAAGAAGGCATGGGACGGGAAAAAGAAAAGAGGAAAAAGCTCTTGAATGCAAAACAAACAACCTGTAGGTCTCCAAGGGGAACAAATCAGTTCAGCACTACTGGAAAAAAACACACACCAAAAAAGGGTTTTCTTTTTAAACAAAAACTATCAAATTAATTCCACATTAGAACACAAATTCCAGAATCACAAAAACCCACCAGTGATCACATCAGTGCAGAAACCTTAAAAAAAACATGAATGATGCATGCAACAGAAATGCAGGATGATAGAATGACACATTAACTCATCACTGCTTAAGCTGAAAAGAAGAGATGTGCAGCACTTCCTAATGAGGGCAAACCCTTCTGAAGCCTGAATTCTAGCAGTCCTGCAGGTGCTGAATCAGATGGTTTCAGTGGAGAGAGCAGGTCCAGTGGATCCAGTCAAGGTGTTGAGGGTGCAAGTTTTTATCCCCTCTGTGTTGGAAGAGTTTCTCTCTGCCTCAAATATAGGATTTGTGATTATGATGATTCAGCAGATGTAGTGAGCGGCAGCAAAAGGCCATGTCTTAAAGGTTCTTCTGGATGGGCGATAACAGACACATGACTGCTTTTGCACCCTAAGGCTCAGAGTGTATTATGGAGAACACCAAACTCAGGCCTCGACTTTCTCCTGCCTCCCAAATGACCGTGGTTTGATACCAGAGTCAGACTCGGGGGAAGGAATCAACCCAACAATAAGTGAGGAAATGTCGGTGACTCACCTACATCTTCAATTGATCGTGTTGTTATCTCGCTTTACAGATAGCATCTATGTCTACAAAACATTATATCAGTGCACTAGGATTCTCTTAAAGTGCACTAACACACATTCTGTGTTGCTTCAAGGGCTGCAACAATCTGTAAAGATGATGGCAACTGATGTTAAACTGGGAGACTTGAATGTTGAATGAACTGAGACTGAATAGCTGTGAGTAAGCACAAATAATAAGATGCAAAGCACAGTATTTATTGATTTATTTATTTTTTAGTTTCTTACTGTATTGTAGAATTACAGTATATAACGTGAAGTAAACAAACAGTTCATTACTGTATTTTCATACATTTACAACACATGTGTTAGTTAGTTTTGTCATTAAATAACTGTATATTTACAGTATGTAAACTGTATTTGAATATTGAGTATGTATCCTGTATTTAACGATAAGAATGTTACTGTAACACCTCTACTAAAGTGATCATGGGACTGTCCTCATGTAGCACCTTTGTAGTCCGACTGACCACTAAAAGCACTTTACAACACAAGCCAGTATTTACTCATTGACACACAGAGGCTACGGTGCAAGATGTCACCTGCTCATCAGGAGCGATAACAGAATCAGTCACACACCGATGGAAGATGTAGACTCCAGGGGCCGGGGAACGAAACCCCAACCTTCCAACAGGTGGATTACCGCCCTACCTCCTGCCCTTACACAAAGCTACTAAATTACTACTACTAATAATAATACCAGTGATAAATAATGGCTAACACAGTTTGACAAGGAAAGTGGTATGCCATTACAGTATGACACTTTGAAGGAAAACTAGAAAATTTGAGTCCAAGGACACAGACGCCCCTACTACTGGAACAAATTTGTGCTGATGGGGATAGACGATAAACCTCTATCTTAGCAGAATAATACAGTAGTAGAATGGCTTGAAGACTGTCTAAGATAAAATGTGCCTAAGCATGTCTAAATCAGCAAAATGAGGAACCCAATTATGAGATGCACACCTTTAGTTCTCCCACAAAGCATGTGTGAAATTTCATTGGATTCTGTCATCAGGTTTTGAGAATATGTGGACAGACCATACTGTAATGTATCGTAAATATATTGTAAAGTATTGTGCTGTAAATTAATAAGGATTTCAAAAAAACCTTATTACTAATCATAAAGTTGTTTTTGTTGTTGTTTTTGCCTTTTTGGACTTTTTCCCTTCTCCATGCACCTTGAAAGTAGGTGAAGTTGTGCCAGAAACCCCTGTTTGTTTCTTCAATCAATAAGAATTTAAAAGAATACAGTCATGTATATTCATTTCTACTAATATACCGTAATTCTAAACTACAGTAAGTAATACTACATCACTTTACAGGTGAAGCTGCTCCTGGAATTTAGGAGTGAACAAAAACATACTGAGCTTTGCTGGTGTCATCTGCCAATATTAGATAATTAGTTTGTGTGAGTGTTTGTGTTTTGTGTAGTTTTTGTACAGCAGGACCAGATGAAGCTTGGATTTGGAAGACAAGCAGCTGCAGAGGGATGAAGGAGATGATGGGAGGATGCGGTTTGATGCTGAGAAATGATTATGGCAGATCAAGGGATAGATTAATTACAAGAAAAAGATAAAGCAGGAAGATTGAGTGATTGGAGAAAAGAACAAATGTACTGGGCACCAGTAATAGAAATATAACCTAAGGGAGGACCGAACAGGATGGAGTGGAGGGAAAAACGGTCGGATGAAAGACACCATGACACCAAACTCCTGTGAGCTGATCTGTAGAACAGCATGAATGCTGGAAGCCAAGAGATATTTTTCCCTCTAGGGAGCTGAGACCAAAATTGTTTTTTTTTTTACTGCAGAAGCAATCAGTATCAAATGTATTTCAGGTTGAGATGTATTTTGACAAAATACCTCACCCTGCTTTACAGATCAGTAAGCTGAAGGAAAACATTGCACACATAAACCATATTGCCAACTCATTTGTGAAAACTGAGTAATTGGGAGCAGATGAATTGCTGGCATGAACATTTCCAGTGATGATACAGCACCGTGGAAGGAAACGTTTCTGCAACATAAGCATCAAATTTTGCTGGCGGTACTTCCAGAACAGAACAAAAACTCATTTGTTGTTGTTGTTGTGCAACATCACACAGAAGAGACACTAATGCAAATTTCACCAGGTGAAATACCAAAAATAGAACGGAGCCACAAACAGCTGACAGTGTTACCCTGTGAACTGGCAGCAAAAGTACCAGCTGGACCAGCTTTCTCCTTTTCTTCTTCTTCTATGTTTGTTTCTTAAAGATTCTGCTTGACTTCTCATTAATAACTGTACTCTGTAAAACTTGATATGTTTACAATAAATTTTATATTCAGATGTGCATTTAGTGCATAAGATAATCCATAATGTTTCCTCTCCACCTGTGAGGAGCTTTGTTCGCCTCCAGTAAGAGCAAATGAACAGAGCTTCAAAACCTTCAAGTGGAGATTGTAGTGTCCCAAAATGAGGCTCCGCCCTCGCCCAATCTGCTTTTTGCCATGAGGAAATTAAAAACTGGAATAAGCTCCCCATCAATTTGAAAAACTGAGCCGACTTCCCTATTGTCTCACGTGAGGTTTTATATTTTAAAGAAAGCTCACCGCACTCACGACCAGGGGATACGCTAAGGTGCCAGAGCACTAAAAAATAGTAGCTCAATCAAGAATATTTTGCACACTTAGATCCATGCAAGTACCTTTAATAAATAAAATGCCAAGCTTTCGATCACAGGACCTTCATCAGGGCAGTACAATGATCACAAACAGAGACAAGTTCATATTAGAGCAAGAGCCTCAGTCCAATCAGCAGGATGAGTTGCACCTGTGCTGGGTTTCCAATGTTCAGCCGGGAGTTGTAGTCCAGCAGGCATATTTGTAGTTTTCAAGTTGCACATATGTAGACCCACAATAGATGGGAAATACAGTGACAGAATGTACAGAAGCATGGACCCACACTGTGCAAATAAAGCGTTAGATACACAGCTGAACATCAAAATAACATTACTAAACATATATTTTATAAGGGGTGGAGAGAAAACTGTGCACACATCAGGAAGACCGTCATTAAGTACAGTTCCTAAGGTGTATAAAATATAAAAAAATATTACAGGGAACACCACTATAACATAACATTCATATCAAAATCAATGTTTAAGCCCTTAGGATATAATAAGTCTAATGTGTGTATCCAGAATAGTTCCCTTTGACACAGTCTCCTGTCAACATCACCTCCTCATGGCAACTGAATTTGCTCAATACCCTGGAAATGAAGGGAAGAGATAAGAGCAAATTTTATTTGGTACTTCATATACCACTAAGCACAATATAACCCTTGGTACTTAAAGTGTGCATTGTTATACATTCTTTAAGCTCTTTGCCCAGCGGCCCTTAGTGGGTTAACCTAGTTGGTTTCTTGATTGTCAGTCACCGGCATATTTGGCTCTTCAAATGTATCCTTTCTAAACTGAGTTCTCCATCTACTTGTTTATAACTTGAGGCAAAAAGTTTTCAGGTTAATTTTCACAGCTGGAGGTTCTGATGGACTTGAGGCAAATCGCGAGTGTTATGGAAAACAGAAAAAGCTATTTACAAAATCTTCATGGATGGAAACCAGTGGGAGTATTTTTCTCTCTCGTCGCTTCGACCATGTTGAAATACACTTAAAAAAATGTGAGAACAAAACAAGTTAGTGATATATGGCTGTAAAAAAATCAACAGCTGGTCAGCTTAAAGGTATCATGTCATTGTGGGAAATAGAAAATCCCTGCCTGAATCAGGGAACATGGTGAGACCAATAAATGACGACACCTCATCATATAAAACATGTATATTCACAATCACAATCATACCTTAACAGTATATTGTTGCCTTGTAAAAGACACTAAAGTCATTCAATATTTATTTGTTCTCAGATGAACAAATTAACAAATGTCCTTAAATTCAGCAAATCTGCTTTGAATTCACCATGACTCAGTGAACTGGATCCGTTATTTCCCTTTACCACATAGCAATAAACCAGGAAATTGACTTTTCAGGCTCCAGAAGAGAAACAAGAGCCTGATTAATTTGTGTTTATTTTCTAATGACCTAATTTTCCACATGTTTAATAAATGAATAAGTTAATCAACAGGCTTGGCTTTTTGTTATTGGTTCCTAACAGCCACCCCCTTTTTGGAATTAAAAAATATAAAAAGAATAATTAAAAATAATCCATTAATATATTTAAAGCCTGCTGATGCTCAGGCATGTAGCAGAGAGATATGACAAGCACAGACAGTGTGTACGTGTTTGCCATTAGGACTCAGCTTTTAATATGAAATAATTCCTCCTCATTTATGGCTGGGTCTAAATGTGATTTTATTACATGGCTTCACATGGAGTCTGCCAAAGCAATTCCAGTGGAAAATAATAAGATGCAGTGAAGCAAACCTAGCCGACTCTACTTGTTTCACACCATTTAGGTCAGAATCTGTCTCTGTGTCAAAGCTTTCACTTTTAAATACAGTTTATATGTATATAGATGTAGAAAGATAGCAGTACTAGGTCACAGAAGATTTGCTGGGCTAATATAAAACAATAAGATTTGGCAAAAATAGCTGAATTATAGAGAATTATAAGCTATTTGTGCAACAGCTGCTTTGAATTTGTTGGATTTTTCTGTGCTGCAGCTTTTCTCCTTATCACATAATCAACAGGAGTCTGATTTTATGAATCCATCATCACCCACTTACTCCATCTATGTGTGGACTAACCTGTGCACCAGGCGAACAGCAGGAATTTAATATAAGCCATCATTACTTTATTACCTCGGCCATGAAGGTCATGTGTTTACTGGCGGTGGTTTGTCTGTCTGTCTGTCTGTCTGTCAGCAGGATTCCTCAAAAAGTTATGAACAGATTTTGATGAAAGTTTTGGGAGAGGTGGTATGGTCCAAAGAACAAACCATTAGATTTTTGGTGGTGATCCGGATCATCATCTGAATCCATACCAGCAGAATAATTCATAATGAAAACTAGATCAACACTTCTGCAATTGTTTGGACCTCTTCAACCTTGGAGAGCAGCTCCTTTTCATTCAGAATCTCTTTCTGGTCAGAAATGTCACCACATTTTCACAGGAGACTAAACAGATCATTAAATGGGCAGATACTGGATCTCTACTGATGGAACGTACTGATCTGAACCAAATGTTTCATTGAGTATGTGGAGTCTTCCTATTGAATTTTGGAAGGAGAGACAATGTATGTGAATGAACACCAGCCAAAAGGACAATTTATTTATTCTCCTTTCAGGATGTTATGGTTTAATCAACTGAAAGGACTTCATTTCCAAGGCGAAGGCTTGATCTTTCTTTTTTATGCATCATATCTTTGTGTAATAAAGACATTGTATTTTTGCATGTTTGAGTTTATTTTTCATTTTGAACGGCTAAAATAAAAAAAATAGAACAAATAACAAATAAAAAAACGACGACATTTAGTTCACCCACAAATCCTTTTGCAATCATTTTTGCAAGATATTCCTGGTCTAAGATTTTCCTCACTCACCTACCTGAAAAACAAATACAGGTCAAGACTGCAGCCTGAGGCTGATACGACCCTCTGCCTGACAACCTCCATCCGTCCAAGGTTAGATAAGTTGTGTGCTACTCATCAGGGTCAGACATCTCACTAATGTGGGAGTATGTGTGCCATCCACAGATTGCTTGAGGATTCACTGTCCCTTCTACATGTATTTTTAAAATAAAAACGTTAATCTGTGAATTATTTTAATAGCTCAGTGTTGTATGCAAGATGTATGTTTATAAAAGGCAGTGGCACGGCCACCCTGTACCTTGCATGTTTAAAATAAAAACATGAATATATGAACCTATGTATTATTTGAATAGCTTAGTATTGAATGCACAATAACAGGGTAGCTATGTTTATACATGGCACTAGGCCCAGTTTAATATAAAACACAATTTTATACAATATATATAGTAGGGGGTGCCTGCTCCATCTCTCCATCAGCTTGGGGGTCCTTGGCCTGAAAAACGTTGAAGACCCCTGACCTAGTGGATGCTAGGAGAGCAATAATGAGTCTTCTGTGTGCCTGTGTGTGTTTTCATGCTCTCCAGAGACAAACTGTAGAAGCCTATTTGAAAGAAATGCAACTGTCATCTGTTCAGGTTGTAAGGACATATGAGGTGATAAATCAGTTTCTAAAGATCAGCATCTGATAGCCCTTAGCTGCAGGACAGGCAGGCAAACTGACGTTCATCACTTTTTTAATAAAGTCCAAAAGTGTTCCTAAAGGTTTATTACTGACTGAAATTCTATCAGGCCTGCTCTGATTTCAGATGATGGAATCAGAAGGGTGACAGGAAGAGGACCTTTACTGTAATTTAGCTGAAGAATGTCAACAATTATGTTGCGTTTCATGTGTGTGAGCCTCTTCAATCATAGAGTCATCTATACATATTTATTAAAACAAACAGCATTAGTTTTTTTCCCTCAAGGAATATAAAAAATATAGGAGTAGTGGGTCAAGAAGTGAGCCCTGAGGGATGCAGCAGATGAGGGCCACCACATTTTAGAATTACATCTACCAAATTTAATTAACGTGAGATGTGGTTTATGTTCCAGAGCAGATTTATCTCAACCTTTGTGGATTGTGACAAGAAATAAAAATTTTTTCCCCAGATTATACAGCTCTACATTTTGGACTTATTTTCAGAACTCCGAACACTTCTGTTTTAATAATAATAATAATAATTAAAGCTGCAAGCAGCGTTGAACGGGCCCTTGCACCCCGGTGCCAGTCGGGGCTCGTTGGGCCGTGCGCCAAATTTGGCCTCACTACCTAGATAAATGCAAGGCTCTGTATCTGCATGCATTATGGACACTGACGGAGGTATTGTGATTTAACTTGTTTTATCCACTATGTGGCGCTAGACATCACCTAATAATTTTGACTCGTCTTTGATTATATCATGTTAAGGCCACACCATGAAAATGTACTTAAAATTAAACAAAAATTGTCAATGAGAAGTTTTTGCATTTGCCAGCAGGTGGCGCTATCACTGTTTCTCAATATTGTTGTGTAGATGTCTTCAGGGTGTGACTTTAAACATGTCTACCAAATATCATACATGTAGGTTAAACACAGACTCGGATATGCTTATTTGAAATTTTCCAGGGGGTGGGTGTGTTTGTGTTTACCACAACCGATCCTGTAAACCATATGAGATCGAAAGTACTACCACGTTTGAGGAGTGTCTCAATTTTGGTGAGCATCTGTGCTTCCCTGGCCTCTCAACACCAACTTCCTTTTCGATGGCGAACATCAACTGTTGTGACGCCACCATGTGACCCAAAGTCACAATATTTACAATAATGCTTCATCAAGGCCGTATGGCTTTACTGACTAAATTTCAGGTCATTGTGGTGAACGGCCTGATAGTAGCACGTCAAATTCTGAAGTATATAACTTCCTCTTGGCACTAGGTGGCACTGGGACTATTATCGAATTTATCTGTATGGATGTGTTCAGGGCGGGACTCTTATCAAACATGTGAAGTTTGGGGCAGATTGGACCATGGACAGCAGAGTTATAACAACTTCCTGCTTCACAGCGAAACATCAACATTCGCCGCACAGCCACGCCTTCAACTTTGCAAGAAAACGCACAAACTTCAGAATCCTGCATTACCAACTTATTATAGCTGTTCCCACTGAATTTGAAGGTAACATGCTCAATGGCCTAGTAATAGTGTATGAAAATGTAAAATATTTCATCTCCTGTTGCCACTAGGTGACGCTATGACTATAGCAAAATTTTGTCATGCGGATGTCTTTAGGGCAGGACTCTTAACCAGCACATGAAGTTTTGTACAGATTGGACCTTAGACAATGAAGTTATGACAATTTTCAGTTTCATGGCGAAACATCAAAATTTGACAAAATGTGAGGCCTGGCCACGCCCACACCGTTCGACGAAAACTCAGGATTTGAACAACTTTTGACCCTCATGGGGTTTAAATAGTACTGACCAAATTTGAATTCGATCGGGTAAAATCTCTGGGAGGAGTTCGTTCAAATACAAAGTGTATCATTTTCCAAAAATGGCAAAAAAATGGCCTCGAAAATCAAAATGGCCGACTTCCTGTTTGTTTGAAAGCATTGCTCCAAGATACTTTTTTTGTCTGTCTCGGTCAGTTACATATGTGTACCAAGTTTCGTACATGTACGTTAAACTTGAGGCAGGGGCTGCACTTTAGGGGGTGCTAGCGAGCCATTTTGCCACGGCCATTTCCAATCACCGTATCACACTTAAAATTCACACCCGACTAATTTTTCTGCCAACTTTCATGAGTTTTTGAGTATGTGCAAGTCCCCAAAAAGGCAATTTATTTCGGAGAAAAAAAAAAATTCCTTGCAGAACAATAGGGTCCTGGCACGCTTAGTGCTCTGGCCCTAAATATGTGAAAGCTGTAGAGGACACTGAGTTGTAAGTGTCTGCTATTCTGTCACAAGTGATAATGCTGATCAGTAGAAAGAAGTTCTATAGTTGAAGGATTTCTTCAGGTTGTCTGGGTTTGATTTGACTTTTTTTTCCTTCTTTCTTTTGCTTTTTAGATTCGACAGGAAACGGACACAACCATTTTTGTGCCTTCTGAGTTCAGCAAGTGTAAGATGATTGTCATCACAGGGACACAGGCCAACTGTGAGGATGCACGATGTTGCATCTTGGCCATCCTTCTACAGGAATACGGGGGCCACCATCTGACCCTCCCTGTGCCTCAAAAGTATCACGGCAGAATCATCGGCGGCCAGGGTGCAAACATTAAACCCATCTGCACTGAGCACAACGTTCGTGTCCTGTTCCCAGAAAAGAATGGCGACTACATGGTATGGAATTACTGCACAACCTGTTCCCTTGTTTTCCTTTGATTACATATCAGAATGGATGTAGTCAAAAAGTGGACCCTAATCATACATGACGTTACTAATGAGAACACTCATAGAGAAATAGTTACCATTGACTGTAGTAGTTATTATCATACAAATGTTCTTATATTTCTTTGTCATGTTGAATTTGTTTCTCCACAGGATCAGATTACTATTATAGGGTCTGAGGACAATGCCAGAGCAGCACAAGAAGCCATCCTGGCCATCGTTGAGGGCATTGAAGAGGTGATCTCTGAGGCCGTCCCCCTGGACTCCCGGGTCTATGACCGTGTTTCCAACAAAAGCCACCAGATTGGGCATAAGTTTAAGGTGAGCTGCATTAAAGACCCTCCTAATCCCTTTTGAGCTCTAACTCTTAACTAACGGTGAATACGTTTAGTAACAGGCCGTTTCCTGTGTGTCAAAAGTGATGGTTGGACCCAGCTTGTGTGTTTAGCGTCTGGTGGTGTCTACTTAAGAAAGCAACCTACTTGATATGCTTTTTTTAAAAGTCTGGGCTTCCTCCCCTTGACTCCCTTTGTGCTTTAAATCACTTCAAAAAGTATCCAGTCCTTCATGTGGCTTTGTGTTCCTCTTTTTTTTTAGGTTGACATCACGTGTCCCCAAAAGAAAGCTGGAGAAGTGAACCATATGACGGTCACAGGTCGCCACGAGTGTGTGAATGAAGTCATTGACCACCTCATTAACCTGGAAGAAGAATTAGTAAGTTGCTTCAAATGACGACTGTTAATATTTGTTGATATTTCCTGTAGATATGGAAAATGTGTGTCATGTTTACAAGTTTCTCATTAGGTCTGATTTATTTTCGCTTCTTCAGATGCTGGCTGTGAAGGAAAAGGCACAGATACCTGCTGGGGATATAGCTGCTGCTACCATAGAGGAAGAGGCAGAGAGTCCTGCTAGGGGTAGAGCTCTGGCTGACATAGAGGAAGAGGCAGAGAGTCCCTTGACCCCTGACGAGTACAATGTGAGGATTTCCAACAAGCCTGACACTGTTTGAAATAAGAATTGGTCGCACCTTATTTTGATAATCACCTTTTTTCCCCCACTTATAGGCCCCTGATATAAGTAGCACCGTTGATTTCCCCACCGTTGGAGCCCCAGTGGCAAACAAAACCAATTTCTCCCAAGCCTGGCGCTAAGATGGGCCTCACTTTAAGCGGACACAAACCTCCCCTTCATCATCTTCATCATCAAAGTCTTCAGTTCTGTGAACATCGTCATCCTTCTGTTGACTTAATTCTTCATTCTAGCATTACTCGAAAAGTACAAAGTAAAAGTACTTCATCATAATTGTACAAGTAGAACGATAAGAAAATGAAACACCTGATGCGATTATTATCTCTGGATTGTTACTTTACTTTTAAACAAGCTGACAGAACAATGCTTTGTTTGCTTTTCATATCAGCTTTTCCTGTCAGTGGTCACCTTCAGTGAACTCAGGAAACAGCACTGTCCCATGTTGTGTTGTTTTATTTAAGCAGAACACCATTAATGCAGCGAGAGTTCAGACCTGTGGGCTCATTAAGTGTTACCTTACGATAGATTGCTGGAAGCACAGAGGGTTTGGTTTGAAGTTGGTGTTGAAGTGTTTCTGTGCTCTGATACATAATCTGTAAAGAGTTATTTTTATCCACATATTTACTCAGTCAGTTTTCATTGTTAGCATGTCATTTAGCATTTAGCTAATGCTCTGACTATCCTCTTAGAGCCTCAACAGCTATAGACTCTGAGGCTGTATTAGAAAGAGTTAGTAATTAATTAATTATGTTAGTTAGTTTTGAAACAGGGTGAATCAGGGCCTCTGTAGGGAGCTGCTTCTGCACACACCTAACATCTCTCTCCCTTTCACCCTGCAGACTGATGCGTCTATTCCTTTGTGCATAGGCCTATTTGACCGCTGGTCTGCAGGGGCATCATGGAGGTTTAGTTGTCCCATTTCTTTCACTGTATTCCATCCCTGCCTCCTGAAGGTAGAAAGATTGTTCTCTCTCTCTTATATTGCAGTAGTGTGCAGAAAGCTGCCTAACAGGGAATTGTGTGAAAGAGACTTGGCTGGAAAGCTGTCTTTATGTTGAATTGATGCTGCGTAAAAGAACCCACGAAGGTAACCGAGGCTATTGTCACATTGGTGGCAATGGTAGGACACAGGAACTGAGATGACTGGCCAACAGCCGGTGGTTGGCTCACTTGCTGAGTGGGCACGTCAACAATAAGATATAATAGTATGTTAATGGATAATAATCAACAGGGGAGAGGTAATGGGACAAAACAACACATATAAGGGGTACCAATGAAGAAGAAAGATGGAGGGGCCTAGAACATGAGCTAATAAAACAAAACATAGAACAAGCTGCAGGTCCTCTGTTATCCTTTTCTTTAATTTCTCAGAGAACTATGATCTTGACGATGCTTGACTGAATTAAAGGGAACTGTTGGGCCGTGGTGGAGGTATGCGCTCTACTGAGAGCCATTCTAGTGTGTTGGTTGGTTGTTTGGTTTGTCAGCAGGATTAGGATTCAGTGTTGCCCCAACTAATTTTCAGGGGACGTTGCTACAGGCAGGTCTATTTGTTGCTAAAAGTTGCTAAATGACGTTGTGATGTCATTGCGTGATGAGATTACACAATGACATTACTCAGATTGACTGGCCATCTCGGCAAAAAATATTAGAAGTTTATTAGTTTAGATTTGTTTGCTTATTATCACACATTTTATTTGAAAAGTTTTTTTTTTAATCTTGACTTCCAAACCAAACAATTGTACTCTGAACTGAATGTGTTTAAATGATTTGACCAAAAATAATAAGTTTGTCTCGTCGAACGCATGCTACTGCTGCTGCAGTCAGCCAACAATGACTGCTGCCTGCTACTTCCTGTGCCTCGCTATTGAGCTGAGACGTCACTACTGCTGACGTCACTCACAATGCACTTTTGCAGCCAGGCAGACAGACCGTGTGTTGTGACTAAGTGAGAAAATCGTTTTTGTGTCATTTAGAGGGAAAATGCGTGGGTTTTAGCGTTTGAGTCACTTTTCAAAAGTTGCTAAAAGTTTCCAAATAAATTTTAAAAGTAGCTAAATGTGTTGCTAAGTTGGCATCACTGTTAGAATTTCTCAGGGAACTAGATTGGCACAGACCTGAATACTGTAGATGTAAGATTCTGATCTAGAAGAAGCAAATGTTAGCTCACTAACACGTTCGACTTAGATGAGTTACACTGTAAACAATACCAACTACAGCAATTAAACACCAGCTAAATATGAGCAAGTTAACAATGTCATTGGAACCATGTTGGCATGCTCATATTAGAGCCCACTGCTACCACGGTATAGACCCAACAGCATTGCTGTATACTGTAGATATGGTAGAGTTATAGTTACAGTATATAACAGTGGAAATGGACTGAAATGTAAAGCCAAAGGTTTTAAGATGTGAATTCATTTCATGTAGTCAGAATAAAGTCCCATTTATATCTATGTTTAGCAAAATCAGGATGATACGCTTGTGTACAAGATACACGATAGCCAACTAATTTCAATCTTATGATGCTGCCTCAGACAATCCTTTAAAAGTTATTAATCTTATCTAGTGTGAAAGTCTGTCATTTTGTTCCATAATAGCTCTTCTATGGGGCTTATTGATTTAACTTGATTAGTCCAATTGATTTTCGCCACTTTCATTGGAAGACTAAAAAAATAGAGCCATCTTTGTTCTGCTGCAAAGACTGCAAAGTAGTCGTATGGCACATAATCATGAAGCATTCTTTTTGTCATTAATGCTAAACTAAAGTGTTGAAAGAAGTCATAAAAAGTGAGTCATAAAAAAAGTCATAAAAAGTAACCTTAACAAATAACATGACAATAAGTAAAGTTAGCATTGGCCTTCAAATGATATATTTAGTTCCTAGTTTACTTTTGACCTGGAAACAGTTTTTGTCCTTAGTTGCAGTCAACTCAGGCGCAACAAGTTTTTTGCAGCCATCATACAACTAGATGGAAATCTTGACAGGTTTTATATGAAGGAGGTAAAGGTCTTGAAACTACGGAGCCCCCCTAGTGTCAGTTGAGAAAAAAAAAGCCATCTGTAAATCTGTACCCACAGCACAAAACCACGTTTTTGTGCAGAACAGGAGTTTTCGGGAATGAAGCTTGTCCATGGCGACCACATCCGCCAGGTAAATCCAATTCATATAGATTAAAGTGTGGATTTAATGCTTTATGAACGCAACATAGACTACGTGGAACGCACAGTATTGGAGGGCACGGGTTCATAATGCGCACGGATTGCTAAACCGTGGGTATGGATTGCTAAACCGATTGCTGGCCAAGAATTTGAAATGATCTCATTCAGATGCATTAGGATCAGAGTTTCTCAAACTTCTCTCAGCCCACAGAGTCTGGTTTACTACGCTCCGAGGGGTTTATTTCCCTACATGAGAACTTGTGCATTAATTGGCCTCTCCTCCGTCTCCTCCTCTCAGACTGCTGAGTGGAGCCAGAAACTGTGGTGACCTTTACAAGTGAAAAAGTCTCATTAAGGAATCACTGCGTCTGTGTGTAAGGCGGACTGGTGAACCCATCGCTCTCTCTCACACATTCACACTGACAGCATTGAGTGAAGAGTAACTCAGAGGTAGTTTACGATTAAATATTTACACGATTAGTCTCTCCTCTGATGGATTGAAGTATAGATTGACTTCTGCAGTAAACAAAGGTATAGATTTGGAGATCAGGATAAATTTAGAGCATGGAGGCAGGTATGGATTGGGGCTTTGTTAATTAATTTAGTCTCAAAACAAGATCACCATGACTACAGTATGTGTGTGTGTGTGTGTGAGAGAGTGAGAGAGCGAGAGACAAACAGAATGTGCTATCAGTGGTGGATTAACCAGTAAAGAAGCTCATTTCACTTTCATGTCTTACATGTGGAAAGAGGTTAATTGACTATTTAAATTGAATTCATAAGAGGAGCCAATCATGTTCAAAGCTGACATTCCTCTGAGAGACACCACCTGACTCATATTTGTATGTGTGTGTGTGTAATTCTACTACAGACACAGCCATGCACTTTAATTTTATGCATGGTTTGAAGAGATTAACGTGTTTTTATTTCCATAAGGTGTCTGAATGTTATGTAGTTGAAAACTGTTTGGATTTGATAATAAAATGTATCTTCATTACACACATAATTCTTTTTCCTCCATGCAGAGGTGTAGCACAAATATCTGGCCCCCCTCACGTATCCATGCCTTTTCATTCTAGTATCTTTGTAGGCCCTCTTCACATGAGCACCCTTAATACTTAATATCCAAATTGTTGGATTCACATCTTGTAAATCTGTTTGTGTGCCATCTTTCCATTTCCATTTTAGGGTGCAATCCCACTGGCTTAACACCTCCTTATTGTGGTGCAGGGTCTCTGTGTCCATTTAACCCTTATAGGAGCTGTGTGGTCTGGAGAATAAGATGCCGTCAAAGCATGACAAATTGTTACCAGGTGAGGGACCAGGGCAGTCTTTAACCTTGGCTAAGGACAATAGCTCTTGCTATGAGTAGCTTCCATTGAAAAATATAAGAACTGATATTTACTGTAATCCTTAGAAATCTATATTGGTCAAAATGTGGATTGGAATAATTTTCTTCTATCCTGCACAAGAGGTTTTGATGTGTAAATGTAGCTCTTGCGTTCCAACACACCATCTATGGAGGGTCATAGGCCATAATCTTCATCCTGTTTATCTCTGTATGATGGCAGGGCCCAGTTGTTGGTGAGGCAAGCTGCTCTGTTTGCTGCTGTTTTAGTACATTTTAGCCACATCCTTTCTGACTGACCTGATTGTGTGTTAATGATCCTTGGTAGACCAAAATAAAAAAAAGATGCACCACAGAACACGAGTGGTGATATTTACATGCTGAAAATAATCTTCCACGAGCCATAATGTGTTGGGTTTAACATTTAGGGATTAAGGCAGATCAAACAAAGGGTTCAGAAGGATTATTCATGTGCATCAGTTGCACATAGCGCCTTTAGCAGTGTGAACGGATTGAAAACTCTCCCTGATCCCCTTGTAGAATCTGTATTCATTTGCCTTGTAGACTCTACCTGTCCCTTTCTTCTGCATGCTCCCCTCAGAGGACAGACTGATGTTTTAATCAGTGTGTTGTGTGTCTACCTACCAATTAAAAAGAGATAGTGATGACTTCATTAGCAGGCAGACCAAATATCAAGAGATAAGATAAGATAGATAGATAAATAGATATTTGAACACATATAATGCATATGGAAGTACAGTTGTACTATATTTGTCAATGATGGTGCAGTTCTATCATTTAGACACAGGGGGCGCTGTTGACCTGCACAAACCCATTTGTGTGAGCGTCACTCTCTCTCCTCTCAGAGGCCGAGCGTCCCGTCCTCAGCGCCAGGAATGAATGATTTCACACCCTCTCCCACTCTGCCTCTCTCATTCTTTCTGTGATGCACACGCGCACACACACTCTGTCTGTCTCTCTTCCTCATCCACATTCATACAGTGAAATGTGAATGCCAGCAATGATGATAACGTCTTTCACCCAGCGTGTTGATAACACAGTCTGGTGACTAATGAAAGAGGCGAGATTGTCTAGTCACCATAGCATTTCTTTCATGGCATCAGTCAAGGTCTTACTTTCATGCCCCTAAACTCTTCCCTGATTTGTGTTTATAAAGATAAGCTGTTATCTTCCTGCTTTTATTAAAAACTGAAAATCAATCACTGGAGCTCCCAGTGTAGTCTTCCTGTCACATAAAATGGAACTTGGTTTTTCCTGCTCATTTAAAATGAATAAGAAATTACAGAGATCTTTTAGAGGAGGTGGTGGTAAGCCCCGAATCTGATCTTCCAGGTAATGCTTCTCCTCTACATGTGCATTGCTGTTCATAAGTTCCATGGACCAGTTCCATTGTCGCTCCAAGCCTTGAAGAATGGGACCCTCACAGGCTTAAATCAATGGCATCTGCAACATCACTGTAAGTGTAGGATGGTGTAAGAGGTCCAAATGCAGTTTGATAATTGGTACGGTCTGAGTACGGTCTTTAAATGAAGTGTTTTTTGTTTGTTTCATATAATAAAGAAAAGACTTCTGCTGGACGAAATGAACATATTTGAAGTCTAAATCCCGCCATCACACAAATGACCGCAACATGTGTGTTTCTGAAAATGTCATATTACCCTTTCTTCCATGATAAGATATGCATTGTCATTGCAGATATACAACTGCGACACCATGCACTGTTTTTCCCCTGATGTGTAGAAAGTTTCAAGTGTGTAGAAAAAGCTCAGAAAGTCACAGAGTCCTCATATGCTGCTGATTTCACAGCAGGACAGTCCTGAGACACACATACTTGTGTGGAAAATGTGCCAAAGTCTGAGTGCACGAGAGAGGACAAATAATTATTTCTTATTTTATTCCTAATTTGCATGTAACCTGAGAGTCTGGTCTTTGAATTGATGTTCCTGGTTGTCTTTCACGAGTGTGTGGCGTTTCTTGACCCGGGGGAGGCAGTGCAGATGTTATTTATAGGTAAAGATGGCTTAAAATAACTAATCATGCTGCTTTGATTGTGCAGAAACAGTAGAAATTCCACTGTTGCACCACTGGTGTCTCCCAGATGTATAACATCAGTGACTAATTGATGTTTGTCATGGCTGACAGTTTGACACGTAACAGCAGGAAAAGGAACAGGTGTATTTAATAACATGAATGATGGCTGCAGGATTGTGCATGCTGGCTCACTGGGATACATCACTTTCATGGATCATAATGGAACCCATAGCCGACTACTATAATTAAAGAGTCATAACATAGTTTAGTGTCATAGTTGGGCTGGGGTCTGTCAAAAACTGGCAAATAGAGAGGACTGTCAGCCACCTGAGACTTACATAATTGTTCATTTTGGTGGTGAAATGGAAGAAGAAAATGCGTGGTAAGATGAATCAGTACTGTCAGTTGTGGAATGAGCCCACATTCATTGACAAAACTGAAAATCCTCTCAGTAACTATGCTAAAATGCTGCAGCTTTGAAGGGTTGTGTAAAGTCTGGGTGAGAGAGTGGATGATTACATAAGTCCAGGATGAGTTCCCAAACATCATCCATATAATACTTTACTTCAAGTTTCTCGCTTGTATGCTTTTTCTTTCTTGTCAGAGAATATTGTTGTTGTTGTTTTTTTAAGGCTGACGCTTACATTTTTAGTTTGAAACGGGTCATTTCAGTGTTAGGTGTTTTTGAATTTGATAGAACTTCAGCTTTAAGAGTACAAAACAGGCTAAATGTTGAATGACTGCTTTCCTTAATATTTTCTTTCACATCTAGTCCTAAATGGGATTTTTGTATGCAGTGCATTTCCTCTTTACTCTCAGCAAGAAATCACAATGCCAGACTGAAGTATTCCTCTAAACAGCACCCGTTACTCTAATATAGTTCATCAATATTTGTCTGTGGATTAATATTTCTATAAGTTATAGTTGAATTGATTGCAGATAGAGCACATATATGAAATAGTTCCTTTTATTCATCAGTAGATGCATCAGTCTGGGCAATGTAAGTTTCCTCTATTGCTCTATTTTGGGAAACATAGTTATATGTGTGTTGGATACACTGAGGCAAATGGAGCACTTAGTCAAAGCACTTTAGCTCTGTAGTCCATAACAGCCGAACACTACTGCATTTCAGAGCACCAGCTCTGAAATAGCATTTCCTTTGTTTTAATAATATAAGAAGCCGTTACGGCTCCAGATGATGATTTCTCCTCCCACGGCTGTCTGATGTTTAATGGGAATAGTCAGGACAGGGCTCCAATAGGAACAAAAACAGTGAAATAGCAACAAGAAAATCATTTCATAATTTAATTAATTAAAGCTAGTCAACATTTGAGCTTTTAATTTAATGTAGGATTTATAGATGCTTACAGCTATTTATTGAAATTGATTAAGATAACAATGATGCATTTATATACTGTATAGAAATGACTCCCTTTGATCAGGCTCATATGTGCTGGACATTATTAGTATTAAATAACAACCATATACAGCCAGGTGGTATACCAAACGTCGGACACTGTTTTAATGACAAAACAGAATGTGATTATTTCCAAATCCTATTTGACATAAGCATAATTAAAGTCGAGGCAATTTTATTTAGAAAGCGCCAAATCACAACAAAAGTTCTAGACCATACTTTCTTCTTCTTCTTTATTCTACAGAGACCCAACAATCCCCCAACAGGCCTATTTGCTTTATTGCTAAGAGTTAGATTTACTCCACTTATTATTATTATTATTATTATTATTATTATTATTATCATTATTACTCTCATGTTTGTATGGTAACCTGGTCAGCATCAGGTTAGTTTAGCTTAGCACAAAGACTTAAAATAGGTACATCTTGCCTTGCTCTGTCCGAAGCTAATGACATCCTCGTACCAGTGCCTTTAAGGGCAGACGCAGTCCATAGAAGTACGAGAGCACTGAAGTTTCAAGATACACAAGACTGGTTTTAATCAAGCATGGATGTAATCTGGAGTGTGTCCATGTCTGACCACTGTTAGCTGAACATGTTTGATTCTGTATGCATCGGTATATTTATGGATCATATGTATGGAATGTCTATTTCTTTTTCAGCAGTACACACTCCTCCACACATGGCATGTTTGTTTGCTACTGTGGTTATAGCTCTATACCGTCCCCCTGATGACTGACATCTGTTACCTTCATCAGTGCATACTGTAAGAGTGCACTTAGTGTCTTCAGAGTATCTTCACTAGGGATGTGTGTTGGCGCCATCTGGGCCACATGCTGCCATTTGCATTTGTGTACTTTTGTGGACCTTGTTTGTGCACGATCAACTCTAAGAATGAAAATATATGAATCTTCTTCTCAATTTTGAGCACATGGATGTGTCCTAAAGATTGAAAATTTGAACATCTGGTGATGAAGCCCATGTGATATGGTGGTAGCTCCTGAACAAGGAATTAATGGGACCTTAAGTGGAGATGATGGAGGTTTTTTGCAATTATACGAACATGTAGAAACTCCCTGAGCCGGATCAAAACAGCAGTGCAAATTCAGCATTTACCTGCCATCCCAGTCTGCGTGACAATTAACAGACAGTGGCTAATTCCCCCAAATGAGAACAATTACTAGAGTGGATAATCAATGTGGGAAGAGTCATTAACCAATATCTGAGGAATGGAAATAATAACCCAGGTCACCATAACTGGTGGAGGACCGCTATAGAAGGAGAAGCAGGAGAAATGGAGCAACGCCATCGACAGATGCTCGTATCAGAAGACGTGAAGTATGACGGTGGCTGTAACACATCTTTTGAAGTGAAGACATTGCATGCTACTGTAATCACCTGAACATCAGCAACTTGAATGTGAATAATCGCTCTATGCATTATTGATGCTTGAATACATAATTGAAAAAGAGAAAAGTGCACCCCACTGATGACATGTGAGGCACACACAGATGACAAGCAAAGCGCTGATCCAGGCCAGTTTGATGAATAACATTCATGCCTCCAGGTGCAGAAGTCTGAGTGAAATGACCCTCAGTGTCTACATGGAGGCTTTGTGTCATTCCCTATCCCAGCTACACCGTGATGGAGGGACAGGAAGTTGGCAGCAGGGAAACAAGAACCGGACCCAGGAGACGCAAACTCAAACATCGCCTCAGGCTCCTTCATATTCCGAGTGTCTTCACCTCCCTCTGCTCTGCTGGGTCTCCAGCTCCAAGTGACAGCAATAAACACTCTAAACAAGTAGACTTTATTGATTTTCACCACAGGCTCCAAGCATCTGACAACATTATTCGCCACCAAGGAGAGTTAAACAATTATTCCAAGTAGATACTAATCTTTTCAACTTAGATGCAATATCAGCCCTCCCAATATACCATGGCCACTGTGTACTGGGTCTGTAAATGCAATATTAGCCAAGCAAATTAATTAGCGGATGCTGTAGAGAATTATTTTCCATAGTGGAAATAAGGATATGAAAAAAAAATCATGGATCCACTCCTTTATTCAGATCTACTTCAAAATCCAAAATTCAGTGGTTGTGTCTTTGACACATGCCCCAGCCTCCCACCCAGTTTCATAGTGATCCATCAAGTAATGTAATTGAAATTGACAAAAACAGGCAAAAAACTACTTTTCTTGCAATGTTCAAAAAGTGTAAAAAAAGAGTCCTGGATCTGGCCAATTATCCATTTTCACTTAGAATTTTAATTGGCTCCTTCCTGCCACATGCACCAAGTGGTTTTTGTGTAATCCTGCTAACAGATAGACAAAAAAACAAAGAGACACTGGTGAAAACAGAACCTCCTTGGTGGAGGAAACAGTTAAACTAAAACAGACAAAATAGTTAAAGTGCAGCAATAAGTTCCTAAAATAAAATTTCAAATGGCCTTAGAATAAAACATGATGAAATGCCACACCTCTATCTAATCCACAGGTTCAGCAGTGACCTCTTATTCCACTCCACTGAAGCTGAATTAGTACGTCTGACTAGTCTGTAAGGGAGTATGACTGATGAGGTGGTCAATCAGTTTCTGTTGCATCAACAACAGTAAATGTGTTAAATGAGAAAGAAACTGAGCAGGGACCAAACAAACCTCAGCGTCTCACCTTGTCACCTGTTGCAGTAGGTCTCCAATTTGATTTTAGAGACTCATAAATAAAACTCCATCTTATTTTAGATACTACACGACAAACCTACACGAAGCCCATGGAGTACTCATGACCCGCTATTCATGCTACAAGTCCCCATTAAAAAGCATCCACATTCATATATGCATAGATTCAAAAGTATACATAAAAATACTGTATCAACCGAGTGAAGATAAAGACATAAATATGTAATGCAACATGTGCATATCTGTATATTGAATTCTGGCCTCCTCCATAAACAAAACTGGCACGTAATCATCTAATCAGACTTTAAATAATTTAATTACATATCTCTTTCACTGCATGCAAATGTAAACCCTTCTACATCTGTCGGGTTTCATAGATTAATCACTTGAAATGTGATTATTTGAGCTTTAATAATGACTTGTTATGACACTGAATATACAAGAGGGCATAAATATGTCATCTCACTGCACACCAGATATTAATGGTGCCATTAAGAGAGGCATAATATACTGTATCTTTTGCATAGAGTAGAAGCATCCTTTAAAAATTGTTGATCCTGGCTCATATTTTGCTGCAGTGTCGTCCATTGATTCTGAAATATGTGAAAGAATACACAATAAGAAGAATATGCATCTTGTTCCCATATTCTGCTTACCACTGGGATGCAGGAGAATGTTATTGCAAACGAGATATGTCCTACTGACTTATGTTGTGTAACAACTATGGGGTGTAGCAGCTTCCTTACAGTATGTTAATATACTGTACACTGCTAAGAGGAAAATTGTTGAGACAAATGTTTAGGTATGGGTTCAACCTGACCCTATTTGACCTTTATGCCCCACATTTGGGATGCATCAAATCAGCCCTTTGTATATTTTTTTTTTGTATTGCCACTGTGGCACAGATTAATCATGTCCACATGAAAATAAATAGGCACCAACTGTGTGTGTGAAACTGCAGTCAAGACAGGTTTGCCTCTGCACACACACACAGCTCGCAAATACGTATGAATTCCTATGATGTACAGAATGAATCTTATGAATTTTTCATCAGACATGCAAACATAATTTGAATAACTGACCTCTATTTTGTTTGTGGATGTTTTAATGTGCATAAATGCAGGTACATGCATGGTTGTATCAGCACCTAAATGTGTGTGTGAGTGTGTGTGTGTGTGTGTGTGTGTGTGTGTTTGACTGTGTGCCAGGATGTCTAATTTCCTTGGGCGATCAAAACAAGTCATTATGTTCATTTAATATATTCACAAATAAAAATCTGGCAGGCAGCAAATGCAATTAACCTACATAATAGAAGGTAATAGGATAGAAAGTGTGCATTATAATGCATTAACACATACAAATAGGTTGTGCAAGAGCTACAGGAGTACACACATGCTTACACACACAGCTCTGTGGCTTAATGGATACAGCATGACATTATTCATCCCAGGTTTGATTCCCGGTGCATGGGCTCATTTGTACTGGGAAACATACACTAAATGGGTTTGAAGACCAGCCCACACATGCAGCATAAAAAAACATATTTGTACAATGTGAGACTGTGTGTAGGACACATAACTGATCTTGTTTGATTTCTTGAGTGGCAACACACACTACAACACATTTTTCACGTGTGCAATCTCAGTCATTGTGGCATCCTTGGTGCTTAGAGATTTAACCGAGAGATTTGTCTTCTTTAGTGTTATTGCCTCTAATATTGTCCTCAGCATCAGCAACATCAATATCTACAGTGGGACAGTGGAGAGACGAACAGAGAAATGGAAAGAACACTTCTTTATCTTTTATTTCTGTGGAGAATAACACCAAAGCCTTTATGAGTCGAACAAACACTCACGCACATGCTCAGAGTTTACTGGTGAGGAGACGGGGCAGAAAACAGAGGCCAACTCCTTCGTTACGGTCCCCAAATCAAACACGGCTCAGAGGAACCCATAACATATGAGAGGACACAGATGCTGCAGTTCAAAGCAATTTTAATGGAACAAAAGTCACTTACAAAACCAAACAGAAGAGAGAAGGGAGCCCCGGCCCAAACAAACAAAAAGAGGGAGAAGGCCTCAAACCATACCACACAATGGGCCGTTGGATTCAGGCTTCTCCCCTAACCTAAAACATGTTAACTAACCTGAGCAGGTTTAATGGTCTGATTAGGTTTACCTGTCATCTGACATGTGTGACATGTTCTGATATAGCCAGACACATCCCTCTTTAAATGAGGCCAGACTGATTGTGCGAGGCCCTCAGCACCTCGTCTCTGACTTTGGATGGGACTACGACCTGGTGAACAGGATTTTACCACATAGTTTCCTCCATGTTACATCCACTTTCTCACCAGCACCTCGTCCTGCAACATACAGTATAACCTCTCACATCACTCTTCCCCATCAACCTCTGAAAGCCCTCTGTCAAACAGCTCTCTAAGAGTGGGATCAGCACATTGCTCTGCTGTCAGATCGCTGCGAGAAACAGATAATGGAGAGTCGCAAACCTGAAAAAAAAATCATCATTTTCTCTCCCTTTGTTCGTCTTTTGTTTCTTTCTAACAAGTCTAAAGAGCAGCAGACCCCAGATCAGCTGTGCTCAGCTCTACAGACACTGACATATAGTCTTATCTAGCATGCAGGCTGCCCCAGGTCACAATAGATATAATCTGTTGGGTAGCCCATTAGTTATCATGCCTGACCTGGGTTTGTCTTATTTAGAGGTAGATCAGCTCAACCAGCCCTGGGAATTTTGCTGCCACTAATCTACACATGATCCCCAAGATACCAGAGTACAGAGCATAAAAGGTGAGTCTAATCTACAGATCAAACTCATGAACAATACACACTCACCTGTGTTTGTTATCTAGCGTCCCTGGTTCATAGAGATAACACGGTGGTTGATCCCCACGAAGGTCTCTTATTCATGTGCTGCGTGATTTCAAATATGTTAGATGGCCCTTTGTTCTAAGTTTTAAAGCTCTTACACTTTCAGGTGTCAGCGCACTAAATTTATTCTACTCTAACCGCCAATTTTTATGCAGAGTTTGTATTTGTGCATCAAATCTGAACAAAAGGAGTATGGAGGATAGAGGGGGTTCTATGCAAATTTTGGACTTATGGTGGGCTGTATAAATAAAATTGACGAGACATTTGTATTGAGTGAAAAACTGATTTATTTCCACTGCTTTCATGCAGCATTGGTGACATTACAGAAAGCACTACCAAAAAAAGAAGATGCAGAAATGCTGTTTTCAGTCAGAACACCTGGTTATGGTAATTGGAAGCAGCTCTCGATGATTTGCATTTTTAATGTTTCTAGTTTTCCATCTTTTGAATGGCAAAATAATACCGTATCAAGATGCTTAGCTGGTGTCTTTAAATGACATATCAGGTTAACACTTTAATCGTCCTTCTAAATCATCTCTGTAACTGCAGATGCCAATGTAGCCAGCTTTAAACAACTTTGGCTGCTGTTTGTTGAGTCATGTGTAGGAATGATAGACAAGAGGCTTGTTTCTATATCACGTTTGGAGCAGGAATGAATAGGATGCTGGTCAGTCATTCAGCTGGCTCACCAAAGTCAGCACACTGTAAAAGATTAACACTGGTAGACGTAACGCTTGCAGAGCTCCATTTTACATTTCTGATTAGACGAATCACTCAGGGCTTATTTAAATATCCCTTTTGCTAATTTAACTGAACATAATGTAAAAATAGGGTTTAAGGTTCAGAGGGGTTGTATTCTACTTATTCATAGGTGAGCTCTGTGCGTAACATGAATTTAACCAATCATGTCATCTCCTTTTAAAACGCAAACTGTATGCCAGCATCACTCTTTCCACGGATATTTTCAGAACTTTCGGTTTCCATTGTATTAAAGCTTTGTGACAGAATCACATGCTGCAGAAGGCGGAGCTGCTCGTTTAAGAGATCTGATGAGTTTTCTCAAGTCGAACCAAATCACCGCCTCTCTGCTAAAACCAACCGTTTCCCTTTGGGGACAATAAAGCGCCCGGTTAAATGAAAGTAAATAGAGTTCATTTACATTTTGCATTCATTTACAGACACATTTCTGAATGTAGCAGCCATTGCATTACCCAGTTATATCATTAGAGGCCACAGGGGCCTCGGAGATGACTGGCCTTTCATTTCTGAAGGAATGTTTCATCAGATCCTGTATATTGTGTGCTTAGATAGGCCTTGAGAGAGAGCAAATTTGCCCCGTCCTCATATGAACCATCTAAGATGTTCCCTGTTATCAGTCACGCTTCTGTTAACTGAAAGCTGCAAAAAAAAAGGTAGATTCACAAGCGAGCCCAGAGCACCGTCGCACTGCTTGCATGCCCCTTTCTGTGCGTGCAGCTCGGTGTTTTCTCCTCTGTCGTTCCCCCCCTCCTCTAGACTTCTATCCCCTCCTCTCCTCCTTTTTCAATCTCACCTCCTCTCACCCTCCCCTGCTCTTCTCTGTCTGGATCACTCAATCCCTCTCTTTCTTCTCCCTCTCTCCCTCTTTCTCTCTGTCTCTAGTGAATGCCTCTGTAATTCCTATTCTTATCTACTCTTCGGCGCGAGGATAAGAGCTTCTTTACTTATGTGCTCCTGCTCTCCACAGGGAAGAGGAGACAGAGAAAACATTTTAAAAAGCTAAAAGAGGGGGGCGGGGTAGGGAGGGAGGAAACATTTTCGACTGCAGTTGCGTGCAAAACAGAGGAGCATGCAGGAAGAGAAGGGGGTGATAGAGGGAAGCAGATTAAAATAAAAAACAATATACTGGGATTGATCACTTCACGTTGAGCTGATCCAGTCCTGGGTGTCCCAGAATCCCCTCTAGACCTCGGTGACTGAACAGAGGTTGTTTAAAGAGACTTCACATTCATATAACCACACACACACACACACTCAGGGTCACATATATGCACACACATCCACATACAAATTCATGCACTGCGAGAGAAATGCACAAATAGCTTCAATTCTTTGCAGCATCTTAAACAAGCGCATTGACAGCTACACACACACACTGGAGTGTATGAGTCCAGCCTCGCCCTCCAGAGGCTGCCAAAGAGAGACGGCTCATTAAAAGATTTCATTAGTCTTCAATCAGGCCATAAGTAGGCCAGCTTCACTTTTTTAGACTTAACATGTGACTGAAACATGACTGCAGGAGACATGACATAATCAAAGAGTCTGTCTCTCTGTGTGTGTGTGTGTGTGTGTGTGTGTGTGTGTGTCTGTGTGTCTGTGTGTGTGTGTGTGTGTATGTGTGTGTGTGTGTCTGTCTGTGTCTGTGTGTGTGTGTGTCACATTTCACTGAAATATGACTCGGAGAAAAAAAAAAAGAGCAGATCAACATTAAATTACTGGTGAAGTATTTTCTCTTGTCTGTTGAGAGTTTCATGTTGGGTTTGTCCTCAATGACGTTTTTCAGAGACAACATCCAGGCCACATCCACTACTGGGAGAACGGGGCTGCATGCAAGCTGGAGTTACTGGTGAAGCTATCATGGCATCCCTAAGTCAACCTCGAAGATGCCTGAAATAACTAGTGGTGGATGAATAATCCAGGGTGGGAATTGGGTTACTTTCAGTCATGAAATGGGGAGACGGCTGTAAATGATTGATATTGATCAAATCCGTTGAAAAGGGAAAACTCCGATGTTTGTCTGGGGAAAGACAGAATAACATATAGCTTTTTCTTTATTTGTTTTTCATCCTCTCTCAGATTTATTGGTAACATCATTCTTCAGTCTTTCATATCCCCATGCTTGCACATTTTACATTACACAGGGTTATTGCAAAAATATAATACTAGGCAATACTTTTCGTGATAGGCCATAAAATACCACACACTTCCAAACAAGGCAAAACATAAACTTCTGAAACATTCATTTCTACACTGACCAAAATCTTAAAGCCGGGTATAAGAATAATGTGCTTCACAGATGCCAAACCCTGCTTGCAAAACACCATAATTTTGGGGGAGGGATAAGAGAATTATCATATACACATATAAAGCAAACACACACAGAAATAATACGAATAAGCAAAAAATAAAAAATAAATCAAACAATAGTAGGAAAATCTCATTTCTCATTTTAACAGCTTTCATACCCAAACTTAATGTGGATTTTAGTGCACTTAAGGTCACAGTAACACTGAAAAATAAGCATACATTTAGAAAAGTTTGGACTGGTTGAAGGTTCAGTCTCTAATGTGTCTGCTCGGTCTTCAGTCATAGGAATTCACCAACCACAATTAAACAAACGACTGGTTTGCTGCAACAGATGCCACACAAAAAGAAAGAGCAAAGAAAGCAGCTGTCATGCGTGTATATCATCATACATGTGCATAGACAGACGTCAGATATTGATCTTCTGCTATAGTGGGTTAAAGTGGCCCAGAGCAGTCGGGAAAGGTGTTCCAGCATCTTTGATAAACAAATACATCTAATTGGCAGTTTCACACTTAATAATTGTTAAGCCAGTTCATTTTTTGTGTTCGCAAAGTAAAGTCACCCCACAGGTTGCCCTGCAGAACAAATGAAAGTATCAGGTTGGGACACTGGTACCACAGGCCGCTGCCCTCTACCCTCCCTTCCTCATGGTTCCCTGGTGCAGCATTGAGCTTTGTGGGCACTGGGTCTACGTATGCATGTGTATGTGTGTATGTGAACTTACACAAGAAAAAAGTTTTATGTACTTTAAAGCTTTCAGCACAAAGCGTGGGATTCGCACTGCATTTTCTAGTGATTACATTTGTTTGTCTGGCTGTGCATGCAGCCCCCTCCACAGGCGCACCACGTCATTTTGCTGTCTCACTTCTCCAAAGCGTTTTTGAAGTGGCTTGGCCTGAGGAAATGTTTTTTTTTTTGTGATTGTGGCTTTACTTTGACACGGACATCATCTATGTTTCCTGCAGTTAGTGAGATTTCTAGAATGTCTGCACAGGTCAAATGCTCAGAGTATTTATGAAGCCTGTAAGTCATTTCAACCACCTATCACAGCTGTTTGTGTCAGATAAGCGTACCTGTGATTGGCAGAGAGCTTTACTGTTTCGGTGTACTGTCCTCTAATAAAGCGAAACCAGCTAATGTCTTGTAGCCTTCTGATTGGGGGATGATACTTTTGGTGTTAGAAGTAAAAAAGCTTCATCTACAGTTTTCATGTTCCATTTGCTGATAACAGTGCATGGTGACATCACTTCACTGTTGGGTGTAGTTAAAGGTGCAGTAGAGCTCATTTATCTCTATACCAAATCACAGCCATCAGTGATGTTGTGGTTGGTCAATAGTGTAACAGTATTCTGTTATGTATTGGATAAAAGGTGAAATACAGGTGTTACATTGCATTCACACACACTCAGATATAAAGTATCAGACAGGCTGTGCATGTGTTGGACTTTGAATGCCCTGCTTTGACTGGAGAGGTGTTGTCTGATGTACAGTGTAGCTGTTGGATTACTCATTTCCTGTTGCAGTTTGTTTCCTGGGCCCTTAACAGTTTTGTTTGCATTATTTTTTATACACCTGCCAAAGAGAGCATATAGGGTTACCCTGATTTGTGCTTTGGTCCTTCCGTCTCTCCATCCGTACATGTGTAAGTAACAGGTATGGTGGCGGGGTCTATCCATGTACCCTCGAAAACCGATGCTTTGTAGGTTTGCTGAAGCTGTGCATCTCATAAGTGGTTTCTTCAATTGGCTTATTTTGCCATTTTAACCACTTCTGAACTTAATAATAACAATAATGTTTATACAGTTTTGCTCACATTCACCTATGTTAGAGGTTATGGTCAATACACATTGCCACAAATTGAGTTTTCCCCGTAGGGGGGCATCTTTGTCCTTGGACACAAATTTTCTAGTTTCTAGTATTGTGCTTTAATTTCTGTTGGAATCTAAATGAGAGCAATTGTGTTTGGCCTGGTTGTCACTCATATTGCATCAGTGGATCATCATTTGCATAAAGTTGAGCTTTTTTCAATTCTTCCTGCAGCCACAGCATGCTGTTTAAATACCTGATGATCAGCCAGCAGTGATGGGCTGCAAGGCCAGATCCCACTGATAATGAATAACAGCCTATCGCTGTCCCAGTGTTTGAGTCTGTATGTGTTAACTATGTTGGCTGAGCAGAACTTTTCATTAGGAACCTTTGTTGGTGACCACACAAAACATAATTACATGAGTGAAACAAATAATACAAACACTAAAGTGTGAATAACCACAAGGTCAGAAAAACGACTTGGGAGCAGCAGCAACTGCCTACAAGACTGATTATTTTTGCTATTGCTACAGTGATTTGATTATACAAGGACCAGAGGGCAGGATGTCCAAAAGAAAGAAAAAGAACAAAAATATTCCATCACGATCTGCAAACAACTCTTTAGAAATGCTTTGGGGCTTAGATATTACCACTGAATGGATTTCTGTTCAATCCAACCACCTAAACAATAAATAAATACAGATAGAAAGTACATTTAAAATACAATATTCTACCAAATAGCTCCAACAGCAAATGCCTTAAGGACCTGAATATTAATGCCTTAGCCTTTTGTTGCTATTTGTGCATGTGGTGGCCGAGGAAAGAGCAAGCACATCTAGAGACAAGTGCAAATAAATAATCCACAGGGAGGCCCAGTAGAAAGTCTGAGGTAATGCAAGGTGACAGTATTTGGAATGGGAAAACATGACTAAACTGGGTATACTGAGAGGAGGAGAAGAAGAGGCGAGGGGAGAAATAATAGGATAAGGAGTTGCTGGAGGAAGATGATGATCATAGACGGAGGAGGCAGGAGAGAAAAGAGGAGGAAAGGAGAATGCAAAGTAGTTAGAAAAGCAGGATGTGAGGAGAAGTAAAGGAGGAGAGGAGAGGGTGGAGGAAAAGATATGAGGATGAACAAGGGTCAAAAGAGGATGAGTAGAAGTGGAAGATGAGAAATTTTGATAAAGGAGTAAAGGAAGGGACAAAGAATAAATGAGAAAGCAGGGATGAAGATAAGGCGGGAGGCAGCAAGAAGGAAGAGAAAAGGGCACTATTCAGGGGGAGAAAAGAAAGGGATGGCAAAAAAGAGGAGTGTGGCAGGCGAGGAGGAGGAGGGGTAGAAAGATGTTATGAACAGAATAAATGAAATGACAAAAGGAAAAGTAATGGAAGAATTGGAGATTAAAGAAGATCGCAGAGAGATGAAATGGAATAGAAATGAATGAGAAGAGAGAGAATGATGAAAGATGATAACCTTCATATAGGATTATGACTAGTCTGTTGCCATAGCAACCATTGTCTCTGTATGTCACCCTGATAGTGAAGGTTGTGTGTGCGTGTCACTGGGTGTTTGTGCAACTAATAATTTAATCAGGTGTTTATGCTGGTTTTCAATCTAGTGAAGAAACTGTGTGTCTGAAACATAGATTAGGACCAGGGGCGTTTCTAGGATCAGATCTTCAGGGGGGCTCAGCCCCTAATGAGACTGTGACATGCATCCAGTGCCTTAATGTTCAACCCCCCAGTTAAATCATGATTGTACTGGATAACAACTGAACATTAATACTTTTCAATATATAATATCACAATAATACTTTTAATGAATTACTAGAAAGTGACACGAGTTTTACCCCAAAACATATTTTCAAGAAAATGAAAGATGGAACATTTGAAGAAGTTTTCAACCCGGTTCACAATGTTACCTTCTGAAGCAAACTAATTAGTGTGGTGTCTATTGTAGTATAATAAAAATAATGGATCAGAGAGAACAATCATAGATTTAAATAAAATACACCAGTTTTAGAGAGGAGCCTCAGTCAGCCAATGAAACCTGAGGCAAAGAGTCGGTCATAATGACCAGGACCTTACAAAGTAAAAAATCAACTCATAGCAAAGCAAATATAATGAGATATGTACAAAACAGTCTCTGAACCACAGGAGGACAGTCCACCAAAGACAAACAATGAAAGAAGCATCGTACAATTCAGAAACTGTCGAATCAAGACATCCCTCCAGTCTGTGCACCTGGACAAGAAGCAAACTGGTAAGAGAGAACATCTGAGACCAAAAAATTAAACATTCAGTGGCTGCAATAATAGAAATGAGTCACATTTGGAAGTTTCTGACTTCATATAGACCTTGTGTTTTATTTATTTATTTATTTATTGTGCAGACTCAGCACAGGGCATCATCCATGTTTAAAGTGCTTTAAAAAGAGACGTTTTTGAATGTTTTTATCAATAAAAAAAATCTCCAAAATTATTTCAAAGCATTTTTTTTTTATCCTGCTAATTGCTGTAGTATAATCAACAGGTGACGACTGATGTGTGCAATGAATCTGCTAAAACAACTCTGTGTGAGTGAAGTTATTAAATGCTCCTCCCAAAATAATCCCCCAAATTATACAAAAGCATATTTTCCCTAAAATATTTCTATGGTATAACCAGCAGAATTCCACTGATGTGTGGAATGATTTTAGTGACACCGTATTAAATAACAGTACAGTCAAAGTTAAATATTTTCTTGCAATAACTTCCTTCACAATCACAATTCCAACTTTCCTCATCCACTCCACCCCCGCCTCTCCATCCCAGCCCTTTTGGCTTTGTAAAGGGGTTAAAAGCTCCTGCTTGTGGAACCAGCCAAACAAACTGAGGCGGGGTAATGAGATAAAACTGAATTCATGTTGCTTTGGATCTCTTGAAATCATTAACTTTATGTATTTATGAGTGACCCTGGCTTGAACCAGGCACAGAGACTGGTTGAACTCTTCTTCTGTTGCGTTTTGGTAGGTGGCTGCCCCTTTGTTTAGACTTTAGTAATGCATGTGCAGAACGATAAATCGTATCAGCGCACACACACACACACACACACACACACACACACACACACACACACATTTAAATAAACAGTTTAACATCTCGTGTTTGATGACATTTCATTGGTATTTACTGCCGGTATAAACAATGAAAGACTCTGCTGCATTTTGATGTGGCTCTTTGAATTGATTCTGTCAAATCTGACATGAGGCATTGAGTCAAATGTCAAATGTCCTGGTAACACTTGTCAGTCTGTTGTCATCTGAGCATTCAGAGATGTCTGATGCTGCTCTTTAAGTCACACTGTGCGAGTAAATGACCTGTGAAGTAATGTCAAAGCTTGATTTAATGTGCTCACCTGGTCTGATTATCAAGCCATGACCTGATTGTCCACACTATATATACAATCTTTTCACTTCACCTGTTTGCAACAAAAGGCGCTGACCTGAGGAAATCGATTCCTGGCTCTGCTTAGACTGTGTGGGAGTCTGATGATGGCCGACTGAAATTTCTGACAAATTCATCCAAACATGGTACTGCTGGTAGGCAGCGATTGATCTGGCCATGAACTCTCCTCTCTATATACTGCATGACAAGAACAAGACGATACAGACATCACTATTCCTGCATGATGCTTGTTTCTAATGTGCATAACATCTGTAAAAAGAGACAAGTGAAATGATGATGATAGATACTAGAGGTGAAATGAAAGTGTCACAAATCACAATAAATGATAGTTCATCGTGGATGCAGCTAATGTTAACATCAAGCTTCAATATTCAATGTTGTGTTCTAGACCATAGTTACTGCAGTCCAACTATCAGCTGATGATCAGAGGAGACATTCCTCTACTTTCCACGGTTTTTGAGAAAATTTGTTCACATAAGTAATATCAAGGTCCATAATTCCACTAAAATATTTTTTCAGCAGTCATTTTCAAACTCAATCTTCCAAAGCACATAGAAAAACTATAATCACCCTAATCACTATAATGCATCCACAAATGCATAAAGGCATTTGTGCATGGTCTTTAGGCCGGTCCTCTTGTTAAACATGTGAAATTTTGGGTCAGATTGGACCATGGATATTTCATCGAAATTCATTGTGCTTCCAGAAGAAGAAGAAGCTTTATTTTGTCACATAAATAAACAATAAACACAGTACAATGTAGCCAAAATTTGTTTTCTGCATTTGACCCATCCCTGAGGAGCAGTGGGCAGCCCTTACGGCGCACGGGGAGCAAATTGGGTTCAGTATCTTGGGCAAAGACAATTCAACATGTAGACTGCAGAACCATCAACTTTCTGTGGGTGACAGGTCTAAGCACCTAAGCCACAATCACCCCATACCATGTATGGTATGAGAAAACCTATCATCTTCCTTAACATGCTGAGAATTAAGTTGTTCAGGTCAAATCTCTTTGTTAAAGTTTGTTAAAATACACCGCCTGTAAATTGGACACTAAAAATTCAAAATCAGATCACATCACGACTTTTGTCAAGTGTGCCAATTTTCATTCTCCCAAGTTTCCAACACTATATGGGAATCATGTTACACTATGTGCAAAGTTTGAATTATGTCTCATAAATCTATAAGAAATATTTTTTCAAAAATGCTTTTCAAACTCATTCAAGACAGTGGTCATTAGTGACCTCACTCAAAATGTCACCAGTCTAAGTGTAACAGATTCAGAGCAGACTTGTCCCCATTGAAGTGTGACAGACTAAAGGAGGGATGGATGGACTCGATTCTAGTAACGGGGGTAACAAGGACTTTCCTGGAACAAATAGGGGAGGGCACTTTACTCCTTGTTCAGTGTGTTTTTGGGTGCTGACAGACGATTGAGGTCATGAAAGGCTGAGAGAAAACTGTATGGTGCCTGTTTTTGTGCTGGTTCTAGGTCCAGCTGTCTTATGTTGACCTGATCTAGATCTGATACACCAGCCCCATTTACACAGCCTTTTCAAGGTGGGACTGGTCCACCTTATTCTGCCTATTAATCTATGTTTGTAGTTTTGTATGTATGTACAGTATATGCTGCATATATATGTTAAGCAGATGTAGTATTACGCAGATGTACAGGATGTGTGCACATAAATGTTGTATGCAAATAAGAATAATTAAAATCACCAGTGTGGGTTTCCTATGGATGAGCAGGACGATTACAGATTAGAATATTTACCAGCCTCTGGTGCTGAATGTGGGCTATTTGGTGCTGTAGCATGTTTATTATGTCATGAAGGCCACAGTGGAGCTGCTCATGTAATCTCATTACTCTCATTCATTTTTTATGACATAATTTCTCTAATACATTAGACAGGTCTACAAATGGGCATGTAATCATTGAAAATAAAATTAAAAGCACCTGGTGTTTATTTAATATTCAGAACACTAGAGGATATTTTGCTATGAGGGTGTTATGTGTCTGTGTTGTTCTGCCTCAGTAGTGGAGGTGGTAGCAAAGCTGAATCAGACATCTGTATAAACGCGAGGTTGGGGTGTGACGTTTTGATGACGCATTATGTGTGCAGCCCACAATGAGAAGATTTAAAAGGTAGCAAGAAGCAATTAGCAGCTAACTCAAAAAAGGAGACAATCAGCCACAGAGAGGGGCCTCGTTTTGGTGCTGTTATGAGATCTCTGTGAAAAAAGGACCTTTGAGAAGCTGTTATGAAATTAGAAAAGCTCAGTCATCATAATTCATTGTTTTAAGCGTCTCTTCTTCTCTTGTGCACTGATTGATCAAAGTATCTCCTCCTTCCTCCACTCCATCCCACCTCCCTTCATCCATTCATCTGCTCCCCTCTTTGTCAGCGCTCCCTCTGTGGATATTTTGACCTTTAGAACACACACACACACACACATGCACACACACTCACACACCCACACACACACACACACACACGCACACACACACCCACACAGGAAATAAAGGAGAGGAGAGGCAGCAGGCACCCAAACACATTTGGTCTGAATGAAAGGTTTATTTTTGATTTATTGATGTCTTTCGACTGTTAAGGGATTTTCTGCAAAGTTTTCTCCAAGTTTTCACTATGTTTCTATCACTGTGATAAAACGGTGTAAAAATGTTTGAATATTTTGTTTTGGGGAAAAAAAGGACTGTTGTTATTTTGCATGTGCACAAATTCCATAAAGCTTTGTTTGAAAATTTCATCCACTCACACAAAAGCAGTGACAAACAACACTTTTACTCAAACACTGTGACACTACTACATTTTAGACATTTGTTTTACATTCATTTACTATTTTGTTCAAATATTCTACTTTGGTTAATCCTTTTCAAGCACCAAAACAATTTGTCCAAGTTAAGGTGTGTTTTCGCAAGAGATTTGAAGAATTTCAAATCGGAATTCAACTTTTCAGGTTTTGGGGCAAATTATGTTGTTTTACCCGAGAACAAATGGGAGCCTCATGTTACAGAAAATCAAACTGCTGCTCTCAGGGTTCTGTTAAAGTAGGTGAAAAAAAAAAAATCATGGATCCGGTCCAAATTTCAATGGTTCTAGTTTTGGCAGATACCCCACTCTCCCCCCAAGTTACATGAAAATCCATCAAGTAGTGTATACATAATTCATTAAAAGAAAAAGCTCCATCTCACAATGATAAAAGAAAAGATTTTCAGAAAAAAACAACTATAAAAGTGAAGAAACTTCAACATGACAAAGATGTCCATCCTGGTGAATAACTGAGTAAAACTCTCAGGGGGGATTGTTTAAGACATGGGAGACATTAATTTTGCTGACCTCTGTGACTTCCATCCTGTACAAAGAAGGCAAATACGAGACCAATCCTCAGCAGATAACAGTCTAATTGAAAGCCAGATGGATCATTTGACCTTTCTAGTTAATTATACATTGACGTTGTAGATTATTCTCTCACAAACTGAGCCAGGAACTAAAATTGGGTGGTGCAAAATTAAATTGGGCTGCAGAAACATTCTGGGGAATAGTTTTGACAGAATAAGTTTCTTTTTGTTTAGAATTTTTAATGCCACCAAATCCTCCTGAATTCTCCACAGTGTTAAAATACTACCGTGTGATCATAGCCCAAACACTAGCCCCAAACATTTTGCAGTAACACCTCTGAATTCATTTGAAAATCATCTTTTCTCTTGGCTATGAATAGAAAAAGATCTCACTTAACACAAATGGAAAACTTCATGTTGAGCATATAGAAGATTATTCACAGCAGATCTGGGGGCAGTAGTGGTTTAAAGGTCAGAGAATTAAGCCTGTGACTGGATGGTCAGGTGGAGTGAAAACGAAAGGCGCCACTTGACTCTAATTACTGTCACTGAGGCCTTTAGCAAGGCTCTAATCCAAGCTCTAAGAGGTCCTGTCTATCAGACTGTGGCTGTGGGCAGCCTCCAGGTGGGGATGTGCAACTGTGTGAATATGAAAAAAAAAGAAAAAGAGAGCATTGCTTTCAGTGAAACTCCTGAGTAAAATAAGGTAAAAAAAAAGGCCCAGATGTGCACCTCATTACATAAGTGATGCAGCAGCTGAGTTTTAATTTTTAGTTTTAATTAAACGTCTGATGCAGATAGAAAGGATCTGGTTTCAAAAAGAAGTCCAATTGTAGGTGAGCTAATGAGCTTATCACGATTAATTATCTCAGTCTCAGAAAACAGTTTCCTAATGAGCTAATTGTGTCAGTCACTTGTTTCAAGTCTTCCTCAATACAACATGATTCTTATTTTATAAATTAAGGTCCAATTTAGGGTAAAATAGGCTACTTGTGATTTATAAGTCACTTCAGAGATCGCCTGTGCTGTGCATACGGCCCGGTGTCGCTGGACTGCTGCTAAATACATAAGTGCAATAACTGTCAATGTATTTTATCCTAATTTCCTGTTGTTTTTTTTAGAATATGTATTTATATATATGCTGTGAACTGGAGTGAATAAATGCCAAACCAAATTTTATTGTGTTTTCTATATAATGTAATAATAAATCTTAAGTCACAAAGGAAATCTTTTTTATGTCAAATCTCTAACATTTCTATAAAAAAAATGGTTTATTTTATTTTAGGCATTCACCATCGATCAAGCCTTCCATGACATAATACGCTTTGAGGTTCAGCCTGTGAGGAATAAGATATTGTAACATTTTTTTGACTCATTTCGTTTTTTCGCACCTCTCCCAGGTGCCGAATATTGTGCGAGCATTGTGACTCTTGTGATAGCAGACCATGTCAAAACCAGCCATAATAAATGCTGACACAACAAACACCCAAGTCTGTGTGAAAAAAGCTATTAACAGATGATAAAACCAGCAAAATTGCACATTACAATTTAAGAGAGGGTTTTAACACATGTTAAATATCATTAGTGTTTTGATACTGAAGCAACTGAGGTTTTAAGGGTGAAAAGTAGATCTCATTTCCATGAAGGTAGACCCCAAACCCACATCTCTGCTTTCTTTAACCCCTACCACAATCCCAGAGGCCTGCAGCCTGCGCTCACATGACGAGGGAAGGTTAAAAACATTTGCATCTAATACAAGAATCACTCCCCTGGGAAGTCACAGGTTAATTTCCTGTCTATAGACTACCTAATAGCTGCTTCTTATGGAGCAAGAGCATTACTCATTTCCTTCCTGAACATAGATTTCCTCCAGAGGATTCCACTTCATTACTAACTTTCACTTTTCCACTGCTATTCCATAAGCAGGGGATAAAGTTTTCATTCCTTAGAATTGATTGCTTTTCTCAGTGACCTCTGCAGTTTAATTGTACATGCTAATGACTCCCTGTATGTGTCATTGGCAGTAAGGTGCTGAATATGAATGTTAAATTCATGTGCACTCCATAGGGCATTGCACCAGGGTGTATAATCTCCATATTGTCCTGTAATATTGACTTTGAAAATGATTCAATTTAACTCCAGTTTGGAAAAACTTTGGCCTTTGGAGCGTTTATTACATGGATACACAGCTGAATGAAAAGATGCGTGAATATAAATTCACCTAGCATGCAGGGGAAAAGATACTCAATAAAGAATGAATGCAAAAAACAATACATTGATAAACAGCTCGCATAGCATCCTGTGAACTGGTGAAGGACAGATTTTGCAGCAGTTGTATTGATGATCTGCAGAGTGTGAGTTTTCAGATTATAAAGGCTGCTTCATTGAGTTGTTTGAGTATGATTGATGACCATAAAGGTCAGCTGATTGATCAGCTGATGAGCTGTCAGATGGTGGGCTTATCAGCTGCTGGTGAGGATGACTTCAGGGCTCTGCCTGATGCCTCATATGTAATAATAAACCACACACAGCTTTTATTGAGTGCTTCAAAAGGAAAAAAGTGATGCACCTTTTATAATTTGCACTTTCAAAAAAAATTTTTTTTTTTACACATTCTCACACAACTGTACATTATTTTTTAAAACAAATTGTTTGTATTAAATGTTCCTGTCTATTGAAGAAGTTTCCACTTGAGTTTCTATTTTAAATCTATGCTTCGATTTATGTTGACTGTCATGTAAACGTACTTGGAAATAAAACTTTTCTGATTCTGATTCTAGCGGGCGCCTAAAAAAACAGATTGGCACGTTTGCTATAATTTATTTATTTCCAGACAATGAATCATAATAACTTTGGTTATCCCATTTTCCCATGTAAGTGTAAGGCGTTAATGTCGGCTACTCTTCAGCTGGTGTGTCATATTCTCTGGAAACTTAATCATCATGCTGTATGTGTGTGTTATTCAGCTCCACTGAAACCAGCTAACTGATCCTTATGAATATGTGCAGCTGGCTGCGTTTGGGTTCGTGCTGCAGTATGTGTGTGTATATCTATATCCTCAGCCATGTCAATCTGTCCTGCTTACAAGGTCATGCTGCTGTGAGATTCTCTAGTGGCTGCAATTCTCATTTTCCCTCCAACGCTACCATTTTCTCCTCACCCCCCCCCCCCCCCCCCCCCCCCCGTCTCTCCTCCCTCGCCTCCTCTCTTCCAAAACGTAAACAGCAGGGTAGTATTCATCCAACACACGTTTAAATGACGGCCGGAGAATGTCAAACACTGCGCTCGTCGTCTTTCCCCTCATTCATCTTATGGTGATTGACACCGGAAGCTCTCTCTCTCGAGGCTTCATGATGTTGTCTTTTCTTCTCCTCCTCCTCCTCCTCCTCCTCCCCAGCCTCTTTGATTTCTGATGATTTACACAGAAAGCTTTTTCTTCGTCCTCCCTCTTTTCTTTATATCCGTCCTTCTCCCTTCTATTTCTGGTGAGTGGCATTTGGAAAGCTATAGCTGTTTAAAGAGTTTTTCTCTCCCCACACACTTACAGGCTCTCTAGGTAATGAAAATGAATGCTGTGTGTGTGTGTGTGTGTGTGTGTGTGTGTGTGTGTGTGTGAGAGAGAGAAATGTCCGTCTATAAGAGGAATTGTGGAGAATGAACATAAATTATTCAGGAGTGAGAATCACTCTAAATGACTCATTTAAGTCTGCTGAAGTTGTTTTGTTCTCGTAATAAGGAGGCTGTTGTGAATCACAGGTACATAATGAGGTTTTGGTAATATGAATCGAAGGGAGACTGGTACCAAATGAATTCATTTAAGACTCAGCAGGCATCTGAAATAGGAGAGGAAAAAGAATGTAGCATGTCATACAAATAAATGCTAAAGTCTGCGTCAAACTATTCTCATTCCTTTCCCCACATTTAATGGGATGTGCAGGCGTCTGTTTATTTCCTCTCCTTGTGATACATCCTTCGAATAGGGTTTCTATTTGGTGGCTGTCTCTCCTGTCTCTGTTACGATTGAATCTTTATCCATCCCTGCCCATGTCGGTTTCTATTTTCACTCCCACCAAAGAACAAAGAAGCGTAATAAGAGGCTTCATTAGAGGGAGAATCATCAAGTTTCCGAGCAGCAGCTCAAAACTCCTCAAAAAGTTTTCCAGCTTGCTGAAAATTGGAGGGATGAAAAAACTGTGATGGCAGATGATTTTAACCAGGTTTGCTTGTTACTGTTTTGTGAAATCACTGTCACACCAGTCGGCAGCACACGATCTCTGGCTCTCCAAACTTAGACTGACACCTCTGGCGTCTCCTTGACATGTACAGCCTGACATGTCAACAGCCCAGTTATCTCTAGGAATTACAGCTTGTCCATACTGGATGATTCAACACCTCATAATTAATATCTAGTGCCAATCCTGGAGGTAGTGTGCTTTATATGACGTGAGCCAGAAGACATCGTTTTCGAGAATTAAAGAAAGTCTATTTGTGATGCTGACAGGATGTCATGGTGACGTTATTCTCAGGCGGTTTGATTGCAGGAGGATGGAAGTGGAGGTCTAGGTGTGAAATACACATCCTGCCACTGATGAAATGATGTCATCATGAACTGTTAGATCAGACAGGTTGTTCATGCGCAGTCAGGATGACCACAGAACACTGGGATGAGGAATGATCTCCCTCTCATACTCTACTGTCACACAACTGTCATTAATGGAGTGAACGTGTTTAAATGTATCATGACAGACAGCGAGGAAGTCTTCCTTAATGCTATACACTATGTGTAATAAAGGAGTGTGACAGTGAGGCTGCCGGAGTAAAGGGTGAGGCTAACAGGGAGAGATGTACATTTTATTCCTAATAAGGAGTGGATTCAGTTCTGCTGCTCTCTCTGATACACTGACATTACCAGGGAAAGAGGTTACAATAACATGAAAACGTTTTAGAATAATAACAATAATAATAATAATAATAATTTTATTTATATAGCACCTTTGGAAGGGACATTTTTTTTCCTTGTTGAATTTTGAGAGTTGCTAATTCTCTGAAGAATTACAGACTCGGTGTGATGACCCAGATCTCTTTAATACATGCAGCATAGAGAGGAGTTCTCTTCCAACCCTCAGATTCCCTCAGCTTATATACTGTCAGGTAACAACAGGACAACAGATGCAGACTTCATTACAGGTGAAAATCACGCCTTCCACAGAACAATTACCCTTTGCTGTGTTCAAAGACAATGACTGTCCTCTGACCTGACTTCCTGATAAGCCCAAATTCTTTACCTCTCCACACTCAGGCAAAGGGAGTCATACAGACATGTAGAAATGTTCTGATTCACACAATGATTTCTTCCACACCTTTCAAAAACAAAGTTACAACGTGCTTTACAATTAAAACAAAAAGCAATTAAAATGAATAAATAAGATCCCATACAGCGATTAAGACAAGGTGAAATAGTTAAGATACGGTTAAGAAAATTCCAGCTTCTATAAATGACACCCATGAATGATAATAAGATAAACACAGCTGTCTAAAAATACTGTTGTTGTTTCATTTTGAAGTAGAAAACACAATATGGCAAAAGCAGACTTCTTTTGTCTGACATTGGAAAAGCAAAACCGAAATCGCTGAGAATCTGGATCAACGCTGTCAAAGTTAGTGCATTTTCTTCTCATGAACATATTTGCAGATATTCAGAAAAAATACATTTTCTCTGTGGAACGTTTCTGTCCAACAGGAATACTTTGAGAGTCAAAGCTATGTATCTCTATCTCTCTAAGCTGTGTCTCTTCCCCACTCCTCTCCTGCCTCTTTCTGTATCCAGGTACTGACACATTTCTCTGGTGGACCATCAAACCATACTGGGACCTCTGGACCTCCGTTCAGCTGTTGGTGCCTCAGTACAACCATCTTACAGGTAAATAAGGTAAATTCATATAAATGTCAACCCCTGATGATGCAGTCTTTGTGTCAAACAGTAAACAAAAGCTGAATTAACAGACCAGGAGTACCAAGGTTTACTGCTGCAGAAGCTTTGAGGCTGATACTTAATGCTAAAAGTGACGATGAAAACAGCTCAATTGAGGGAGACGAGTTGGAATTGGACAATGGAGATCATATGTCTGACAATAGACGTCAGAACATTTCAGAATATCTTTCCTAGAGTTAAAGGAAGCAGGAAAGGTATGACCTAACCGAGTGATGTCCACTTGGTTCCTTTATTCTTTAGAATAAAGGAACCAAGTGATTTAACCCTTAAGCTTGGTTGCTTAAGGGTTAAATGAGTTACACACACACACACACACACACACACACACACACACACACACACACACACACACACACACACACACACACACTGATCTCACACCTTCAACATGATTTATTAAAAACAGAAGCAGATTTAATGTCTGGACAATCATAGAAATGATTTATTTAATATGCAGGCAAATAAAAAGCATGAGTCATCAGCAGTCTTCAGTTTAAAACTTTAATCATCACACATCATCACTGGGATTAACAAGAAAACTGCAAATACCACCTGTAGATTTATTCAACCTAAATGTGTCCTAATCAGTCATCCTAATGTTGGGTTTCTGTAAAACTGACAGCATCATTTGGACTCATTTATGGGATCAGATTTACTGTAATCACACCTCACCCTCGGTGGCTCCAGGCAAAGCAATGGAGCAGCAACTAAATCAAGGTCGATATAAAATTCTGTGTTAGACTAAGGTCAGAGAGACGGCCTTTTATATTCAATCTAATCTCTGATATTCACACTTAGGAAACACTTCACACTCATTTCCATTTAGTAAAAGCGCTGTGGGTGCATTTTGAGGTGCTCAGGTAACAAAAGGGGTAATTTTTCATTTCCATAGCATCTCCATATGATTATCATAACCTACATTTACCATGTCAAAGTCAATGAGAAGAAGAAAAATACAAAACCTTCATCTGCTGCTATGGCAGAGATCTCCAACCAGACTTTAATCCAGTGGCGGATCTAGAATTTTTCTAAATCAGGGGCCATAGAGGGGCCACATTTTTTACAGAGGGGCCAACTATATGTGCAACATTCATGCACATTTCCTTATTCAGTAAGATGTATACACAGAATATTTCACCAGTCATTCGTTGTTCACTGTTGGCTCCATACCTTTTAGGAAAGACACACATAATTGAATATATTATGCAAATTGTGCCTTTTTCAAGCACATTGTGTGCATCCAAAAAGTTTAGCAATTATTGACTTTTAAACTAGGATGCATAAATAAATATAAAACATAAGACACTTTTTTCCAATTATGTAATACATAAAATAATTAAAAAAAAGTTTTTACATTAATGAAACAGAAAAAAAAGACAGACAAGTGACAGGACGGGGGCACTTCAGGGGCCAATCAGATTTCAGCTGGGGCCAGTGCCCCTCTGGCCCCACTCCTGGATCCGCCCCTGCTTTATTCAGAGGTAATATATGATTTTCATGAATCACTTGTGTAAAATCAAAAGGATCCAAGCATTCAGAAACCATCTATATGCATGTTGTGGAAACCCATTCCCTTATAAATGGGGAGTGTATTTACGGAACAGTATTTATCGTGAATTTTCCATGATGGCACCCCCAAAGAAACACAATCATACACACAATTACACAATCATCACGAACCTCTTTCGTCTTCTGGACTAAAGTAACACTGAAGCAAGTGAAATGGAGGAAGAGCTACAGACATGTCTATCTAACCTACACTGTACTATGAGGTCTGCTTTATCAATAGATTTCACATCGATTAAAAACATATGAACGCCTCTACAGCTAATAGACATAATATCAGAGTTCCATTCCTTGTGCCCACAGCATTATGATCCAACTGCTGCTATACAATAGCTAATAGAGTTTTCTATCAAGCTCTGCTGGATGATGTAGAGGCTTAGAGGTCCCTTGGTATGACATGTTTTTTCTTTCTTCAGATGAGGTTGAGAAACCAGAACCTTAAAGGTGTTTTTTTAAAGCTGGATGAGCTCCAGGTAATCTTTGTCCTTCGTCAGCCTGCTCAACCATTCAAACCATTAAATGAATCAGAAAAGGGTTTCAGTCTGCTGAACAGTGTCCAGGTTCTTTTGCCAATACTGTCTATGAGGACTTTTATCAAACCAGGAAGTTTAAATGTTAGCTTAGGGTGCATTTAGATAGATAGATAGATAGATAGATAGATTCAATATTTAAAGATAATGACCATAGTTAAATAGTCACTTTCTCTTTTTGACAGAATAACTAAATAATAATAATAGATCACTCATTTTTTTGCAGTTGTACTGTTAACTATTAATGTGCCTATTGTCATATTATTTGAGAAAACTTGATTGATTTAGTTTATGTCCTATAGGCCAAAACTGTTTGATATCACATACCACACAATTAAACACATATGTACAGTAGGTCTAGATGTTTTAATATATCATTGTATAATTAGCTAATTTTTTAAAATTTCATAATATAATAATATGGCAGCACACCGCAGTCAGTGGTAAAATCATCTGGGGGGCTGGGGGTGTCAAAGCCATTGGTCGATTTCACATTGTTTCTTATGGGAAAATATTTGTTTTGTTTTTTGTGATTTTCTCTAAAACGTTTTTACGAATTGCTACCAAAAGTCATAGCACACCATTCCTGATCATTCTGCATGTTTTGATATATTTTTAGTCTATGTGCCGCCAACGCTGTGAGACTACTTAAGGTCTGAAAAGTGTACGGAAGAATAATAACAGAGTTTGAACAGCTCTGGATTTGGTTGTTTCTTCATAGTCAGGATTTCTTTACCTCAACTGGTTGATTTGATGATGCTTGTCACACACACTCTGATAAAGGATGTCTTGATAATGGAGGAGTCGCTCGAAATGAAGCATGACATCCTTCAAATCTCTGAACTTTTCAGTGTTCGTTTTGTGCATCCTCTCCAAGATTTCCTTATACACATTGTTTCTCTGCACCTGATGCTGTAGCTCCAGACACCTCTCCACCAGTTTGGTATTATCCTCCTTCAGCCTCTTAGTCTTGGTACATTATTTTCATAATGAACATAATGCTATATAAATTTCATGAAACACTTTAGCCACGAAGTGGAATACAATGAATGCACTGACTGTTTAAGGACACAGTGTTCAATGTAAATGTGACTGTGACCACAGTCTGACATCTAAAAAGGTTCTGATACTGTCACGTCTTGCGGGAAGGTGCACACGGTGGTAATACCCCAGAAATAGTAGTTGTTTAAAAGCTGTCTGCCTCCCTTTCCTTTCCTTCCTATCCGACTGTGCCTGCAGGTTCTCAGATTGCAGTCTCCCTTCCTCCTGGATCTTTTTCAACATTTCTCTTCGCCTTCGTATCAAAGCTAACAATGGCAGTTAATTTGTCTCAGTGGTAGAATAGATTGCCCTTGCCACTGGTCTCTCTGCAGCCGTATTCTCCGTCGCTGAGCAGATATGTGGCAGCCTAATGAGAGACTTCGTGATGAAATCAGCATAAAAGTGGACCTGCCAAGTTGACAGGCTTATTGTATTCTGGACAGAGATAGGAAGGAGACAGAGACAAAGAGACTTGGTGAAATGGAGAGTGGAAAGGATACAGGCCGTGGTGATAGGGACCGATGGCCACTGGGACTAATTAAACTGTCATTGTTGGTTTTGATAGAGAGGGAAGAGGAATGATATTGAAAATGATTCAGGGGACCGCAGCTTCCAATTTAAGTAACACTAGCTGGTGAGTTCAGTCGTCTACCTTAGCTCAATCCTGTTTTAATAGTGCCATGGTAGCCATTACATCTTATTAACCTCAGTTTTATTTAAAAGAAACACCAGGCAGTACGGCATCCATTGTGTCAGTTTAAAGCCTCAAGGCCCATTTATGCTCCCTCTACATACATAAATGGATACATCCGTCCACAAACAGTCTATCTGTCAACCCGTACATACTTTCATACGTCCTCTACGGCGTCATCGATACGACCGCAGTAGGGCAGTGACGTTTCAAAAGTTTCGACAACAACATATATGGCGATGGCCATGGTAGGTTGTGATAATGTTACATATTAAATACAAAGCGGCAAAAGCAGAGGTAATGATGTGCGGAGAGTTTTTACACTTAATCACTTCACTTTTTTTTTCTTCTTTCTTTTTTAAATCTGTCTGCATGAATATTTATGGTTTATGCCAGAATTGTTAAAAAAAACACATTATTTTCAAATTATATGCAGTTTGATCTTGCAGCAGATAAGTGTTATTTCTGTGCATGTGACCTACACCAGCCCTCTTTGAAAAACTAGCCTATTACGTTTTATTTGGAACTAATACCTATCTCTCATCAAAGAGGGAGTTGATCCACCATGTGTGAAACAGAGAGACGAAACAAGACAGACAAGGACAGGCAGTACTGAAAAGACATGACCTGATGATAGTGGTTTATATTCATAACACCCCCAGCCAGCCCAGAACCTGAAGAGTCCAAACAGTCCCACTTCACTTTTGTCTTCTTTGTTGTTTCCGTACATATTTGTCGTGCCTTGCTCGAATTGTAGCTGCACTGCCCTCAAATATTTGATGGGCCTTAGTGTAAGTCTGTATCACTGGAGTGGCCCTATAATTTAACCAAATTCACCTAAGAGCATTATAATGCTGCTTTACAGTACAACCTAAGCTGTGCATGTCCTCATTATTTCTTCAGACATTGTGATATATGTAGTAATTTAAAATAAAGTATCTGGTAAATAATACATCAACTTTCTTTACGAAATTGTATTATTGTATTAAAAAGAGACAGAGGAGGGTTGATCACAGGCACACTGTCTGCTCCTGTTTAATACAACTATAGTTCATCATAACCTTATAGCACAGTATTCAAATCAACATTCCAGGGAGCTGCTTTATCCACCACCCAGCAATTTTTAATATCCTATGAAATAAGTCACCCTAAGAATGTCACAGGTTGTCCTCACACTTATCTTTATATTACTTTTTTGTTACAGGTCCCAAATCAGTCATTACATACTTTATAGGATACATTTCCTCTGCCGTGAACAGGCAGGACATCAAATGGTGTTAATGCTCAAGGATCTTTTATCCATAAAACTAAATGAGTGTCGACACCAGCGTGATAAATTATTTTCCATCATAACTTATGATTGTCCAACTTAACGAGAAGCAGAATTAATATAGAAGGAGTTTTTTTTGGGGGGGGGGATACATCAACTCAATCTGACTTCAAGGAGGTGTTAAGAATATAAATCAACAAAAACCTGCACTTGTTGTGTTACTGTACTTGATGGGGAAAAAAACTCAAATATATATGACATTAAATATGTATGAAAGTGCAGATAATCACCCAGCGCTGCTACCTTTCTGTCTGGTACAGAGACAAAAACAGCTTACAATATGATTACCACTGCTGTGGATAATTCAGACATCGTGACAACACATTAGCACAGTGTAAATTACATTGCAGTCGATATCACTAATCCCTTAAGAGACCATGCTAATTAAGACATTTTCTTGTTTGTGCTATGGATTCATTTATCTCATTAAAACACAAAAGTCATTGTTTGCGTTATATCGTCCCAGACTGTCAACCCGTATGAGATTTAAATAATTAAGATATAATGGCTTGTACCATATCTCATTATTTCACACAATCTCCCAGTTAGAAAACCAAAGATTGGGAGGACAGGCTAAATTAAAGCCAATAATCCCAGTGGAATACTGTGATTAAACCTGGGAGCAATTATTATTTCTATTAACGAATCGGTGTGTAACCAGGTCAGTTACTGGATAAACTGGGTAGAGAGAAACGTGTGTGTGTGTGTGTGTGAGAGAGAGTTTGCAGGCTCCAGTGTTAACATGTGATTTAATCTTGTGAGCAATTGATTGCAGTACATGGATCCAGCTTAGCTCAGGTCAGTTCACTGTGTAACACTTTGTTATTAGAAGTAGCTGCTTTCTGTCTAAGGAACCAAACAAGACTCGACTATCACAATAATTTTAATACAAAATATCTCATTAGATAAGATTTTTCTTAAATGTTCAAGTAAAATAACACATTCTCACAGTCAGCGTGGTGCTTTCAGGGGCTGCCAGGTTCTGGGTCTCCAGCCCGGACGCCGGATGGGACCGAATGAGAGTGATTCTCCGTTTAGCTCATCACTTTCCTGGTTCTTCTTCTGCATCCCTCAGAGACACACAGAACGCCTCCTCTCTCCGTTCTCTTGGATTACATTTCCGTTGTATGCTAATTAAGCTGGTTTATTTTTTTTCCACAGTACTGAGATGCCAGTTTAACGCCTGCAAAATAAATTTTAGCACAAGAGGAGACAGTAACAAAATAAATAGCGGTTGGGTAGTTTTGTTGAATAAATGATAATAATGAGGCCTCTCTTCAGTCTCATCGCTTCATAGTTAATGTTGGACAAAGGAATGTGGGATATGAAATCCATAAATGTATTCTATCTCATAAAATGCTACCAAACGATCAAATACTGAGGAAGACGAGGTCAACACATCATCACTGTGCTGCTCACAGACACACAAACACACATTCAAAACAAAGATAACAGGATGGGAGCAACAGTGGTTTGTTTCAGTGTTGATTTCTCATCATCCTCTGTGGTTAAACTGACCTTCTGGCCTTCGAGGTGTGAATCACAGAGACAATGTGTGCAGACATGATACATTTGTCTGATTAATAAAAGTTTGCATGGCTTTGAATGAGGACACAAGAAGTCAAGTGAGTGTGTTTAGATACATGTTCGCATATAAGGTTATGACACTGAAACCACTGACTGATATCGATGTCATTATTTTCATGCTGTTGTGTGTCTATCTATCTATCTATCTATCTATCTATCTATCATCTATCTATCTATCTATCTATCTATCTATCTATCTATCTATCTATCTATCATCTATCTATCTAACATCTATCTATCTATCTATCTATCTATCTAACTATCTATCTATCTATCTATCTATCATCTATCTATCTATCTATCTATCTATCATCTATCTATCTATCATCTATCTATCTATCTATCTATCTATCATCTATCTATCTATCTATCTATCTATCATCTATCTATCTATCTATCTATCTATCTATCTATCTATCTATCTATCATCTATCTGTCATCTGTCTATCTATCATCTATCTATCTATCATCTATCTATCTATCTATCTATCTATCTATCATCTATCTATCTATCATCTATCTATCTATCTATCTATCTATCTATCTATCTATCTATCTATCTATCTATCATCTATCTATCTATCTATCTATCATCTATCTATCTATCTATCTATCTATCATCTATCTATCTATCTATCTATCTATCTATCATCTATCTATCTAACATCTATCCATCTATCTATCTATCTATCTATCTATCTATCTATCTATCTATCATCTATCTATCTATCTATCTATCTATCTATCTATCATCTATCTATCTATCTATCTATCTATCTATCATCTATCTATCTATCTATCTATCTATCTATCTATCTATCTATCTATCATCTATCTATCTATCTATCTATCTATCATCTATCTATCTATCTATCTATCTATCTATCTATCTATCTATCATCTATCTGTCATCTATCTATCTATCTATCTATCTATCTATCTATCATCTATCTGTCATCTATCTATCTATCTATCTATCTATCTATCTATCTATCTATCTATCATCTATCTATCTATCTATCTATCTATCTATAGTATCTATCTATCTATCTATCTATCTATCTATCATCTATCTATCTATCTATCTATCTATCTATCTATCTATCTATCTATCATCTATCTATCTATCTATCTATCTATCATCTATCTATCTATCTATCTATCTATCTATCTATCTATCTATCTATCTATCTATCTATCTATCATCTATCTGTCATCTATCTATCTATCTATCTATCTATCTATCTATCTATCATCTATCTGTCATCTATCTATCTATCTATCTATCTATCTATCTATCTATCTATCTATCATCTATCTATCTATCTATCTATCTATCTATCTATCTATCTATAGTATCTATCTATCTATCTATCTATCTATCTATCTATCTATCATCTATCTATCTATCTATCTATCTATCTATCATCTATCATCTATCTATCTATCTATCTATCTATCTATCTATCTATCTATCTATCTATCATCTATCTATCTATCTATCTATCTATCTATCTATCATCTATCTATCTATCTATCTATCTATCTATCATCTATCTATCTAACATCTATCTATCTATCTATCTATCTATCTAACTATCTATCTATCTATCTATCTATCATCTATCTATCTATCTATCTATCTATCATCTATCTATCTATCATCTATCTATCTATCTATCTATCTATCATCTATCTATCTATCTATCTATCTATCTATCATCTATCTATCTATCTATCTATCTATCTATCTATCTATCTATCATCTATCTGTCATCTGTCTATCTATCATCTATCTATCTATCATCTATCTATCTATCTATCTATCTATCTATCTATCTATCATCTATCTATCTATCATCTATCTATCTATCTATCTATCTATCTATCTATCTATCTATCTATCTATCTATCTATCTATCATCTATCTATCTATCTATCATCTATCTATCTATCTATCTATCTATCATCTATCTATCTATCTATCTATCTATCATCTATCTATCTAACATCTATCCATCTATCTATCTATCTATCTATCTATCTATCTATCTATCATCTATCTATCTATCTATCTATCTATCTATCTATCTATCATCTATCTATCTATCTATCTATCTATCTATCATCTATCTATCTATCTATCTATCTATCTATCTATCTATCTATCTATCTATCTATCTATCTATCATCTATCTATCTATCTATCTATCTATCATCTATCTATCTATCTATCTATCTATCTATCTATCTATCTATCTATCTATCTATCATCTATCTGTCATCTATCTATCTATCTATCTATCTATCTATCTATCTATCATCTATCTGTCATCTATCTATCTATCTATCTATCTATCTATCTATCTATCTATCTATCTATCTATCTATCTATCATCTATCTGTCATCTATCTATCTATCTATCTATCTATCTATCTATCTATCATCTATCTATCTATCTATCTATCTATCTATCTATAGTATCTATCTATCTATCTATCTATCTATCTATCATCTATCTATCTATCTATCTATCTATCTATCTATCTATCTATCTATCTATCATCTATCTATCTATCTATCTATCTATCATCTATCTATCTATCTATCTATCTATCTATCTATCTATCTATCTATCATCTATCTGTCATCTATCTATCTATCTATCTATCTATCTATCTATCTATCTATCATCTATCTGTCATCTATCTATCTATCTATCTATCTATCTATCTATCTATCTATCTATCTATCTATCTATCTATCATCTATCTATCTATCTATCTATCTATCTATCTATCTATAGTATCTATCTATCTATCTATCTATCTATCTATCATCTATCTATCTATCTATCTATCTATCTATCTATCTATCATCTATCTATCTATCTATCTATCTATCTATCTATCTATCTATCGATCTATCTATCTATCCATTTATCCATCTGCCTTTGTAACACTAAGGTTGTTGGTTTGAGTACCAGTCTGAACAAGCCTCCAGTAAAGCTCCCTATGCTATACCCCCGATGCTACATAGCCTACATTAAAAGACTATGCTAAATATATGTTATACATAAATAAACTCAAAAATATACACATATGTATAAGAGAAAAGGGTGGACAGCAAACTAACCTTCACAATTGTGAAATAATTTGTTTTATTGCAGTTGTGTTAGTAAAAACTATTTTATTATAATATAATAAACTGTAAAACATTCCCTTCAATAGCTGTTGAGCTTTAAAAAGATGTGTGTTGCACCTTGACAGTGAGCTCCTGTTAAACTCCTAGAAAACACTTAATGTGTGTTCAAGGTTAAAAAAAAAAGCACCATGTCAGAGGAGAGTAAAACCTTCACTTTTATGTCTGACATTTTTAACCATACATTTAAAGTGAATGGCCATTATCACTCCATTACCATTCATCTGAATGACATTCAGCCTTTTCTCTGTGTCCCCATCTTAAGAGGAAAGTTTGGTTTTACGTGAGCAGTCAGTAGTGACTGATGTTTACAGCCATTCAGGTATTTATTTACAACTTCAATAGAACAGTTAGAACAGAGGTTTGACCTTGTTTCTATAGTGTATCAGTGTAAATATTTTTCCTGAAAATTTAATTTCGTGTAGACACAGTTTCTCTAATATGTACATTTATGATGGTGACTATGAAAACCCTCTAAAGGCTTCATATAGCTTATACTGTCAACACTCATTTACAGTAATGCACACGCACACCAGGACACAAAAAAACACTGCAAATGTGCATGGATGACATACATATATAAACACAGACCCTGTAATGTGCGCCCTCTCTGCTGATGAATACAAAATGACATTTCAATTCCGCTTTTTTGGTCCCTTTTTTGCATATTGATTAACTTCCTTGCTGTAGAATAAAGATGCAAAATGGGAAACAGAGACGATTGGACAAAGGCAGATGGAGAAAGCAAATACCTTGATGATAACACGAGAAGAGAAGGCAGCACAGCTAAAGAAAATCAAGAAAGTATTCCAAAGAAAAGGCTTCTTTGGAAAGAATTGAGTTTGTCCCATTTTATTCACTCCTTTCAAAATGAATATGATTTTACACCTCAGCTCTTGAGTAATGACTCGTTGATGGGTATTTTTCAGGGTGTCTGTGCATACGTGCAGTTATAAATATAGAAACTGTGGAGAGTGTTTGACTGAGTGTGAAAATGGAAAGTATCATGAAGTTAGTGTAGTGTTACAGCAGATGTGGTCTGTGATTTGTGATGACGAGAATAACCGAATACCTTTCCTGCTATTTCTCTCTGTCAGCCATCTTTTCTCACTCTGCATTTTCTATCCCTCACTTCTGTCTTCTTGCACTCTCTCTTTTCTCTCTCATCCCTCCAGTCATGACTGAGGACCATGAGGTTTTTGTTCTGGCCATAAAGACAGCGTGTTTTCAGATTTTACGGACATGCTGGTTTAACATGTGACCTCTAACAGTGTCCTGCATGACCGGAAGAAACGTATATACATAATTTATATATTAATACATAAATCATTACATAAACATTTAATGGAGCTCCATTTAATAAAACCAGGAACATCCACCCTAATATACATTAATATTCATGCACACACAGAGATACCAAAACACACGGTAACATTTATTTTGCTCGTTGGGGTTTTATCCTTGAATATCAGGGTGATCTCAGAGACACAGGTCTTCCAGTATGTATCTAACAGGCATTTGTCAGGCTTGTGTGTCGAATTAAAACACACTTTTTTCTCTCTAGTTTGGTATTCCATCCACACTAAGCATCTGTTCTTAAAAATGTTCCAAAACACTTTCCAGAGTGGATAAATCTGAAAATATAACCAGTGTTTTTTTATTTTTATTTTTATTTTTTACAATGGAGACGAAAATCATTGGTGTATGCCTGGTCTGGGGCTCGGTAATGCACTTTAAAATGCCAGCAGATCATTTAAGTGTAGATGCTGCCATTGAGTTGTATTTTGGGGATTTTTGTAACATGACTTCATGATAAAATACTGACATGACCAAAGTGTTATTAGGGCAGAATATACGACCTGTAATCACATTTTTGCTCACTCAGTATAACAAGTTAACAGCAGAAAGTTACTGAATATGTAAACGAAATCATACAAATTATGCATTTGCATCTGTAATAAAACATCACAGAGGTGATCATGCTAAATTTGCTTATAAAAAACATTTAGCACTTTCCTTTTGTTTAGGAGGAATTTTTCAAAGACAGATACTCAACAAAAAAAAAAGAGACAACTGCACTTCCTGTCTTATAAATGTTTATGGAACTTTCAGAGCCTTAAAACAATATTTAAAAAAAAAATATTGCATGTCCTTTAATTTCTGTACAAGCAGATGTTGTCCTGTAGGACTGCATTAAAAGCTGCACAGAAATCTGCTCTGAAAATATGTGCATATGCAATGAGGTCCTCTGAATTATTACAGATTAGGTGTGTCACACTATCCTCCACCCCTCCTTGTATGGAGAGGGTCCAGATATGAGACCTCATTTGTCTTAAGCAATGTTTACCCTCTCAAAACACTTAATTACTACAGATGTTGAAGCTATTGGTCAAAAGTCACTGTGATTTTAGACCTCTCCCAGAGAGATGGAGTAGTGTGACTGTGTAAGGACTGTTGAAAAATAGAACTCTGTGCAGCAATCGATTTTTATGAGCAAGGCAGACAAGCCATCTGACCCTGATAATTTCTTATTGCATGATAAAATAGGTCTGTGGTTCAAATTTCCAGCCTCTGAGACCCACCTCTAGTGGTAATGGGGTCAAAGCCCTCAGTCCCTTACTGAAAAAAATCTGTTTTTAAATGAAATAGAAGCCATTTATGTTATTAGCCCTGTCCTTTTCATCTAGACTAATACGCTGTTTCCTACTGGAGGTCATGTTTGTTATGTTTTTCATAGTATAAGCTTCCTCTGATACAAAACATTCAGTATACAAGGCAAGCCGTCAGTTAATAGATTCAGTCACATAGATTTTAAACAATTCAGCCGGTCAACTGGTAAACTAGGAAATCATTAACTAGTTAAAGTTCAAATTAGTCAGTCCATGCATGTGAATGCATGTATTTATGCATTTGTGTGAGAGCGTGTTTGTATCATCCCACATCTTCAAATCTGTCAAATTGGGAAAAGGCTACAGATGGTCTCCAAGCACCTTATTACTGTGTCTTTCTCTCTCACACATATACACACACTCCAAGCTAATGAAAATCATTCACTGTCTAAAATCTTACACAGTCTTTTTCCAACTGAATTGTGACACAAATCATCGAATATTTCCTGCAGAGCAGGTTTGAATAGTTAGAATTCTACAACAGAAAGTAATCCTTACCCCCTGCCACCTATTAAACCGTGGACTACTGAGCAAATAGCAAGATAGAATGGAAAATATTATACAATCACTGATGAGTTTTCATTATGTTTCTGGCTTTGACACACATCTGCCTGCCTTCCTATATATGTGTTCTGTCAGCAGTGAATGGGAAACCTACTAAATGGTTTTTCAGGTGCTGATGGATGTGGTTGGACAAAGCCTCCAGCTGTTGATGATCCAGTGGTGAAATGAGCATTTTCTGTGTGAAAGGCCACTGAGTAGGAGCTATTAGCACACCTTACCTCATTCAGATGGATTTTTGAAGGCATTATGTCTAGATTTTATTTTAAATTTTAAATTATTCCCATGACAGGATTTGTTTGTTTTGTCATGTGTCAGATCTCGGTGCACTGAAATTTTGCATTCGTATATTGTGATATACTTTGTGGCGTATTGTGATACCCATTTCAATACGTTGCAAAGTTCCTGTTTTGACATTCCATGCACAGAAAATGGAGGAATGCGTCATGTAGTCACTCTTTAGAATATTTCTACTATGTTTTATGATTTACTTGTTAAAAACGTTATTTTTTAGACTTTTCAGTGGAACAAAAAAAAAGTTAAAAAATACTTATAATATTCTTGAAACCTGTAAATGCTATTTCTGATCTCTTCCTCAGATACTATTCAAAAATAATGGTTTTAATTGAATTCCAGAAGAAAACAAAGTGAAACATGTCATAAGACATGTTTACATGATCCTTTATAATTAACACTAATGCATATATACAAATTAGCCTGACTTCTACTCAAAAGTAATGCAGTTGTTCATCGTTTAGGGCCTCCTAGAGATCTTTTTCATAAGTAAACTTAAAAAAGTAAACTTGGCAGCTCTTCGTTGTAGCTAATTGAGCTAACATTAACATTATCTTCACCAATTCACAGGACGGGAGGTCCATTCAATGCTTTAAGTGTGATGCACTTCAGACGATGAGACCATGTGTTTTATATACAGTATGCTCAACATAACTCAACAATTACAGAGCTAGAGGCTAACTACCTGCAGTGAAACACTTTCACTTTTTTCACCAACAAAAATACACAGCCCAGTCTCTATACTGAAATACTTTATTCTATTAGCACATTTACAGTAAGAGTGGCCATTAGCTGGCTTAAACTTTAACACCAGGCTGCTAACAACTAGCTGTTGTAAGTTTTATGGGTCATTTTGGGTCAGTCAGCATTTTACTTCGCCTTATTGTCATGGCAAAGTTTGTGGTAGCATAAAAAAAAATGCAAATATTATTTTGCAAAACTTATGGAAAACAATGAATGCCAGCAGTGAAGCAGAGTTTTAGAGGCTTGGATGCGAAGCCCACCTGGTAGACAAACACCCACAGCAATAGCACAGCACAGCCAGTATTAAGTTTGAGACACTTATACAGTCTCACTTTCTTTCACACACACACACACACACCGATGCCATTTAAGCAGACACACACGAGCACAGAACGACTTTGTCCACATGACCTTTTTAAATCCACAGTTCTCTAAAAAGCTGCACAATCCCTGCTATCACACTCTTCAACCATTTTCGTTACGAAATGACATGGTTGCATGTGGGACAACGTGCAAGAGTGTGTGTGTGTGTGTGCACGGTTAAGTGAGTCTGTGTGTGTGTGTGTGTGTGTGTGTGTGACCTTTATGCTTCAACCAAACTCACAGTTTATATGAAACCTGGGTGTTTTCAGAGCTACAGTATCACAGTATCGCTCCCAGAATCACACAACACTGAGCTGTTTGACTTTGGTTTAGTGTTAAAGGTTAACTGTTGATCAGGGTGTCGTTTAGGCCACTGGACTAGTGCACAAGTCCTGTTCACTCCTCTCCGTCTGTCTCTTTTGTCCTTACAGTTCCTCTGAACACTCACTAAAAAACAAAACAAATACAGAGTATAAATGTAAAATGACCTGTCTCAAAAAAAAAGAAAGTTACTACAGAGAAAGATAGTCATCTAGTCATTTTTACAGTTCAACATTTTTATTAGGCAATATCTGTTTAACTAAATTATCTGTATCCATATTCAGGGGGATTGGGTTTAAATCAGAGGAGTGTAGTGCTGAAGATGGAAGTTGGTTTTTTTAGGCCTGAAATTGATATGAGTTGATCAGAAGTCTTTCTATTTATTATTTATTATAAAACCATGTACAGGAAAGCCTCATAATTGAGCCTCAGATCAATAAAGAACAAGTTCTTTATAACTAATAAACATAAACGTGTAGTACTAAGAAATATAAAATAAAATGAGGTAGTTCACAGTTCTTTTTACATTACTGTGCTTTCCTACTTTTTAATTATTCATTAATTTGTAAATGCTTATCCTGTGTAGGGTCACGGGGGGGCTGAAGCCTATCCCAGCTGACTTTGGGCAGTAGGTGGGGTACATATCCTGGACAAGGATATAAAACTGCTGGAAGAAAATCTAACTGGTAGAAGCAGCAGGAGTTCAAGCTGGAACCTGTGGCTGCACCGCAGCAGTCCGAGCAAAAAGTCACAAGTTTACAAACTTAGGCAGAAGTGAGCTGATGAATGAACATAACCTATGTAAGAGGAGAGGAGAGTCGTGTGCTGTTTTTCTTGGTTGATACTAGTCTTCATTAATAGTACATTATCTGTACCAGATTTCCGTCTCTGCCGGGCACCTGGCTCAACCCCAGCAACGGGACACCTTCTTTGATAAAATTCATGTCTGACAGGCTCTCTATAAAGTCTTGCATCATAAAGCCTTGTGTGAAATTGTAGTCGTCTCTGAGGATTTGCATTTCTAAGAAGAAACTCCCGCCCCCTTGCCTTTTGATTTTCATGGACATGACCTTATGGTTTTAGGCATGTTGGTCGGTCAATCGACCTTTTGAAACTTCAACGTAACACTTCGTTGCGGAATGAAATAGTTTGACAACTATTGCATTTGACAAAGAAATATAAAAGCAAGTTCCACTTACTAGCATTTACTGGACTGAATCTCACTGCCTTCATTCGGCAGCTGCAGTTTGCTCATGATGGAAATGGTTCGGTTGTCACAGGCAACTTTCAGCATGCAATATCAGTGATAACTATTGCATCAAATCCATGATATCTAGGAGAGTGTATTAATGTCTTATGTGTGTTTGTACAGTAAGCAGTGAGGCCCGGCCCCCAGGAACACTCCTCTCTGGTGATCTTCTCCTGACATGAAATCGTAAGCTAGCGTTGAGCTGCTAAAAGTTGAAAATTGATTGATGGGCGGGAATTGATGGGTTTATTGCTTCAAGCTCTTGTAAGAATACTTTCTGGTTTGTTGGAAGAAAACATGATTTGCTTTCGATATAAGAATACAAGGAAATGGCTTTTTGTCGGTTTTTTTTACATCACAATATGATCTAAAAGGCTTCGGAAGACATTTTTTATTTCACCTTGACTTTAACAATGTGTGGCACCGTGGATATGGTTGGCGCATGATAGAGAGATAGAGAGGGAGGGTAGGGGTGTCAGGGAGAGAGGGCTAATTATTCCAGGTGTTTTGTATTGAACTGATTGCTCTCTCCCTTATGTTGCAGCTGATGGATCTGGATGGTCTGCCTGCTGGAGTCTGCCTGAAAAGGAAGACTGGATGTGAGTCACGCATCTGGACTGACACTGGAAAGCGTTATTTATATTATATGTTAGTGAAGCTGAAGAGCTGGTTTGTGTATTTATTTTTTTTATTTGTTAGAGTATATGGGTTAAATAAAGACTGTTCCAATCGTCATTGGTGTCATTCATTGGTGCTGTCACTGAAAAGAACACACATGCACGTGGTAGCAAGGAGCAAAACTGCTACACTGGCACCAACAAGGACTCAGTGATGGGAGAGCAGTCTGAGCAGTCGGAGGTGCTGGAGCTGGTCCATGTGCTAAACGAGATAGCAGCCATGCACCAGGAGCAGGCGTAGAGTAATGGCCAGCATCTGGAGGTTCTTCAGGCCCAAGCGGAGAGGCACTGTCAGGCGCACTGGAGACCCAGCTGCTGTCATCCTCAATGACGAGTGGGCGGGGCAGATGCGGCAGGTGGCCATGATGCACGGGTTGTTTGGAGGGCTGGACTCATTGCAAACTCGACTGGACGGAGGGAGATTCGGTTTTTGGGGTCAGGTGCATGCATACACTGAAAAAAAGGGGGTTATTGCGGTCTGTCAGGGGCCCAAGAATAGAAGAGAGGTGTTCTGACTGAGAATAATCAGGGTTTCAACTTACTGGACTTCTCTATTTTCGAATTGTAATGCTCGAGTGACTTTCTTTCATTTGTGTTGTTTGGCTGATGGTAGTTATATTTCCAAGACTTGATCCAATATATCCAGGATTGATGCCTTTCAGACTGGTAGGTTGTTCTGTGTATGGTGTGCTGTGGGATGGACCCTGAGGCCTCATCATTCGAAACCTATGACTGACAGTGAACCATATGAAGAATACGGATCTCTTGATTTTTTTCAGTTTGTCTCTTCTACAGGCTGACGCACCCGTCCACACGTAAACCACACAAGAGCATAGAGATGAATGACATCTGAGATTTAAGTGTGACACAGATGTGTCCAACTCATGCATTTCGTTGTCACTGTACTGAACTTGTACTATGATCAATGACAATAAAGTTGAATCTGATCTGATCTGAAGACATCAGCAGCGACACAACTATTTCGCAACATCTAAATTAAGCTGCTTACAGTCAGATCTGTTCAGATTCATCTCCCACAGAATAGAAGAAGGAACTCATTTTCTGGTGTGACAAAGCATTTTCTATGAACAAAACAAGGCACGAGAGCTTCTGATGAGAGGATTTGAAACCAAAGGATTTTTAGTCATCTGTTAAATAGTGTTTGAAAACAGAACATGTAGATGGCCCGTGGATAAGTGGCAGTTTGAGATGTTTTTGATGCTTTCTTTTACTGTGAAACTGGGTCACTACTGGAATCCTGCAGCGAAACAGGAAATTGCAAAGCCCAGCGAGTCTTCCTTCAGTGTCATCCTTACACCTGCAACAGCTAAATGGTTAATAGGAGTAATTTGTTTTTATTGGTTACTTAATGAGAAAGTGAATTTGCATAATTCAGAAACGGATGAAAGCTGATTGGAGAGATCACAGGGCGGCGATGCTTTGATTGCAGGGTAATGTCTTAGTGAGGCGAGGCAATCAGCACTGTTAGAGAAACAGAGGTTCCCTGATTAAACTGAAGGTCACTGTCAGTAACTCAACACACGGCTGCTGTCAGTCTTGTTTTTCAGTCTTCTCTTTGTGTCTTTACCTTTAACACTCTCACTCATAATAATCCTCTCAGATGTTCTTCACAAATAGAATGAGAATGAGACACAGCAGCTCATGGGGGGGTGGGGTGAGTGTTGATGCAGCCACAGCGCTGACAGATTCAAGGATAGGTCACTTTACATGCCTGGAGAGATAACTGATGCAGCATTAATCTATTGAATCCACACCCCCACAAAGTGATGACAGATCTGGGTATTATTAAACCTAGTAGAACAACACATAATGATACATGTACTTTGATTATACATACAGAAATGTGTCTCTTAAGCTTAACCCTTACATTATCCACCTCCACTCTCAGACTTTTATCTGTACATAATACATTTTTAATACTGACATATTTTTTTCATTTACTCAAACACATTTGGTCACAGACTTTTTAATGGATTTTCACTGTTTGTGCACTTTTGGTCTTGGCTGACTGGGGTTCTGCTGTGAAAGGAGCCTTTGTTTCCAAATCATGATATAAGTTCTGCCTCTGACTGAAGTCAGCACATACCAGAACACAGAGAAATCAGCTATTCAGGTAACTGGAGAAAGTCTTTACATGTACTGTAGTATCTTGGTTGTTGTAAGTCTGCAATAACATGCCTTAGTCCTTATATCCTGAGGTGGTAGGCCGCTTTCAACAAATGCTAAATAAACCATGTGTGTGTTGTATGAAATGAAGAACTGTGTTGTTATTTATGTTTTTGCATTTTTGTGCAATGTCAAAAAGTTGTTCCAAACTTAGCAACTTAAAAGTCTTAGTGCATCGGGTGACCAACTCCATTTGTAGTTTAGTGGCTGCAAATGTGGCCATTACATCTTCGTAAGAAGTCAAATACAAAACACAACACATGTCACATTAACCTGCAGCAAAGTCAGGAGTACTACTCTGAGTCCTCATTTCATTTATTGCCTTGATAACATTTGGAACAAAGGATTTCTTATGTATCTCTATTTGCCATCGATGATCTATAACGTCTCCCTGAGGGTTAAAGTTTGAATTCACTGTACAGTGAATGAGAACGATCATTAGTAATTCTGTCAGCTTTATATACTGAGAGTCCATCATACATGTTACTGGGCTGCTTTTTTGGTTTACGTTCACTATTTTCTGCAGCTTGTTCTTCCTCTCGAAGTTCAGATTACTGTACCACATGATCATATTAAAAGACAGGATGCTTTCCACCAGGCTCTTAAACACAATTTCCAGAACATTTGGGCTCACTCCAAAATTGTTCAGCTTGCGTAGCAAGTGGAGACGCTATTAACGTTTCTTAAAAATGTGATCAGTGTTTACTTTGAAGGTCAGACTGCTGTCAATATAGGCACCAAGATATTTAAAATCATCAACCTTCTCTACTATTTACCCATTAATCATTATTGGCTGCATTAAGTCTTTGCTGTTTTGTATAATAAGCTCTTTTGTCTTATGGACATTTATTTATTTATTATTTATTAATAAATTATTTTGTCGTACTGACATTTATTTCTAGGGATCTTGTCAAACACCAGTTCTGAAGAGTTGACACACGCTTCAGATATAAACTCTCTCCTTCGGTATCCCCTTTCTGCAGAAGAGCAACCTGAGCCGTGTCATCAGCATATTTAAATAACTTAAAATTAGCACGATCGATCCTGAGCTCATTTGTGTACATGGAGAAAAGCTGCGGTGATAAGATTGTCCCTTGTGGGGCCCCTGTATTCAACACAATCTCATCTGACACATCACTACCAGCAGTAACTCTGTGAGGGTGGTCAGAGAGGAAGTCTCTAATCTAGTGAATGATGCCTCCATTAACCCCCGGATCCACAAGTCTCTGCAGGCGAGTATGAATTTGCATGGCGTGAAAAGCAGATGTAAAATCAATGGAAAGAACTCTGGCATAATGAGCGGAGACTTACAGATGCTTTGCTAGAGTGAGTTTTATATGCAAACTGTAGGTGGTCTAAGTGGTTATCTACAGTAGATGCTATGTGTCTGCTTACAGCTCTCTCCATTCATTTACATACAATGGAGGTAAGTGCAATGAGCCTAAAATAGTTTAATTCTAAATTCCCTGACCATTCATGTAGGAATGGGCACAATGTTTGAAATTTTCCAAATGTAGCAGGAGCTGAAACAACTATGTCAGACCTCCTTTTAATTGGTGAGTACGATCTTTTAGGACTCTACCTCTGAGGCCATCAGGCCCCGGAGCTTTGTTAGGCTTCATATGGGGCCAAGCTTGTGGCAATTTCACGTTCTGTGAGTGTAATTGGAGCATATTGTGGAATAGAATTACATACTTCATCACAGTCTGGATGGGGGTTTATCCTGCCAAATCTGCTGTAAAATAGGTTTAAGGATGGGGAGGAGTCGGACAGAGGGACACGTTTATTGCTCTGCCTCTCTGCCCATCATATGATTCAGACCGTCTCATGCTCTCTTAGCACTAATGAGTAAAAATGTCCCTCTACTTTGTCCTTGTACTCTCTTTTTGCCTTCTTCAATTTATATCTTATGTCACATCTCTTTTCCTTGACCAACTCAACATCCCCACTGATAAAGGCTCGTCTCTTCTCATTAATTATTACATTAATTACATTATTATGAACCTATTGCTTCCAACAGTTCATTGCAATCTATTATTGTTAAAACATACTGTGACTTTGGACACTTTGGAGCTGTACCGAGTTGCAAATTGGGTGAAAAACCTAAATTATAAGTGTATGATTTGCTCTGTCTTATAATATCCAGCAGGTAATTAATGCAATGGTACCCAGCTTCATTCCTTTTTCATAATTAAACAGACCGCTTTCTAAAATGCCTCCCCCAGGTGTCACTGATGTTCCAGCTGACTCACTAAAACCAGACACTGTAATAACATACAGTCTGCACTGTGCTATTGGTAAAATGGAGCATAGGCTGCATGCCACATTGACTGCCCCTACTTTTAAGATACCCTTTTGAAAAGGCCCCCACGGCTTTGCCAGTGCTCTGACTGACTCAGTGTCTTATAACCGTCGACAAGAAAAGATACGAAAATGATACAGGAGCGCATTCCACTACAAATACATCATAACAAAGTATTACATTAACAGTGACAGGAGCTAATAAACGTTTCCCCCGACATGCCCTGCTGTGTTAGCTGACTCAGTGTCTGTGCATTACATAATGAAGTGAAAAGTAATACAAACTGCAACAAAAGGACCTCTCTTTCTTTCTGAAAACATTCCCCGGGGTGACTGATGCTTTAGCTGACTCAGTATGTATATATATATGATATTCTGTTCTCCATGTCAGTAAATGCCTCCCATCTTAGTCATGCACTGCTTTGATTTACAAAGATGTTTTTTAGCATCTAACTCTATGCTGAATCATTTCACTTTTATTGATGTCTCTGACTACCTGACGTTTGCAGTTAATGAATTAGTATTTATTTTTTGGGTCCCCTAATACAATAGTTGACTATGCTAAATTTATATTTTCCCTGATGTGAGACAGCAGGATTTATAAGTATAGCTTCTTGAATTTTCTCCTCCAAAAATAATGTTGTGGTTCATTGAATGCCTACATTTTTTCATAGGGGGTCAAAGGTCGATGCCAGGATAGATTTACAGTTTTAGTATCAGGTTATTTTGACTTAGTAAGCACTGAGCCTCCTTTTGAACCCATACATTCACACCATCTACCACTTAAAAATCAAGGGTGGTGCTTTTCAAAAAAGTTTACTCTAATTCCATGTTAGTCTGTGGAAACTGTGGAAAAACAATCACTGCTGTCATCAGCTATTCCTCCCTTGACTGAACCATTTCCTGTCTCTCGCTCTACTCCCTCTTAACAAATCTTGTCTCCTCAAAGTTTCCCCCCCTATATTTATCACCTGCCACAAACAAAGGGAGGAGGAAGAATGGTCCGTCCCGTCTGTCAGTCACGTTTCATTCTGGAGCATAACTACAAACCTGTTTGATATATTTTCACCAAACTTTTTACACACCAAGTGCTGAAGTGGTGCCTTTTGCTATTTTGGGATTTTTGTCATTTTTTATTTTTTTCTGATTCCATGGTTACATGTTGAATTGTGGCTCATGCTGTGAGTGAGATTTGTCTCAGATGAGGGTTTCAGGGGAATAACTCAAAAATGTATTTCAGATTTTTTCATTGAACTTTATGTACACATCACACATTTACTGGAGAGATGCTGTTTGATATTTGGGAATTTTATTACATTTTGAAAATTTAATTTTTCTCAGATATGCAATTAACAAGAACTGCAACCAACAGGGACAACTTAAATGACTTCTTCTAACTTTCTGTCTTGAATGAACTCCACCTGTGGCGGGGGATCCTGAGTATTTCATGCTTCTTTCTTTAGCAAGCAATTTGCTTTCCTTGATTATTCAGCTTGGATTTCAGGTGACCAAGTAATTAAGGCATAATTTACAGAACACAATGTAAATAAAAATAGAATGCAATGATTTGCATGTATATGCAATTGAATACAAGACAAAAGCAAGCTTTAATTTAATGTTCAAACATGTTTTTGTAAATATACACTGATTCTAAATTAACTGAGAAACATTTATTAAGACAATAGATTTGATTATTTATTGATCTGCATGTCTGTGCATATGGCCAGAGCCTCTCTTGGAGTAACTCTTGACATTTCTAATCGGAAAGTCAATGAAATGACCACAAAGACTTAAAGAGACTTAAAAGAGACACCAAATCACCGAAAAGAGAAAGAAGAGACAAAAGAGATGCAAAAAGAAATGATAGCAAAAAGAGATGCAGAAAAAAAGGAGGCATAGGGCAGCTGCAAAAACATGCAAAAAAGATTACTGCCACAAAAAGACACAGCAATCTAAAAAGGAACGCAAAAACAGCCTCAAAGAGAACAGAACTGATGCAAAGACGAATGACAAATGCAAAAAGACACAAAGTGACCAAAATACATCCAAAATTAACAAACAAAAAAACGAGTGTGTGTGAGGCATTTGTAAAACCACCAGATAAACACAAATAAACAGCTCACCACTTTCTATAAGCACCCCCATTTGTAATGAAACAACTGTGAATGTCAACTTGAACACACTGACTGTGTCAACAACCAAACACTTTATCAACACCACTTAACTCCACAGGGTCCTGCCTGAATCAGTGCAGCACACTGAGCCAACATGTGTATGATGTGAAATATGTTGTGTACAGGATCACCCATGGAGTTACTGATTGGAGCAGCGTGACATACTGCAATGTACTATTAGACATATTACCCCACACAAAGACACAGAAGCACACAAAGCTGAAAATGCAACTCTTACTAATGCCTTCCATTGTCTGGTATATTAATATCACGTATTTATATATTGTATAATTAGACCCCTCCAGGGTGGCTGGTATGACGGGTCGTCTGAGTTAGTCTTGATAGTGCCTTGAAGCCCATGGTCAACAATGGTAATGGGTCTCAGCCCATGGTAATACATTTCGCATTTGTATTGGTGAGTTTAGCTGTTGTCACTTTGTTTTACAGACTTTTCCCAGCAGCGCTCTGCCAGACTACTTTGACGTGCCTGTATACGGCGTGGTCCTGTCTCAGTGCTAGCATCTCTGCTAACATCAAAGATGTTTTTTTTTTCGCCTAAAGTTCATCAAATCAAATCAAACTTCATTTATATAGCACCTTTCAAACAATTTTCAAACCATTTTAGTGCTGTACAAGTGATTGATGGAACAGAAGAACTTAAAAAGGATGTAGAGACTAATGCACAGCATGAAGAATGTATAATAATAATGATAATAATAAAATATAATAAAATAATAAATACAAATGTAATAAAATGTGAATAATAATGTGCTAAAATCATAATATTATAAAAACCATAAAATAATACATACTGTATTATCCAGATCCTCCTCTGGAAGCCTGTTCCAGCGGTTTAAGGTTTCCGGATTAGTTGTAGCATTAAAGTGTTAATGTTGATAGCCCTAATTTCAATATTATGTACTGTAGCACTCATATATTATATTAAGGACACAATTTATGACATTAATGGTCTACATAGAATATTTAGGAGGTTCTGAAACTATTTTGACTGGTTGTTGTTTGCTAATTGTGTTTTTGTCTTTGGCCTCTGTGATCCCTTAGTAATACACAAGTGTGTGTGTGTATAAGATTTGGTTATCACACCATCCAGACTCGCCTCATTACCAAGGAAACAGGCCACCAGGAGCCCAGTCTTGTTTTTTCTTTTGACCAACTTCTAAAATCAATAGTCCCTGAGTCTGGACACACACACACACACACACACACACACACACACACACACACACACACACACACACACACACACACACACACACACACACACACACACACACACACACGCACACACACACACAAAAAGAGTCCCCAAAAAACAAACAAACTTTGATTCCAGCTGAAAAGAGCACATCACTGTTCTGACAAGTGGAATTAAAGTAAGTCACTAACACCATTAGGCCTGGATAGAGATGCAGGGCGGGCCTGGATTGTGATTTATGCTGCAAACTGTCAGCTTTTATAATCCTTATAAAACGCAAAAATGATGATTGAAATTAATTTGCACAGTTGAAGCATCCTTTAACATACAGTATGTAACATGCGTTGCCATTTTACACAAGGGCAAATTTGATTTCAGGGATAAAAACGTCTAACTTTTACAACACTGGTTGTTCTGTTTGCTGCACCTTGAAGAAAATAAAGCTCATCGTCTCCTTCAGTTGCCTGTCTGTATTTCTGTCACTCTACTCGAAGCATGTATTTATTCCAGTCTAGTTTATTTTCCCTCTTTACACTATTCCAAAAAACTTTATGCACACACAAAAAGTGCACAGTGAAAAAATTAATAGCAGAGAGGAGCATCTCTGTTATTAACTCGTACACATAATTTCTTCTACTGCATGAAAATGTGCTTACATAGAATCATTGCTGAACCTCTGAAGACGTGTATAAACAGTATATATTTCACTGACCACGCCCTCCGCTCTCTAACAACCAGAATCTAACCCTGTGTCCAGAATGCAGCCATCATGTCGCTTGACCACAGCGTTCATGCATCACCGTCTAAACTGCTATTGTCTGCTCATTTCAAAGAGTCAAGCTGCAAAGGAGCAGCCAAACGCTCCATTTTGTGTGTAGCCTTCCTTTGATATATGTTAGTAAGGCTGGGTGATAAAACAAAAACCATCTGGCATCTGATAAAAATGTATGACGATGAAAAGCTTTGGACATTTTTCCTTGACGTGGATAGATCTAACAACCAATCAAAGAGCAGGGATGAAAGCAACAACAGCCAGTAACTGTGCTGCTTTTCTGTCGCTGCTCTCTGATTCTGACGCCTCCCTTTCATGGTGAAAGTTATTCTCTCACTGACAGCAGATTAACGTCAGAGCAGAGCCTAAAAGGAGGACAGTGAAACCGATATTAAAGGGTATTTTAGTGGCGTCAATGACCACAATGCTCCTTATGTCTCACAAAGGGGTGACAGTATTATCAATCGATCAAACAGTTGCTCAAGAAGCAGAACACAGACTTACATAAATGTGACGTCTTCTGCTTACGGTATCCTCTCTTTATCGACAGCCATCAGGATCTCCTTGTGCTAAATGGCTGAAAGTGAATTCACATTTTTCCTCCACAGCAGAGGAAATGATTTACAATAAAAGGTAAAAAAAAAGACCTGCATTGTATGGAAGAGGTTCTGACATCTCAAATGTGATGGAGTGCAGATTGAGAATGTCTGCAAAATATGCCACCAGTTGTTGCCAACCAACAACAACAGCAACAAACACAACAAATCTTTTCCAACACATTAGAAGAGACCATCCCAGCAAGCTCACCGTTGTTTTAATAAGTCATAAGACAAGAAGATAAAGCATGTTTGCAAAGTGAAATGTTTGCATTATGTTATTCTGTATTCTGTATTTTAAACTTTATTTTCATAACGAACCCTCTGATTGATCAGGATACTTTTTCAAGTGACAGCTATTGATATATATACATATGTCCGCATCAATATTGATCTATAAAAAAAAGAAAACTGCATGATCAGACACAGTTTTTGCCCAGTCAAATGGGAGTATCTCTTTTAACACTAATGCATATGATTTACACTTAAAATCATTCATAATTTACCACATAACATAAAAAAACCCATCCTTTCAATGACAAATTATTTTTATAAAAAGAAAAACTAAAAAAAAACTCATTTGCAATGATCAAACCAGCCAACAGAGTGTGCTGCTCTCTGGTTCTCCAAAGAGAGATGGAAAGAGTTATGTGTTCACTGTTCTGCTTGAACCCACACCAAATAGAGCAACAACTCAGATATGAGTCCTCCTGCTGTGGTGCTGGAAGCATTTGTTGCAGTTGTCAGGTAATAATAATAATAATAATAATAATAATGAATATAATTATTCAGTGCTTTGAGGAATAAATACTTCAGGGTCAGAGTTACGCCTGTGAGATACAGTGAGCCTGCTTGGAGCCGCTGCAAACGGCTACATAGATTAAAATGAGAGCGTATCTGTTGCATAAGACAATAAAATATGCAACTATTATTGGCCTCACTCGAGGGAACCTCAGCAGAGAGGGATGTGCTGCGTCAACTAATAACTGGGATAGCATTATTAGAAGAATTTTAACAGGGCATTACATGAATATCTGTAATATTTTATATTCCTGTTTGAGCAGATGGAGCGTTTGCGTGGTCCATACAGTTGGTATGTTACTCCTTTCCTGACGTTCTCTCTTTCCCCACACCATCTGATCCTGATATCTGTGGGGAATCAGTGTGTGATTATAAAGGAATGAATTAGTCTTGCGTTGTTACGGCCGATGCAGCCGTGCAAGTATGTGTTGGGGTGCGTGCTTCCGGAGGAACGGGGGGATCAGAGAGCGATCGGTGCTCTGATGAGGTGAGGAACGCACGGGTGCACACACAAACACACAGAAGATGATGAGAATGTCTCTGGAATTAAAGCGACCCTCGCCACACACACACAGACACACACACACAGACACACACACACACACACACACACACACACACACACACACACACACACACACACACACACAGACACACACACACACACACACACACACACACACACACACTCATACAGAGAAAGAGAGAGAGAGTTAGCAGGACACTTAGAACAACGACTTGTAGTTTTCCAGTGTATCTGGAGAGGTGTATCCATCTTACATGTACAGATCAGGGAACTTGTAGCTGGAATGCATACACAGTGTTTTGAATTAACACTTAGTTCTCAGTCGGAAAAGAGTGGACTGCTCACTCCAGGTTTGGGATGAGCTGCTGCCCCAAGTGGAGGAGTTCAAGTATCTCAGGGTCTTGTTAACGACTGAGGGAAGAATGGAGCTCTGTACCGGTCTGTTGTGGTGAAAAGGGAGCTAAGCTACAAGGCGAAGCTCTCGATTTCAATCTACGTTCCTACCCTCACCTATGGTCATGAGCTCTGGGTAACGACCGAGGGAACGAGATCGCGGCTGAAATGAGCTTCCTCCCTAGGGTGTCTGGGCTCAACCATAGAGATAGGGTGAGGAGCTCAGTCATTCCGGAAGGGCTCAGATTGTTAGTTGAGAAGGTTCAGGCATTTGGTTAGGATGCCTCCCACACGCCTCCCTGCGGAGGCATTCTGGGCATGTCCCACTGGGAGGAGACCCAGGGGTAGACCCAGGACGCGCTGGAGGGATTATATCTCTCGGCTGGCTTGGGAACACCTTGGTGTATCCTCTGAAGAGTTGGAGGAGGTGGCTGGGGAGAGGGAGGTTTGGGTGTCTCTGCTGAGACTGCTGCCCCCGTGACCCAGATAAGCCAAAGAAAATGGATGTATGGACTTATAATCCTCCCATTTTGTCTTTTAAATGATGTTGCTTATATCAGATGTTTCACTGTCCTGAAAAAGCAATATATGAGATATTTCCCCTTGTCACACACCCACTTTAATTTTTATTATTAGTCCTGGTAGAGTCTGGGCATTTTTGATTAAATCTAAATTTAACTTAGATTTCCCTGCTTTGTAACATGAACAAGCAGCAGATATTGAATAACATGACAGGATCAGTGGGTGTTTGGAAAAGCTCCATTTCCTCCTGAGTGGCAGTTAATGTAAGAGCATATCATGACAGAAATACATCCTATCAAATCAATATTCAAGGACATGGTTTTCAATCAGGTGCAAGTGGGACCCAAAGCTAAGTTTTTGGTCCAATCAACCAGTGTAAAATATCGGAAACATGCATCTTCAGTGTGTGGAGAAATATGTTTTCTTCTTTAAATCGGTTACAAGTTGAATTTTTATCCCAGGTTTTGTATAATTTGGTTTTACCAAAATCCTTTCCCGCTTGTTAACTTGACTGATAGTAGCCAAAACCTTGAAAAATGTCGTACATCATCCAATGCTGCATGTAAATTATATGTCCGAGTCTGAGCTTGTTTTCCAAACTCTTCTCGGACGGCAACAGATGTTATTGATTAGAACACTTTCAATCAGTGTTATTAACTGTTGTGGTCTTCGGTTAGATTGACAGCCTGTAGAATCAAAGGTCCCTAAAGAACAAGACTGAAGAGATGCTGGATCATTCAAGCTTGTTAATTACTTGCATTCCATTCCATTCATCTGGAAAATGCTTTAGTCCAAGCCATGTAAGTTTACAATAAGTTCTTTTCCAAAGCAAGATAAATGTGTAACTACTAAATTAATTGTTATATTATCGATATTTCTCACATGTAAGCATGTGTACATCAGAATTTACAAGACAAGCATTTGTCTTGAGTTCAAGTTAAGAAAAAAACACTGAAATACTAAAATCTCTTCATCCTCTGTCATTTTGCAGTCAACGCCATTCTCCAACTGTCTACCAAATGCCCTTCGAGTTTCTCATCAATTCTGGTCACCAGAATCCCACATCATCCTGCTCAGCAGTGTCTCCAATCACGCTTAGTTGACAGGTTTAGACTGCGAAGGGACATCTGCTAATACACTGAGATTCTCTCGCCTGCTCTCCCTCTTCTTCTGGATACAGTCATGTCCCATTAAGGCTTTGTGCTTTTTAATTTGTAGGTTCCAATGGTTGTAATTATTGTTATTATTATTATAATTATTATTATTATTATTACACCAGAGAGATGCTGTATGAAGTGAGGTAACTGTCTTATCCACATAGTTTCAGGAATACCTTTGTGATGGTGGGTCTAACTTCCTGACTATCACATACTATGAAAGGTGCATACGTTTTACCCAAATGTACGCTGTTATGGCAATAATCACTGTGTCTCTAAACTACTGCAAGCATCTTCATGGTTGTGATTTAAGCAATAATTATAATTGTTTTGTCACATTTGGAAAGACTGTTTTATGTGCTGTAGCTGTTTTATGGGTAGGGAAAAAGAAAACTCTCTGATATTAAAGTCACAAATTTATGGGAATTAATTTTAAGCTGCATTAATATGAGCTACTCCCTCTATTTGAAAACTCAAACAGTGGAAAAAGAAATAAAAATTAAAGCTGCAAGCAGCGTTGAATGGGCCCTCGCACCCCAGCGCCTGTCGGGCGTGCACCAGCGGCGGCCTCACTACTGTACACCTGGAAGTATACACGGGTCTGTATATGCATGCATTACGTACACTGAGGGAAGGATTGTCATTTACCTTATTTTGTCCACTATGTGGTGCTAGACATCACCTCGTAATTGTGTCTCCTCTTTGATTATATCATTTGAAGACCACAACATGAAAATTTTAAGTAAATAAAACAACCTTTGTCACACAAGACATGTTTGCCAGCAAGTGGCGCTATCACTGTTACTCAACATTGTTGAGTAGATGTCTTCAGGGTGTGACTTTAATCCAACATGTCAAGTTTGGATCGGATTGCATCATGGATAGTGGAGTTATGACAACTTATTGTTTCATGGCAAAACATCAAAATTTGACAAACCTTTAAAGTTATGCAAAAACCTTTATTAAACTTTCATCCTTGTCTTGTAGTGGTGGCACTGATGAAATGTGAAGCTGATCTGATCAAAACTGTAGGAGGAGGTTGTTAAGGTATGATACCTGAAAAGGGTGAAGATATACACCTAATTTTCACAGTAAATTCAAAATGGCAGACTTCCGACTGTTGGGTTTAGGTCATGACTCCAAGAGACTTTTTTATAGAACGTCCTATGATACACATATGTACCAAGTTTCATACTTCTGGCACGGCCGTAGCTGCTTCTTTGAAATATTTTAGGGGGCGCTGTGGAGCCACTTTGCCAGAAGCAATCCTGTGACCCATATGAGATCATAACTACTTCCACCTTTGACGAGTGTGTCAATTTTGGTGATTGTCTGAGTATCCCTGGCTTCTCTAGACCAACTTCCTGTCTTTGGCGATAATCAACAGTCGCTACGCCACCATGGGACGGATACTCACAATATTCACAGTAAAGCTTCATCAAGGCCTTATGGCTTTTCTGATCTAATTTGATGTCATTATGGTGATAGTACCAAGATGTGCATATAAATATGTGATTATGCTTGTCAACTGCTGAATTATGGCTATAGCACCTTTTTTGGTCCCATTCAGGCACTATTTCAAGGCAATTAAAAGGTTTAAAATGGTTAAAATAGTAGTAAAAGATCTGTTGCCGGTGGATTCCTAGTTGCAGTTTAGTGTGGGAAAGCATACAGTGGAGCAAGTTTAAAATGTGCACACACACAGGTGTCTTTTGTAAACATCCAGAGTACATCCTCATAACCGAGAGATGGGGAAGGTGTGATCTGAATAGAGATCATGTTATGTTGCTAGAAAGAGGCAGAAACGCAGATGCAGAGAGAGGGGAAGTGAAAGAGCAAGTGGCGTGGTGAGAATATAAATTGCACAACACTGTGGGTATCTTAAAGTCCATTACTGCTGGTGAGATGTCATAAAACTGTTAATGAGGGATGATGGAGAGAGAGGCTGAGCAAAGAAGAGGGACTGTGCAAATTGAGTGAGGGAGTGGAGGACGGAGGGGGCCGTGTTCCTGATTTGTTGTGGTAATATTGTCTTGAGACAGGCATCGAAGAGAAAATCAAACCACAATTAAAACCAGATTAACAGAGGAGCAGACTGCAAAAACAGAGAGGGGGAGAAGGAGGAGAGAAATTTAAGCAGGTGAGGAATGTAAGAGAGGAAGAATAGCAATAAGCTACAGTGGAGACGAATGATCAGAAGAGGAGAATACATTTAGTAAGACTAAATGAGCCACGCTTCAAGATGGGAAGCCAAATAAACTCTCACTCAGATGGAGCAGGGTAATGTATGACACTTAAATGCTAATTGGAGTGAGTGTGCCTGCTGTTTAATGCTAATATGTTTGTGGTGGGAGCTAATGTTTGCTAATTACAAGGTGGTGGGGAAATGCTTGCTCCAAAGACAGATGCAGCAAAGGGTTGCAGAACACAAGCCGGGTGAATAACGTTTATTGGTTTAAGACAAAATCCATACCAGTGTTTTTCCAATGTCTCAAAGAGAATGTGAAAAAAGTGTCAGAAGCCTGAGTCACTGTTTATTGACCTGCAGGTAACCTATGTGGGATCTACCAACCAGCAACATCAGGTGTATTGACTTCAGATGCTTCCAACAGATAATGACTTGGGTTGTATCTAGACTGAAATTACAAGACACAATAAGATACTTTAACCCTTTAGGCGACAAAAAAAATATAGATGAAAGTGTAGACAGCTGCTTCGGTTCATGTAGGAGCGTATGTGTGCTTTCACAAAGACATCAGACAACAGAAAAAAAAATAGTGGTAACAAACAGCAAACAACAGAGATAACATACATACATATAATAATATTGTAATAGGATGATATATTATCGTAATATACATACATTACATAGATTAATACGTGGTGATAAATATAGTTGAATCATCAATCATCAAATATAATAATAATATTGATAATAATATCATTATCAAAGTCATATTTCATATTATATAAAATATAATTTGATATCTTAGAGATATTAATATTTTTTAAATTTTTAAAGAAGAGAGGTCAGACCGAGGATACTTGGGGGAGCAACGATAACCCAACCCAGTTGCAGAAACAATATTAGGAACATGTGAAGAACAGACTGGGTGTCTTGTCAGGTCAGGATAGATCTGCGCTTTGATCCGTGACCACCTATAGAATTCTTTATGTGTGAATTATATTGTACATATAAGTAAACAAAGTTGATCAATTAAATTGTGGGAGGACATGAGCGATCAAAGTAATGCTGATCAGATAATGATAACACCAGTGCTTTTATTGTGCAGGTTCAGTGTCATGGTTTTTACATTTCCCATTGTGGTGTCCAGTGTTGTGCAAGTTCACACCTCAGATGAACTAGTTCAAAGTTCAGTTCACAAAATGAACTGATTCATGTTCATATTTCAAAATTCTGAATTAAGTTCACAGTCCCAAAAATGAACTATTTCACATTCTTTTTTTTAATAGCGAGCTGCTCTGAGCTTTTCTTTTTCAGTACATCCTCCTCCCACTCATCTATCCCCAGCTTACCGCTGCCCACTGCCCAAACTAAACGAAATGCTACACACTACATAGAAACACAGACAGAGATTACTTTTAAAAGCCAAGAAAAACCAATGAGACCATTTACCACTTAACAAATGTGTCACATAGCAGGAGAAAGATAGAGAAACTTCTCAACAGCAACTATAAAAGTATCCTAAAATGAAATGTTTTGTTGTTCAGACAAAGTCACGCACATTCCACATCCCCCCTCCTGTATGTCATACAAGGATCGCAAGGGGGAAAAAGTAAACAAAACAATGGACTTTTTCATGATGAATATTTAATCATAGAGAGAGGGGATGAAAATTGTTCACGTTGCGGTCTGAGCATTCTTTTATGGCTCTACCCTATGAGGGAAGGTAAAGAGCTCCATATGAGCTGCAGAGGGGTTTATATTGCATATAGGAAGGATGATGGTGCAGTCTTTACAGTCAGATCCAAAGTTGATGCCCATCAGTGTGCACCAGCCCCCTGGTTTACAATGAAAAGGATGACAAGATGTAACAGATGACTCAGCTGCCCATTAGTGCAGACACTCACAGCTGAAATTATTTCAATTTAGCAGAGGATCGTGCTCTTCAAATGTCTTTTCAGTGGCTCCATTGCTGCAGCACTTATCCAAATCACCTGCTTAGCACTTCAAAAAAAGATACCAAACGGGCAGCGAGTCTAATTTGGTCAGTGTTGAATGTATTTCTTTTCTGACCCGTCACATTATTACGCATCATCTGCTCTAGTATCAGTGGTTCTTATCTTAAAGTGAAAAGTTGTGTCACAGAGCTTGCCTCCAATCCAAAATGTAATAAAATGAGGCAAAGCATTCTGCTGTGGATTATTCATGCTCCCAGGAGTGACCTCAAAGCTTTAATAAAAGCAAACAGCAGCGCTGCAGTTTCTGCTCATTTATGCGTGTTTAGTGTTTATATGAGACAAACACATTCCAGTCAAAATACAATAACTTTTATTGCACGTTGGAAAGACAAAGTACAGATAAATCCTGGATTAAACTCATGGTTTGATTTTTAAATGAATACTATTGCATAAACAGCTTCCTCCAGAACATGAATAAAAGAAAAAGGTCATTTTAACAAATTAACGTTGAGGTGCAATAAGTCAAACCAGAGTCATGAAACTCATTAATCTTATGAACAAAGATAAAGCAGCAATACTGAACACAGTCAATTTAGAGAATGAATTGTGTTTACTTTATGAATGTGTTTGGGTTCTTTCTGTTAAAGTAAGTAACTGTATGATTTCTGATATTAATGTGTCATCCAGCCTAAACACTCACATCAATACCATCACGGCTCTTCCATCGCCCCCAGAAGAGACATACTGTTCATCCATAGGAGAGAAAATCAGGCACCTTCCATGCTTAAAAGAGCTATTACATTTTATTTAGAAAATACAGGAAGAAAGGTATTGAACAAGAGATTGAGAGTGATCGACGAGCCAGTTTTGGACCAAAGCTGCACAATAGAAGCTGCCATTGTTCCATATTCTCGACCTGGATCATACGGGTACTTTGACCTACTTCCTGACTTTCTGGAGACGCGTCGGTGAAAACAGTGCCCCAGCTGACAGCCATTCCTAACGGCAATGCACAGAAGTATGAGCAGAAGAGTAGCTAAAAGGAGTAACAAAACTTTGTTACCAAGATACAATTAAGTAGCAGTAAATATCGCCATACTCTACACTATGCCATAGTGTTTGTTCATCTTTCCATAAATCGGCAGGATGTTTTTTATGGGCAAAAGCTCGAGTCCTGCAGCCCAGGATATTACCACATACCGTATCTGTGTTGCTCTGTGCCATTCACGGTCCACCAGTATCAAAGTGTTGTGCAATCTGTCAAAATTGTCAACATGTGGGCTGTGTTGTGTGAAGCAACGCTGGCAGATGCCATTCTATGTAATAATGGCAGGGAAGTAATGGTGTTTCCCTTTCTTCTGGTCTTTGTGAGGTTGAAGCAAGCCTAATCAATGACTATGAACTCAAGAGGAATCACATTAACATCTATTTCAAAACAAAAAAAAGTGAAAAAGCTCTTCACCTTATGTTTTATCAACTGTACTGACATTCATAAATTCTTCCCCGGAGAATTTCTCTGTCTAAGACTATATGTAATGCAGCTTTTTGTGCTCTTGGTTTTAATAGATAATATGAGTAGACCAACTTGCCAGATGTCATTGAAAATTGTTTTGACCTTTATGATGTGGCATCACATGATGTGTGAGTCACGCCGCATTATTTTCTGCATTTTATTCTCCTCATCCTCTCTCTAAGGATGAGACCAGCCACCCAACGGAGGAAGCTCATTCTGGCTGCTTGAATCCACCATCTCATTCTTTCGGTCTCAGAGCTCATGACCATAGCTGACAACTGGAAGGTAGATTAACTGGTAAAGTGGGAGCTTCGTCTACCGGTTCAGCTCTCTCTTCACCACGATGGTTTGATACAAGCACACTGGACTCTCTGTCCATCCTCTCCCATTGACGACCAATCATTGATAACATGGTCATCTTTCCTTCTTCCATTTATTGGGGTCTTCTGAGGAAGTAACGTGATAAATAACCCCTTGGTACCTGCTCTCGTTATTTAATTTCATGGAAAACCACAGCAAACTTTCTTCACTACATCAGATTTCACCTCTCACCAGGAGAATCAGTCTTGCTCTCTCATTAAGTGGCAGTTCCTTCTGGGCTTGTTAGGATCCCAGTAGGATGCCCATTATTTTGGTAAATAAACCTCCACAGACTTCCTCTCAACGCCTCCGCTTTCAGCTGGCATTACATTTTTCTCCTTCTCTTTTTACTTTGTCGCCTTTGTATTTCTTTTCTACCCCGTAACAGAGCTTATGTATAAGGCGGAGGCTTTTGACCAGAGCAGAATCTGTTTTGTGTTTGAGCTTTTATTTTGTACTTCAGAGTGTGGTGTGCTGAATAATTGAATGACTCCAAAGTACAGGGCACAATTGTTTTGTTTTTTTAAAGTGCCATGTGAATAAAGTTATTTCCCTTTCTCTCTCACATTAACACACATTTGAGGAGAGTGATTAGAGTGTTGTTACCAGTGTTGATGATTATCCATTTCATTCAATTAAAAGTTATTTAAGAGGGAAAAAAGCTCTTCAAGCTAACAAGCTTAAAGGTCCAGTGTGTAGAATTTAATAGCAGCGGTGTGGTTATAGATTGGAAACTCAATCTGAGAAGCTATACCCTATTAGAGTAGTGTATCAGAGTAATACATACAGTATGTGAGTACAGTATGTCCACTATCACGGAAAGCTAGACAAAGCAAAACCATTTAAACAGACTATTTTATAAGCTTAGTTATTATATTTTGATTACACTTGCTAATGCTTATTAGAGACAGTGGTGCATAACCGCAGGTTGTAGCATAGCACTTTTTCCAGTTCAATTCATTCTCTCACTGTATTTCAGAATTACAGAATATTCATTCATGTACACCTCATCAGACGCTCACCTGTAAGACTTGACTTGACTAAGAAAAAAGGACTCATACAGAAAAGTTTGAATGAAACATTAAAAGTGGCAAAAATTCATTCAATTCTTAAATAAAGACATTACCTATGGGACGCAAACTTGTCGTCTGTACCAGGAAACCAGCATGTATGATGGCCACATGACCAAACTGAAGCTTTTACTGTAATTGTTTTGACAACACTGATGGGAATTATATTATCCTTCTAATGAATTTCAGTAGGGACCTTGAAAGGTAGAAAAGATCTATGGGCGTTCCGCAAGAGCTGACATGTTCAAGTTCAAGTTTATTTATTAGGATAACCCTTTGAGATGTATCATCTTGTTTCCGAGGGGGTCCCAACATGTAACGCAACCATTACATAACAACATAAATGCAGTTAACTCTGAATCCAGATGAAAAACAAACCCCTAAAACAAACAAACAAAAAAAAAAGACAGAAAGAACACACACACAAAAAAGACTAAAGATCAATTAATGAGAAGAGGAAAGCAATTACAACCTCGAGGTGCCTAAAGAGGCCAGTATTAGTTAAACAGAGATAAAACACCAGATATTACCAAGAAAAACCAAGAGAGAGTAAAAAAAACCCATTGGATCAAAAATAGTGACAGTCTCAACAATAACAGACCGTCTCAAAGTATGTATGTAACTTGAAATAAACAAACAGTTCATTACTGTATTCTTGTAAATTTACAACACAATACTAGTAACAGCTTTTACAGCATATTACATAGATATATTTACATCTATGTAACATATATGGGAAGAGTTCTAAGGGTAATATATGTTTTTCGTTCTTGCATTACACTTTTTATTTTTAGCAACATTAATTGCCTCCTTGCATTTACAAACATTTGGTTGGAAGGATGCTAAAATGATCAAACACTCCAGCAATTTTGGTGTGAACTTTCCACTTCTTACACTTTCATAACAGATGCCTTAAATGATCTAACAAACATGAATAGCGCAGTACAGGGATTCCTAATTATTTTCATTTTGCAAGCCAACAACAAGGGAACATTAAACCACAGGCCTCCATTTGATCAATTTTAGTCACAGTGATGCAAACGAGATCATCTTTATTGTTGATTTGGCTTTGAATCATATAATTGCCTCCCTTGAGTCAACAGCAGTGAGAGTGAAACCTTTGATTAGAATAGCCATTCTTTTACATCCTTTAAGTTGGATCATTTCTAGTAAACCTCATTATAGTGAAATTAAACCATTCTTCACCTTGTTGTGAACACTCCACAGGTACCCGAAGATGATGTGAAGAACCAAAGGCACATTCATCATATCACTTACCTTAGCTCAACTCCTACTGCTTTCTCTGACCTGCTGAAATTGTACCTTAAGTCTTACAATAAAGCATGCAAAAAATAGTAGAATAAAAGTACTTGTAAACCACAACTTCCAATACTTTGTAGCATGAACTTTAAGAACCTGTGGTCTAATTGTTGAGGTTTTTGCATTTAACTTCATTTTGTAAACTGAAATATTTTGGACACACGTCTTTGAAAACATGACAGATTCCGACATACATCAAAAAAGGTAAGACAAATATGCACTGTTTGAGTGATCAGCTGTGATTTTTGTGAAGGCCTATGTCATATAAAAACCCCTTTCTTTTCCTGCAAAATCTAATTTACCAGTCGTTGTTGGAGCCAACCTCAAGTTCAAAGAAGAACTACAGTTTTTGGCACTTTTGTGTTGGCCTGATTTTTCCTCCCCTGAGTTTGCTGTCTGATCCGGAACCAAAGAATGTAAGATCCCATGATAATAGATGCTTGAAGTTACAGGAGGTTCAAATCCAAAATATATAGCGCCTTCCTGGTCTGTCCGACCAAACAAAAGTGTTTCACAACCTTCAAATTAAGCCAGCCTTCACCCATTCACACATAGAGTACATTAATACAGCGGTAGCAGAGGCTACCAATGCAAGGCACCGCCTGCTCATCAGAAGCGGTACACATAGCCAGTGGAAGCAACGTGGGGTTAAGTATCTCGCTCAAGGACATGGCTGCAGGGGTCCCTCTGATAAATGTTCAGCCGCTCTACCTCCTGAGCCACAGCCACCAAACTCTGAAGGAAAAAAAAAGGCATTTACTTTTACTTCTGGTCAGGCTAAATGAAATAATAGGGAGCAGGTGTGCAGCTGGGTGTGGTGTTCAAGTGACTAGGACATGCTAAATTTAAGTTGGATGCATTTGGAAAACAGGGGAGATGAATCTTGATCATCTTAAAAATATCAACCACTGATCTCTACTTGCAACACAACCTAGCCAGAGGCTCTTTTGGCAGAGGGGATTAAATTATAAGTTAAATGCTTCCTGATTCAGATACAAATCTCTCATTCTTTATCACTGGGGATTGTTCATTTATCTCTCTGTCTGAACACAGGTTCACTATTCCACCAGTTACAGACAAAAGTGAATTTTTTTTACTATTTAGTATCCGACAGAAACAAGTCAAACAAGCTTCAAAAGATTTATTGTGACAGTCTGCTTATTCGTCACAGGACAATAAGGTTTTGGGTTTGTGTCCCAGGTTCCTGTCTATGTGGAGGGTGGTCGATCATCAGTCCTGGTAAGCCTAGATGAAATAATCTATCTTCTATTCATTATTCATTACCCAACTAGGCACCGGCTCAAGGTTATACTGCAATACTGCACTGTTTTCAATTGTAGTACTGAAAACATTATTCAATGGAAGACGATGTCAAAGTCGCATGAATTCTGATCTGACGGTTCAGACTGAGGTTACACTGCCAAAAATCTGACTTGTGTCTGATTTAGGACCACATATGGAAGTGGCCCAAATGGGAATTGAAAAAAAAATCAGACCTGGCCCACATTTTTCCTGCAGTGTGAATGCAGCCTGGGACACTAATCCTTTTATTTTCCAGTTTTCATACACAGTATTATGTAATCTGCATCACTTCTAGGTGTAACTATCTTCAGTCCCTGTTCTTTTATGTACTGTTAAATGTTCTAGATTGGTTTTAAGTGCTCAGAGATGGTGGTTCAACTGCTTGACTCATTATTTCAAGCAGGGTATACAAAAGACATTTATGATATAATCTAATGTCTTCAACAGCATTTAAAATAGCACATAAGAGCACTGAAATGCACTCTGTCTATGTCTGTGATGTGTTACACCTGACTGTATTCATCTGGGTTCATTTCCTCCAATATGAAACAGATTGTCTACCGTATAATAGCATGTTTATGACACAGCCAAGGAATGACTACAAAGTCAGAAATGCTTCTTGAATTGAAGCAGAGATGTAAAAGTGAGGCAGACTGACACTGAGCAGGCCGTCAGACATCCAGCAGGAGCAGCAGGTCATAATGGAGACCTTCCTTTGCTCTTATGGTTTAGTAAATACTGACACAGATAATCTGCTTATACAGTCCTGTTTGTCAGTGTGTGTGTGTCTGCATCAGCCCAGTGTAAATACCAGCAGCATCAGTCAAACTGAGGGTCAGACTGACCTTTACCCTCATCAGCCTCCGTGTCTGTCTCTGTTACTCTCTTCTCCTTTACTCCCTTCTCCCTCATCTTGTCATCATCTCTCTCCCATTTCTCCTCATTTAATCTTCTCTTCCCGACCTTTTTTGTCTCATGTAACGAGTAAATTAAAATAAACTGGCAGTGCAGCAGAAACACGTGCACATGAGGAGTATGGCTAAGGAAAATACAGCGTGCTGTATATGTTTACCAATCATTCAAAATTGCTTCTGGTCTTAAATTTAAAACAGGAAGACACTGCAGTTAGCTTGGTTTTCTACATTTATATCCATATCAGGTGAAGAAATAATTTGACACCTCATTTGCTTTCTTTTCTTTTTTTAATACTTTTCACACAATCAATTCTTACATACATAGAGCCCATTGCATATTGTTTGGTTTGTTTTGTAATTGATATAAATGAAATAAGGCTGTTAGTGCATTTTCAATATGGATAACAGAATATAAATAAAAGAACTATATAAATCATCAAATAACCCAAAAGAAAGAAGAAACAAAGAACTAAACTGAAATAAAAGAGATTTGCTTTATTATTGACAGATTGATACCACTCTTACATTTGTAAGATAAATGTGAAGCTACAATCAGTAGCCAATTAGCTTAGCTTAGCAGAAAGCCTCTATGTTTTTTGTTTAAACCATACAAAAAAGAAAAAGTGGAAATTTGTGATTCTTCCATGAGTTACTCTTTATTGTCTGGTAGCGCTACCTTTCTGGATCTTCACTGGTTGTCAGTGATAAAACACCTGTCATGCTAAGCAAAGCTAACTCTCTGTTGGTTGCAGCTTCATATTTAGTGGCATCGATCTTTTAATGTGATTCTCGAGAAGGAAGGAGATGCATGTATTTTCCAAACTAATCCTTTAATATTGATTCTGCACATCTCAGTTTGCAAATTGCCCTCCAGCTTTGTAAAATGAGCCCTGGTCTTTATCTGACGCCTCCATCGCTCCTGCCCATTGATCCAGACTGTGTTTACCCTCACAGCTCCAGATGGGAGAGCTGGCTGGCTGATGTGGGTGAGAAGTGGAGGTACTGTATTCCTCCCCGGATGGTCTCTACGGTCAAGTTGTTCCTGGAAGAAGACGTTACAAAGAACACACGGGATCCCGGCAATGCCACTTTACACAAACGCTTCATCGATCAGACGATCCAACAGTTTAGGTTTCAATCTCTCTCTTCTTTTCCCCACAATCTCTTTAATTTCATCTCCCTCTCCATACACGCTCTTTTCTCTTCAATTGTACCTCTGTCTCTATTTTAACTGCTCTCTGCTCCACAGTGAAATTAATTAAATTCAACTCAACTGAAACTGACATGTTTGTACATTGAAGAATATAGTATATCAAATAGTTACAGTATATTAACGTTCTCTCTCTCTCTCAAAGTGCCAAATCATAATGCTGATAAACTTTTTTTTTTCAATAAGCCTACTGTTTTGGATGGCATCTCCCTTAAAACAGATATGATACTAGAATACCAGCAGTTCAAAACCATTTCCATGCGGTCTCTGCATTTAGACCTGGCCCCTCACTGTGTCTTTTATCGATGCCTATTAATTATGGCAATTTATAGTCCTTCAGTCCAAATCAACATTATTCAAATATAAATGTATATAATTTGATTCTTAAAACTTTAAAACTTGTAAACCTTAAGATGTTCATGAAATCAAAGTTTTGGTCTTTAAGCAATAGTCATTAAACCTACAGTTTGTATCCTCTCTAAAGGTTTCGCTGTGGTGGATTCAAGCTGCCTCCACAAGCATAGAAAATGAAATCGCTTTAAAAAAAATGCTTTACATTTGAAGCATCAGTAGTAGGAAATGTTTGCATTTGCAGTAACTTCTTAAAAACTCTCTTACAGCTATACTAGAGTGAAAAGCAAACACTGAGGCTGATAATGATGAGAAAAACCTACGAATTTCATTGTTGGATTAGATGCTTGAATTATTTCCTGCCAAACTCTTGCTCTTTGGTCAGTTATTTAAATATACTGAATGACAATTGTTGGGAAACTGTCAACCATAAAGTTTGTAAGAATGTTTCAGACCAGAGCTTCCCATCCTGCCAGTTCCTCATTAAACTACTTTTCACACAGGTATGTTTTCTATCCATCATTTATTGAGAGTTTTATTTGATATGTTTATTTTATTTATTATATTACAACAGGTAATGACCACTGTTAGATGAGGCATCGACCTCTGCAGCCAGTGTGTGAGTTAGTGAGAATGCCCAGAGGCGTTTATGGTCAATGCTCTCCTCAGTGCAGTATTCTCCGATGTGCCAGGAGGCGTAAAAACAAAATATGCTGAATGAGGAAGGAGTGTTAATGGAGGAACATCATTATCCAACATGGCTCTCTGTTTTTTTGTTGTCCTTTGGGAAGTCTGGTGCCTGAGGCCTTGTGCAGTGGACACTATAGGAAGCATAAATCATGCTTATTGAGTGATTGAAGAGAAAGAGCAAGGGTGACAGATGAAAATAGAGGCAGAGATGATGAGAGGGAAAGAAGAAAGAAGTGGAGGGGGAGATGGGAGAGAAGACGAGAGAACAAAAAAAAAATTCTTTCTCATATCCAAACCCTGGGGACACAGCCTGACAGGAAGACAACAGGGGTATGCAGATGAAAAAAAGAACACAAACTGGATGCGGGCTGGGCAGACAGAAGAAAGCAGCCCAAGTTGTGTTGCCAGTGTGGCTCAATGGTGACTTTTCTCAGAAGCTCAGTCTGGTGACCGGGTTTGATTCCCTGTTTTATAAGGAACTTAATGATCATTTAGAATTATTTCTATTCATTTGTCATAAATTCAGTGCCCCTACCGAAATGGCCTGTGCTGATAAATTAAAAAAGATAAACATTCACACTACAGAATATGTACTTATTTTTTTATTAGGATCTGAAAGAATCAAAACAGAAATTTATATAATATAAACTCACAATTAAATTTGATTAAACTACAAATACTTTCAAATCATGAGTTCATATTTACAAATTCAGAGTAATCTGAACAGAAAGCCATGACATAACCTAATTAGGATAGGGCATCGGGAACTGGTTCCACATTGGAACCGGTTCCAAAACTCTGATTCCAGCGGAATCGTTAAGAAATTTTATTTCGATTCTGCTTATCGGTTGCTAAATAAACTTCACTTGCGCTCAAGTTGAGTTTCATTTTCCATGATGGTGGTATGCAGCTTCCGTGGTGCCCGCCTCACAGGTTGGACGAGCACCATCATGGACCACAGCAAGCAGCGAAGAACCCTCTTAAAGGGGCAGGAACATATACATATAGGAACATATGATCAAAATCTAGTCGACTGCATCTTGTATTTCAGTTTGTGTTAGATGTTGTATTAGTGTACATTGTGGTAAATTGTGGTATTGATATGAAATGAGGAAACACAGCCAGTAGAAATGTCCTTCAAAGGGCTACTTTTACTTACATACATTTTAGAGCCTGTACTTTTTCACTTTTACTCGAGTAAAGAAGTTGAATCAACACTTCTACTTTTAGTCTTTTTTCACACAAGTAACTGTACTTGTACTTAAGAAAAGAATGTGTGTGTACTTTTGCCATCTCTGGTTGTCGGTCATTTTTGGCATAATATTTATGAACTCATACTGAGTCGTTTACTCTGGTGTAAAGTAAATGTCTAAGGTAAAACATAGGAGCTCTCTACTTTAACTGGAGCTTCAGTGTTTTGTTTGTTTTACAGCTTCACCTCAGCACAGTAGATTCCGCTGAAGTCTACACTGATGTCTGATTACAATCCTCTCTCAGCACCGTCATGCAGCATTTTAGGAAAAAACGACTAAGTCACTGCTGAGTCTGTGTGGATAAAGGAATTGTAATTCGGTCCCTGTGCTCTGCAATCTCATCTCATGAATACATGGCTGGCATAGAAAGGACACACTGATAATGGCCTCCATCCATTATGCAGGTGTTTGTGATTCTGCATCTACAGTGTGAACATGTGGTTTACGTGCGTGTTATATTTAAACACGTACACACCGGTGCATCGTTGATGGCGACGGCTCCGCTCACTGGATTTCAGACATGTAATGTCTTAATAGACAGAGTCCCTCTGGGGGAAAAAGTTGCTCTAATAGAGTGCACAGCTCTGCTGCATAGACAGGAAATAGTTCTTCAGTGGCAGATATTATTAATGTCAGATCTAAAGCAGAAACATCACAGTGGCACATTTCCCCTTTGGTATATAAGCACTGCTCTGGTCTGTTGCATTTTTCATTGAACAACTACATCAGATCCACACAACATTAAAACTGCTGGCATACTAAGATCATGAGATCATTCTTTCTTGACCTTTGGGGATTGCCAACCAGATGGCCTTGCAAAGGAACGGTCATGGTGCTGATTGGCTAATTGTTAGTCCCCTGCAGGAGTCTGGATTGATTGCCTTTTTAACCAAGAATCAGTCAACTTGGTGGACTGGGAAGATTCAAAGGTCTGGATTCAGGCAACACCTGTGCTTCTCCTAATGTGACATGTCGAACTGTTTAATGACTAAGGCCCAGTGCAGGGGTGTGAAGATGGGATACTGAAGCTTTGATTTTTGTTTGTGATTAAATACCACTGTTTAAGAATCGGCCTCTAGCGCAGTAATCGCAAAGGAAATTCAGCATATCTCAGCCTCCGCCCCTCTCTGTTTCATTTCTGTGTTGAGCTGCAGTCACAAAGACCAGAATGTCTTCTTATCACGCAAAAAACATCATTTCCTAAAGAGCATTAGAGAAACAGACACATGTTTATTAACACAATTATTTCAGGCTGCATTTGTTTTGAGAATACCACTAAAAATTTCACCAGAAAAAAATGTGCTCTTCCCATCGTCACACAAACATCAGCATTTTTTTTCCCAATCTGCATTCTCACATTCCATCCTGTCCTTGCCTTTTCTCTCTCCTCCCCGCCTCCCTCGGCTACCGTTCCTCTACTTCCTTCCTCTCTCTATTCACACCTCTCTTGCCTTCCCTTCTCTCATTGGCTTTCCCCTTGATTTATGACTGGTAGCCATGTTCATATGCTCATGTTGTCCTGAGGCAGAACGAAAGGATACTGTTTCATTTGAGGGTTTGGAGGTTATAACAACACACAAACACACACACACACACACACACACACACACACACACACACACACACACACACACACACACACACACACACACACACACACACACACACGACTGAAGTGCACCCATAAAAAGAAATACACATTGTGCTCATACACATCCTGCGGTTACAAATACACACATACACATGTACACACATTCTGTCATTGCTAATAATGTAGCAATTACATCCTGCTTCCTCCTGCCTGACACCTACACTTCCACACTTACAAATACGCACATGAATGTTACAATTGCACACCGACACGTAGATGCAAATCATTTAGGGATGCTTATGAACACACACACACATACATTCATTGTTCTACATGATGTACTGAGTCTCAGTGAGAAGCAGCACTAATGAAATCTCCTGCACTAAGTAGCCGGAGAATAAAATGAAAGCTTTTAAAGGCTGACTGTAAATAAAGAGCACCAGTACCTAAAGTCACATGTATACTGTACATGCATACATTTTCCAGCTGACAGGAATACAGGCACTTACATACACTGATACATTTACAGATATTTACATGCACCTGCAGATATACCGTCCATTTCATATATGCACACCTTTAAAAACACCTGTATTTACACCCTTTTCTGTTTAACACAAATACTAAGTCCAATCAGTTTTACTTTCTGTCACTGCTTCCATCGACTTATTTTCCACCTTGCCTGACACTTTTGCACATAGACTGCAACACCTATATGAGTAAAAATAGCACATACGCCTTTACTGATCCATCATATGAGCAACCGTAGAGCCCTGCATTGCTGAGGTTCAACAACGACTCCCCCACTGTTCCTCCTATTTCCACATATTCTTTTATATTATAGATATATTTATAGAGAAATTAATATGTAAATATGGGGAACATTCGTGAAGATGTCTGAGGAAGGTGTTTTCCGGCATATGCCGTCATTGCAATGCATGAGTTATTATTGCACTGCAGGTGTGCTCTAACCTGGGAGAGCAGTTTGAATGATTTGACATCTGAAAGGTAGATAAAAACAAACCAAAAAAAAACAGTTTAAACAACCGCTCTAAAAATAACAAGGTGCAGGGAGATCCATGATCCTCAGACATTATCTGCCAACCCAAATGTGTCCCTCCTGCTCTGTGTGGGTGAAGTTCATCACAAAGTTACACTTTTCACAAACATCAGCACATCGGCTTCCTGCTACCTGCATGTGTCATGTTTGAAAATCTCCAGATTTGAACCCTTGACAGCATTTCAGACTTTAGCAACTTTATAACCAGACACCCTATGGAGAATAATATTAATGTGTTTTTTTTTTGTGGCCACTATGTGTTTCTTACAACAAGGAGCCATTTTGCTCTCTAGTAAAGAACGACACATGTTGGAGCCATAATAGTTCTATGATTGCATTAGATAAATGTGTAGTATTAGTGTGTGTTCACTTTATCCATAATGATCTAAATATTTAATGATTTTGGATTAATAGTCTGGTGTTGGTGTGTGCTGGAGCTCCTCCTCTGGATCGGCTCATTCACATGTGCTCATATAATGAGGGTAGCCGGGACAGCTGGGGATGTTTTCTTTGTGTAGGAAAGGAGTGAAATGAATTTTGTGAACACGCACACAGCCTGTTGTAGAAACCAAGTTTAAGTTAAAATTCAAAGGTAGAAAGGTATCATTTCAGTTGAACGTTTTTCTTTTCTACATTATTGAAGGTCAACCACGGATAATCTAATTTTGTTGTTTTGATCAATAAATTTCTTATAATTAACTAAAGAGAACGATCTCCGCGATGCCTTTTTTCAAGTGAGTCACGAAGCTCCTCCAAAACGGCGACAAACAAAGATTGCAAAGGAGTCGTCAGAACACCACACTTCCCACAATGCCTTCCTTTCCTTGACAGTTTCTAAACACGCAGCTCAGTCACAAAGGCACAATTTGAAATGGGAAATAAAACTAAAGATGCAAAAAGATAGTTAAAAAAAAAGGAAGAAGCTTCTTGAATGTGACAGCAGCAAGAGGCTTGATTAATAGGACAGAATAAGAGGGATAATTAAGTACAGCACATAATCACTGCAACCTTTAAAAATGACCTCCTATGCTGCATATTAAACTCCTGAAACACTAGTCTTGCCTTTAAATCTCTTAATTATGCCAGAGTTTTCTTTTAGTGTGTTATCTGCTCTTAATTCACACAATAATGTGTGTATAATTTTAATCAAGATGTAGAAAGGATATGCTTTGAAATGCAAAACCCAAACCCAAACTGAACCCCCCCAAAAAATCAGAATAATCATAATACAGGTCACATTCATTCTTGATTTAATAATATATATGAAAAATGCACTAATGGACTTTTTCTTTTTTTTTTTTTTTAGCTCAGCAGCAGATCTTCAGTGAATCATTGTTCTGTTAACAAGTGGTGTTAATTAATAGTGCCTTTGTCAGGCAGCTTGTTTAACACAGAGCTCAGATTACATCTTTCTAAGAATGGAATCATGTCATATGTGAGCAGTCAGAACAACTTGACAGGTCATCATGTCCTGTGGTGATAATTTTAGCTCAACACATTCTTCACAGATAGTGATATCTGGGAGCAAATGAAGATCAGCAAGTTGTTGTAATTACAAAATCAGTGGAATAAGCGGGACTATTTATTGCCATAAAAGGCTAAAGTGGGATTTGGCAGGAGGGGACACAAAATAACTCAAACAAAAATCATTTATTTGTATTCTGAGCTCCAGTGGACTTTTTTTTTCAAAAGAGGTCCAACCTGCTGCTGCTATGGCTCCACAGGAGGTTTATTTATCTTTGTGGATCAATTCTACAATATATTAGCAGACGTTACACACACTGTGATATTATCATTGTTGCTTTTCAACCAAAAGCCATAAAATTAATGTGGAAGTTGGCAAATAATACCAAAGAGCATCATTAGCTTAAAATCACATGGATGGGTGCTACCCTCAACCGAATCTTACTGTTACCATGGATACAACAGCCTTCTCTGCAGGGGCCATTAATGTAAACGTTACCACGATTGTGCAAAATATCTAGTTTCATAGCCTACAGTTGTTTAAATACAAACATGATTGTCATTAATATTTTGACATTTCACAATTTGAATGAACTACGTAACCTCGGTGACGCACCATCTACATATCAAATGTCTTATCAATCAATTCAATTCTAAAATAAATGGCATCTCTTATGCAGGCTTTAAATGTCTTCCAATATATATAATGCCATCTTTTTTGGAGAGTGACGTTATCACACATTAATGTTAATAATGTACTTTCTAAGTGGGCAACATTCATCCTCATGTGAGGGCATTTAATGCTCCGCAGCCCTACGCAGGCTCCACATCTAACATCATTCTAGCTACACTAGATGGAGTCATAAAGTGTCAGCTGCCATACCAGCAAGACTGAGCCACATAAAACGGCTCTGTTATGAAATATTGTATTTGAAATCACCTTCGACTTCAGTACAAAGACACTTTTTTTTATGCTCATTTCGATGTGTTTGTGTGAATGCCATTTCCTGCAAAAGCAAACATGTTTTACCAACTATTACTATTGCATCGCATTACTATTGCCTTTGCAAACACATAACACGAATAACATCTGATGTATCTGGTTTCATAAAACTTACGTACCAAACAAACAATCAACATATTACTTGATGAAGCACATCTAACAAGAACAAACATATTTACAGCTTCACTGTAGTCAATATACACAATAGATTCTGTAATGGGAAGCCTGACAGGTGTAGCAACAGAAATCAAGAAGCACTGTTAGCAGTGGGTAATTATTTCTGTCTGTGTGTGATGCAGCACTAAGCGCCATGAAAACTGTGTGAAAAATATCTCAATAAATTATCACTATGTTGTTTTGGTAAAAAGAGACACTCGGTTGTCTTCATTAGCTGCGGTGATAAATAATGAGCGGTATGATAATGTGAATTTATGCAGCACTTTAAAAGTCTTGTTGCCGAATTGAAGGCAGCACACTCATGAACATATTAATACACTGGCAAAACAGGTTTCCATGCAAAGGTTCTTCAGCTTATAAGTACTCACACAAACTCTCTGCAGGGGCAGGGACCCACCTACTGGGCCACAGCTGCTCCCATAGCTGAACATGACATGTGTATGAAATGTCCTTGGCATCAAACAAATAACAATGAAAAGACTTTGGAGACAAATGGAACAAAGGCAGCGGTGGAAAATGTAACTAAGTACATTTACTCAAGTCCGGTGCTCAAAGCTGCAATTTGTAAGATGTGGCAAGAATTTTAAATTTTTAACTATAATGGTAAATGGACTGTACTTAAATAGCAGCTTCCTCATCTGACCGACCAATCAAAGCGCTTCACCTCACCCAATCACATGTACACATTCAGACGGTGGTGGTAGAGGCTACAGTACAAGGCCTACCTCCTGGGCCAAAGCCACCTACGCTAAAACATTCAAAAACTGAACTAACATTATCAACATAATGTAAAGAATCTACAGTGTTGACGTTATGCCGTTGATGTCTATGTATTTATAGATCTATTTATCATTTTTTAGACCATTCTATTCCACAGTCGTGTCATGTTATACCACTTTGTACCTCTAGAGGCTGTCGTAATTCCAGCTGCATACGAGCAGTGAGTTCATTAGGCTTCATGGGCTCTCAGTCTGATAAGGCTGTTTCTGGACCACGCTGTATTCACAGGAAACCAGTAGAGCTGAGCCCCATTACCCAGGCATACTTTGGTCATTTATATTGACTACTAGCCTCACTGCTAACTGAGCTAATGGTACCTATAGCCACATGCAAAGATAAACAACATAGAGTAAAGTGAGCATCAGTTGGCGGTGATGATATGCTGCCCCCTATATAGTTGAGCTAGTACCTACCTAACTTATATGTATATTTAAATTTAATGATACTTGATTTATTGATAATCTGCATGTACTTATTTTACAAGTGTAATCACTACATTTCTGAATTAAGATTTCACTTAAACATATATGATGTCATAAAAACAATTCTTAATCAGAGGTTAAGTCAGTAGATCCCATCTTTTTGGATTTTGACCTCTTAGAAAAAATAACAAAACAACAGAAAACATTTCCAATATGCACATTAACATTAAATAAACTACCAAGTAATGCATTGTGGTACTGCTAGTTTTACTTCAGAAAATAATCGTAATACTTCTTTCACCACTGTTGCGATGAAATGTTGTCTTCTGTCTCAGCAGAGCGTGAGCTGTAGCTGATTTTATGTAACACACTGTGTGAACTGTTCAAACAGAGCTCCATTATTGATCTCTCTCGTCTCCGTAGCATTACCTGAGCTGAAGAAGCCAAACACAAAGGAAACACATTTCCTGCATACAGATATTAGAGTTCAAGGGTGCCGAACAAACTTAATTGTGCAGCCATAAATCAGTGGGAGTTGTGAAGTCAAAGAGCCTTTAATAAAGAAAAGAGTCTGTGCAGAGGAAAAACTCTCGGGGTGTGTGTCTGTTTTCAGTTTCTTTATCATTGATCTGAGCTGCTATGCAGAGAATATTGGCTTCTGTTGAAATGTAGTTTTCTGTGTGAGATAATCAAACATTTAATACATTTTTGCTCTGAGCACATTTCAGACTTACTTACAAGATTTGTTTGTGCACGGCACCCAGTTTCCATAGTTAAATCATAAATATTCCAGCATTTCCACCATTCTGTGGATGTACTAATCTGATTCTCAGTGTGTCTTTGTCGATGTGCTTCTTTCTCCACTCATTGCCTGATTTTCTTATGATAACACCTCATTATTTCTACATAGTAACTGCTGCTGTGAGGCACAATTATTCTTTAAATGAGAAGGATATTAATGTTTTTTTAAAGAGATAACCATCAACTGGAAACAGAGTTTTGTGTGTATGTGTGTGGTTCAAAGCTATGCATTCTTCCGTATTTATTCACAGCATTGGTGGATCACAGTAGCAATAAATCCAACACCACTGATTTAGAAAATAGGAGATTGATAAATCACCATAATTTGTCTATCAAATGCATAATTCCTGTAGCATTAGTATCCAAATGGCAGAAAAAACTTTTTTGCAGTTTGCTGTAAATCTAAAACATCCAAACATAAACCAATGCACTGACAGGATGTCACATATTAATGAACAGCGCGATTAAAAGCAGGTCTCACGCCTTGATGTTGTGGTGCTCAGTTTATGTCACTAGATTTTTTCTTTGACTAAGTTGGAGCATTTTCGTGACCTAAAAATGTCAACTCATCTCACTTCGGTGGTGGTTTTCTGAAAAAGGTGATACAGGAAATCCCTATCTAATGTAATGTGGTAATAAAGGGCGAAAATGAAATCCGATTACAAAATTTCTGTCCAGGAACATAGATGCCCCCACCACTGGAAAAAAAATCAATTTGTGCTGATGTTGATAGACAATAACCTCTATAATAGGAGAATGTGAGCAAACAAACATAAAAATGTGCCTAAAAATCAGCAAAATGACAAGTTATGAGATGGAAACCTTTATGACTGCTACATGCTGTATATTCCATGCACTGCTGCATTCATTTAAAGTAGACCCCAGGTTAAATAGCATATTTCCTTACAGTATATTCATTTTCCTGACTGCACAGTTTGAAATAAATCTTAAGATCGAATGATGTCCCAAACTGTGACACTTTAAATTACAATGGTGAAAAAAACTCTCATTAGCAAGAGGAGATTTTGGGCGAATGTTTCCACTTTTATTTGTGTATTCTCCTTTTTCAACATGTGCAGAAATGAGAGCGGTGCAAACAAAGAAGGAAAAAAAAGTAGACAATTATCTTACAACATATCATCACCACCAGAAAACAGACACATATCTCGACACAGGCACACACGTATGTAGCAAACAGTCACAGCTGCATCTCCATGGTTACTGTTTCAGCAAGACTTTGACATCCTTTTGATTAAAAGAGATTTCCTGCAGTGAGGATACTGTAGATGCTTGCTTCCCTGCCGTGTCAAACCCCAATTGACACTGCACTCTGTGTGTCTCTGTGTTTATGTAGCCTGTATGAAAACGATAAAATGCCTCTTCTCTATTTTTCTAGCTGAATGCGTCAATCAATTTAACTCCAGCTGAAATCACCGCTGGTTCTGATTTTCTGATGGAAGCAAAACAGCTGGATGTGCTTGTCTGTGTGTGTTTTGTCAGTCAGTGGTTCAGAGAGCCTGCTGACGCATGTCGATCTGTAGAGAGTGTAAGAAGGGAATGAAATGTAGCCTGATGCACTTGCCTCAGACAGAAAATGAAGTGCATTGTGTTGCAAAGGGCACCTGGCACAAACAAGATAAAACCCATCCTTTTTCCACACCTGTACTAAAATTATGTTGAGGTCCGTCTTCAGGTGAGGTTTCAGGTTTCTCCTCATGGCCCCCCTTCTGTTCAGGGAGAAAGAGGTAGCGCAGATGTACTTGTAGAGGCAGAATCTGCATTTCCTATAGAATCAGTTATGCCGGGCTCACATTACAGGAGTTTTAAAATCCTAACCAATTTTGAAATGGGGTTTTCATCACACATATGATGAGAATCTCCACAGATGAGTTAAAGCAACATTATGTAACTATTTCACCCTCAAATAAGCTTTAAAATCATTTTGATGGTACACTGATTTGTAATAGTTTGAATGGTGCCACTTATTCACACTCTGTGCCTTAAACGCCTGTTCTTGTTTTGTGTCCTGTCTCTCGAATCTAAAACACGCACACTACAAGATTAGAAGATAAAGGGACATCAGACACAACAGGATTTCATTATGATTCTCGTGCCAGAGGGAACAATGAATGCACCGCCTCATGTTACGTGATCTCTGGAGAAGCAGCAGTGCAATATATATAATATAGGCTGATATACTTATTATACTTATTTATCTTTTTTTTAAATTTTATTTGTTTCTGGAGATTGGACTCTTTCTTAATATTTATCTGTATTACATTTCTATATTTAAATGTCAATGTGTTCTCTATTTTTCAATTCTGTTTTTTGTTTCTGTTGGAGCTGCTGTAACAACCAAATTTCCCTATGGGATTAGTAAAGTATCTATCTATCTATCTATCTATCTATCTATGTTATTATAGTGAGAAAACAAGAAAACAGAAGAAAGGAGTGTGGATGAGGAAATGGTCAAGAAGACAGTAGTATGATTGCTAATGGTAGCCTAAAAAGCTAAAAGGTTTACTGTTGCTTGGCAGCACTGTCAGCTGCTTTGGGATGTCTCTCTCATTGCCTAATGTGACCTCGCTCGGGAAACACTGATTTAATCATCCAGAATGACGTGTGTTTGAAAATGATCGCGGCGGTTCTGGTTGTCCACCAGCAGATCAGGAGGAGCAAGACTGGCTCTGTAAACGTCTTACACTACCTGATAACCTGGGCCGAACATCAGGACTGAAAGTTCCAGACCCCAAATCTCCTCCGATTGTCGGGAGGGGCGAATCAGAGCCCGGATTTACTCTTGGATAACCAGGGATGATGGATCTAAACTTGCCAGCACTCTGAAGGAGGGAACAATGTCACCAGTTTCCAAAGCATACGATAAACATACTGAAACTGTGGTGACTGTCAGTTCAAATTTAGGGTTTATTTCATCACCCTTTTAGGGAGCACAGTAACAAATAAGAGACAGAGAAACATCCACTGATGCTTACAGTCTAGTAATGCTCAGCAGCTTTGCATATGATCAAGAAATTCATCTTTCCTCACTCGTCAGGAAGGTCTAACCTTTTTTTGTTTGTTTTGTTTTGGCATCTTCAGTTCTCTCAGACCAGATGACTCAGTGAGGCATCAGCTAAGTTCTACATACTCACCACAGATGGCATTAAATACAACCTTATTTCCATCACTATCTCACATTAGCGCCATCTGAGCTTCTCAATGTGTCACCACGTCCGGCACCGAGGTTCATCCTAATGGCCTGTTAATCATGAGCCATCACCCCATTTCATTTCAGCACCTGTTGGGCCACAATGTCAAGAGGTCCTGGCCACAGTAATGAACACCATCCGGCACATTTGGACCAGCTTCAGCTACAGACGCTCACAGACAAAAAAAAACAAAAAACAGGCTGTCTGACCAAGGAAAACACTTCACAATCACAAAGCAAAGGGACTCAGATTTAACTTTAGTTATATGGAACAGATGAGGAGCAAAGGGAGTGTGCATGACGGAAACAGAAGATGAAGAAGAAATAAAAGGATGCAAACTGAATGCGTGGATGTTGAGGGATGCATTTTCCCCTCAAACTGCCCTGTCAATATTAACATATTACATGTGGTGTTATAGACCTGGACAATATATCCAACGTTTTACCTCAATAAGTTCATTGATTTTTGTAATCATATGTGCTTATTTCAAATTTGAGCAAGACGTTTCAAACAAGCGTGGTGGAAATTCTGAAATAAAGATGTGACAAGGCCATTGTCTTTTGAGAGTTTTATTCAAACAGTGACAATAAAAAGGTCTTTACAAAGGGACCGGCACACAAAGTGACATAGAGTCAGTCTCTGTATGATCTGGTGAAGAGTGTCTGGAAGCATCGTCTCTTTATAGTGAGAAGTTTAGGAGGCAAACATGTCAAGAACATGGAAGGAAGCAATCAAAGACGTTTATTCCCATGTCTAGCATTGACAAGACTATCCTGTGTACGTGTGACTCCCTGAAGGCTGTGTGTGTGACTGTGGCTCCTCATTGTTTGGCCTGTCCGGACAAACCGGCCTTAACTTGACAGTTCGGGGAGAGTTCAGTAAAGGCAGATATAGGTAATTCCCATTACACAGGTTTGGTCAGGGGTAACAAAAGACTATGAAAGTTTTGGAATGCTCAGATCGTACTCGTTTCCAATGACAGGGTATGGAGGGGGCATCCTTCAAAGGCTCAGTCATTCACAAGCAAGGCTGGGGCAAAATGGGTCAAGGTTCACCACTTTTTGATAGTATAAAGGATATTTCAACATGGGCTCAGGAACATTTTATAAAACCATTGCTGCTTGATGATAAGAAATTGTTCCAACTTTTTTTACAGTCATTGTGTTTGCATCTGTTATCTAAATCAGATTCGCCTCAGATGCCTGCACAGCAGAAAATTTGATCTGATGATAATTACTATTTCTGCTCAAAGAGGTTTTATATTAGTTTCCCTGTGAGTATGAATCCTCTGTGAGAGAAATACAAAGGGCAAATGTGTTTGTTATTGAGCATGTACATATGTTTTACTTCATATTTCATCCTCTAAGGCTGTTATTGCTAGTGGGTTTTGTCCCTCATGTGTCCAGCAGCACTGAAAAACTTAAATCCATGACCCCCACACGTATTGTCTCACATTGTGTATAAATTGCATTGAGATCATACATATAGCAACCATTTTACCTTAGCTACTGCTACACGCGAACACATGAAATCTAATCTGTGAGAAGACACTAGCTGAAGAGTGGGCGGTTGTCCTCAAGTGTCCAGATTTGTCCTGTAGGTCAAACTGGCTACATCCAAACCTGCACAAACGCTGTGAGACTTTCCTGTGAGCATCCAATCTGGCTCTTACACCTCATGTTACATGTCGGTATGTTGATTACCATCCTCAGGCAGAGACACACACAGCTTCCCTCCTGTCTTTCCTCCAGAGCCCAACCTGACAGATTTTCCAGAGTAAAACAAGTCGGTTCGGCGTTAAAATGCAGTCTCTCCTTCCACAGACAGCAGCTGACTGCCTGCATGTTGGACCGGGCTCATCGGTGTGTGTTCCAGGAATGAGCAATAGCCATCTGAGATTAGCAAAACTGCCAGCACCACCCTTAACCTCACCTTGTGTGCATCTATTTCTGTCTCCCAGGGCAAACAAGGGCTGACAGTATGGACTTTTTTTTCTTACTGCGATACAAAACCTGAGAGCCCGTTAGAATGCTCTGTCCTGTCCGGAGCGGTGCAACAAATCTAAGATAAGCTCCATTTCCACTCGACCTGCTCCCTTTTACGTTTCCATTAGATAAATAGTACCTGGTACTACTTTTTTAGTACCACCTCCATTGTGGTTCCAAGCGAGCCGAGCAGGTACTAAAAGGTCACTCGAAACGTTGCAGACCACTGCTTGGTCAATGCGCCGCACGGCGAATATCCTGCACAGCACAAATCAATGGCGGCCACACTCAAACAGTGAAGCTACTTCGGTGACCGTAACTTTTTTATTGCAGCCGCTATATTGAGGAGGTGCAGACGTTACAGTCTTAAAGATCACAAGAGGTGGACTAGAGGTGTGTGTGTCGCGTTGAAGACTACGCCACGGCAGTTTCGTGTGGCGTCCATCTGCTCTGAGGAGGTACCATCACATAATAGAAAATGACCGGCAGACAGGTACATGATACCAAGGTGAGTCGATCGATTCAAGTCGAGTCGAGCAGAGCTGGAACAACGCAATAGAAATGTGGCTAAAGAGGAGAATCAGGGAGATAACAAAGTAGCTAACAAACACAGGTGGACCCCCACCTGACACACTTCAAATCACCTGTCATGTCATGTTTTTTATATTCTGTACATGTTTGTGTTTCCTGTTTTATTTTGTCACTTACCTTTCCTCTCCAGCTACTGTGATTGTCGACCTCCCTGGTTATTATCGCCTGTGTTTTGTTTGTTTTTTTGGCTCTGTTCTTCTGTCCTTCTGTGCCAGTTTATGTACCTTATTGTCTTTGGTGGCACCTTTCTCTGGTTTTGACCCTGACTGTTTTTGGACCTTGCCTCAGCCTATACTGTCTTGGAACTGTTTGAATTTGCGATGACCCATGTACCAAACCTTTTGCCACTGAAGACAACTACTTTTCAGACTACTAAGGTGTTTTTGAGTTGTGCTTTTGCATCATATTCTCTGATGGTGCAACTTCTAACACAGCCTCTAATGCTCTCTGAGGGGTCCCAAGGCCCTGCCAGATGTCATACAGTATACAATCCCTCTAGTCTACTGATTTCTGGGTCTGCAACAACAATGTTCTCCCAGTTGGATGTGCCCAGAATGTCTCCATCTTTACCAGAATTAGCCCAAGCTGACTCAACTGTCTCCTTTGAGCACAAAGGAGCAACAGATGTGCACCAAGAGCCTTCCACATGCCTAATCTCAATAATTGAACAATACTTTCACAACAATATACACGAATTTATTATTTCTATTGTCAATGTCGATGTTTCTGTCCTTTTTACTGTTCATGCTTAGGGTTATTTCTAACATCCATGTTTCATATTTAACCATGTTGTCCTGAATCATTTCTATTTTGTGAAGAATAAATCTTACTTCAATCTCTTTTTAAGAAAACTTTACAGTCTTTGCAGAAAGTGTATGTGTGGTGCTGTTTGATGTAGCCTCTCTAGTTACTCTGTGTGCTCAGACTTCTTTGCTTCAGACTGTTGTGGCACTATCTTTGATGAGAAGAAGATCACACTGATTACACACTAAACTGATTTACAATTACATCTGCCATCAGCAGTGGGATGGAAAATAAATGAATAAAAGAGAACTAATCAACTTCCTGGCTGGTTTGTGGGCTCTGCATACTGTATTCTGTCTGGTATGTGGGAGTGTTAATTTATAAAGCAATAAGCTTCCTTCAGGTTTTTGAGTGGAGATAGATTGACTGAGTCAGAGTGTATGTAAGGTCTTCTTGTTAAATAATGGCATAAGAACGATGCAGAATAGACTTGACTTGCATGTATACTGCCAGAGGTGGGTACTAATGAGATATGTATTTACTCTGTTACTTGTACTTCAGTAAGAGCCATATTAAATAAATAAATGTACTGTTATCATACCATGAATATTTCAGACCATTGTAACCATAGCAGTAAGCAATAAAGCCCTGTTGTGTTGTGTCCACAGTCTTGATCATTGTGTTCCAGTTCTATGTGTTCTTGTTGATTCAGGCAGTAGCAGAACAGTATCCATATCAGAGCAGCACTGTTCATTCATGTTTATTGAGAACACAGATGAGAAGATGCTTTTGAGCATTAAAAAACAATCATAGAGATATTTCACACTTTGAGAAGTACTGTTTCTGAAGAGTTACACAGCTCTGTATGATGATATGATATAGGCTTCACCAGGGTGAGAAGGTTGGAATAGGGCAGAAACATGAGACAGTTTTTCCAAATTGCAGGTAAAATTTCTGACAATATTGCAGGTAACAGAAAAAAAAAAGTGTTTCACGCTCTGATAATGGTGGCTTTGATGCAACCAGTGACTTAAAGAATGCTCCACTTAATCTAATCAAGATTGTATCAAATATGTGCAAAACATTTAATATTTTCTTTCCTTCCAGACCATGAAGACACTCAGTTTGAAGCCCTGATCAAAGTACTCCATTACAAGAAAAGGTCCTGTGTTCAACATATTGATTTAGTAATCAACTAAATGTACTCAAAGTATCAAGGTAAAAATATTAAAGATTTTCAGCTGATTAATGTGTTAGCATTCCTATATATTTTTTATATCTCCTCTTGTTTATAGTGTTTGTATTTTATATTTTCTCCTCTCTTTACATTGTTCCTATTTTTGCTTATTCTATCACTGTGCTACTGTAACACTGCAAATTCCCCTGTTATGGGACTAATAAAGGAATATCTTATTGTATCTTATCTTATCTTAAGTAGCATTTTATTGTTGTAGTTGAATGATGTAGAGCTAGTGTTGATACTTAATGATATAGGGTTAGGGCCAGACGTACTCCAAAGGGCACAATGTATAACACAAACATGTGTAACAAAGAAATGATAAATTCAAGTATTAATTTGTACGAGGGATACATGAGTGTCGTCTTCATTTTTATTGACTTTAGGATTTCCTCCAAATATGTGGAGAGACTTTCAAATTTTGTATTTCTACTTAGCTCATTTAATGATTTAACAAATATTTTTTGGTCATTGCAGAAGAAAAGAAGAAACATTTGTTTTTTGGCTGCTTACTCTTGTTTTATGAATATGGAATTTACCCAATAGACAGATCAACTATTGCCTTATCCAGGTTACCATTACCAGTGTTAGAGTGTTGGAACAAGTTCATTTCTTCTTTTATGTCAAATAATATATTGAAAGATGTGAAGAGTAGCAGAGATGTCTCAGTCCAAAAAGCTGTTGAGAAATAGCACTTCAAAAACAGATAAGGATTCACCTTCAGTGCCACAAAAAGAGCATTCCACTAAAACATCTTTTATGATTTTTGATAGAATTGCAAGGGTAAAATTTATGAAAAATTTTGACGTGAATCTATTTGACTTTGTTAGAAATGCTAAATATGCTCAGTCCAAATCTTATCCACACTAATATGCAGAGAGGATTGTTCACCTCGTGGCAACAGGAAATGACATAATTTACTTTGACCTCAAATTCAGTGAGCACAGCTATAACAAGTTGGTGATGCATGATTGTGAAGCTGGTGCCTTTTAGTGCAAAGATGTAGGCGTGGCTGTGCGGCGAATGTTGATGTTTCGCCATGAAGCAGGAAGTTGTTATAACTGCTGTCCGTGGTCCAATCTGCCCCAAACGTCACACGTTTGATAATAGTCCCACCCTGAACACATCTACATAGATACATTTTGTAATGGTTACAGCGCCACCTAGTGGCAACAGGAAAATGTTATATTTACCTTGGCTTAATTGCTCTTTGTGCTTATCACAGCCGTAGTTCATCACCGCACACTCACTCAATTCATTCGATATTTTCAGTCCTTGTACTCACTATACTCCCAAAGTTTGAACTTCTCTGCAAATCCAATACTTGCAAAACCAAGCTTGTCATATACTGACGCTTTGATTCCTGTAACTCTGAATCTACTCTTAAAGGCTTCCATTATTTCCAATCCTCTGAGCTGATCTGATGCTGTTCTGATTAACTACTAAATAGATTAATGGAGTTGACTGAGCAACCTGTCATAAGCTAATTTCAAGCCAATACCATGTTGTGAAGGTATGTGGATGTCTTGGAAATAGTCTGTCTGCACATTTTGAATCTGCTGCAGAGATGAGTTCGTTGTTGGCTGCTGTTGGCTGACTAAGTTTGATGGCAAAATGGACGTCTGTGCTAAAGACTCACTGACAGGTTTAGAAACTGTTTAAAGTTGGAGACTTGTGAGTGGAGGAGGGAGTTAAACTGAGCCACACATTCAATAAAGGCAGTGTTTTTGTAAAATGAGTAAAAATGTGTTCCAGTTTTGGACAGCTGGCTGTGTGTGGACTAACTGTGGAGGACACAAAATGAATTCAACAGCTTTCTAAATTCACAAACTGTTTTTCTCACTCGAACTCAACCACCACCAAAACTGTGTTTTATTTTACCCTCAAAATTTGTACATTTTCCACTGACGACATAACACCAAATTACTGCAGTTTGCTACGTCCTGCTGCATCCACATCTACAACAAATTCAAAAAATAAAACTGCTTAAACACCTTGCAGCACCTGGTTTCCTTCCATGATGACTCTATATTCAAAGAGGAATGTCAGGCACTTCATTGTTCTCCTCCAGTCACAGAGAGTTTACAGCCCATTCCAGGATGCTGTCACTTTTTTTCCCACCTCACTCCCCATTCCTAATCCCAGCAGAGGAATTCTTTTCTGCTTGGGAATGACCACCAGCCACATGATCAAATATCCCTTTTGGATGCAATGAATGCTGGAAGTTTGGACATAATTGCAGAAGATTGTCAGGGATGTATCAGAACATGCAAAAAGATTCTTTATGGACAGTTTAAGAGGAAATAAAGGAGTGATGTAGACGAGAACTCGTCTGACAAGCTCTGTTTTATTTCTATGAGTCCATATCCTGTACAGGTTTCATGCAGTAGAGGTGAACTGGTGACTCTAAATTGCCTGTAGATATGGTTGTTTGTCGACCTAGTGGCCTGTCCAGGGTGAACCCCGCCTCCTGCCCAGTCAGCTGGAATAGGCTCCAGCCCCCCCACAACTCTACACAGGATAAGCGGTTACAGAAAATGAATGAATGAATGATGATATTCTGTGTTTGGGTGGATCTTGGGCCAAGAAACAGCTGATTAAACTGTGAGGTGGATCCAGGTTTGAATTCAGATTCTGGATTACTTCCTTTATCAACATTGCGAGATAGGGCCTTTTTTTTTAATTAACATTTTATCAATCTCTTGAAAAAATAATAACAATAGGCCAATCAAAACAAAAGTACCCATGCACCATCCTGCCTTGTTTCATGGAAATCCATCCAGTCAATATTGCATAATCCTGATGAGAAACACACAAAGCAGCCAACAAACAGTTGATAACATAGATTCAACACATTCTTCTGGTGTCTGCGCATGTCGTGAAAATTCATCTGGATACACATGATTTTTAAATACACATAACTCCTCTGCACCTCCTTCCATCCTTCGCTAATACACCTCCACACCACTCCCTCCATTTCTCTCACAGGCCTTTCTCTAGTGAGCTCCTCTACACATTCTTCTATGACACCCATCTCCCCGTTTGTTTCCCTTCAACTTTGCTGCATTTTACTTCATCCCTCTCTGCACATCTTTCTTCCCTCTATGCTTTCCTCTTCTCCTCCCTTGTTGCTTCCTTTCCTTCCAATGAAGCTTCCAGCACATGTGCAAAGCAGGAAGACTCGTGCTTTCCCTTTTTCTTTGATCGTGTGTGTGTTTTCTACCTGTTTTTTTTGCCTGACTTGTCTCCTTACTGTCTTTATGGACAGCAGCAGGGCCCCATGTGTAGATGCCTCGAGGGAATTTTGAGGACTTCAGTGGTTTGTATGGACTGGTCCTCTGATTTATTGTCATAGGGCAGAGTAAATGTCAAGTTGCTGTCTTATATTGTTTAATAAATGTCACTTGTCCCACCGCTGAAATTTCCTGTTATTTAATGACCATTTATGTTTTATAAACCTATTGTTAATTTCCCATGTTAATCAATACAGGAGATATTAAAGATTTTACACAAACCAAAGTGAACTTTGTAAGATTTAAAAAGTATGTTTTCACATCATAGATTATGAGTAAAGTGTTTTTTGGAGGAAGGTAAATCTTTTTACTCTTTACTGTAGTAATAAGTCACTTGATAAATATCTTAAACTTCACTTTTTACCTCATAGATGGTCGCTGTAGAGGAAAAGCTTGATAAATGCTGGACTTGATTTTGAAAATCTGTGTGCTAATAGGGATTATTGATCACATTCAAGGTTCACACATCAGATGGTGCAGACAATCTGCAATGTCAGAAGTCCATTTCTTTATTCTATCATTTTTGTGAAAGCGTCACAAAACATGCAGAGTCAGATAAACTGCGTTGAGCCGCCCAATGACAAACGTATTTCACCGGGAAGGAGTCGGCGTCCTCCTCTCTATCAGTAAATGTCTGTCGACTCCCACCGAACCTTTAGGCAGCAGACTGCAGAGTGTTTGTCTGGAAGGGATTATGCCAGGTAAATGGGGGATTTAGCATAATGCGGGCCATGCCTGTTTTGGCTTCAGCAGGATATGGGGTCATGTAAACATTGCTGTGGCAACCCAGTCCACTGTGGGTAGAGGTGATTAGGGAATTAAGGGGGGAATGAGCTGTCTAATCCCTTTAATTTGACTCTCTGTGCCTTTCTGCTGCTTTGTCTCTTTCACTCACTTCCCTCATTTTTTCCTCCCATGCTGAGCTTGTTTTTGTCATTTTCTTATCCTTCCTCACTCCTCCTTTCTCCTATTGTCTGTTGCTCTCTATATGCGTCTGCTACTTTTAAACAAGAGGGTCAAAATAAGCAAACACCACAAAACATAAGCTTATAACTTTGTAAAACTCAACTATTTAAATACAAGTAGCTAAATTAATACCTCAGAGGCCAAATATTTCATATCCATATGAAAATTTAAGATGTATTGAATTCCTCCTCATTCATGACTTAACATGTTGCTGATTTATGTTTTATTTGATTGGAAAATCACTGTGGCAATGAAATTGACCATATGTATTATATTGTTATTGATTTGTAATGTTAAGTGTCAACACCTGTCCTCAGCTTGCTTTAAAAGTACTGAAACCACTTTCATTATGGATTACATGTACAATATATGCAAAATAAATATCGCTTGAAAAATATCCAACATGTACAATTCAGTTAAAGGCAAACAAAAACACAAAAGTACAAAACTAAACATGTTGAATCAGGTTTTTGTCTCAGGTTTATTGATGTGTTCTGAAATTTAGAATCAGGATCAGCTTTATTGGTCACATAAAATGACTTTGGTTTTAAAGCATGAAGTGTGCATTTGAAACTGCAATTATATAATTTCTAATTTGTAGCTAAGTGGATGTTCTAAATGACTGAAATCTGACTTTTGTTATTTTCCTCCTCTTGTTGTCACTGTGTGTGCAGGTACATTATGCACAATGAGAGGAGAGGACAGAAAAACAGTGTCACAGGTTAGTTGCATGCACACACACACACACACACACACACACACACACACACATGGGATGCAGGTGAAAATGTACCTTTTAGATGAAACAGCGATGCCCCTCAGGTCCTACATGTGTACGCAATGAATACACACACTTCGCCAAGCATTTTATTCCAGTGCTGTAACCCTTTGGCCTCTTTGTATTGTCATTTTATCCCCTATATCTGCTGTTCTATCAATTACTGATAAGGTTGATACTACATTTCAGGTTTGGAATCCCTCAGCCATAGAGACTCACTGTGTAACCATTTGATGCCATTGTTGTTTGGCCTGTTATGGTCGGAGGGATCCTAAGATCTAGGTCACAGGCTTCATTCAGTCCTGCTCATCAGGAGCAACTGGGTGCACCTGTGATGTTCCCCTCAGCTGATGGCAATCAGCCTGGCTGGGAGGTTATATAAGGAGGCTGGTTTTTACTTGCATGTCTCTAGAGAGTGTGTTTCTGTGTGAGTGGGGATTTGAGCTCAGATTGAGTTGGAAGGGTTTATATTTTCTTTAGTTAAAACTGTACGGAGGGTTCCCTCTTTTGGTCAGCTTCCATTCTATATCATTTTGTCATTTGATAGTTTCCCAAAAAGCCACCCCCCGTCCTGCAGGTTTTGTTTCTGGGGAAACGTAACAGGCCACAACTACTGAAATGGACAAGATAAAGTATTTTTATTCTTTAAAAAAAATTCGGTCTACATGATTTGCATCATTCTATCACACTGTTGATCAGTGCAGGGTTACTAAAGTGACTGAGTTGAGATGAGTTAATGTTGCAGGTGCAGGCTGTTGCACGTGAACATGCTTCCTCAAAAATCATGTATTGTACTCTCGCTCTTCTTGAACAACGGCCTACACACTAAGAAGAAAGAAGTGATGACGGTTTGGTTTAAATCAAGAAAAAAATAAAGTTCAGATTTTGAAATATTATTATTGGCCACATTAACACAGTACAGCATAGTTTTTCATTACACATATCAACCATGTTTGATTTGGCTGCAAGTTGGCAAAATCCTGCCAACATGTTAATTTATAAACTCAAACCCAACAGGATCTTGTCCTGTATGAAAGTATAATCATGCCTTGTTGCTAGAGGAAATTTAATTTCAATTATGGTTTCTGAGCCATTAATGACGCTCATATCTACTTCATGATAAAGACTGCAGTTAAAGGGTCAGGCTAAAAACTGACCAATCACAGCAGTGCACAGGTATTCTGTAATAATGATTTACATTTCACGTCTTTAAAGAAAGTGGTGACCTCATTCGTCATGCAGATATATATAACCCATGATAACATATGGCACTGGATTTGCACAAAATGTATCGGAGATCCAGATTTGATATCTTCTTTATTCCCAAAAAACATAATGAGGCACTTAAATAAACAATAATAGCTGAAGAAGAAAGATATTTCACTTTAATTACATTTTAATTGTAAATTCACCTGAAAGTTATTGTCAAACTTGAAACGAAACAAAACAAATAATAATAATGACAATAATTAAAACCAATGAGCTATTTTTTTTACAACAATTTCCAAAAACAATTTGAGAAAAACAGTAAATAGTTAGAGCTGAGAAATAAATGTTTAAGCTGCTGGCTCATGGTGCAAATGTTTCCCCAAATCCCAAACTAAATAGAAGTGAGAGTAAACAAATACTTTGAAGATCATAAGCAACTCAGAAGTAATGATGATTGGAACACCTTATTTGTTGCATTCTTTAAGGCATTGCTCTTTCCTTGAGGCATACATGAGATTCTGTTCATTCTTGTATATTCTTCATTGTCCTTTTTCATGCATGAACTCTGATAATCCATGCTACATTACCATGAAGAGTTGTCTTTCTGCTAAAGGATATAATATCATATCATTTTGAATTACAAGGATTTATGTTTTCGGTGATTTGCAAATCAAAATGTCACATCAGCTGGAAGTAAGCAGATGTTTGGTCATGACCTCCTCATTAATTTCAAAGTGATGCTGAAAGTGCCAAAAAATTATAATTTATGGGACCTTCTTAAACCTTTCATGGACCCCCTCTTTGGCCAAGTAGCTACTTCATAAATGTTCCTCTTCAAATGTGCCAGTTCATGAGTTGGTATGAGGACACTGAGCTGGAACCACTTGAGTGAAATATGAACCTCCTGTTTATGCTTGTTGTTCCTGAATTGTTTTATTATCCCTTCTTGAAAGTACATGCAGCTGATTCATTTATTCACGCCAATAAATCACAATGGACTGAGGCTGACACTGAACGAGTGCAGGACAGCTCTCCAATAAATCTAAAGGAAAGGAGGTCATGAAGCTATAGTGAAAGTTCATCCAGGAAGGAGGCCCGGCCCAGGTGCTCGTCAAATACTCTCATTATTCTTCCACCTTTCATCCACTCATTTTAATCCAAATTGCTCCTATTGTTATTGAGAAGCCATTCCTTCTTGCTCCTCCAACTGGAGAAATAGCATCAGAATATTTCATTAGACTATGAGGAGGACGGACCTTGCTTGTTAGAATGATATTCTTTCAAGTGTAGCTTCAACATTGTAGCACAGTCTGAGCTGAAGAAATAGGAGACGTCTCTTTCATTTTTCAATAAAGGATTTTGATTCCAGTTTACATTCTAAGAATAGAAATCACTCCTCCTTTGCACATAAATAGTCACTGAATCCATGCTGCTAGTGGGGTTAAAAATGTCTAAAAGCATATTAACTACATGGGGTAAATCATCAATAGAAGGAGGTGAAGCAATTTGCAAAAACGTGTAAAATGCTGCAACTATGGGACAGAAGGGGCTATCAAGGAAATACATTTTTAAATTGTAAAAGTAGTTAAAAAATAAAGTTCAAAATCACATTAGTCTTTGTTTCTTGAATTACTGGAAGCTGTGCTAAAATGTAAAAAAAATTAACTTCAGTCATGTTGTGACAATTGGTGATTTCAGTTCGAAAGGCTCCATCAGCACAGCTACATGTTCGGTTATTTATAGAACCAGTTCAAGACTAATATGGCCAGACTCTTCAATCATTTCAAACCAGCTGGAATGCACCCCAGCAATCAAAGCATGATTGTGTAGGCTGCTTGTCAGCAGAATATCGGTGGATTGTTAAGTCTTTGGCGGGCTAATACACAGGATTGCTGATACAGTGCAGTTTTTAACCTTTTGGTGATGGTTGTGTCACACATGCCTGAATGTGTTGATACGTGTTTTTCTCATAGGCCCATCGCTGTTGAAATCAGGAAGGATTTTAGAAAATAGAGTGGAATGCTGACATTATGGATGGGCCTGATAGCATATCTAACATAATAATTGCTTAAAGACTGGGTTTATTCTGGGGGTTCAGAAATCACTGCTGAGCCCCCTGGAAGTGTTGTAGATCTGATTCATCCATTCATCTGTGATGGAAGGTTGACAACTCCTTGGTAATTACATATTCCTTGCTGGAACATTAAAGTGATGTGTGAATGCTGCCTTTTTGAATGCCCTGTTGATTTATGATGCTATAGCCTTGTGTACTGTGTCGTCAAGAATTGTGGCTAAGCTCATCAATCCTCTGCCATCAAAATTGGGGGTATATATGACTTCATACCTTGGGCTAAGGCACAAAAGATTGCAACGTCAAATCCTGCTTCCTGGAGAATAAAAACATTCAGAGTGAAGGAGTATAATGCAATTTACCTGTCTTCATGCACTGCCTTGTTCAGCAAAGTAACTTTGGCGATCATAAATATATGTGGAGGTATAAATCTCCTCTATGAAGAGCAACAGCTTTGATCAAGCAACATCAGTACACATAAATTATTATGCTAGTCCTCACAGTGCTTCATTTCTCCACATCGTGTTCTGAAAGTAGGCTACACGGATATGTTTGTGGTAAACAATCCTGTGTTGCCAACTTTGAAGGTTTGATCAAATGTTTAGTCTTTGAAGAACATTTTAATTAAGGAAAAACAAAGCTTGATTTGAGCCGCTGCTTGATGCTTGATGCTACTGTATCAACAGGCCATTTGCCAAACCTACAGTATTGTGCACAATAACATGTTATGTGTGTGTGTGTGTGTGTGTGTTGTCTCTATCTCCATAATATGGTATTGTACATTCTAATGGCCCTACAGGAAGGATCTCCTGAGTCTGTCTATAGAGCAGCTCTGCGAAGGAGCTCCTCTGTGAGGTGGCGGCTTCTTCATGAGGTGGGACGTGAGCGCCACTGGCCTGATGTCATTTAGCTCGCTTTTGGTTCCTCCTCTTGGGTGTCGGGATGAGGCATGATGTTTTCCACAGTGTGGGAACTTTCCTGTAGACAAACAGTGACTTTCCAATCATAGCTTAGCAACTACCACAACTACAGAAGACACATCAAGCTTTAGATTTCTTCAAAAACCATCACAGTGTGAGTTTTCTAACTAACATAACCAAAAGCACAAAACAAATAGGTTAATAAATGCATTAACCTGTGTCTTTATCTGCTATAAGTTGCAATGGTTAACTATTAACCTTGCATTATTTGCAAAGGTAAAGTTATTTAAAAAAAAACCTGAACAGGATCGAATGTCCTGGACATTTTAGCACCCTATAGAAATAAGAAGGATCATTCGTCTCTTCCAACTCTCATTGGCAGAGGTAACGAAGGAGAGTGGGTCGTATAAAAAAGTCAATTATATTCCTAACAGCCGAAATTCTGGCATGCCCCTTTATGATTTCACACATAAATATACTCATCATTCACTTCACACACACAGGTGTATTCACCTCGCAGCTGAGAGCGTTTTCAGATTTTATTGACAGGCAGATTGATGAGCAAACAGCGGCTCTGCCCTGACCCATCTATCTCAGCGTGAAAGAAATGGAGACACAATGTAGAGAGGGGTTACTAATGAGTGACAGAGCAGGAGAGAAGTACCAGCACCGCTCTACTCCATCACTCACCGTCAAGAAAGATGGAGTGTGTGTGTGTGTGTGTGTGTGTGTGTATACGGGAGAGGGTTTAGGGGCATACAATGACAACTCTATCTGTCATAACTATGAAGAGAGGAAGAGAAAACACGGCTTACATTAAGGCATTATCTAATTAGTTGGCAATTATGTTTTTTTTTTTTTTAACTAGAGTAATAAAATGCGTGAAGTTATATCTATGGCCTGTGTTCTGTAGGTTGAAGTACTACGATGAAGTACTAACCTAAATCGATCACTTGAGGTAATTCATCAGACGTCACACAGCTAACTCTGAGCCCACAAAAGGCTTTATGCAACTTTTTCACATATGCAATTGCAAAATGCAAGAGGTTTAACGAGCCTGAGAATCTCTGCAGTTTTCGCTCCAGCCATGGGGAGGCTTTAACAAAAGTGAAAATGCTGTGAGGTATGCAAAGTACATCTCAACAGCAATAAGACACTGTCTATCCACACCTATCTTTTCGTTATACAAATTAATCATGTCTTTTTTGAGTTTTGCTATGTACTCATTCACTTCAAAACCAGACAATGATAAGAGATGGTAGCGTTGCAACTTATCCTGCAGCCTCTTTTGAAGGGCTTGTTTCTTTGCAGCTTCTTTTTTTTATCTTCAGCTATAAAAGGTTCTTGTTTTCAGTTTTATAGTTTCAGTTTAATTTATACTGGTTTCTGTAGGAGACTTGTGTTGAGTTTCCAGGTACGTGGTCCAAATTTGCTTTCAACATCTGAAACGTCTCTGCCCCCGCTTCTCCAAAGGTCTGAACATGATTTCTCTTTTCAGTTTTTCATGTTGGCCTTCCCATATGAACTGAAAAATGATTTTCCTCAGTGTCACCATGATCTTATATGGGATTGGAGAAGTTGTTGCCAAGTATGTCACTGAAGACAGGATTTCTGCTTTAACAACAAGAACTTTCCCGGTCAGTGACAAATCCCTATCCTGCCACTGGAGGAGCTTGCCTCTAACTTTTGGCAACTTAGACTCCCAGTTGACATTGTCCATGTCTGCACCTCTTTTTCTTTTTTTTTCCGTTTGTGTTGGCCAGTTCTCCTGAGCTCCCTCTGCCCCACTACTCATTTGTGTGGCAACAGAGAAAGCAGACAATGACTGGGGGTCCAGGAAAGGGAGAGAGGTGGGAGAGGGGTCAGACCATACCTGTATGTCTGGGCTGGAGGTAGCTGAGTCACCTGACGTCTCCTGGGGCCGTTTTTGAGATGATGCACACTTCTAAGGAAGATCAAGTACCACGATAAAGAGAGTGAGAACTGCCCACCCTCAGATGAAGCCTGGTTGGTATTCCCTGGTTGCCTCACCAGGAAATGGAACATTTGCAAGCATGAAGTCTGGGAGTTCTCTGCAGTCTCTGGATGACGTTCAGACATTCTCTGTGCAGCTCTGTATTGTTGGGCCAGCTGGTAGGTCCACCTGAGGCAGCTCCACATCCATGGACACCAGGGTCGGTTGGTCCGGTTGTTGCTGGGCCTGAGCCTCCTCTAAGACTAAGTCTTGCCCTGTCGATCCACGGCGCTGGCCGATGTGGCAACCTTCCTGACACTAAGTGGCTCTCCACACGGCTGGATCCCTGCAGATGTCCCCCACGAAGTGGTTCTGGCGGGTTCCATTCCACAGGGAGAATCTGCTGCACATCAGTTTCTGGCTCCTTCTGTTCTAAGTGTTCATTGTCAGTGATGTTTGCATTTTGATACTGTAAGATGGAGGTTTGTTCTGCTGATATAGGCTATGGCTGGTCACGATGGGCTGTGAGTTGGAGCTACCAGAGACAGGGCCATCCTTCTCAGACAGACACATTACCCATTGTGTTCACTTTTCCAGTCATTTATTACTCTATCAAATAGATAACTTATACAATGCAAAGCTCGCTTACAAGCTGTTTCTAGGTCTGAGGAAGTAAAAAAAGGATCAACAATAACACAACAGCCAAACACCTAAGCATGCAATCAAAGTAACAATGTCTAGACAAAATTGCTTTTGCTGAGAAAGCACAAACTCAAAAGGAAGATCGAGCAATTTAAGGACATCTAATAGGCCACGCCCACTTACTACTGACTTATTGTTCTCCGATAAGACGAATGTGACAACATTCAAACTTGTTGTTTTCTTTCAACATATGAATCAGGGGAGAGCGCGAACGCAGTCCCCCACTATCAGAAATTATGCAGTCGAGATTCCCACATTTGGGGAATTCGCAGAAGTCAGCACAGCCGGAGTGCAATGGCTGAGCCTCATCTTGGGTGAACCACCTTCTTGATCATGGTATCTCCCCTGCCAGGTAAGTATGAGTTGGAACTGCCAGAGACAGGGCCATGATTCCCAGACAGACACCCCTGGCTTGGGGTGCACGCAACAGGTAGTCACAGAGTGAAATGCATTTAGAATTAAGGAGCCAAAGTCATTTAAGGTTCAAAAACACTACTGAAAACCGTGCTTGTTGCGTAGAAAACAAGTATTACCCATTTTGTTCACTTTTCTAGTCATTCATTTCTGTCTCAAATAGATAAATTATACAATGCAAAGCTCGCTTACAAGCTGTTTCTAGGTCTGAGGAAGTAAAAAAGGATCAACAATCACACAACAGCCAAACACCTAAGCATGCAATCAAAGTAACAATGTCTAGACGAAATTGCTTTTGCTGAGAAAGCACAAACTCAAAAGGAAGATCGAGCAATTTAAGGACATCTAATAGGCCACGCCCACTTACTACTGACTTATTGTTCTCCGATAAGACGAATGTGACAACACTCAAACTTGTTGTTTTCTTTCAACATATGTATCAGGGGAGAGCGCGAACGCAGTCCCCCACTATCAGAAATTATGCAGTCGAGATTCCCACATTTGGGGAATTCGCAAAAGTCAGCACAGCCGGAGTGCAATGGCTGAGCCTCATCCTGGGTGAACCACCTTCTTGATCATGGTATCTCCCCTGCCAGGTAAGTATGAGTTGGAACTGCCAGAGACAGGGCCATGATTCCCAGACAGACACCCCTGGCTTGGGGTGCACGCAACAGGTAGTCACAGAGTGAAATGCATTTAGAATTAAGGAGCCAAAGTCATTTAAGGTTCAAAAACACTACTGAAAACCGTGCTTGTTGCGTAGAAAACAAGTATTACCCATTTTGTTCACTTTTCTAGTCATTCATTTCTGTCTCAAATAGATAAATTATACAATGCAAAGCTCGCTTACAAGCTGTTTCTAGGTCTGAGGAAGTAAAAAAGGATCAACAATCACACAACAGCCAAACACCTAAGCATGCAATCAAAGTAACAATGTCTAGATGAAATTGCTTTTGCTGAGAAAGCACAAACTCAAAATGAAGATCGTGCAATTTAAGGACATCTAATAGGCCACGCCCACTTACTACTGAGTTATTGTTCTCCCATAAGACGAATGTGACAACACTCAAACTTGTTGTTTCCTTTCAACATATGAATCAGGGGAGAGCGCGAACGCAGTCCCCCACTACCAGAAATTATGCAGTCGAGATTCCCACATTTGGGGAATTCGCAGAAGTCAGCACAGCCGGAGTGCAATGGCTGAGCCTCATCCTGGGTGAACCACCTTCTTGATCATGGTATCTCCCCTGCCAGGTAAGTATGAGTTGGAACTGCCAGAGACAGGGCCATGATTCCCAGACAGACACCCCTGGCTTGGGGTGCACGCAACAGGTAGTCACAGAGTGAAATGCATTTAGAATTAAGGAGCCAAAGTCATTTAAGGTTCAAAAACACTACTGAAAACCGTGCTTGTTGCGTAGAAAACAAGTATTACCCATTTTGTTCACTTTTCTAGTCATTCATTTCTCTCTCAAATAGATAAATTATACAATGCAAAGCTCGCTTACAAGCTGTTTCTAGGTCTGAGGAAGTAAAAAAGGATCAACAATCACACAACAGCCAAACACCTAAGCATGCAATCAAAGTAACAATGTCTAGACGAAATTGCTTTTGCTGAGAAAGCACAAACTCAAAAGGAAGATCGTGCAATTTAAGGACATCTAATAGGCCACGCCCACTTACTACTGAGTTTTTGTTCTCCCATAAGACAAATGTGACAACACTCAAACTTGTTGTTTTCTTTCAACATATGAATCAGGGGAGAGCGCGAACGCAGTCCCCCACTATCAGAAATTATGCAGTCGAGATTCCCACATTCGGGGAATTCGCAGGAGTCAGCACAGCCAGAGTGCAATGGTTGAGCCTCATCCTGGGTGAACCACCTTCTTGATCATGGTATCTCCCCAGCCAGGTAAGTATGAGTTGGAACTGCCAGAGACAGGGCCATGATTCCCAGACAGACACCCCTGGCTTGGGGTGCACGCAACAGGTAGTCACAGAGTGAAATGCATTTAGAATTAAGGAGCCAAAGTCATTTAAGGTTCAAAAACACTACTGAAAACCGTGCTTGTTGCGTAGAAAACAAGTATTACCCATTTTGTTCACTTTTCTAGTCATTCATTTCTGTCTCAAATAGATAAATTATACAATGCAAAGCTCGCTTACAAGCTGTTTCTAGGTCTGAGGAAGTAAAAAAGGATCAACAATCACACAACAGCCAAACACCTAAGCATGCAATCAAAGTAACAATGTCTAGACGAAATTGCTTTTGCTGAGAAAGCACAAACTCAAAAGGAAGATCGAGCAATTTAAGGACATCTAATAGGCCACGCCCACTTACTACTGACTTATTGTTCTCCGATAAGACGAATGTGACAACACTCAAACTTGTTGTTTTCTTTCAACATATGAATCAGGGGAGAGCGCGAACGCAGTCCCCCACTATCAGAAATTATGCAGTCGAGATTCCCACATTTGGGGAATTCGCAAAAGTCAGCACAGCCGGAGTGCAATGGCTGAGCCTCATCCTGGGTGAACCACCTTCTTGATCATGGTATCTCCCCTGCCAGGTAAGTATGAGTTGGAACTGCCAGAGACAGGGCCATGATTCCCAGACAGACACCCCTGGCTTGGGGTGCACGCAACAGGTAGTCACAGAGTGAAATGCATTTAGAATTAAGGAGCCAAAGTCATTTAAGGTTCAAAAACACTACTGAAAACCGTGCTTGTTGCGTAGAAAACAAGTATTACCCATTTTGTTCACTTTTCTAGTCATTCATTTCTGTCTCAAATAGATAAATTATACAATGCAAAGCTCGCTTACAAGCTGTTTCTAGGTCTGAGGAAGTAAAAAAGGATCAACAATCACACAACAGCCAAACACCTAAGCATGCAATCAAAGTAACAATGTCTAGATGAAATTGCTTTTGCTGAGAAAGCACAAACTCAAAATGAAGATCGTGCAATTTAAGGACATCTAATAGGCCACGCCCACTTACTACTGAGTTATTGTTCTCCCATAAGACGAAGGTGACAACACTCAAACTTGTTGTTTCCTTTCAACATATGAATCAGGGGAGAGCGCGAACGCAGTCCCCCACTATCAGAAATTATGCAGTCGAGATTCCCACATTTGGGGAATTCGCAGAAGTCAGCACAGCCGGAGTGCAATGGCTGAGCCTCATCCTGGGTGAACCACCTTCTTGATCATGGTATCTCCCCTGCCAGGTAAGTATGAGTTGGAACTGCCAGAGACAGGGCCATGATTCCCAGACAGACACCCCTGGCTTGGGGTGCACGCAACAGGTAGTCACAGAGTGAAATGCATTTAGAATTAAGGAGCCAAAGTCATTTAAGGTTCAAAAACACTACTGAAAACCGTGCTTGTTGCGTAGAAAACAAGTATTACCCATTTTGTTCACTTTTCTAGTCATTCATTTCTCTCTCCAAGGAGCCAAAGTCATTTTCGGTTCAAAAACACTACTGAAAACCGTGCTTGTTGCGTAGAAAACAAGTATTACCCATTTTGTTCACTTTTCTAGTCATTCATTTCTCTCTCAAATAGATAAATTATACAATGCAAAGCTCGCTTACAAGCTGTTTCTAGGTCTGAGGAAGTAAAAAAGGATCAACAATCACACAACAGCCAAACACCTAAGCATGCAATCAAAGTAACAATGTCTAGATGAAATTGCTTTTGCTGAGAAAGCACAAACTCAAAAGGAAGATCGTGCAATTTAAGGACATCTAATAGGCCAAGCCCACTTACTACTGACTTATTGTTCTCCGACAAGACGAATGTGACAACACTCAAACTTGTTGTTTTCTTTCAACATATGAATCAGGGGAGAGCGCGAACGCAGTCCCCCACTATCAGAAATTATGCAGTCGAGATTCCCACATTTGGGGAATTCGCAGAAGTCAGCACAGCCGGAGTGCAATGGTTGAGCCTCATCCTGGGTGAACCACCTTCTTGATCATGGTATCTCCCCTGCCAGGTAAGTATGAGTTAGAATTGCCAGAGACAGGGGCATGATTCCCAGACAGACACCCCTGGCTTGGGGTGCACGCAACAGGTAGTCACAGAGTGAAATGCATTTAGAATTAAGGAGCCAAAGTCATTTAAGGTTCAAAAACACTACTGAAAACCGTGCTTGTTGCGTAGAAAACAAGTATTACCCATTTTGTTCACTTTTCTAGTCATTCATTTCTCTCTCCAAGGAGCCAAAGTCATTTAAGGTTCAAAAACACTACTGAAAACCGTGCTTGTTGCGTAGAAAACAAGTATTACCCATTTTGTTCACTTTTCTAGTCATTCATTTCTCTCTCAAATAGATAAATTATACAATGCAAAGCTCGCTTACAAGCTGTTTCTAGGTCTGAGGAAGTGAAAAAGGATCAACAATCACACAACAGCCAAACACCTAAGCATGCAATCAAAGTAACAATGTCTAGACGAAATTGCTTTTGCTGAGAAAGCACAAACTCAAAAGGAAGATCGTGCAATTTAAGGACATCTAATAGGCCACGCCGACTTACTACTGACTTGTTGTTCTCCGATAAGACGAATGTGACAACACTCAAACTTGTTGTTTTCTTTCAACATATGAATCAGGGGAGAGCGCGAAGGCAGTCCCCACTATCAGAAATTATGCAGTCGAGATTCCCACATTTGGGGAATTCGCAGAAGTCAGCACAGCCGGAGTGCAATGGCTGAGCCTCATCCTGGGTGAACCACCTTCTTGATCATGGTATCTCCCCTGCCAGGTAAGTATGAGTTGGAACTGCCAGAGACAGGGCCATGATTCCCAGACAGACACCCCTGGCTTGGGGTGCACGCAACAGGTAGTCACAGAGTGAAATGCATTTAGAATTAAGGAGCCAAAGTCATTTTCGGTTCAAAAACACTACTGAAAACCGTGCTTGTTGCGTAGAAGACAAGTATTACCCATTTTGTTCACTTTTCTAGTCATTCATTTCTCTCTCCAAGGAGCCAAAGTCATTTAAGGTTCAAAAACACTACTGAAAACCGTGCTTGTTGCGTAGAAAACAAGTATTACCCATTTTGTTCACTTTTCTAGTCATTCATTTCTCTCTCAAATAGATAAATTATACAATGCAAAGCTCGCTTACAAGCTGTTTCTAGGTCTGAGGAAGTAAAAAAGGATCAACAATCACACAACAGCCAAACACCTAAGCATGCAATCAAAGTAACAATGTCTAGACAAAATTGCTTTTGCTGAGAAAGCACAAACTCAAAAAGAAGATCGTGCAATTTAAGGACATCTAATAGGCCAAGCCCACTTACTACTGACTTATTGTTCTCCGACAAGACGAATGTGACAACACTCAAACTTGTTGTTTTCTTTCAACATATGAATCAGGGGAGAGCGCGAACGCAGTCCCCCACTATCAGAAATTATGCAGTCGAGATTCCCACATTTGGGGAATTCGCAGAAGTCAGCACAGCCGGAGTGCAATGGTTGAGCCTCATCCTGGGTGAACCACCTTCTTGATCATGGTATCTCCCCTGCCAGGTAAGTATGAGTTGGAATTGCCAGAGACAGGGGCATGATTCCCAGACAGACACCCCTGGCTTGGGGTGCACGCAACAGGTAGTCACAGAGTGAAATGCATTTAGAATTAAGGAGCCAAAGTCATTTAAGGTTCAAAAACACTACTGAAAACCGTGCTTGTTGCGTAGAAAACAAGTATTACCCATTTTGTTCACTTTTCTAGTCATTCATTTCTCTCTCCAAGGAGCCAAAGTCATTTAAGGTTCAAAAACACTACTGAAAACCGTGCTTGTTGCGTAGAAAACAAGTATTACCCATTTTGTTCACTTTTCTAGTCATTCATTTCTCTCTCAAATAGATAAATTATACAATGCAAAGCTCGCTTACAAGCTGTTTCTAGGTCTGAGGAAGTAAAAAAGGATCAACAATCACACAACAGCCAAACACCTAAGCATGCAATCAAAGTAACAATGTCTAGACGAAATTGCTTTTGCTGAGAAAGCACAAACTCAAAAGGAAGATCGTGCAATTTAAGGACATCTAATAGGCCACACCGACTTACTGCTGACTTATTGTTCTCCGATAAGACGAATGTGACAACACTCAAACTTGTTGTTTTCTTTCAACATATGAATCAGGGGAGAGCGCGAACGCAGTCCCCCACTATCAGAAATTATGCAGTCGAGATTCCCACATTTGGGGAATTCGCAGAAGTCAGCACAGCCGGAGTGCAATGGCTGAGCCTCATCCTGGGTGAACCACCTTCTTGATCATGGTATCTCCCCTGCCAGGTAAGTATGAGTTGGAACTGCCAGAGACAGGGCCATGATTCCCAGACAGACACCCCTGGCTTGAGGTGCACGCAACAGGTAGTCACAGAGTGAAATGCATTTAGAATTAAGGAGCCAAAGTCATTTAAGGTTCAAAAACACTACTGAAAACCGTGCTTGTTGCGTAGAAAACAAGTATTACCCATTTTGTTCACTTTTCTAGTCATTCATTTCTCTCTCAAATAGATAAATTATACAATGCAAAGCTCGCTTACAAGCTGTTTCTAGGTCTGAGGAAGTGAAAAAGGATCAACAATCACACAACAGCCAAACACCTAAGCATGCAATCAAAGTAACAATGTCTAGACGAAATTGCTTTTGCTGAGAAAGCACAAACTCAAAAGGAAGATCGTGCAATTTAAGGACATCTAATAGGCCACGCCGACTTACTACTGACTTATTGTTCTCCGATAAGACGAATGTGACAACACTCAAACTTGTTGTTTTCTTTCAACATATGAATCAGGGGAGAGCGCGAACGCAGTCCCCCACTATCAGAAATTATGCAGTCGAGATTTCCACATTTGGGGAATTCGCAGAAGTCAGCACAGCCGGAGTGCAATGGCTGAGCCTCATCCTGGGTGAACCACCTTCTTGATCATGGTATCTCCCCTGCCAGGTAAGTATGAGTTGGAACTGCCAGAGACAGGGCCATGATTCCCAGACAGACACCCCTGGCTTGGGGTGCACGCAACAGGTAGTCACAGAGTGAAATGCATTTAGAATTAAGGAGCCAAAGTCATTTTCGGTTCAAAAACACTACTGAAAACCGTGCTTGTTGCGTAGAAAACAAGTATTTCCCATTTTGTTCACTTTTCTAGTCATTCATTTCTCTCTCAAATAGATAAATTATACAATGCAAAGCTCGCTTACAAGCTGTTTCTAGGTCTGAGGAAGTAAAAAAGGATCAACAATCACACAACAGCCAAACACCTAAGCATGCAATCAAAGTAACAATGTCTAGACAAAATTGCTTTTGCTGAGAAAGCACAAACTCAAAAGGAAGATCGTGCAATTTAAGGACATCTAATAGGCCACGCCCACTTACTACTGACTTATTGTTCTCCAATAAGACGAATGTGACAACACTCAAACTTGTTGTTTTCTTTCAACATATGAATCAGGGGAGAGCGCGAACGCAGTCCCCCACTATCAGAAATTATGCAGTCGAGATTCCCACATTCGGGGAATTCGCAGGAGTCAGCACAGCCAGAGTGCAATGGTTGAGCCTCATCCTGGGTGAACCACCTTCTTGATCATGGTATCTCCCCAGCCAGGTAAGTATGAGTTGGAACTGCCAGAGACAGGGCCATGATTCCCAGACAGACACCCCTGGCTTGGGGTGCACGCAACAGGTAGTCACAGAGTGAAATGCATTTAGAATTAAGGAGCCAAAGTCATTTAAGGTTCAAAAACACTACTGAAAACCGTGCTTGTTGCGTAGAAAACAAGTATTACCCATTTTGTTCACTTTTCTAGTCATTCATTTCTGTCTCAAATAGATAAATTATACAATGCAAAGCTCGCTTACAAGCTGTTTCTAGGTCTGAGGAAGTAAAAAAGGATCAACAATCACACAACAGCCAAACACCTAAGCATGCAATCAAAGTAACAATGTCTAGACGAAATTGCTTTTGCTGAGAAAGCACAAACTCAAAAGGAAGATCGAGCAATTTAAGGACATCTAATAGGCCACGCCCACTTACTACTGACTTATTGTTCTCCGATAAGACGAATGTGACAACACTCAAACTTGTTGTTTTCTTTCAACATATGAATCAGGGGAGAGCGCGAACGCAGTCCCCCACTATCAGAAATTATGCAGTCGAGATTCCCACATTTGGGGAATTCGCAAAAGTCAGCACAGCCGGAGTGCAATGGCTGAGCCTCATCCTGGGTGAACCACCTTCTTGATCATGGTATCTCCCCTGCCAGGTAAGTATGAGTTGGAACTGCCAGAGACAGGGCCATGATTCCCAGACAGACACCCCTGGCTTGGGGTGCACGCAACAGGTAGTCACAGAGTGAAATGCATTTAGAATTAAGGAGCCAAAGTCATTTAAGGTTCAAAAACACTACTGAAAACCGTGCTTGTTGCGTAGAAAACAAGTATTACCCATTTTGTTCACTTTTCTAGTCATTCATTTCTGTCTCAAATAGATAAATTATACAATGCAAAGCTCGCTTACAAGCTGTTTCTAGGTCTGAGGAAGTAAAAAAGGATCAACAATCACACAACAGCCAAACACCTAAGCATGCAATCAAAGTAACAATGTCTAGATGAAATTGCTTTTGCTGAGAAAGCACAAACTCAAAATGAAGATCGTGCAATTTAAGGACATCTAATAGGCCACGCCCACTTACTACTGAGTTATTGTTCTCCCATAAGACGAAGGTGACAACACTCAAACTTGTTGTTTCCTTTCAACATATGAATCAGGGGAGAGCGCGAACGCAGTCCCCCACTATCAGAAATTATGCAGTCGAGATTCCCACATTTGGGGAATTCGCAGAAGTCAGCACAGCCGGAGTGCAATGGCTGAGCCTCATCCTGGGTGAACCACCTTCTTGATCATGGTATCTCCCCTGCCAGGTAAGTATGAGTTGGAACTGCCAGAGACAGGGCCATGATTCCCAGACAGACACCCCTGGCTTGGGGTGCACGCAACAGGTAGTCACAGAGTGAAATGCATTTAGAATTAAGGAGCCAAAGTCATTTAAGGTTCAAAAACACTACTGAAAACCGTGCTTGTTGCGTAGAAAACAAGTATTACCCATTTTGTTCACTTTTCTAGTCATTCATTTCTCTCTCCAAGGAGCCAAAGTCATTTTCGGTTCAAAAACACTACTGAAAACCGTGCTTGTTGCGTAGAAAACAAGTATTACCCATTTTGTTCACTTTTCTAGTCATTCATTTCTCTCTCAAATAGATAAATTATACAATGCAAAGCTCGCTTACAAGCTGTTTCTAGGTCTGAGGAAGTAAAAAAGGATCAACAATCACACAACAGCCAAACACCTAAGCATGCAATCAAAGTAACAATGTCTAGATGAAATTGCTTTTGCTGAGAAAGCACAAACTCAAAAGGAAGATCGTGCAATTTAAGGACATCTAATAGGCCAAGCCCACTTACTACTGACTTATTGTTCTCCGACAAGACGAATGTGACAACACTCAAAATTGTTGTTTTCTTTCAACATATGAATCAGGGGAGAGCGCGAACGCAGTCCCCCACTATCAGAAATTATGCAGTCGAGATTCCCACATTTGGGGAATTCGCAGAAGTCAGCACAGCCGGAGTGCAATGGTTGAGCCTCATCCTGGGTGAACCACCTTCTTGATCATGGTATCTCCCCTGCCAGGTAAGTATGAGTTAGAATTGCCAGAGACAGGGGCATGATTCCCAGACAGACACCCCTGGCTTGGGGTGCACGCAACAGGTAGTCACAGAGTGAAATGCATTTAGAATTAAGGAGCCAAAGTCATTTAAGGTTCAAAAACACTACTGAAAACCGTGCTTGTTGCGTAGAAAACAAGTATTACCCATTTTGTTCACTTTTCTAGTCATTCATTTCTCTCTCCAAGGAGCCAAAGTCATTTAAGGTTCAAAAACACTACTGAAAACCGTGCTTGTTGCGTAGAAAACAAGTATTACCCATTTTGTTCACTTTTCTAGTCATTCATTTCTCTCTCAAATAGATAAATTATACAATGCAAAGCTCGCTTACAAGCTGTTTCTAGGTCTGAGGAAGTGAAAAAGGATCAACAATCACACAACAGCCAAACACCTAAGCATGCAATCAAAGTAACAATGTCTAGACGAAATTGCTTTTGCTGAGAAAGCACAAACTCAAAAGGAAGATCGTGCAATTTAAGGACATCTAATAGGCCACGCCGACTTACTACTGACTTGTTGTTCTCCGATAAGACGAATGTGACAACACTCAAACTTGTTGTTTTCTTTCAACATATGAATCAGGGGAGAGCGCGAAGGCAGTCCCCACTATCAGAAATTATGCAGTCGAGATTCCCACATTTGGGGAATTCGCAGAAGTCAGCACAGCCGGAGTGCAATGGCTGAGCCTCATCCTGGGTGAACCACCTTCTTGATCATGGTATCTCCCCTGCCAGGTAAGTATGAGTTGGAACTGCCAGAGACAGGGCCATGATTCCCAGACAGACACCCCTGGCTTGGGGTGCACGCAACAGGTAGTCACAGAGTGAAATGCATTTAGAATTAAGGAGCCAAAGTCATTTTCGGTTCAAAAACACTACTGAAAACCGTGCTTGTTGCGTAGAAGACAAGTATTACCCATTTTGTTCACTTTTCTAGTCATTCATTTCTCTCTCAAATAGATAAATTATACAATGCAAAGCTCGCTTACAAGCTGTTTCTAGGTCTGAGGAAGTAAAAAAGGATCAACAATCACACAACAGCCAAACACCTAAGCATGCAATCAAAGTAACAATGTCTAGACAAAATTGCTTTTGCTGAGAAAGCACAAACTCAAAAAGAAGATCGTGCAATTTAAGGACATCTAATAGGCCAAGCCCACTTACTACTGACTTATTGTTCTCCGACAAGACGAATGTGACAACACTCAAACTTGTTGTTTTCTTTCAACATATGAATCAGGGGAGAGCGCGAACGCAGTCCCCCACTATCAGAAATTATGCAGTCGAGATTCCCACATTTGGGGAATTCGCAGAAGTCAGCACAGCCGGAGTGCAATGGTTGAGCCTCATCCTGGGTGAACCACCTTCTTGATCATGGTATCTCCCCTGCCAGGTAAGTATGAGTTGGAATTGCCAGAGACAGGGGCATGATTCCCAGACAGACACCCCTGGCTTGGGGTGCACGCAACAGGTAGTCACAGAGTGAAATGCATTTAGAATTAAGGAGCCAAAGTCATTTAAGGTTCAAAAACACTACTGAAAACCGTGCTTGTTGCGTAGAAAACAAGTATTACCCATTTTGTTCACTTTTCTAGTCATTCATTTCTCTCTCCAAGGAGCCAAAGTCATTTAAGGTTCAAAAACACTACTGAAAACCGTGCTTGTTGCGTAGAAAACAAGTATTACCCATTTTGTTCACTTTTCTAGTCATTCATTTCTCTCTCAAATAGATAAATTATACAATGCAAAGCTCGCTTACAAGCTGTTTCTAGGTCTGAGGAAGTAAAAAAGGATCAACAATCACACAACAGCCAAACACCTAAGCATGCAATCAAAGTAACAATGTCTAGACGAAATTGCTTTTGCTGAGAAAGCACAAACTCAAAAGGAAGATCGTGCAATTTAAGGACATCTAATAGGCCACACCGACTTACTGCTGACTTATTGTTCTCCGATAAGACGAATGTGACAACACTCAAACTTGTTGTTTTCTTTCAACATATGAATCAGGGGAGAGCGCGAACGCAGTCCCCCACTATCAGAAATTATGCAGTCGAGATTCCCACATTTGGGGAATTCGCAGAAGTCAGCACAGCCGGAGTGCAATGGCTGAGCCTCATCCTGGGTGAACCACCTTCTTGATCATGGTATCTCCCCTGCCAGGTAAGTATGAGTTGGAACTGCCAGAGACAGGGCCATGATTCCCAGACAGACACCCCTGGCTTGAGGTGCACGCAACAGGTAGTCACAGAGTGAAATGCATTTAGAATTAAGGAGCCAAAGTCATTTAAGGTTCAAAAACACTACTGAAAACCGTGCTTGTTGCGTAGAAAACAAGTATTACCCATTTTGTTCACTTTTCTAGTCATTCATTTCTCTCTCAAATAGATAAATTATACAATGCAAAGCTCGCTTACAAGCTGTTTCTAGGTCTGAGGAAGTGAAAAAGGATCAACAATCACACAACAGCCAAACACCTAAGCATGCAATCAAAGTAACAATGTCTAGACGAAATTGCTTTTGCTGAGAAAGCACAAACTCAAAAGGAAGATCGTGCAATTTAAGGACATCTAATAGGCCACGCCGACTTACTACTGACTTATTGTTCTCCGATAAGACGAATGTGACAACACTCAAACTTGTTGTTTTCTTTCAACATATGAATCAGGGGAGAGCGCGAACGCAGTCCCCCACTATCAGAAATTATGCAGTCGAGATTTCCACATTTGGGGAATTCGCAGAAGTCAGCACAGCCGGAGTGCAATGGCTGAGCCTCATCCTGGGTGAACCACCTTCTTGATCATGGTATCTCCCCTGCCAGGTAAGTATGAGTTGGAACTGCCAGAGACAGGGCCATGATTCCCAGACAGACACCCCTGGCTTGGGGTGCACGCAACAGGTAGTCACAGAGTGAAATGCATTTAGAATTAAGGAGCCAAAGTCATTTTCGGTTCAAAAACACTACTGAAAACCGTGCTTGTTGCGTAGAAAACAAGTATTTCCCATTTTGTTCACTTTTCTAGTCATTCATTTCTCTCTCAAATAGATAAATTATACAATGCAAAGCTCGCTTACAAGCTGTTTCTAGGTCTGAGGAAGTAAAAAAGGATCAACAATCACACAACAGCCAAACACCTAAGCATGCAATCAAAGTAACAATGTCTAGACAAAATTGCTTTTGCTGAGAAAGCACAAACTCAAAAGGAAGATCGTGCAATTTAAGGACATCTAATAGGCCACGCCCACTTACTACTGACTTATTGTTCTCCAATAAGACGAATGTGACAACACTCAAACTTGTTGTTTTCTTTCAACATATGAATCAGGGGAGAGCGCGAACGCAGTCCCCCACTATCAGAAATTATGCAGTCGAGATTCCCACATTTGGGGAATTCGCAGAAGTCAGCACAGCCGGAGTGCAATGGCTGAGCCTCATCCTGGGTGAACCACCTTCTTGATCATGGTATCTCCCCTGCCAGGTAAGTATGAGTTGGAACTGCCAGAGACAGGGCCATGATTCCCAGACAGACACCCCTGGCTTGGGGTGCACGCAACAGGTAGTCACAGAGTGAAATGCATTTAGAATTAAGGAGCCAAAGTCATTTAAGGTTCAAAAACACTACTGAAAACCGTGCTTGTTGCGTAGAAAACAAGTATTACCCATTTTGTTCACTTTTCTAGTCATTCATTTCTCTCTCAAATAGATAAATTATACAATGCAAAGCTCGCTTACAAGCTGTTTCTAGGTCTGAGGAAGTGAAAAAGGATCAACAATCACACAACAGCCAAACACCTAAGCATGCAATCAAAGTAACAATGTCTAGACGAAATTGGTTTTGCTGAGAAAGCACAAACTCAAAAGGAAGATCGTGCAATTTAAGGACATCTAATAGGCCACGCCGACTTACTACTGACTTATTGTTCTCCGATAAGACGAATGTGACAACACTCAAACTTGTTGTTTTCTTTCAACATATGAATCAGGGGAGAGCGCGAACGCAGTCCCCCACTATCAGAAATTATGCAGTCGAGATTCCCACATTTGGGGAATTCGCAGAAGTCAGCACAGCCGGAGTGCAATGGCTGAGCCTCATCCTGGGTGAACCACCTTCTTGATCATGGTATCTCCCCTGCCAGGTAAGTATGAGTTGGAACTGCCAGAGACAGGGCCATGATTCCCAGACAGACACCCCTGGCTTGGGGTGCACGCAACAGGTAGTCACAGAGTGAAATGCATTTAGAATTAAGGAGCCAAAGTCATTTTCGGTTCAAAAACACTACTGAAAACCGTGCTTGTTGCGTAGAAAACAAGTATTACCCATTTTGTTCACTTTTCTAGTCATTCATTTCTCTCTCAAATAGATAAATTATACAATGCAAAGCTCGCTTACAAGCTGTTTCTAGGTCTGAGGAAGTGAAAAAGGATCAACAATCACACAACAGCCAAACACCTAAGCATGCAATCAAAGTAACAATGTCTAGACGAAATTGCTTTTGCTGAGAAAGCACAAACTCAAAAGGAAGATCGTGCAATTTAAGGACATCTAATAGGCCACGCCGACTTACTACTGACTTATTGTTCTCCGATAAGACGAATGTGACAACACTCAAACTTGTTGTTTTCTTTCAACATATGAATCAGGGGAGAGCGCGAACGCAGTCCCCCACTATCAGAAATTATGCAGTCGAGATTCCCACATTTGGGGAATTCGCAGAAGTCAGCACAGCCGGAGTGCAATGGTTGAGCCTCATCCTGGGTGAACCACCTTCTTGATCATGGTATCTCCCCTGCCAGGTAAGTATGAGTTGGAACTGCCAGAGACAGGGCCATGATTCCCAGACAGACACCCCTGGCTTGGGGTGCACGCAACAGGTAGTCACAGAGTGAAATGCATTTAGAATTAAGGAGCCAAAGTCATTTAAGGTTCAAAAACACTACTGAAAACCGTGCTTGTTGCGTAGAAAACAAGTATTACCCATTTTGTTCACTTTTCTAGTCATTCATTTCTCTCTCCAAGGAGCCAAAGTCATTTAAGGTTCAAAAACACTACTGAAAACCGTGCTTGTTGCGTAGAAAACAAGTATTACCCATTTTGTTCACTTTTCTAGTCATTCATTTCTCTCTCAAATAGATAAATTATACAATGCAAAGCTCGCTTACAAGCTGTTTCTAGGTCTGAGGAAGTAAAAAAGGATCAACAATCACACAACAGCCAAACACCTAAGCATGCAATCAAAGTAACAATGTCTAGACAAAATTGCTTTTGCTGAGAAAGCACAAACTCAAAAGGAAGATCGTGCAATTTAAGGACATCTAATAGGCCAAGCCCACTTACTACTGACTTATTGTTCTCCGACAAGACGAATGTGACAACACTCAAACTTGTTGTTTTCTTTCAACATATGAATCAGGGGAGAGCGCGAACGCAGTCCCCCACTATCAGAAATTATGCAGTCGAGATTCCCACATTTGGGGAATTCGCAGAAGTCAGCACAGCCGGAGTGCAATGGTTGAGCCTCATCCTGGGTGAACCACCTTCTTGATCATGGTATCTCCCCTGCCAGGTAAGTATGAGTTGGAATTGCCAGAGACAGGGGCATGATTCCCAGACAGACACCCCTGGCTTGGGGTGCACGCAACAGGTAGTCACAGAGTGAAATGCATTTAGAATTAAGGAGCCAAAGTCATTTAAGGTTCAAAAACACTACTGAAAACCGTGCTTGTTGCGTAGAAAACAAGTATTACCCATTTTGTTCACTTTTCTAGTCATTCATTTCTCTCTCCAAGGAGCCAAAGTCATTTAAGGTTCAAAAACACTACTGAAAACCGTGCTTGTTGCGTAGAAAACAAGTATTTCCCATTTTGTTCACTTTTCTAGTCATTCATTTCTCTCTCAAATAGATAAATTATACAATGCAAAGCTCGCTTACAAGCTGTTTCTAGGTCTGAGGAAGTGAAAAAGGATCAACAATCACACAACAGCCAAACACCTAAGCATGCAATCAAAGTAACAATGTCTAGACGAAATTGCTTTTGCTGAGAAAGCACAAACTCAAAAGGAAGATCGTGCAATTTAAGGACATCTAATAGGCCACGCCGACTTACTACTGACTTATTGTTCTCCGATAAGACGAATGTGACAACACTCAAACTTGTTGTTTTCTTTCAACATATGAATCAGGGGAGAGCGCGAACGCAGTCCCCCACTATCAGAAATTATGCAGTCGAGATTTCCACATTTGGGGAATTCGCAGAAGTCAGCACAGCCGGAGTGCAATGGCTGAGCCTCATCCTGGGTGAACCACCTTCTTGATCATGGTATCTCCCCTGCCAGGTAAGTATGAGTTGGAACTGCCAGAGACAGGGCCATGATTCCCAGACAGACACCCCTGGCTTGGGGTGCACGCAACAGGTAGTCACAGAGTGAAATGCATTTAGAATTAAGGAGCCAAAGTCATTTTCGGTTCAAAAACACTACTGAAAACCGTGCTTGTTGCGTAGAAAACAAGTATTTCCCATTTTGTTCACTTTTCTAGTCATTCATTTCTCTCTCAAATAGATAAATTATACAATGCAAAGCTCGCTTACAAGCTGTTTCTAGGTCTGAGGAAGTAAAAAAGGATCAACAATCACACAACAGCCAAACACCTAAGCATGCAATCAAAGTAACAATGTCTAGACAAAATTGCTTTTGCTGAGAAAGCACAAACTCAAAAGGAAGATCGTGCAATTTAAGGACATCTAATAGGCCACGCCCACTTACTACTGACTTATTGTTCTCCAATAAGACGAATGTGACAACACTCAAACTTGTTGTTTTCTTTCAACATATGAATCAGGGGAGAGCGCGAACGCAGTCCCCCACTATCAGAAATTATGCAGTCGAGATTCCCACATTTGGGGAATTCGCAGAAGTCAGCACAGCCGGAGTGCAATGGCTGAGCCTCATCCTGGGTGAACCACCTTCTTGATCATGGTATCTCCCCTGCCAGGTAAGTATGAGTTGGAACTGCCAGAGACAGGGCCATGATTCCCAGACAGACACCCCTGGCTTGGGGTGCACGCAACAGGTAGTCACAGAGTGAAATGCATTTAGAATTAAGGAGCCAAAGTCATTTTCGGTTCAAAAACACTACTGAAAACCGTGCTTGTTGCGTAGAAAACAAGTATTACCCATTTTGTTCACTTTTCTAGTCATTCATTTCTCTCTCAAATAGATAAATTATACAATGCAAAGCTCGCTTACAAGCTGTTTCTAGGTCTGAGGAAGTGAAAAAGGATCAACAATCACACAACAGCCAAACACCTAAGCATGCAATCAAAGTAACAATGTCTAGACGAAATTGCTTTTGCTGAGAAAGCACAAACTCAAAAGGAAGATCGTGCAATTTAAGGACATCTAATAGGCCACGCCGACTTACTACTGACTTATTGTTCTCCGATAAGACGAATGTGACAACACTCAAACTTGTTGTTTTCTTTCAACATATGAATCAGGGGAGAGCGCGAACGCAGTCCCCCACTATCAGAAATTATGCAATCGAGATTCCCACATTTGGGGAATTCGCAGAAGTCAGCACAGCCGGAGTGCAATGGCTGAGCCTCATCCTGGGTGAACCACCTTCTTGATCATGGTATCTCCCCTGCCAGGTAAGTATGAGTTGGAACTGCCAGAGACAGGGCCATGATTCCCAGACAGACACCCCTGGCTTGGGGTGCACGCAACAGGTAGTCACAGAGTGAAATGCATTTAGAATTAAGGAGCCAAAGTCATTTTCGGTTCAAAAACACTACTGAAAACCGTGCTTGTTGCGTAGAAAACAAGTATTACCCATTTTGTTCACTTTTCTAGTCATTCATTTCTCTCTCAAATAGATAAATTATACAATGCAAAGCTCGCTTACAAGCTGTTTCTAGGTCTGAGGAAGTGAAAAAGGATCAACAATCACACAACAGCCAAACACCTAAGCATGCAATCAAAGTAACAATGTCTAGACGAAATTGCTTTTGCTGAGAAAGCACAAACTCAAAAGGAAGATCGTGCAATTTAAGGACATCTAATAGGCCACGCCGACTTACTACTGACTTATTGTTCTCCGATAAGACGAATGTGACAACACTCAAACTTGTTGTTTTCTTTCAACATATAAATCAGGGGAGAGCGCGAACGCAGTCCCCCACTATCAGAAATTATGCAGTCGAGATTCCCACATTTGGGGAATTCGCAGAAGTCAGCACAGCCGGAGTGCAATGGCTGAGCCTCATCCTGGGTGAACCACCTTCTTGATCATGGTATCTCCCCTGCCAGGTAAGTATGAGTTGGAACTGCCAGAGACAGGGCCATGATTCCCAGACAGACACCCCTGGCTTGGGGTGCACGCAACAGGTAGTCACAGAGTGAAATGCATTTAGAATTAAGGAGCCAAAGTCATTTTCGGTTCAAAAACACTACTGAAAACCGTGCTTGTTGCGTAGAAAACAAGTATTACCCATTTTGTTCACTTTTCTAGTCATTCATTTCTCTCTCAAATAGATAAATTATACAATGCAAAGCTCGCTTACAAGCTGTTTCTAGGTCTGAGGAAGTGAAAAAGGATCAACAATCACACAACAGCCAAACACCTAAGCATGCAATCAAAGTAACAATGTCTAGACGAAATTGCTTTTGCTGAGAAAGCACAAACTCAAAAGGAAGATCGTGCAATTTAAGGACATCTAATAGGCCACGCCGACTTACTACTGACTTATTGTTCTCCGATAAGACGAATGTGACAACACTCAAACTTGTTGTTTTCTTTCAACATATGAATCAGGGGAGAGCGCGAACGCAGTCCCCCACTATCAGAAATTATGCAGTCGAGATTCCCACATTTGGGGAATTCGCAGAAGTCAGCACAGCCGGAGTGCAATGGTTGAGCCTCATCCTGGGTGAACCACCTTCTTGATCATGGTATCTCCCCTGCCAGGTAAGTATGAGTTGGAACTGCCAGAGACAGGGCCATGATTCCCAGACAGACACCCCTGGCTTGGGGTGCACGCAACAGGTAGTCACAGAGTGAAATGCATTTAGAATTAAGGAGCCAAAGTCATTTTCGGTTCAAAAACACTACTGAAAACCGTGCTTGTTGCGTAGAAGACAAGTATTACCCATTTTGTTCACTTTTCTAGTCATTCATTTCTCTCTCAAATAGATAAATTATACAATGCAAAGATCGCTTACAAGCTGTTTCTAGGTCTGAGGAAGTAAAAAAGGATCAACAATCACACAACAGCCAAACACCTCAGCATGCAATCAAAGTAACAATGTCTAGACAAAATTGCTTTTGCTGAGAAAGCACAAACTCAAAAGGAAGATCGTGCAATTTAAGGACATCTAATAGGCCAAGCCCACTTACTACTGACTCATTGTTCTCCGACAAGACGAATGTGACAACACTCAAACTTGTTGTTTTCTTTCAACATATGAATCAGGGGAGAGCGCGAACGCAGTCCCCCACTATCAGAAATTATGCAGTCGAGATTCCCACATTTGGGGAATTCGCAGAAGTCAGCACAGCCGGAGTGCAATGGTTGAGCCTCATCCTGGGTGAACCACCTTCTTGATCATGGTATCTCCCCTGCCAGGTAAGTATGAGTTGGAATTGCCAGAGACAGGGGCATGATTCCCAGACAGACACCCCTGGCTTGGGGTGCACGCAACAGGTAGTCACAGAGTGAAATGCATTTAGAATTAAGGAGCCAAAGTCATTTAAGGTTCAAAAACACTACTGAAAACCGTGCTTGTTGCGTAGAAAACAAGTATTACCCATTTTGTTCACTTTTCTAGTCATTCATTTCTCTCTCCAAGGAGCCAAAGTCATTTAAGGTTCAAAAACACTACTGAAAACCGTGCTTGTTGCGTAGAAAACAAGTATTACCCATTTTGTTCACTTTTCTAGTCATTCATTTCTCTCTCAAATAGATAAATTATACAATGCAAAGCTCGCTTACAAGCTGTTTCTAGGTCTGAGGAAGTAAAAAAGGATCAACAATCACACAACAGCCAAACACCTAAGCATGCAATCAAAGTAACAATGTCTAGACAAAATTGCTTTTGCTGAGAAAGCACAAACTCAAAAGGAAGATCGTGCAATTTAAGGACATCTAATAGGCCAAGCCCACTTACTACTGACTTATTGTTCTCCGACAAGACGAATGTGACAACACTCAAACTTGTTGTTTTCTTTCAACATATGAATCAGGGGAGAGCGCGAACGCAGTCCCCCACTATCAGAAATTATGCAGTCGAGATTCCCACATTTGGGGAATTCGCAGAAGTCAGCACAGCCGGAGTGCAATGGTTGAGCCTCATCCTGGGTGAACCACCTTCTTGATCATGGTATCTCCCCTGCCAGGTAAGTATGAGTTAGAATTGCCAGAGACAGGGGCATGATTCCCAGACAGACACCCCTGGCTTGGGGTGCACGCAACAGGTAGTCACAGAGTGAAATGCATTTAGAATTAAGGAGCCAAAGTCATTTAAGGTTCAAAAACACTACTGAAAACCGTGCTTGTTGCGTAGAAAACAAGTATTACCCATTTTGTTCACTTTTCTAGTCATTCATTTCTCTCTCCAAGGAGCCAAAGTCATTTAAGGTTCAAAAACACTACTGAAAACCGTGCTTGTTGCGTAGAAAACAAGTATTACCCATTTTGTTCACTTTTCTAGTCATTCATTTCTCTCTCAAATAGATAAATTATACAATGCAAAGCTCGCTTACAAGCTGTTTCTAGGTCTGAGGAAGTGAAAAAGGATCAACAATCACACAACAGCCAAACACCTAAGCATGCAATCAAAGTAACAATGTCTAGACGAAATTGCTTTTGCTGAGAAAGCACAAACTCAAAAGGAAGATCGTGCAATTTAAGGACATCTAATAGGCCACGCCGACTTACTACTGACTTGTTGTTCTCCGATAAGACGAATGTGACAACACTCAAACTTGTTGTTTTCTTTCAACATATGAATCAGGGGAGAGCGCGAAGGCAGTCCCCACTATCAGAAATTATGCAGTCGAGATTCCCACATTTGGGGAATTCGCAGAAGTCAGCACAGCCGGAGTGCAATGGCTGAGCCTCATCCTGGGTGAACCACCTTCTTGATCATGGTATCTCCCCTGCCAGGTAAGTATGAGTTGGAACTGCCAGAGACAGGGCCATGATTCCCAGACAGACACCCCTGGCTTGGGGTGCACGCAACAGGTAGTCACAGAGTGAAATGCATTTAGAATTAAGGAGCCAAAGTCATTTTCGGTTCAAAAACACTACTGAAAACCGTGCTTGTTGCGTAGAAGACAAGTATTACCCATTTTGTTCACTTTTCTAGTCATTCATTTCTCTCTCAAATAGATAAATTATACAATGCAAAGCTCGCTTACAAGCTGTTTCTAGGTCTGAGGAAGTAAAAAAGGATCAACAATCACACAACAGCCAAACACCTAAGCATGCAATCAAAGTAACAATGTCTAGACAAAATTGCTTTTGCTGAGAAAGCACAAACTCAAAAAGAAGATCGTGCAATTTAAGGACATCTAATAGGCCAAGCCCACTTACTACTGACTTATTGTTCTCCGACAAGACGAATGTGACAACACTCAAACTTGTTGTTTTCTTTCAACATATGAATCAGGGGAGAGCGCGAACGCAGTCCCCCACTATCAGAAATTATGCAGTCGAGATTCCCACATTTGGGGAATTCGCAGAAGTCAGCACAGCCGGAGTGCAATGGTTGAGCCTCATCCTGGGTGAACCACCTTCTTGATCATGGTATCTCCCCTGCCAGGTAAGTATGAGTTGGAATTGCCAGAGACAGGGGCATGATTCCCAGACAGACACCCCTGGCTTGGGGTGCACGCAACAGGTAGTCACAGAGTGAAATGCATTTAGAATTAAGGAGCCAAAGTCATTTAAGGTTCAAAAACACTACTGAAAACCGTGCTTGTTGCGTAGAAAACAAGTATTACCCATTTTGTTCACTTTTCTAGTCATTCATTTCTCTCTCCAAGGAGCCAAAGTCATTTAAGGTTCAAAAACACTACTGAAAACCGTGCTTGTTGCGTAGAAAACAAGTATTACCCATTTTGTTCACTTTTCTAGTCATTCATTTCTCTCTCAAATAGATAAATTATACAATGCAAAGCTCGCTTACAAGCTGTTTCTAGGTCTGAGGAAGTAAAAAAGGATCAACAATCACACAACAGCCAAACACCTAAGCATGCAATCAAAGTAACAATGTCTAGACGAAATTGCTTTTGCTGAGAAAGCACAAACTCAAAAGGAAGATCGTGCAATTTAAGGACATCTAATAGGCCACACCGACTTACTGCTGACTTATTGTTCTCCGATAAGACGAATGTGACAACACTCAAACTTGTTGTTTTCTTTCAACATATGAATCAGGGGAGAGCGCGAACGCAGTCCCCCACTATCAGAAATTATGCAGTCGAGATTCCCACATTTGGGGAATTCGCAGAAGTCAGCACAGCCGGAGTGCAATGGCTGAGCCTCATCCTGGGTGAACCACCTTCTTGATCATGGTATCTCCCCTGCCAGGTAAGTATGAGTTGGAACTGCCAGAGACAGGGCCATGATTCCCAGACAGACACCCCTGGCTTGAGGTGCACGCAACAGGTAGTCACAGAGTGAAATGCATTTAGAATTAAGGAGCCAAAGTCATTTAAGGTTCAAAAACACTACTGAAAACCGTGCTTGTTGCGTAGAAAACAAGTATTACCCATTTTGTTCACTTTTCTAGTCATTCATTTCTCTCTCAAATAGATAAATTATACAATGCAAAGCTCGCTTACAAGCTGTTTCTAGGTCTGAGGAAGTGAAAAAGGATCAACAATCACACAACAGCCAAACACCTAAGCATGCAATCAAAGTAACAATGTCTAGACGAAATTGCTTTTGCTGAGAAAGCACAAACTCAAAAGGAAGATCGTGCAATTTAAGGACATCTAATAGGCCACGCCGACTTACTACTGACTTATTGTTCTCCGATAAGACGAATGTGACAACACTCAAACTTGTTGTTTTCTTTCAACATATGAATCAGGGGAGAGCGCGAACGCAGTCCCCCACTATCAGAAATTATGCAGTCGAGATTTCCACATTTGGGGAATTCGCAGAAGTCAGCACAGCCGGAGTGCAATGGCTGAGCCTCATCCTGGGTGAACCACCTTCTTGATCATGGTATCTCCCCTGCCAGGTAAGTATGAGTTGGAACTGCCAGAGACAGGGCCATGATTCCCAGACAGACACCCCTGGCTTGGGGTGCACGCAACAGGTAGTCACAGAGTGAAATGCATTTAGAATTAAGGAGCCAAAGTCATTTTCGGTTCAAAAACACTACTGAAAACCGTGCTTGTTGCGTAGAAAACAAGTATTTCCCATTTTGTTCACTTTTCTAGTCATTCATTTCTCTCTCAAATAGATAAATTATACAATGCAAAGCTCGCTTACAAGCTGTTTCTAGGTCTGAGGAAGTAAAAAAGGATCAACAATCACACAACAGCCAAACACCTAAGCATGCAATCAAAGTAACAATGTCTAGACAAAATTGCTTTTGCTGAGAAAGCACAAACTCAAAAGGAAGATCGTGCAATTTAAGGACATCTAATAGGCCACGCCCACTTACTACTGACTTATTGTTCTCCAATAAGACGAATGTGACAACACTCAAACTTGTTGTTTTCTTTCAACATATGAATCAGGGGAGAGCGCGAACGCAGTCCCCCACTATCAGAAATTATGCAGTCGAGATTCCCACATTTGGGGAATTCGCAGAAGTCAGCACAGCCGGAGTGCAATGGCTGAGCCTCATCCTGGGTGAACCACCTTCTTGATCATGGTATCTCCCCTGCCAGGTAAGTATGAGTTGGAACTGCCAGAGACAGGGCCATGATTCCCAGACAGACACCCCTGGCTTGGGGTGCACGCAACAGGTAGTCACAGAGTGAAATGCATTTAGAATTAAGGAGCCAAAGTCATTTAAGGTTCAAAAACACTACTGAAAACCGTGCTTGTTGCGTAGAAAACAAGTATTACCCATTTTGTTCACTTTTCTAGTCATTCATTTCTCTCTCAAATAGATAAATTATACAATGCAAAGCTCGCTTACAAGCTGTTTCTAGGTCTGAGGAAGTGAAAAAGGATCAACAATCACACAACAGCCAAACACCTAAGCATGCAATCAAAGTAACAATGTCTAGACGAAATTGGTTTTGCTGAGAAAGCACAAACTCAAAAGGAAGATCGTGCAATTTAAGGACATCTAATAGGCCACGCCGACTTACTACTGACTTATTGTTCTCCGATAAGACGAATGTGACAACACTCAAACTTGTTGTTTTCTTTCAACATATGAATCAGGGGAGAGCGCGAACGCAGTCCCCCACTATCAGAAATTATGCAGTCGAGATTCCCACATTTGGGGAATTCGCAGAAGTCAGCACAGCCGGAGTGCAATGGCTGAGCCTCATCCTGGGTGAACCACCTTCTTGATCATGGTATCTCCCCTGCCAGGTAAGTATGAGTTGGAACTGCCAGAGACAGGGCCATGATTCCCAGACAGACACCCCTGGCTTGGGGTGCACGCAACAGGTAGTCACAGAGTGAAATGCATTTAGAATTAAGGAGCCAAAGTCATTTTCGGTTCAAAAACACTACTGAAAACCGTGCTTGTTGCGTAGAAAACAAGTATTACCCATTTTGTTCACTTTTCTAGTCATTCATTTCTCTCTCAAATAGATAAATTATACAATGCAAAGCTCGCTTACAAGCTGTTTCTAGGTCTGAGGAAGTGAAAAAGGATCAACAATCACACAACAGCCAAACACCTAAGCATGCAATCAAAGTAACAATGTCTAGACGAAATTGCTTTTGCTGAGAAAGCACAAACTCAAAAGGAAGATCGTGCAATTTAAGGACATCTAATAGGCCACGCCGACTTACTACTGACTTATTGTTCTCCGATAAGACGAATGTGACAACACTCAAACTTGTTGTTTTCTTTCAACATATGAATCAGGGGAGAGCGCGAACGCAGTCCCCCACTATCAGAAATTATGCAGTCGAGATTCCCACATTTGGGGAATTCGCAGAAGTCAGCACAGCCGGAGTGCAATGGTTGAGCCTCATCCTGGGTGAACCACCTTCTTGATCATGGTATCTCCCCTGCCAGGTAAGTATGAGTTGGAACTGCCAGAGACAGGGCCATGATTCCCAGACAGACACCCCTGGCTTGGGGTGCACGCAACAGGTAGTCACAGAGTGAAATGCATTTAGAATTAAGGAGCCAAAGTCATTTAAGGTTCAAAAACACTACTGAAAACCGTGCTTGTTGCGTAGAAAACAAGTATTACCCATTTTGTTCACTTTTCTAGTCATTCATTTCTCTCTCCAAGGAGCCAAAGTCATTTAAGGTTCAAAAACACTACTGAAAACCGTGCTTGTTGCGTAGAAAACAAGTATTACCCATTTTGTTCACTTTTCTAGTCATTCATTTCTCTCTCAAATAGATAAATTATACAATGCAAAGCTCGCTTACAAGCTGTTTCTAGGTCTGAGGAAGTAAAAAAGGATCAACAATCACACAACAGCCAAACACCTAAGCATGCAATCAAAGTAACAATGTCTAGACAAAATTGCTTTTGCTGAGAAAGCACAAACTCAAAAGGAAGATCGTGCAATTTAAGGACATCTAATAGGCCAAGCCCACTTACTACTGACTTATTGTTCTCCGACAAGACGAATGTGACAACACTCAAACTTGTTGTTTTCTTTCAACATATGAATCAGGGGAGAGCGCGAACGCAGTCCCCCACTATCAGAAATTATGCAGTCGAGATTCCCACATTTGGGGAATTCGCAGAAGTCAGCACAGCCGGAGTGCAATGGTTGAGCCTCATCCTGGGTGAACCACCTTCTTGATCATGGTATCTCCCCTGCCAGGTAAGTATGAGTTGGAATTGCCAGAGACAGGGGCATGATTCCCAGACAGACACCCCTGGCTTGGGGTGCACGCAACAGGTAGTCACAGAGTGAAATGCATTTAGAATTAAGGAGCCAAAGTCATTTAAGGTTCAAAAACACTACTGAAAACCGTGCTTGTTGCGTAGAAAACAAGTATTACCCATTTTGTTCACTTTTCTAGTCATTCATTTCTCTCTCCAAGGAGCCAAAGTCATTTAAGGTTCAAAAACACTACTGAAAACCGTGCTTGTTGCGTAGAAAACAAGTATTTCCCATTTTGTTCACTTTTCTAGTCATTCATTTCTCTCTCAAATAGATAAATTATACAATGCAAAGCTCGCTTACAAGCTGTTTCTAGGTCTGAGGAAGTGAAAAAGGATCAACAATCACACAACAGCCAAACACCTAAGCATGCAATCAAAGTAACAATGTCTAGACGAAATTGCTTTTGCTGAGAAAGCACAAACTCAAAAGGAAGATCGTGCAATTTAAGGACATCTAATAGGCCACGCCGACTTACTACTGACTTATTGTTCTCCGATAAGACGAATGTGACAACACTCAAACTTGTTGTTTTCTTTCAACATATGAATCAGGGGAGAGCGCGAACGCAGTCCCCCACTATCAGAAATTATGCAGTCGAGATTTCCACATTTGGGGAATTCGCAGAAGTCAGCACAGCCGGAGTGCAATGGCTGAGCCTCATCCTGGGTGAACCACCTTCTTGATCATGGTATCTCCCCTGCCAGGTAAGTATGAGTTGGAACTGCCAGAGACAGGGCCATGATTCCCAGACAGACACCCCTGGCTTGGGGTGCACGCAACAGGTAGTCACAGAGTGAAATGCATTTAGAATTAAGGAGCCAAAGTCATTTTCGGTTCAAAAACACTACTGAAAACCGTGCTTGTTGCGTAGAAAACAAGTATTTCCCATTTTGTTCACTTTTCTAGTCATTCATTTCTCTCTCAAATAGATAAATTATACAATGCAAAGCTCGCTTACAAGCTGTTTCTAGGTCTGAGGAAGTAAAAAAGGATCAACAATCACACAACAGCCAAACACCTAAGCATGCAATCAAAGTAACAATGTCTAGACAAAATTGCTTTTGCTGAGAAAGCACAAACTCAAAAGGAAGATCGTGCAATTTAAGGACATCTAATAGGCCACGCCCACTTACTACTGACTTATTGTTCTCCAATAAGACGAATGTGACAACACTCAAACTTGTTGTTTTCTTTCAACATATGAATCAGGGGAGAGCGCGAACGCAGTCCCCCACTATCAGAAATTATGCAGTCGAGATTCCCACATTTGGGGAATTCGCAGAAGTCAGCACAGCCGGAGTGCAATGGCTGAGCCTCATCCTGGGTGAACCACCTTCTTGATCATGGTATCTCCCCTGCCAGGTAAGTATGAGTTGGAACTGCCAGAGACAGGGCCATGATTCCCAGACAGACACCCCTGGCTTGGGGTGCACGCAACAGGTAGTCACAGAGTGAAATGCATTTAGAATTAAGGAGCCAAAGTCATTTTCGGTTCAAAAACACTACTGAAAACCGTGCTTGTTGCGTAGAAAACAAGTATTACCCATTTTGTTCACTTTTCTAGTCATTCATTTCTCTCTCAAATAGATAAATTATACAATGCAAAGCTCGCTTACAAGCTGTTTCTAGGTCTGAGGAAGTGAAAAAGGATCAACAATCACACAACAGCCAAACACCTAAGCATGCAATCAAAGTAACAATGTCTAGACGAAATTGCTTTTGCTGAGAAAGCACAAACTCAAAAGGAAGATCGTGCAATTTAAGGACATCTAATAGGCCACGCCGACTTACTACTGACTTATTGTTCTCCGATAAGACGAATGTGACAACACTCAAACTTGTTGTTTTCTTTCAACATATGAATCAGGGGAGAGCGCGAACGCAGTCCCCCACTATCAGAAATTATGCAGTCGAGATTCCCACATTTGGGGAATTCGCAGAAGTCAGCACAGCCGGAGTGCAATGGCTGAGCCTCATCCTGGGTGAACCACCTTCTTGATCATGGTATCTCCCCTGCCAGGTAAGTATGAGTTGGAACTGCCAGAGACAGGGCCATGATTCCCAGACAGACACCCCTGGCTTGGGGTGCACGCAACAGGTAGTCACAGAGTGAAATGCATTTAGAATTAAGGAGCCAAAGTCATTTTCGGTTCAAAAACACTACTGAAAACCGTGCTTGTTGCGTAGAAAACAAGTATTACCCATTTTGTTCACTTTTCTAGTCATTCATTTCTCTCTCAAATAGATAAATTATACAATGCAAAGCTCGCTTACAAGCTGTTTCTAGGTCTGAGGAAGTGAAAAAGGATCAACAATCACACAACAGCCAAACACCTAAGCATGCAATCAAAGTAACAATGTCTAGACGAAATTGCTTTTGCTGAGAAAGCACAAACTCAAAAGGAAGATCGTGCAATTTAAGGACATCTAATAGGCCACGCCGACTTACTACTGACTTATTGTTCTCCGATAAGACGAATGTGACAACACTCAAACTTGTTGTTTTCTTTCAACATATAAATCAGGGGAGAGCGCGAACGCAGTCCCCCACTATCAGAAATTATGCAGTCGAGATTCCCACATTTGGGGAATTCGCAGAAGTCAGCACAGCCGGAGTGCAATGGCTGAGCCTCATCCTGGGTGAACCACCTTCTTGATCATGGTATCTCCCCTGCCAGGTAAGTATGAGTTGGAACTGCCAGAGACAGGGCCATGATTCCCAGACAGACACCCCTGGCTTGGGGTGCACGCAACAGGTAGTCACAGAGTGAAATGCATTTAGAATTAAGGAGCCAAAGTCATTTTCGGTTCAAAAACACTACTGAAAACCGTGCTTGTTGCGTAGAAAACAAGTATTACCCATTTTGTTCACTTTTCTAGTCATTCATTTCTCTCTCAAATAGATAAATTATACAATGCAAAGCTCGCTTACAAGCTGTTTCTAGGTCTGAGGAAGTGAAAAAGGATCAACAATCACACAACAGCCAAACACCTAAGCATGCAATCAAAGTAACAATGTCTAGACGAAATTGCTTTTGCTGAGAAAGCACAAACTCAAAAGGAAGATCGTGCAATTTAAGGACATCTAATAGGCCACGCCGACTTACTACTGACTTATTGTTCTCCGATAAGACGAATGTGACAACACTCAAACTTGTTGTTTTCTTTCAACATATGAATCAGGGGAGAGCGCGAACGCAGTCCCCCACTATCAGAAATTATGCAGTCGAGATTCCCACATTTGGGGAATTCGCAGAAGTCAGCACAGCCGGAGTGCAATGGTTGAGCCTCATCCTGGGTGAACCACCTTCTTGATCATGGTATCTCCCCTGCCAGGTAAGTATGAGTTGGAACTGCCAGAGACAGGGCCATGATTCCCAGACAGACACCCCTGGCTTGGGGTGCACGCAACAGGTAGTCACAGAGTGAAATGCATTTAGAATTAAGGAGCCAAAGTCATTTTCGGTTCAAAAACACTACTGAAAACCGTGCTTGTTGCGTAGAAGACAAGTATTACCCATTTTGTTCACTTTTCTAGTCATTCATTTCTCTCTCAAATAGATAAATTATACAATGCAAAGATCGCTTACAAGCTGTTTCTAGGTCTGAGGAAGTAAAAAAGGATCAACAATCACACAACAGCCAAACACCTCAGCATGCAATCAAAGTAACAATGTCTAGACAAAATTGCTTTTGCTGAGAAAGCACAAACTCAAAAGGAAGATCGTGCAATTTAAGGACATCTAATAGGCCAAGCCCACTTACTACTGACTCATTGTTCTCCGACAAGACGAATGTGACAACACTCAAACTTGTTGTTTTCTTTCAACATATGAATCAGGGGAGAGCGCGAACGCAGTCCCCCACTATCAGAAATTATGCAGTCGAGATTCCCACATTTGGGGAATTCGCAGAAGTCAGCACAGCCGGAGTGCAATGGTTGAGCCTCATCCTGGGTGAACCACCTTCTTGATCATGGTATCTCCCCTGCCAGGTAAGTATGAGTTGGAATTGCCAGAGACAGGGGCATGATTCCCAGACAGACACCCCTGGCTTGGGGTGCACGCAACAGGTAGTCACAGAGTGAAATGCATTTAGAATTAAGGAGCCAAAGTCATTTAAGGTTCAAAAACACTACTGAAAACCGTGCTTGTTGCGTAGAAAACAAGTATTACCCATTTTGTTCACTTTTCTAGTCATTCATTTCTCTCTCCAAGGAGCCAAAGTCATTTAAGGTTCAAAAACACTACTGAAAACCGTGCTTGTTGCGTAGAAAACAAGTATTACCCATTTTGTTCACTTTTCTAGTCATTCATTTCTCTCTCAAATAGATAAATTATACAATGCAAAGCTCGCTTACAAGCTGTTTCTAGGTCTGAGGAAGTAAAAAAGGATCAACAATCACACAACAGCCAAACACCTAAGCATGCAATCAAAGTAACAATGTCTAGACAAAATTGCTTTTGCTGAGAAAGCACAAACTCAAAAGGAAGATCGTGCAATTTAAGGACATCTAATAGGCCAAGCCCACTTACTACTGACTTATTGTTCTCCGACAAGACGAATGTGACAACACTCAAACTTGTTGTTTTCTTTCAACATATGAATCAGGGGAGAGCGCGAACGCAGTCCCCCACTATCAGAAATTATGCAGTCGAGATTCCCACATTTGGGGAATTCGCAGAAGTCAGCACAGCCGGAGTGCAATGGTTGAGCCTCATCCTGGGTGAACCACCTTCTTGATCATGGTATCTCCCCTGCCAGGTAAGTATGAGTTGGAATTGCCAGAGACAGGGGCATGATTCCCAGACAGACACCCCTGGCTTGGGGTGCACGCAACAGGTAGTCACAGAGTGAAATGCATTTAGAATTAAGGAGCCAAAGTCATTTAAGGTTCAAAAACACTACTGAAAACCGTGCTTGTTGCGTAGAAAACAAGTATTACCCATTTTGTTCACTTTTCTAGTCATTCATTTCTCTCTCCAAGGAGCCAAAGTCATTTAAGGTTCAAAAACACTACTGAAAACCGTGCTTGTTGCGTAGAAAACAAGTATTACCCATTTTGTTCACTTTTCTAGTCATTCATTTCTCTCTCAAATAGATAAATTATACAATGCAAAGCTCGCTTACAAGCTGTTTCTAGGTCTGAGGAAGTAAAAAAGGATCAACAATCACACAACAGCCAAACACCTAAGCATGCAATCAAAGTAACAATGTCTAGACGAAATTGCTTTTGCTGAGAAAGCACAAACTCAAAAGGAAGATCGTGCAATTTAAGGACATCTAATAGGCCACGCCGACTTACTGCTGACTTATTGTTCTCCGATAAGACGAATGTGAGAACACTCAAACTTGTTGTTTTCTTTCAACATATGAATCAGGGGAGAGCGCGAACGCAGTCCCCCACTATCAGAAATTATGCAGTCGAGATTCCCACATTTGGGGAATTTGCAGAAGTCAGCACAGCCGGAGTGCAATGGCTGAGCCTCATCCTGGGCGAACTACCTTCTTGATCATGGTATCTCCCCTGCCAGGTAAGTATGAGTTGGAACTGCCAGAGACAGGGCCATGATTCCCAGACAGACACCCCTGGCTTGGGGTGCACGCAACAGGTAGTCACAGAGTGAAATGCATTTAGAATCAAGGAGCCAAAGTCATTTAAGGTTCAAAAACACTACTGAAAACCGTGCTTGTTGCGTAGAAAACAAGTATTACCCATTTTGTTCACTTTTCTAGTCATTCATTTCTCTCTCAAATAGATAAATTATACAATGCAAAGCTCGCTTACAAGCTGTTTCTAGGTCTGAGGAAGTGAAAAAGGATCAACAATCACACAACAGCCAAACACCTAAGCATGCAATCAAAGTAACAATGTCTAGACGAAATTGCTTTTGCTGAGAAAGCACAAACTCAAAAGGAAGATCGTGCAACCTAAGGACATCTAATAGGCCACGCCCACTTACTACTGAGTTATTGTTCTCCGATAAGACGAACGTGACAACACTCAAACTTGTTGTTTTCTTTCAACATATGAATCAGGGGAGAGCGCGAACGCAGTCCCCCACTATCAGAAATTATGCAGTCGAGATTCCCACATTTGGGGAATTCGCAGAAGTCAGCACAGCCGGAGTGCAATGGCTGAGCCTCATCCTGGGTGAACCACCTTCTTGATCATGGTATCTCCCCTGCCAGGTAAGTATGAGTTGGAACTGCCAGAGACAGGGCCATGATTCCCAGACAGACACCCCTGGCTTGGGGTGCACGCAACAGGTAGTCACAGAGTGAAATGCATTTAGAATTAAGGAGCCAAAGTCATTTAAGGTTCAAAAACACTACTGAAAACCGTGCTTGTTGCGTAGAAAACAAGTATTACCCATTTTGTTCACTTTTCTAGTCATTCATTTCTCTCTCAAATAGATAAATTATACAATGCAAAGCTCGCTTACAAGCTGTTTCTAGGTCTGAGGAAGTAAAAAAGGATCAACAATCACACAACAGCCAAACACCTAAGCATGCAATCAAAGTAACAATGTCTAGACAAAATTGCTTTTGCTGAGAAAGCACAAACTCAAAAGGAAGATCGAACAATTTAAGGACATCTAATAGGCCACGCCCACTTACTACTGAGTTTTTGTTCTCCCATAAGACAAATGTGACAACACTCAAACTTGTTGTTTCCTTTCAACATATGAATCAGGGGAGAGCGCGAACGCAGTCCCCCACTATCAGAAATTATGCAGTCGAGATTCCCACATTCGGGGAATTCGCAGGAGTCAGCACAGCCAGAGTGCAATGGCTGAGCCTCATCCTGGGTGAACCACCTTCTTGATCATGGTATCTCCCCAGCCAGGTAAGTATGAGTTGGAACTGCCAGAGACAGGGCCATGATTCCCAGACAGACACCCCTGGCTTGGGGTGCACGCAACAGGTAGTCACAGAGTGAAATGCATTTAGAATTAAGGAGCCAAAGTCATTTAAGGTTCAAAAACACTACTGAAAACCGTGCTTGTTGCGTAGAAAACAAGTATTACCCATTTTGTTCACTTTTCTAGTCATTCATTTCTGTCTCAAATAGATAAATTATACAATGCAAAGCTCGCTTACAAGCTGTTTCTAGGTCTGAGGAAGTAAAAAAGGATCAACAATCACACAACAGCCAAACACCTAAGCATGCAATCAAAGTAACAATGTCTAGACGAAATTGCTTTTGCTGAGAAAGCACAAACTCAAAAGGAAGATCGAGCAATTTAAGGACATCTAATAGGCCACGCCCACTTACTACTGACTTATTGTTCTCCGATAAGACGAATGTGACAACACTCAAACTTGTTGTTTCCTTTCAACATATGAATCAGGGGAGAGCGCGAACGCAGTCCCCCACTATCAGAAATTATGCAGTCGAGATTCCCACATTTGGGGAATTCGCAGAAGTCAGCACAGCCGGAGTGCAATGGCTGAGCCTCATCCTGGGTGAACCACCTTCTTGATCATGGTATCTCCCCTGCCAGGTAAGTATGAGTTGGAACTGCCAGAGACAGGGCCATGATTCCCAGACAGACACCCCTGGCTTGGGGTGCACGCAACAGGTAGTCACAGAGTGAAATGCATTTAGAATTAAGGAGCCAAAGTCATTTAAGGTTCAAAAACACTACTGAAAACCGTGCTTGTTGCGTAGAAAACAAGTATTACCCATTTTGTTCACTTTTCTAGTCATTCATTTCTCTCTCCAAGGAGCCAAAGTCATTTTCGGTTCAAAAACACTACTGAAAACCGTGCTTGTTGCGTAGAAAACAAGTATTACCCATTTTGTTCACTTTTCTAGTCATTCATTTCTCTCTCAAATAGATAAATTATACAATGCAAAGCTCGCTTACAAGCTGTTTCTAGGTCTGAGGAAGTAAAAAAGGATCAATAATCACACAACAGCCAAACACCTAAGCATGCAATCAAAGTAACAATGTCTAGACAAAATTGCTTTTGCTGAGAAAGCACAAACTCAAAAGGAAGATCGTGCAATTTAAGGACATCTAATAGGCCAAGCCCACTTACTACTGACTTATTGTTCTCCGACAAGACGAATGTGACAACACTCAAACTTGTTGTTTTCTTTCAACATATGAATCAGGGGAGAGCGCGAACGCAGTCCCCCACTATCAGAAATTATGCAGTCGAGATTCCCACATTTGGGGAATTCGCAGAAGTCAGCACAGCCGGAGTGCAATGGTTGAGCCTCATCCTGGGTGAACCACCTTCTTGATCATGGTATCTCCCCTGCCAGGTAAGTATGAGTTAGAATTGCCAGAGACAGGGGCATGATTCCCAGACAGACACCCCTGGCTTGGGGTGCACGCAACAGGTAGTCACAGAGTGAAATGCATTTAGAATTAAGGAGCCAAAGTCATTTAAGGTTCAAAAACACTACTGAAAACCGTGCTTGTTGCGTAGAAAACAAGTATTACCCATTTTGTTCACTTTTCTAGTCATTCATTTCTCTCTCAAATAGATAAATTATACAATGCAAAGCTCGCTTACAAGCTGTTTCTAGGTCTGAGGAAGTGAAAAAGGATCAACAATCACACAACAGCCAAACACCTAAGCATGCAATCAAAGTAACAATGTCTAGACGAAATTGCTTTTGCTGAGAAAGCACAAACTCAAAAGGAAGATCGTGCAATTTAAGGACATCTAATAGGCCACGCCCACTTACTACTGACTTATTGTTCTCCGATAAGACAAATGTGACAACACTCAAACTTGTTGTTTTCTTTCAACATATGAATCAGGGGAGAGCGCGAACGCAGTCCCCCACTATCAGAAATTATGCAGTCAAGATTCCCACATTTGGGGAATTCGCAGAAGTCAGCACATCCGGAGTGCAATGGCTGAGCCTCATCCTGGGTGAACCACCTTCTTGATCATGGTATCTCCCCTGCCAGGTAAGTATGAGTTGGAACTGCCAGAGACAGGGCCATGATTCCCAGACAGACACCCCTGGCTTGGGGTGCACGCAACAGGTAGTCACAGAGTGAAATGCATTTAGAATTAAGGAGCCAAAGTCATTTTCGGTTCAAAAACACTACTGAAAACCGTGCTTGTTGCGTAGAAAACAAGTATTACCCATTTTGTTCACTTTTCTAGTCATTCATTTCTCTCTCAAATAGATAAATTATACAATGCAAAGCTCGCTTACAAGCTGTTTCTAGGTCTGAGGAAGTGAAAAAGGATCAACAATCACACAACAGCCAAACACCTAAGCATGCAATCAAAGTAACAATGTCTAGACGAAATTGCTTTTGCTGAGAAAGCACAAACTCAAAAGGAAGATCGTGCAATTTAAGGACATCTAATAGGCCACGCCCACTTACTACTGACTTATTGTTCTCCGATAAGACAAATGTGACAACACTCAAACTTGTTGTTTTCTTTCAACATATGAATCAGGGGAGAGCGCGAACGCAGTCCCCCACTATCAGAAATTATGCAGTCAAGATTCCCACATTTGGGGAATTCGCAGAAGTCAGCACATCCGGAGTGCAATGGCTGAGCCTCATCCTGGGTGAACCACCTTCTTGATCATGGTATCTCCCCTGCCAGGTAAGTATGAGTTGGAACTGCCAGAGACAGGGCCATGATTCCCAGACAGACACCCCTGGCTTGGGGTGCACGCAACAGGTAGTCACAGAGTGAAATGCATTTAGAATTAAGGAGCCAAAGTCATTTTCGGTTCAAAAACACTACTGAAAACCGTGCTTGTTGCGTAGAAAACAAGTATTACCCATTTTGTTCACTTTTCTAGTCATTCATTTCTCTCTCAAATAGATAAATTATACAATGCAAAGCTCGCTTACAAGCTGTTTCTAGGTCTGAGGAAGTGAAAAAGGATCAACAATCACACAACAGCCAAACACCTAAGCATGCAATCAAAGTAACAATGTCTAGACGAAATTGCTTTTGCTGAGAAAGCACAAACTCAAAAGGAAGATCGTGCAATTTAAGGACATCTAATAGGCCACGCCCACTTACTACTGACTTATTGTTCTCCGATAAGACAAATGTGACAACACTCAAACTTGTTGTTTTCTTTCAACATATGAATCAGGGGAGAGCGCGAACGCAGTCCCCCACTATCAGAAATTATGCAGTCAAGATTCCCACATTTGGGGAATTCGCAGAAGTCAGCACATCCGGAGTGCAATGGCTGAGCCTCATCCTGGGTGAACCACCTTCTTGATCATGGTATCTCCCCAGCCAGGTAAGTATGAGTTAGAATTGCCAGAGACAGGGGGATGATTCCCAGACAGACACCCCTGGCTTGGGGTGCACGCAACAGGTAGTCACAGAGTGAAATGCATTTAGAATTAAGGAGCCAAAGTCATTTAAGGTTCAAAAACACTACTGAAAACCGTGCTTGTTGCGTAGAAAACAAGTATTACCCATTTTGTTCACTTTTCTAGTCATTCATTTCTCTCTCAAATAGATAAATTATACAATGCAAAGCTCGCTTACAAGCTGTTTCTAGGTCTGAGGAAGTGAAAAAGGATCAACAATCACACAACAGCCAAACACCTAAGCATGCAATCAAAGTAACAATGTCTAGACGAAATTGCTTTTGCTGAGAAAGCACAAACTCAAAAGGAAGATCGTGCAATTTAAGGACATCTAATAGGCCACGCCCACTTACTACTGACTTATTGTTCTCCGATAAGACAAATGTGACAACACTCAAACTTGTTGTTTTCTTTCAACATATGAATCAGGGGAGAGCGCGAACGCAGTCCCCCACTATCAGAAATTATGCAGTCAAGATTCCCACATTTGGGGAATTCGCAGAAGTCAGCACATCCGGAGTGCAATGGCTGAGCCTCATCCTGGGTGAACCACCTTCTTGATCATGGTATCTCCCCTGCCAGGTAAGTATGAGTTGGAACTGCCAGAGACAGGGCCATGATTCCCAGACAGACACCCCTGGCTTGGGGTGCACGCAACAGGTAGTCACAGAGTGAAATGCATTTAGAATTAAGGAGCCAAAGTCATTTTCGGTTCAAAAACACTACTGAAAACCGTGCTTGTTGCGTAGAAAACAAGTATTTCCCATTTTGTTCACTTTTCTAGTCATTCATTTCTCTCTCAAATAGATAAATTATACAATGCAAAGCTCGCTTACAAGCTGTTTCTAGGTCTGAGGAAGTGAAAAAGGATCAACAATCACACAACAGCCAAACACCTAAGCATGCAATCAAAGTAACAATGTCTAGACGAAATTGCTTTTGCTGAGAAAGCACAAACTCAAAAGGAAGATCGTGCAATTTAAGGACATCTAATAGGCCACGCCGACTTACTACTGACTTATTGTTCTCCGATAAGACGAATGTGACAACACTCAAACTTGTTGTTTTCTTTCAACATATGAATCAGGGGAGAGCGCGAACGCAGTCCCCCACTATCAGAAATTATGCAGTCGAGATTCCCACATTTGGGGAATTCGCAGAAGTCAGCACAGCCGGAGTGCAATGGCTGAGCCTCATCCTGGGTGAACCACCTTCTTGATCATGGTATCTCCCCTGCCAGGTAAGTATGAGTTGGAACTGCCAGAGACAGGGCCATGATTCCCAGACAGACACCCCTGGCTTGGGGTGCACGCAACAGGTAGTCACAGAGTGAAATGCATTTAGAATTAAGGAGCCAAAGTCATTTTCGGTTCAAAAACACTACTGAAAACCGTGCTTGTTGCGTAGAAGACAAGTATTACCCATTTTGTTCACTTTTCTAGTCATTCATTTCTCTCTCAAATAGATAAATTATACAATGCAAAGCTCGCTTACAAGCTGTTTCTAGGTCTGAGGAAGTAAAAAAGGATCAACAATCACACAACAGCCAAACACCTAAGCATGCAATCAAAGTAACAATGTCTAGACAAAATTGCTTTTGCTGAGAAAGCACAAACTCAAAAGAAAGATCGTGCAATTTAAGGACATCTAATAGGCCAAGCCCACTTACTACTGACTTATTGTTCTCCGACAAGACGAATGTGACAACACTCAAACTTGTTGTTTTCTTTCAACATATGAATCAGGGGAGAGCGCGAACGCAGTCCCCCACTATCAGAAATTATGCAGTCGAGATTCCCACATTTGGGGAATTCGCAGAAGTCAGCACAGCCGGAGTGCAATGGTTGAGCCTCATCCTGGGTGAACCACCTTCTTGATCATGGTATCTCCCCAGCCAGGTAAGTATGAGTTAGAATTGCCAGAGACAGGGGGATGATTCCCAGACAGACACCCCTGGCTTGGGGTGCACGCAACAGGTAGTCACAGAGTGAAATGCATTTAGAATTAAGGAGCCAAAGTCATTTAAGGTTCAAAAACACTACTGAAAACCGTGCTTGTTGCGTAGAAAACAAGTATTACCCATTTTGTTCACTTTTCTAGTCATTCATTTCTCTCTCAAATAGATAAATTATACAATGCAAAGCTCGCTTACAAGCTGTTTCTAGGTCTGAGGAAGTGAAAAAGGATCAACAATCACACAACAGCCAAACACCTAAGCATGCAATCAAAGTAACAATGTCTAGACGAAATTGCTTTTGCTGAGAAAGCACAAACTCAAAAGGAAGATCGTGCAATTTAAGGACATCTAATAGGCCACGCCCACTTACTACTGACTTATTGTTCTCCGATAAGACAAATGTGACAACACTCAAACTTGTTGTTTTCTTTCAACATATGAATCAGGGGAGAGCGCGAACGCAGTCCCCCACTATCAGAAATTATGCAGTCAAGATTCCCACATTTGGGGAATTCGCAGAAGTCAGCACATCCGGAGTGCAATGGCTGAGCCTCATCCTGGGTGAACCACCTTCTTGATCATGGTATCTCCCCTGCCAGGTAAGTATGAGTTGGAACTGCCAGAGACAGGGCCATGATTCCCAGACAGACACCCCTGGCTTGGGGTGCACGCAACAGGTAGTCACAGAGTGAAATGCATTTAGAATTAAGGAGCCAAAGTCATTTTCGGTTCAAAAACACTACTGAAAACCGTGCTTGTTGCGTAGAAAACAAGTATTACCCATTTTGTTCACTTTTCTAGTCATTCATTTCTCTCTCAAATAGATAAATTATACAATGCAAAGCTCGCTTACAAGCTGTTTCTAGGTCTGAGGAAGTAAAAAAGGATCAACAATCACACAACAGCCAAACACCTAAGCATGCAATCAAAGTAACAATGTCTAGACAAAATTGCTTTTGCTGAGAAAGCACAAACTCAAAAGGAAGATCGTGCAATTTAAGGACATCTAATAGGCCACGCCCACTTACTACTGACTTATTGTTCTCCGATAAGACGAATGTGACAACACTCAAACTTGTTGTTTTCTTTCAACATATGAATCAGGGGAGAGCGCGAACGCAGTCCCCCACTATCAGAAATTATGCAGTCGAGATTCCCACATTTGGGGAATTCGCAGAAGTCAGCACAGCCGGAGTGCAATGGCTGAGCCTCATCCTGGGTGAACCACCTTCTTGATCATGGTATCTCCCCTGCCAGGTAAGTATGAGTTGGAACTGCCAGAGACAGGGCCATGATTCCCAGACAGACACCCCTGGCTTGGGGTGCACGCAACAGGTAGTCACAGAGTGAAATGCATTTAGAATTAAGGAGCCAAAGTCATTTAAGGTTCAAAAACACTACTGAAAACCGTGCTTGTTGCGTAGAAAACAAGTATTACCCATTTTGTTCACTTTTCTAGTCATTCATTTCTCTCTCAAATAGATAAATTATACAATGCAAAGCTCGCTTACAAGCTGTTTCTAGGTCTGAGGAAGTGAAAAAGGATCAACAATCACACAACAGCCAAACACCTAAGCATGCAATCAAAGTAACAATGTCTAGACGAAATTGCTTTTGCTGAGAAAGCACAAACTCAAAAGGAAGATCGTGCAATTTAAGGACATCTAATAGGCCACGCCCACTTACTACTGACTTATTGTTCTCCGATAAGACAAATGTGACAACACTCAAACTTGTTGTTTTCTTTCAACATATGAATCAGGGGAGAGCGCGAACGCAGTCCCCCACTATCAGAAATTATGCAGTCAAGATTCCCACATTTGGGGAATTCACAGAAGTCAGCACAGCCGGAGTGCAATGGCTGAGCCTCATCCTGGGTGAACCACCTTCTTGATCATGGTATCTCCCCTGCCAGGTAAGTATGAGTTGGAACTGCCAGAGACAGGGCCATGATTCCCAGACAGACACCCCTGGCTTGGGGTGCACGCAACAGGTAGTCACAGAGTGAAATGCATTTAGAATTAAGGAGCCAAAGTCATTTTCGGTTCAAAAACACTACTGAAAACCGTGCTTGTTGCGTAGAAGACAAGTATTACCCATTTTTTTCACTTTTCTAGTCATTCATTTCTGTCTCAAATAGATAAATTATACAATGCAAAGCTCGCTTACAAGCTGTTTCTAGGTCTGAGGAAGTAAAAAAGGATCAACAATCACACAACAGCCAAACACCTAAGCATGCAATCAAAGTAACAATGTCTAGACGAAATTGCTTTTGCTGAGAAAGCACAAACTCAAAAGGAAGATCGTGCAATTTAAGGACATCTAATAGGCCACGCCCACTTACTACTGACTTATTGTTCTCCAATAAGACGAATGTGACAACACTCAAACTTGTTGTTTTCTTTCAACATATGAATCAGGGGAGAGCGCGAACGCAGTCCCCCACTATCAGAAATTATGCAGTCGAGATTCCCACATTTGGGGAATTCGCAGAAGTCAGCACAGCCAGAGTGCAATGGCTGAGCCTCATCCTGGGTGAACCACCTTCTTGATCATGGTATCTCCCCTGCCAGGTAAGTATGAGTTGGAACTGCCAGAGACAGGGCCATGATTCCCAGACAGACACCCCTGGCTTGGGGTGCACGCAACAGGTAGTCACAGAGTGAAATGCATTTAGAATTAAGGAGCCAAAGTCATTTAAGGTTCAAAAACACTACTGAAAACCGTGCTTGTTGCGTAGCAAACAAGTATTACCCATTTTGTTCACTTTTCTAGTCATTCATTTCTCTCTCAAATAGATAAATTATACAATGCAAAGCTCGCTTACAAGCTGTTTCTAGGTCTGAGGAAGTAAAAAAGGATCAACAATCACACAACAGCCAAACACCTAAGCATGCAATCAAAGTAACAATGTCTAGACGAAATTGCTTTTGCTGAGAAAGCACAAACTCAAACGGAAGATCGTGCAATTTAAGGACATCTAATAGGCCACGCCCACTTACTACTGACTTATTGTTCTCCAATAAGACGAATGTGACAACACTCAAACTTGTTGTTTTCTTTCAACATATGAATCAGGGGAGAGCGCGAACGCAGTCCCCCACTATCAGAAATTATGCAGTCGAGATTCCCACATTTGGGGAATTCGCAGAAGTCAGCACAGCCGGAGTGCAATGGCTGAGCCTCATCCTGGGTGAACCACCTTCTTGATCATGGTATCTCCCCTGCCAGGTAAGTATGAGTTGGAACTGCCAGAGACAGGGCCATGATTCCCAGACAGACACCCCTGGCTTGGGGTGCACGCAACAGGTAGTCACAGAGTGAAATGCATTTAGAATTAAGGAGCCAAAGTCATTTAAGGTTCAAAAACACTACTGAAAACCGTGCTTGTTGCGTAGAAAACAAGTATTACCCATTTTGTTCACTTTTCTAGTCATTCATTTCTCTCTCAAATAGATAAATTATACAATGCAAAGCTCGCTTACAAGCTGTTTCTAGGTCTGAGGAAGTAAAAAAGGATCAACAATCACACAACAGCCAAACACCTAAGCATGCAATCAAAGTAACAATGTCTAGACAAAATTATTTAAGGTTCAAAAACACACTTGTCTTATTGTTCTCAGATAAGGCACGTGTCAGCACTCAGCCTTGTTGTTTTCTTTCAACAACTGAATCAGCGGAGAGCGTGAACGCAGTCCCCCAATATCAGGAATAATGCAGTCGAGATTAAGAAACATACATTAAGAATATTTACATGGACACAAACTCAGGCGTTACTAACAGTAATTGTCTTACTGGAGCGTTAAACAAATAAATTTAACTCTATGGTGAAGAAGATATCTCGGTGCAGTCTATTTCTCAGTCTATTTCTTCACTCGTTAAATAACTAATGGTGAAACAGAGAGGCTAATCTCCACTGCTGCAAATATCACATTACATTTTAAATTCTATGCAAGGAAATGGAAGGAGAACATCATACCTTTTTGCTACACAAGGCTGTCCACTGGCTTTCACAGGGCAAGGTTTTGGGCCAACTGTATGAGTTAAAAGGAGATTCCTGATAGACGGAAATTCTGCATATGCATAGTTGATTTCAGATGCTTAATGAATGAGCTGAATGCTAAAATGCATGACAAAGAAGAAAATCTTCTGATCTCATCTGACAAATTGAGTGGCTTCATTCTCTGGTGCTTCTTTGTGGGACAGGCTTGACATGTTGCTCTTGTGCAGTGATCTTTCAAACAGCAGCAGTCTTTCTGACCTCATCTCTCAGCATCTGTCTTTTGCACAGTTTGAATGGGTCTGTGACCCAGAGACTTCATTTGCACTGGGAAGCTCAAAAGACTTTTCAAGCCACTGCTGCCACAGGAGCAACTGGCAGAAAAAGGTTGAGAAATGCTGGACACACACAAGGCACTTTTTCAGGGGGAAACCCTGTAATTGTCCTGAATATTTTCTTAATTAGCTAATCTAGCTTGCCTGCATAATCACCTAGTTGCAGTTAAGGATTGGACAGTAGAACACCTTCAGCTTAACTCCTCCAAAATAGAAATATTATAGGCCCTGAACACAATTTTGGACAAGTTATGCTGCGCTTGGGACTCTACAGATCAATATGTTGTACCCTCAGGTAAGAACTTGTATTATTGTGAATGAATGTTCCTGGCTGGTTCCATTTTAGAATGCACCACATATGAGGGAGAATATGACTTAAGTAAAGTTGGTATTCCAAGTTCTGGTTTCAGAACCCAACAAAATAAGGACATATGAAGGTTATATTCATAATGTGATCACTTCGGCCTTATGTACACAAGTTCAGAAAGACTTGGAGGTGACCTCGCTCATTTTCACTTGAACAATAATTCTACTTGATGTGCATCAAACTGCAATGAGTACTTCTGCTTAAGACATCATCCGTCTCCCGAGACTTCCCTGCCACAGCTCAAAAGATTTCCTTTGCACTTGGAGTTATTTTAGATCAGAATCTCGTTCTCCATGCCCACGTTGAAAGGCTTGTTCAGTCGTGTTGATTCCACCTGAGAAATATCTCCAGAATTAGATCCTTAATCGCTTTAGATAATCTTCAAAGACTTATTCATGCTTTTAGCACTTCTTGTTTGAATTATTTTAATACCATGGTGACAAGCCTTGGTCAAAACATGATTCCATGTCGTCATGTAAAAAAAATGCAGCTGCCAGACTTTTAACCAAATCATGAAAACATGAACATATCTCGCCTATTTGAGCTTCCCCTCACTGGCTGTCCATTTTAGAATTGATTTTAATATTTTAATATTTACTTATAAGAACCTGCTTGGTATGGCACAGAGCTACGGGATTACCTGGCATTTCTAAATCATTTCTCACCAGCCTGTAGCTTAAAGCTTGCGATAGGGCCCTGTTAACTATTACTTGGCCAAGACTGTAGACCAAGGGAGACAGGGCTTTTGTTGTTAGAGCTCCAGCCCTTTGGAATAGCTTACCTCAGTACAGTATATTAGACTAGAAAATGTAAGAGGTAGACTAACTGCAGTTGTGCCAACAAGTTACATTTAGGTATGAGGTCTATTGTAGATTTACACTAAGGGTTGAGGCAAAGATTAGATTAGTTTGTCCAAAAAATTATGAGCCAACCCAATGTAAGCTGACAAGAACAACCAGCAGGCACACTACACTCTGTGTAATGCAAGGTATTTACTTAATTGGTTAGAACTGCACATTTAATTTTCTAGATGTCTGTATAACTAACACTAATACTATTATCACATTTTTTGAGATGCTCACTTAGCTCTGCGTATAATGGTATAAACTGTAGCACAGGCCATAGAAAAATGTTCCATATAATTTTAATTTATTTTACAATTATATATAATTTATTTTATGATATAATTTATTTTTAAATTTTTTAAATTTTAATCAATTTAAAAAAAATGTTGGACATGGCCTCAAAATAGTGTTAGGTTTGTTATGAGAGCATATCTTATAAAACCATGTATTTGTATGTATGTTGATGAAACTGCTCTTTAGTAGATATTTTATAATGTTTATTTTATGCATCTCCATGGCAACCTGTTGGAATCTGTCCCGAGGGTGTCTCATAAACTATGTACTATCATGATAGATATTGTTTTAATCTTGATTGTGTGATTTTTTTTCCAGTTTTCATTCGCACAATTTTGATATTTATGTCTAACTGACTGCTAAACTGAGAGAGCTTGTATTTATGCAAATGCACTCAGTTTGTTTTGGGGTTTTTGGGGGGGGAAGTGGGGGAGGGAGGGGATATGCCATCTCCTGATAGCTTCCTTTTTATTTGCTGCTCTTGCAGTAAAATCGATAATTGTATAGACTCTTACAGGATCTGCTTTTGCATCATGGTCATTAATGTCAAAAGCAAAGCACCAATTAATAAATTATATTTCAAATATATAATATCTTTGTGCTAGTATATGAAACAATAAAGAAGTTATAGCATAGTACAAATTTAAATGACTTTATGACCCTGATATGATTGATTGGTCTCCACATGCTTCTTAATGTTCATAAATCCTTTACAGTCAGCATGTTTTAGAATGTTTAGTAGCATCTACATTTATAAATCATCTAGAAACATGTAAATTTGTTGCATTGCAGCAGAAAAAACACCGCTGTTGCTGTTTTACACTTTGCTCCCACTGTCTTGTCAGCAAATGTAACATATCTGTCTTTCTGTCTGTCTTTTTGTATGAGGTCACCATCCCTGTAGGTACAGACTTCAGCAGGTCAGTTCTGCAGGGAGCATCTTGGTTGTTTTGTCATTTTTCTGTAGCTTCTCCCTGGGTCTCTCTAGGATACAAAGGGTTCTGACCTTTTCACAAACCACTGAGCCAGTACCTCTGAGTGTTCATCTATCAAATAGAGGTAGACTAGCCCAGCATGCACACTAGAATCATATGGAACACATGCATCTTCCTCCTTCTCCCTATTATTAGTGAGAGAGTTCACATAATAAATTCCCCCCATATGGTTCTTTCACAAGTTTCACAAGGATCCTGTGTTAAACAAGTAAAACAGATGATTTACCTCATCAATTTCTTTAATTTTTGTAAATATATGATTATTCTGGATTTGTTGCCATGTGACTCGTTTTGAACAAGTTGAGACAAGGGCAACAAAAGACTGGGAAAGTTGTGGGCTGCTCACTTAATAACAGGAGGGCTGAGTCATTCACAAGCACTTTGTGAAAAACAGATTGTGTAAAGGATATTGCTGCAGATTCAGAAACCCTTTGCAAGTGTGAGTCATTGTTTGTGATTGGTTGTGTGAGCCCTGTGATGAACAGGTATCCAGGGAGTACCTTGCCTCCTGCCTGACATCTACTGGGGTCAGCTTCCTGCCACCCTGCAAAGGTTAAGTGGATTATAGATAATGGATGAATGGATGGGGTTGATTGGGTGGTGTCAACAGCAAACAGTGAACATACTGTACAACCCCTCCTCCCCCTCTATGCTTGGCTCATTGTTACCTCACATGGATGTTTGAGCTTCACTAAAAATATTTTCGCACTCACCCTGTTGCAGTTTTAGCTGAGCATTGATGTTGTGACATCACAGCTGGTTTGGAGTACTTCAGTGTACAACTTACACAAATGAGACTTGAAGCCTCTGGTGCACATTGACTACTCAGTGGAGTAGGAGATATCTTGTTTCCAGCAGTAAAACTTTTGAAGTGTGCGATATTTGAATATTCATAGTTTATGGATTTTTCAATGAGGGACAAAGAGCAGATGTGGCTTTAATAGCTGTGGAAAAAAACATATCAGATACAAATTATTCATAGACTGTAAAACTTTGATGTAAATTTACAGTGAAATCTGAACAGTATTCTGTATTAATGTCATACACTGACATGCTGTAAACTGCAATGCACTCTGGGAGAAATAATGTGTGATGGCAGCACTTTAAGGGAATGCTGTTGTTTACAGGAATATAACTTAGCTCTGAACAGCAAAGAATCATGGGAAGGTTAAAATAAATCTGGGAACTAACATTTGAAAATGAAACAGAGATGCTACAAACTGCTTGACCTTATGACACAGATTTCCAGAGCTGTATTTCTAAGGCATCCTCTAATGAGTAATATAAGTTGTCATTTTTATTATGACCCCATCAGTGGGGACATAAAGGGTTACCATTCTCAGTCTGACCAGCCATCCATCCGTCTGTCCATCCGTACAGAAGAGGTAGGGGGCATGGTCTACCAATATTTCCTCTTCTTTAATCATTAGGGAAATTTGAACTTGATTTTTATGTCATTGAACTGGTATTCTGCTATGACAGCAGTTATATATCCACATCAGCACAAACTTAGGTTTTCCAGTGGCGGGGGCATCTGTGCCCTTCGCACACAAACTGTCTTCTCCTTCAAAGTCTCTGTTGTTAGGAAATAGCATATCTTATTTTAGTGTGTGTTAGTAATTTTCAATTGTTTATTATTATCATTGGTATTATTATGACTATTATTAGTAGTTCAATAGTTTTGTAGCTGCGGCTTGACCCCCGACCCCTGCAGTCTATATGCTCTGTGTGTGTAGCCTCTCTGTGTGAATGGGTAAATGCTGGCATGTGCAGCTTTAAAGCACTTTGATTGGTCAGTCTAGAAACATGCTATATAAGTACAGCCCATTTACTATTTTAGTAGAAGCGGTATTACAGTAACATTCTTTAATTACTGTACTGTTACTGTAGACTCAAATGATGTTCACATAGTGTGAATATACAGTCATTTAGTGACAAAACTGTGAGTTGTACATAATGAACTATATTATAATTACAATATGATACAGTAAAAACTGTAAAAATGCAGTACTTTCCAGGTGATGCTGCTGCCAGTTAAATACTGTAAATCTACAGTGAAAAGTTTGACAGTGTAAATATTATTCAGAGTAATTTTGAGTTGAGACATGTCTGCAGAGGATATTTGAATAAAAACCAGTGAGGTGTAAAAGTGTTGTAATGATCTCTGGGCATATGAGTTGAAATGTCTTATTAATTTTTGCAGATGAAAGCCTTTTGTACTCAAAAAGAGTTTATTTCATGTAGCTTGGCCAATAATTAAATAACTACTACTGTGACAGAATTACTTTAAAATACCTCATTTAAATTATAGTGGCGGCCTGTTGCAGCAGCTCTGTCACTTTAACCTACTCACAGAATTTTTTACTGACAGAGTATGTCTTTACCCTCCCATACTTTTGTACTTTGATGATATCTATTGTGTATTGATTTGTGTTCTATGCTGCTGTAACAAAGGATACTTTATTCATGCCTGTGGGAAGAATAAAGTATCTTCTTATCTTATCTTATCTTATCTTATCTTATCTTATCTTATCTTATCTTATCTTATTTGACTGTGCTAGTTTTAGCTAGGTGCACCTAATACACTGGCAATTGAGTGCACTTTGGTTGCCATAATAAAATGTTTATATCAAGGAAACAGTTTATATCAAGGAAAAAACAAAGACTTTTACTCAATAATTTAAAAAGAAATAATTCACATCATTAATGGCTCCCACAATCAATAACATGACATTCTTCCTATAGCAAATCACACTTCTGAAGTCTGATTACACTACAGGAAAGAGCAAAGAGGGCAATAGATCAACTTAACCTGAAAACTTGATTCTATGTGTGTGTGTGTGTGTGTGTGTGAGAGAGAGAGAGAGAGAATTGGAAAACTGGACATGTGATTGAAATGAATGTTTGCTCTTGACAGCCAAGATGCTCACCATGAGTGTGTTTCCAGACATACTGTACGTGGGTGAAAGTCTTCAGCCCTTTGGCGCAGTAAAGTATTTAGCATGTCTGTTGTCATGTCTTTGGAGAAGGACTGGAATTTCACACATCCACACACTGATCTGTGCCTCTCAACACATAAGGTGGCTGAAGAAGAGAGTCATCAGTCATGGCTGGTGATCAGAGCTCCTTATGAAGATGGATCCCAGTCGATTTATCATCCTCACAGAGCAGAAAGAAGGCAGTGCAAGGACCCTTTCATTCACACATTCTTTACATGTATATTTATAAATGTAAAGTCATGATTCCTGACAGGATCTTAGCAGTTTGAGCAGCTGGCTGCACACGCAAACTTCTGTTTTTAGCCACCACCGAATAAAGACATATACACAGTAAAGGAATGAAGACATATATACAGTAAAGGAATAAATACATATATACAGTAAATGAATAAAGACATATATACAGTAAATGAATAAAGACATATATACAGTAAATGAATAAAGACACATACACAGTAAATGAATAAAGACACATATACAGTAAATGAATAAAGACATATATAGAGTAAATGAATAAAGACACATACACAGTAAATGAATAAAGACACATATACAGTAAATGAATAAAGACATATACAGTAAAGGAATGAAGACATATATAGAGTAAATGAATAAATACATATATACAGTAAATGAATAAAGACATATACAGTAAAGGAATGAAGACATATATAGAGTAAATGAATAAAGACACATATACAGTAAATGAATAAAGACACATACACAGTAAATGAATAAAGACATATATAGAGTAAAGGAATAAAGACATATATACAGTAAATGAATAAAGACACATTTACAGTAAATGAATAAAGACATATATACAGTAAATGAATAAAGACATACAGTATATACAGTAAATGAATAAAGACATATATACAGTAAATAAATAAAGACATATATAGAGTAAATGAATAAAGACATATATACAGTAAATGAATAAAGACATATATACAGTAAATGAATAAAGACATATATACAGTAAATAATAAAGACATATATACAGTAAATGAATTAAGACATACAGTATATACAGTAAATGAATAAAGACATATATACAGTAAATGAATAAAGACATACAGTATATACAGTAAATGAATAAAGACACATACACAGTAAATGAATAAAGACATACAGTATATACAGTAAATGAATAAAGACATATACACAGTAAAGGTAAATTTACTTAATCATTTTTATTCAAGACTTCTAAATGCTAGTTACATGATTTGAGGGGGAAAAGAATCTCAAGGCTCGTCATGCTGTCACAAAACCATAATGATCCTTTCTTTCTGGAGTCACTGAAAATGTAAGTTGACCACAATGTGAAGTCAAACATTAATTTAAAACATGTTTCATTTTTGGTCACTCTGCATAATTTTATGTCAGGGTTCACTGGTGGGTTTATGAGACATGGAGACACTTGGAGGATTATCATCAGCAGAGAGAGATAGCAACACACACACACACACACACACACCTACACACACACACACACACACACACACACACACACACACACACACACTATCCACACATACACACACACACACACACACACACACACACACACACACACACACCTACACACACATATACACACACACACACACACACACACATACTATCCACACATACACACACACACACACACACACACACACACACACCTACACACACACACACACACCTACACACACACACACACACACACACGGTCACGTCTTCCCCGTGGCCTGTTGTGTGTGAACTGATGTTCCGTAGAAGATAAAATAGGCTCCTTGGGGAAGAAACAGCTTCACTTAATTTCTCCCAGTTCTCCTGTATGACATGAGAGAACTAGTGTGTGTGTGTGTGTGTGTGTGTGTGTGGATAGTGTGTGTGTGTGTGTGTGTGTGTGTGTGTGTGTGGATAGTGTGTGTGTGTGTGTGTGGATAGTGTGTGTGTGTGTGTGTATGTGTGTGTGTGTGTGTGTGTGTGTGTGTGTGTGTGTGTGTGTGGATAGTGTGTGTGTGTGTGTGTGGATAGTGTGTGTGTGTGTGTGTGTGTGTGGATAGTGTGTGTGTGTGTGTGTGTGTGTGTGTGTGGATAGTGTGTGTGTGTGTGTGTGTGTGTGTGGATAGTGTGTGTGTGTGTGTGTGTGTGTGTGTGTGTATGTGTGGATAGTATGTGTGTGTGTGTGTGTGTGTGTGTGTGTGTGTATGTGTGTGTAGGTGTGTGTGTGTGTGTGTGTGTGTGTGTGTGTGTGTATGTGTGGATAGTGTGTGTGTGTGTGTGTGAGTGTGTGTGTGTGTGTATGTGTGGATAGTGTGTGTGTGTGTGTGGATAGTGTGTGTGTGTGTGTGTGTGTAGTTGCTGGAGCCATGTATAAGATCCATCAGCTGGAAATCAGCTCAGCATTTCTCCTCTCCTCTCTTTTTCCTGTGTAATCCACACCATCTTCCCTCTCTTTACTTCCCTGTTTCATTACATCCTCCTTCCCACTTCATCTTTTCATTCACTCTCTTTCCAACTTGTTCTTTATCACTCACCTGCCTTCTCTCCATGCAGGCCTTCACTTCCTCTCCTGTCATCCTCCTTTACTCCAGTATCTTGTTTAAAATCACCCAGTCTTCTCATCCCCTCCCTTCCTTTTCACCACCCTCCTCTACTTCTCTACCATCATGTGGCCCTTTCTTCTTCACTCTGATAATCCAGTCCTCTCCCACTCAGCCAGACCCTCCTCTTCATCATCCTCTCCTTCCGTATCTCTCTCACCTCAGCCCTTTTTCTCCTCTATTTTTCTTTCTCCTTTCTGTCTTGTTCCACTATTTGTCATATTTTTAATAACCTGTAGCATTGTCATAAATATATTTATTGTCTTTTAACTTTGTATATTCTATTACTTTATCCTGTCTCTCTTTATCCTCTTCCTTCCACTACTTACCTGCACATTGCTGCGGGCTGCCAGTAAAATGTTTTCTCACCAATAGCTTCCAGCTCTCACACTCTTTTTCTCCCTCTCTCTTCCATTTCCTCACCTCACCTACATTTAGCCTCAGTCCATTCCATCAGTTCATCTCCATCCATCTTCCTCTTTAACGTCCACCTACTGCATCTTGTACATTAAATGACCGAGTTTGATCTTTACACTTGCGACACCAGGTTGGATGCATGTTTTTGAATACAGCTGCAGCTCGTCTGTTGAACATTCTATATAATATAAACCACTACATATATATAAACCACAGATTTGCTCTTGTTAAAGTCCAGCTGAAATGAAAAATGCCTTTTAGATCACCTTTTTTATTTGAGCGTGAACAAACAACAGTTTGTTATGGACCACTTACTAAATAATCGGTTTGCAACATTGATTATTAGGATAACTAGGAATAAAAATATTTCACACTGTTCAGTCAAATGATCTATTTTGAGACATAAATAGCTTGCTTATTTTTACCTAGCAGCCTGTATGCAAATAGAATAATGTCAAATATGACCTTTAAGATATGTATAAATGTTGGCATTACATAGTGTTATAATATATATCTAGTTATAATAATAATCTAGACATATTATTTATTTGGATCTGAAGATGCTATTTACAATGTCCATATTTTGTTATTAGTGATACAGCTGTTAGAAAAAGTACATTATGTCATCACAACTTCTACTTTGTGACCCTGAGTGATGTCACCCTCATCGAGTTAGCAGTTATTTTTTAAATAGGATGCTTCATAGATATCTCTGATATAACTCAAACCTGAGTTTGGAGTCTTTAGAGCTAAGTAAAAGTTTAGCATGACATTATTCTGAGGAAGGATTTTGTGAATCTTGATAATAAATAATAACAAAGTTCCCAGAATTCAAAGATTTCCCAGGGACTGCCTTTGCATTCTACTAACATGACAAATGTTTGTCCTAAATAGAGCCGAAATCCACATTCCACATAACTGTAACGCCTTCTTTGTATGTCACATCCATCTCTCTTGTTGTTTTCTGTTATGTTGTTATCTCTGTACCGTCAGATATTCTCTAAAGTAGAAGCAAATTGTCAACAAATTAATACAATTTTGTGTATCTTTAAATGGTCTAAACATTTGAGCTTTTACTCATTGAGACTGAACTCAAATTCTTTATATAGTAAATAAACCCCCATCATCTAAATCTGAGCTTGCTGCCTTACCTTTGGATTTACTCCTTTTAACAGTGAACCAAGCGTAGATTTATTTTTGGCTCGATCCATTTACAATCCAATCATCCATGGTGCAGATTAATGTGGGGTGCAAAGGAGGTCAGTCACCTCTGTGCTCATCACTGTCTCCTCTTGACTCCTCGTCTCCCACAACAGCCTCTCATCTTACCTCGTGTCGCACAGTTGCTTCAGTGACAAGTGATGAGAATCTAGAAGAATATAATAAAGCTCACAAGATGAAGCCACGCAGCAGGAGCTGATGAGCTGACTTTGATTAGAGGAAGAGATGTACACTGGGAGATCTGCTTCATATTGGTTTGTGGCTCAGCTCTATGTAAAGCACTTACAGTATAAATCATGTGGTGTTCTTATGCAATCATCTCCTCTTAAATTCATATAGTGAAATAAATAGCACAACGTTCCTTATGTTAATATGCAGCAGTTACAGAACATTATCAGTTATGTGGAGTCGTGTTTCTTGACTCCTGAGGAATCTGGCTGAGCAGGAAGTACACAGCTGGATGTTTAGTGCCTATCTGTCATGTTTTTGCTTTACACTTCCTACCTCTTATTTTTCCCGCCATTGTGATCATTGATTAGTTTCACCTGTTCACCTTCCCTGCTTAGTGTATTTAGCCTTTGTGCTCCCCTCTTCAGCCGGGCTTTATCGGGTTTTATCACACACATATCTCACTATAATATTTAACATTAATGGGGCATCACACACTACACGATTTATTTAAGATTGTTGTGCCTGAGGGAGCTATGAATGCACCGCCTCACGTAACATAAACAAAGTGATAGATGAAGTTGCCGTAGCGATCGGCCTACACTTTACGGTGAGAAAACATGAAAATGGAAGAAACGAGTGTGGATGAGGAAACGGTTGTGAAGAAATGTTCAGCAGAGGCTGTCTATCCTTCATCAACAACAAGAGGTGAGAATTAGTAGTAGTATATTAGGCAATGTTGTCAGCACTGTCAAATGATGTGGGATGTCTCTCTCATCGGCTAATGGGATCTCACTTTGACATTTTTTTTCTCCTCCAGATTTTAACTCCTAAAAATCAAACATGTTTGGAAATTATTCAGGTGTGCAATCAGGATCAGATCAGGAAGTGTAAGACTGGATCTGTAAATGTCACATACTATTACATAATCTTGTAATAGCAGTCTGTTTTCTTTTTTCATTCCCTCTACAATACATGGTACCTTTTCAACTGCACTTCTGTCTCCGAGTCTCATTAAATTCCGTACATCAGTTTAATCATTCCCTCCTACCTGTTCAGAGTCTTCTGGCCATATAGCCACTAGTCCACACGCAATGTCAGCTAATGTTACTTATAAATACTAAATACTGGCTACACAAACATTGGGACCAATCAAATAGCAAACAGTTTTCACCTCTGATTGTCAGGAGGGGTGAATTGGGGTGAATCTCCCCCATTCTCCTGCAGCGTGAGCACGGCTTTAGTTTGCCTATTCGTCTTTTTAGTTTGTGTGTGTTCTTTATCTTCCTTGTTACTTTGGATTTTTTTTTTTTTTGCCTTTTACCTGCTTTTATTTGTTTGCTTTATTGGAGTGCCTTCTCATTTTTCCTTCCTCAGTTTCCTCTAAGTGCTTCAGTTTATATAATTAAAACCGTAAATCCGCATCTGGGTCCAATCCCTTAAATTCACTCTTTCTCCCTCCTATAAACAGGACACTTATCGACTGAAAACAGCTGCCTGCTGCAGCTGAAAATGACAAAGAGCACTGAGAGAGAACCTGAATGGTAAAGTTGGGGGCTCAACAGCTATAAAAGAATCAATTATTGCCAATTATAGCCTTCATCTGAATCTTAACTTCAGTTTAAACAGCTATGAATATCTTTTTAATTATTCATATGTGCACTGTCTCTTTAAGAATCTTTATTGTGAAAACCCATCATCACTTCTGCTGTGACCATTAAATTAAAAAGTTTTCCACTAATCTCACATTAAAGAATAGTTTAATATCTTGTTAAATATGTTTTCTTTGCTGCTGAGAGTTAGGAGAGAAGACCAACAGCACTCTCATGTCTGTAACATGTCTGTTGCAGCCATTTAACTTAGCTTAGCATGAAGACTGAAAATAGGTGGATACAACTAGCCTGAGTCTGACAAAAGCTAACAAAATGCACCTACTAGAACCTCTTAAAGTCGAGTCATGGTTGCAATGTTTTCATGACTTATGATCTGCCCATGTTTGCAAAGGGCATCATGACTTGTGTATCCTTGCACACAAACTACTCATTGTAGTGTAAAGGTACGCCCATTGAAAGTCCACAGCAGTCTGCATCTGTATATTATCATCATGTGTTCGCTGCCCCATGAGTGACACGGGATGAGAACTGCATACTCCTTAAAGTCTCACAACATTTTTAGTTAGATTTTTAATAACCAAGGTGTTGTACAGTACGATGTCTATTACTTTCAGTACAATTCGGTGCATAAATGAAGAGTCATTCCCAGAGATCTATTTATTGTTATGACTTAAATACAGGGTTGCATAATGAAATGTTGTTTGGATTCCCTGTATGCTGCTATATAAGCGATATAAATTGATAAGTAAAGGAGAAGAGGAGAAAGAAAGGGGGATGAAAGAGTTTCAAAGCTTGAGGAAAAAAGCTGCTCCATATTCTCGTGGTACGACAGATATCCTTCTGTACGTCTGGTCAGACAGCAGCAGGGTGAACAGGCTGTGGCTACAACGTGTTGTCTTTTAGTAGCTGTGTGCAGTCACACCACTTCACCAATATCACTGACTGTAGGCCTGAAACAATAACCAGATCACCATAATAACGATGCCCACTGCAGAGTTGAGCTCATTACTAGAATTTTTTTTTTTGGTGTCTCATGTCTTTCCATGGAGCAGTATTTTGAAATCTGAACATCACACACGTCTAGTCAGGAACATGTCCTCTTTGGGTGGAGAGATTCAACCAATGGCATCATGGGACTGACAGTCGATAGCTAACAACCATGCAAACAAACACAACAACTGTTTTCAACATGGATAAATTGATTTATAAATACAGTAGAAATTTGTGTCAGATCTATCATTATGGATTCATGAGTCTCCAAACAGACACAAAGCTGCAGAAAGAGATGCGATTGCACCAGAGCCAACATGATAAGCACAAGAATCATTGTTAGCATTTCCAGCTCTATAAATTGCATAGCTTCTAGACTTCTTTGGAAATCACAGAATGTACATTTACAACCAGAAAGCCAACGTATTGCTACCCTGTTTCTCTGCTCCACTCACTTTCTGATGCCCTCTCCCTCTCACTCGCTCGCCCACACACTCATTACATACTGCAGATGTGCCTTAAATCTGCATCGTGTCTAATGGCCAGCAGACAGCAACTCCACTGGTTTCAAACAGAAGTCAAATGATATGTAAGCTTATGAGTAAAATGTTTTTTGTTGAGGGGGAGGCAGGGGGACAAATCATTGGAATACATTGCTTTCTCACTGCACTAAGAAAAAAAAATCCATACTGTCTCAGCCATGTCCTTTGTCATGCACATATAACAATTTGTGATGTTTCCAGGAAGCTTTCTATTACTGCTCTGTAAATACTGACTTTAACTTAGCACAGGAATTTAGCCTTCGTCCATTTTCTTAAGACTTGCAGTATTGTACTGACTTGCAGGTGAGATAAATGTGTGGCAAGAGCTACATGACACCTTGTAGTTACTTCTGTGTTGAGAGGTAAGTACTGTGATATAGTAACAAAATGAACATTAAATTCTATGAAAATAATTCAGAAGTAAGTGAAAGTAATTGATCACATTTGCATACTTCTGTGCTGCACTGCAGCCTTCTTGCCTGGAGGGTAATCTGAGTTAATGCCACTGTTAATTTAGAGAGTGCTACAAAAACGATAAGCCTGCTCTATGGGATTGCATAATTAATAGCACCATTGGCAGAACACGTGCTCAAGTGAGAGAACCTGTGAATATGTGTACACATCCCTACACATACACAGACTTAGTACCTTAAAAATACGCACAAATGTAAGCCATCATCTAAAAGTTTCACACACAAAATGCCATTAGTTTGAGTCCTAGAGAGCAATCTAGTTGTGTATGAATGTACATTTTCTCTCTGCCCTCAGAGTTAATGGATTCATTGGATTTAAAGCAGCTCTAACTGGGCTCACATCAATCAGGTTGCAGAGGAATGGATGGTATTTGAGAGAGACACAACATACCGTCACACAGCGATCAAGCATTCAGGGCTACATCCTTCTCTTGGGATGCATCACAGGTGCACTTGCCCACTTGTCAAAAATATAGTGAAGGATTATTCATCTGGCTCATCTCTGTAGACCAGTACTACCTGTGGTTGCGGCTCCCTCAACTCTCCAATGTGCATTTGTCTTTGTAATGAGGGGTTCATTTACCGCTAACACAGTCTGATCACGTCCTGTATTGACATTCTCAGTCGCCTGTGCGAGAGTTGCTCTGTTTATTATTCCATATCACAGGAATGCCTGAGAATCATGCTCATCAAATATGATCACAACTCCTGGGCCTACTGTTCAGATCAATCTGTGCCCCAACAATGAACCTTTATTCAGAGTCACATGTCTTTTCCCTTGAAACGCAATCCGAAGTGGGTCAGCTCAGCATTTTTATACAGGCATGACTGGATGCTAATTGCTTAATTGTACCTCCACCTGTGTGGAAGCATCTGCATTTGTTTTGTTTCCTCTACTAATTTATTCAGAACTTTAATTTTGATTTGTCACCCATCTGCATTTCAGTCAGGAGAGACATGTGACTGAGGTAAAGATAATTGTTTATTACAGCATATGATATGAAATAATTAGTCTGACAGAAAGTCTTTGGTGCTTAGACTCTTCAGGGAGATTGTGACTGAAGGGCATCTGCCCTGAGCAGCAGCAAAAGAAATCTACCATTGGAGTCCTGATACTGGTGGTGGTGGTGGCTGAGGACTCTGCTGAGACTGATGAAGTTGATCAAATTATGTGTTAGGGAGTTGGTGATCCTGTGGTGGTGAATGGGAGGAATCAAACACATCCAAAATATTGCATGACAAACTGTGGCATGTCTGATCTGGCTAAAATGCTCACAGTGGATCCTCCAGCAAGAACTTCTGCACGTTTGAGGAACTTCTACCTTTGGAGAAGTGTGTGAGACCTTTCTGCTGTTTTTGACAATAATCCCTGCCACTGTTGTGACAACTGGACATGGATTAAACTCCAAACTGTTTGAGTTTGGGGAGCCCAGTGGGATAGAGAAATTGAGCAGACTTGAATATTAATAAGCTGCGATTTCAGATTCACATTCTAGTCGACTCTGTGGTGCAGAAAGGTCATGAAATGATGCTCTGACAGTTGGGAACAACAACAAACTCACTCTAACGCTCCCCCCACACAATGTAGCATGGTGTGTCTGTGTGTGTGTGTGTGTGTGTGTTTGCCATAATATGTGTGTCTGGATGAAGATTCTGCCAAGTTTTCATGCATCTTGCCTTTGTGATGCTTTATTCTGCTATTAAAATGGTATATTTAATTTATTAAGCATAATATTCCTACACCTGCGTCACCACAATATCCACACCTCCCTTTATTTATGAGCAAAATTTGTTCATCTATATTTGTCTGGGTTTGTCCTCTTCCTTGTTACTTCTAGTGAGGCTATAAAAAGACTATTTTTATATATGAAAATCAGTTGTATGTACAGGCTGCATGACTACATTTTAACTGACTTACTTTTCATTTTAAATACATTTACTTAACAGTCAAATATTCTATGACTCTTTCCAACCCTGGCTTTGACCTACTGGAGTTCTGTCTCAGGCTTAATGGTCCTGTCAGCAGTTAAGTGCCAGAAGTAAAAATGTGGGCTCTCGGTGTAAAACACGATGTACTACATTAATCTAAACAGCTGATGTGTGTAATTGGGAACAGCAAAGCGAACTAAAAAGGGATGTAAATGTTTCATATTTCTTAAATTGCATTCATTATTGCACGCACCCATTTTCTAAGTTATTTTATGTTCTATTATTCTCCTTCATTGAAAAGGTTTCTTATGTTGTAGAATTAAATCAAGGGCATTCATGCATTTCCTGTCTGTTGTTATTACATAAAGCAGTTACCTTATTTGCACTCAGCCCTTTATAGTCTGTGATTATTCTGCTGTCAGTTCCAAAATTCAGAGGTTTATGTATTTAACAGATTCAGAAAAGCTATAGTAGTATCTCCCATGGCAGGGGCATCCTTGGAAGGTTCAGTTCAGGCAAGGAGTGGGGAGGTTCAACAATTTGTAAAGCATAAGGCTGCATAAAGGATACACTGTAAAACTCCAACCTCCAACGAGTAACATTAGTTGCGATATTATGAGTCCGCCAAAGGGGTGGAATAAAGGCACATCAGGCCCGGAATGAAAATGGCTTAAGTTTTTCCAGTAATGGGAGCATCTGTGTCCCTGAACACAACCTTTCTTTGTTCTCCCTCAAAGTGTCAAAATGTTAGGAAATAGCATACCATTGTCCTTGTCAAAGTGTATTGGTGTATTTTAATTTCATATTATTTTTATTATTATTTTTTATTATTATTGGTATTACTATTATTAATAGTAGCAGCCTAGTATTGTTTTTTCTGGCTGTGGCTCGGGGGGTACCTTATTGAAAGGTGGTTCAATCTCCGGCCCCTGCAGTCTAAATCAACCATTTTTATTAGCAGTATTACAGTATCATACTATCACAGATAGATAATCTATATATTATCATATATACTGTATATTAAAATACAGGACACATACTGTGTGTAAGGGGTTTGCCCAGTGGTGGAAGGAGGAGTCCTGGAGTCAAAATTATTATCCCGGTATTTACTTTTATTTTTTGTCACCAGCAAGTGCAGTGCAAAAGTGAAGGTGGTTAAATATATACAAAATGCAAAAATATTTACAGAAGCAGAGAGATAATACCCTTCAAGAGCAGAGACAACAAGATAATAATCAAAATCGGCTTGTCCTCTATAGGGCTCTGAAATTGACAGCACTTCCCCATGCAAGTCATACAAAAACACTTCCCAGTGGAGCCTACTGCTCTGGCTTTATAGGAGAAGCCCCTCCCTCCAGCCAAACCATAGTTAATTAAAATCAATTAACCCAAATACAGAACATATAAATAATTACACATTTCTGGATATATTAACACTTAAAACCCTGTGAATTGATACAGACATATAAACTAAATAACATATGTAAGTCACTTAAAAAGGCATCACTGTTTTTCCACTCCAAAACACCCCTGTGTTTTGGCTCACTCATGGTATAGCCCTGGTCCCCCCAACTACATTAACCACTGGTTTACACCACTTCTGGTTTGATCAGCAGACCAGGAAAGGCTACTCCACAGGTGAGTGTGCTAAACAGTCATATTAGCAGGCATGGGTTATCCCCATGACACTGTGAATATCCAATAATTTGCCAACAAAACTCTGACCAGTGTTGTGTTATAAATTTACAAGAATACAGTCATGAAGTGTACTTATTTCAATTAATGCACTGTAATTCTAAATCACAGTATTTTGCAGGTGAAGCCAATTAAAAAAGTTTGACAGTGTATAACTACATGGGGTCAGGAGCATTTTATCAACAAACATACAGTGGATTATTTGCAAATAATTGCATTCTGGTTTTATTTGTTTTGGAGTCAGAGTTTTACATCTTTGGAAATTGAGTGATTTTAATCATGTAACTCTCATTTTCTCTACAAGAACAGGCTAAAAGTCATGTCTGGCTTACCTATTACCATTCACAGCAAAGGCCTTGCTTTCAGAGACCTTGTGTGCTTGCGAGCATAGAAAGCTCACAATAGAGTGTGAGATTAGTGTGGATTTCTGCTTCCTTTTGCTTCCTCTGCATCTGGATAATTCATTTTCTTGGTACACAGAAGGCCAAAGAGGTTCACAGAGGCAGTAGAGAGGTCTGGTTGACTATGTGGCACAATGGCCCCTTCCAGCACCAACAGTCATGTCTCAGACATTTTGTGATACGGCAGCATCATTCTCCTCAAGGACAGTGACGATGGCAGCAGACACACTTATGAGGACTTTCTTCAGGGTCAGTGTCACGCAATATAGGGAATATATTAAATGCAAGATTGAGCATTAAGAAAAACTAAAAGATTAAATAAATTTCTACTGATTTTAACTGTGTCTCTTTCCACAAACATTGACATGGTTTCTATCACTCCAACTTAAGAAGTATTTTCTGCCAAAGAACACCAGCCAACAAATGGCCACCTGTTTTGGTTTGGCTGTTGTTTCTTGTCAGAAAAAGGGAGCCAAAGTCATAGAACGCTCCAATCCTCATGCCAAAATTATCTGGACGGATGACAAATATCTGGACTGATAAACTGCACAGGGGGGGGGGAGTTTTTTTCTTTTTCTTTTCCTTTTGGTTGAATGCATCCATGAAACAAAACAGAATGATTAGCATCATTCTATGAGGCCATAATCTAAATGGTAAAGCTACATTAAAGCAACTACTGTTACTACTACATACCAAACACTTACAATAATGGACAGGCCTCTCAGTGCCGTCTTTCAGTGACAAAATATTCAATATCGACAGTCTCCAGTGCAAAAGACAAGGACATCAATTAGTATAATGCATTGTGAATTTATACAAAATACAAAAATCAGAAATCCTTTATGAGGAGGATAAAGAACAGGTCAGACCGCAGTAACATCCATCCAGTTATAAATTTTGCAGCATCATGGGGGGGCTAGAACCTATCCCATCTGGACGTGCTTCAGAGACAGTACACCCTCAACACAAACAACCATTCATACTCACATTCACACCTATGGGCAATGCAGAGTCACCATATCACTAATATTACATGTCTTTGGACTGTTGGAGGGAATCCACACAGACACAGGAAAAACATGCAAACTCCACACAGAAAGGCCTCAAGTTTGGATTTGAACCCAGAACTTGTTTGTGAGGTGACAGTCCCAATGTTTGCACCACTGTGCTGTCCCCCAGAAACGCTTGATTTAAAAAAAATTTTTTTAAATTAAATCCTGCATAAATTACTGTATACTTTCAATTTTTTACAAATTGTCCAATACAAATGCCAACAAATGAGAACACCAAACAATGTAGCAAGGTAACATTCATTTTTAATTTTTCCTCTGCACCCTTACTTATACTTATGTGTACATAAAAAGCATTTCAATACAAGAAAGATGGTCTTGTCATAAAATAAATAGAAATACTACAGCACAGTCTGTCCCATAATGAAGGATGAGTGAGTTTAGGTCAAATAAAAGTTAATCGTTTTTTATTTATAAATGTTATTTGGGATTATAACCAGCAGACAATCAGATGATCAATTTTCTACTTCTATTAGTTGCCGTACTCACAATGTAAAACAGATGTTTTAGTTAAGCAGGACCAAGCACAAAAATCCAAAGTGCTTCATAGTAGCTGTGCCTTCATTATCCTTTAAGTGTATTGACGATATACTGCATACAATTTAAAATGTAATGTTACATGAAGCTAAATGTAATAAATGTAGTGATCTAGCCAGGTTCAAAGAGCTACATCTGTGACATGGTGACTTTGCTAACCCATCAATGTTGTTTTCTACTAAACCCCTCAGGTGTCTGAATTTTGTCTTTTCAAGAAGGTTGATTTACTGTCTCATAGTTCATTTTGGTTATTTACTTGTATAAAAAGTCACCAGACAACATGAAATGAATTCTCATGTTTTCCTGGGAGAGGAACACACACACACACACACACACACACACACACACACACACACACACACACACACACACACACACACACACACACACACACACACACACATAATGCTTTGCCCCACGGTGTAAAGTATGGTCTCTTTGTGGACCCTGAGTTAGCAAAAAAAAACACCCAAAAAACAGCATCTGCCTCTGATCACGTGGCATTACTGAAGCAATGAGTTGTCTTGATGACTTACAAATGCAGTCTTCTACTTGCATTCATGTCAAATGGCATGCTGCACAAAAGAAGTAAAAAACACGTCACAAAATGTGTGAAATAGGAGTATTTAGTATTAAAGCTTCAGTGGAAACAGAAGGATCTGTTCCCTGAGGACAGGTGAGAGATGACTAGCATTTCCTCCGGTGTTCTGCATCTCCTCTTTTGATGCTCAGGCAAAGTATAAATTCTGTGAAATGAGTTTGCTAATTGCTTTTAGTTGCGCTGTGAATCTCTGCAGTCGAAGCATCAGCAGATTGACCGTCAGATTCCAGCTTCAGGTCTTCAATTACAGTTTTTCTCATCGTCCTTGACGTCTTCAGTCACTATCTTTCTTGTCCTCCACTTATTGCTGGTCTTTAACTCATCTGGCTCATCTGTGTGTTTTTTCATCACTTCCACCCCTGTCTTCTCCCCTCAAGTCTAACATCCCTTCCCCTTTCTCTACTTCCTCACCTACTTCTCATCAGCTTTTTTTAAGGAACATTATTGTCCATATTTTCCCAAATTTAGGATATTGGCTTATCTTTAAACAGAAGTGTCTCAGATTTAAGCCTCAGTGAGGATGTTTCCCCTGGCAGCAGCTGACTGGCACGTAAGGGCAGGAATTACCAGGAGACCCATTGTCATCTTTTGTGGTGCGCTACCGACTGAAGCATGTGATAGCCCTAGATAACCTAGATTTTGGTGAGGATCTGGATAAAGGATTGGATCCAGGAATGTTTTCCACTTTCTTTAACATTGCTACAGCTTTTTTTTTTTTTTAGGATTTCCCTAATTACATAAAAACCATACAACCAATTTCCACAAGAAGCTCTGGAGAGGTGGGGCATGGTTCAGGTAAGTCAGTCATGTGTAGTAATGTTCGGCCTTGGCGGAGGTATCAACTATAGAAAGTGTCATTCTAGTATTTGCATGTTTAAGGCACAAAGTTGCCGGTGACCTTCGATTCCTCAGGAATCGATCAGACTCCTCAAACCAATGATTTTATAAAGCATTTTGCTACATGGATTGGGAACACTTTAGAAAACCGTTGTCAGTAACCGCTGTCACAGTTCAAGGGAATAGTGGACATCCAGTCCACCAGGCTGAAGAGAAAAAGGATGATCCAGACTGTTACCAGCACACAGTTGAAAAGCCAGCATCTGTGATGGCATGGTGTGTGTTAGTGGCCATGGCATATAGTTAATGCTGAAAGGTATACAGGTTTTGCTGCCATCCAGACGACGTCATTATCAGGCATGTAATTGTTTATTCCAGCTGGACAATGAAGCATATTCTGCCGCCTTACAACAGCATGGCTTCAGAGTGAAAGAGTCCAGGTACTAGCCTGGCCTGTCTGCAGTCCAGACCTGTCCCCCATTGAAATGTGTGGAGCATTATAAGGCATTAAAAAAAAAAGTTTAAAAAAAATAGTAATCAAACTAATTTGAATGGCTAATAAATGATTAAAAAGTTGCTGATTTATCCTGTGGATTGACTAATTAATTAATTCACGAATCATTTCACCTCTAATGCTTTCAATAAAAGCAATGCAAGTACAGAGCATCATAGAAAGAAAGAGTTATTATGTAGGTTTGGTTATAATTGCCTCCTAATACAGAATTAAATGAAGTCATCAATCTATTCCTGCAGGCTGAGGGAAGGCAGACTAATAGCGCATGTGTGTGCGAGTGTGCGCTTGTGTATGTGTGTGTTTGGGTTCAAGTCTGATGCTGTGTACAGTATGTGCATATGCTTTTCCATATACTTCTCTCTGGATTACCATAGCAATGTATGTGTGTCAACAAGGTTGCAAGTTACTAAAGCAGAACAAAAGAGAATGGAGTTCAGCTGGGTCTAGCAGAAGAGAATAATGGCTGTTTGAGGAGGCACTCGAATAAATTAATCAGACAACTTGCTGAGTCATGCTGTGGTCTGCCGGAAAACAGCACACAAAAAAACCTGTTACAACAATCCCACCCTGCAAAAGAAATAATCAACTGGAATGATTTAAAAGCCTCATAGTTAGGCTTGATATTTTTCTTTTCTATTCTTTTTATTGAACAAGTGAGAAAAAAATCGGCATGAAATCTGCAAATGCAGTGACGGCAGATCACTCCCCTCCTCTGTCACTTGACCTGAGGGAATTCAGGTTGATCTTTACAGGAAACAAGGTGTCAAATTTGTCAGACATCATTTTTTCAACACCTCATTTCCATCAAAGAATAAAACAAGTCCTTTACATAAAACACATTTCTCCATGTCCTCTCTAGACGCCCATATCGACAGGATGACATTATGTCTGTCTTTCAAAACAGTTACAAATTTCTGTTAAAAATGCATCTGTTTTATAATATGACACGATGGGTAAGGTTTGGTTAGGTTTAGCCATAAAAAATGATGTTTAACTTTACAGAGGAGCTGAGGGCGAGAACTTTGTTGTGTGTTTGCTGTTCTGTCCATTAGTGAGGTTCAGGTCAACCCATAAAAGGTCAGGTTTTATAAGGAGATATCATGTGTAAAGAATTATCTGTCTCATGAATGGTATTAGTCTATCTGTAAAAAAAAAAAAGCTAATTGATTTGGGAATTTATTGTGTGATCAAAACAATTATTTTGCTTGGTTACAAATATTTTGTGTTCCTTGATTTGCTGTTGTTTGTCCATTTATTGTTGTGCTTTTTGGAGCACAATTTGTCAAATTGTCAAATTTATTCATTGGGATAGGCCGCTTGAGATGTACCATCCCGTTTTCGAGGGGGTCCCAACACAATTGATACTTATCAAAAATACATACGTACACATATACACATACAAATGCAGTTAAGTATAGCAACATATAAACAGACAAAAAAACAAAACAAAATGTAGGGTTGTACATTAATTAATGACAAAAAAAAAATATGACTCATGACAAAATGATGTGGGGCGAGAGTTAACATCAGGATGTGAACATGCTTGCAGTGAGAAAGCTAACATGCTAATGTCAGCAAGTATGTTTACCTTGTTCACCTGAGTTGAGCGCGTTGACATTTTCTGATTAGCGCTAAACGCAACATGAACTTGAGGCTGTAATGAATGAAAGGTTATAAAGTATTGGACAAATAATGTTTTTGTAATTGAAAAGTTCAAGGATCAGGAGTTATTACAGTTTATCTTGAGGGAACACGGAGGCTAAATTCCATGTAAATCGATCTAATTGTTATAGATTTATCCGTTACAATCAAACAATGTGAGGGAATAGGCAAACTCAGGTGGATATACTGTCTGGAAAATCATGAGCAGAATGACTTTCCCATGATTACAGCCAAGTGGCTAGCATGCTTACAAAAAAATAAAGTCAAAGTAATATGAAATGGCTTTATAAATGCCAATGTGTGAATCTGAAACAGCCCAAAAATATGATAAGAAGTATGTAAAGTCGATACTGAGGACATTGGTTATGTGTACTTTGTGATTCTTTACTCAGTGTGTTTCCGTTGCTCAGCTCTGCCTCACATTTTTCTTCTTGATGTCGCTCTTCAGTCTCCTCCTCGTTCTAATGTCATTATCCATAAACGTAGTTTAGGCAGTCATGCAAGACTCCATGAGACAAATGTTAGTGTGAGCGGCAGTGTGTGCTGAGTACGTGTGTGTTAGTGAGGTTTACACTGCTACAGACAGAAAAACCCACTGACTGTCTAGTTAATCATCGTGACAAATATCTGTGCATTGTGTGTCTCTGTGTCTGCGTGTGTGTGTGTGAGAGAGTCTGATAATCTATTTCTGTGTGTGTGAATGTGTAAAGACACACAAATACAGATGGTGGACATATTTGTCACTGTATGATTGTAACTCTAGCGACTGTCACGAAGAGCATTGATCATTACTTGTACATGTGAGCTCTTCTATTACCAATGATGCACTGGTGTCAACATGTTTGTGCACTCATTCAATCATAACACATGATAACGTCATCATAGAACCACACATATCGGGAGATGGAAGAAGACAATTTGGTAATAATATGTTTTCTACTGTTTGGTCCATGCTATTAATTATCTTTCTAGAATGAAAGTCTGGTTTTACTGGGGCTGTACCAAATAGTTTGAAGCTTTGTGCGTTACATTCTTGTTGTACACCAACAATCAAATGCTGTGCAGCCTCTATATGTGTACATATTTATTCTTTTTAAACAGTTTTTTCTGCATGGTTGCAAGTAAATACTATACAATCATACAATTTGTAGAATATAATGAAATAGCCTCGCAATAGCTATGGATGTAGAAATGCATATCTTCCCCAGCTACACACACACACACACACACACACACACACACACACACACACACACACATATACGCACACACACTCAGGTAAATGGAGGCTTTAAGTGATTTATCCCTGACGACAACGTGGCTTCCAGTAGCCTCTCAAATGTCTCTTTCTTCTTGTCATTGGAACATTGTGTAGTGTAGCATGAAGCGTGTGCACAGCTATACTGTGTGTTTGCGTGTGTGACAGCATGCATGTTTAACTGTATGAGGAAGTGCAATGATGTTGGCACACATGCGGACGTTAATTGCTTTAAAGCATCAGTTTGGTGTTGCATGCTTGTGTGTGTGATTTATTGTTTTAGCTTCTGACCGCATATGGAAATGTGTCACCTGTGAGTTTTTACCCCAGGGCAACACTTTCCCATGAGAAACCGCGTGGAATATTCTCTTAGCTTTGAATCAATATTTCTCAAAGGGTCCCTTCTCCCCACCTCTCTTTTTTTTTCCTCACACACTCTCCTTCGCTCAGCTCTTCGCTCCCCCACCTCACTTCTCACCCCTGGAGAGGGTCTTTCTCCAGGCGCATTTCCCACTGTCTGCTGTTTGTGATAAATGTGGGCTACTGGGCTGAAGAGTAGAGTCTGCAGCAGCATCACATCAGCATCTCATCTGATATTCATTGATGGCTCATGGATTAACAGGTTTATTTTCAAACTTGTCTTGTAGTGTAACACGTGGATGTATCATTAAAGTACATGCATACTTATTATTTTATATGTATTGTAATAGAGTTTTAACTCATATATTGTAATTTGGTTTCATAAAAAAAATCTTGCTATAAATGGAATTCCCTGCATTCATAAAGGTGAATGATGCTCATCCTACATGACTTGTAGCAGACTAACAACCCCATAATATTCACTAGAGGGTGAACCATTGTGACAAAGTGTGTGTGGACATGCCAGTCACTTTGCATTAGTTTGGCTTTTATTCACACTCTTTTAAATGGCTCCCGGTATTTTTATTAGCCAACGGTTAGTGCAGTAAATTTGGCAGCCTTTAGATCAAGCACTAATCTGACAGCTGCTAACTGGATGATAAATTGTCATTACCTTTTTTTTTAATCACAGCTCAGTGGAAACACATTGCAAAAAACAAACTTTCTGTTATGCCTTTTTTTTTTTTTTTAATTGGAGGTATTTCTTAGGTTAGAAATCATTAGTAAGACAAAATTTGGGGGGAAATGCTCAAAAACACTCTTGGCTGTTAAAGAAACAGTGAACAGCAACATGAGCACTGAGACATCAACACAGCTGATTATTTGTTTTATGCAGTGCTCTGGTCTAGAGATGACACATCTGCTCAACTGAGCGAACTCATGAAATTGATTTTGATCGGGTTAGTGACCTGACATTATGCACAGAATGAAGTACAGCATAAAACCCGTCATAGTACAGCAAACCTGCTGTCTGCAGTTACATTTTCACTCAATAATTGTAACACATTACATATCTTCTGAAATCTGGCGTCTTTTCCCCATGACCTTCATGTGTATTTGTACCTCTGCTCAGGAGGTAATGTTTTTGCTTTTTTTTACGCATAAACTACCTGCTGGATTTTTGATGAAACTCTGCAGAATGGTTGAGCGTGTAGCTCGGAAGAACCCATTAAATTTTGGAGGGGATCTGGATAAAGGGGCAGATTCAGGATTTTTTAAATGCTGTTTTTGAACATTGCCAAATAAGGCTTTTACGAACATTTTTGTCAATTACACATAAACCGGTTGACGGATTACCATGAAACTGGGAGAAAGGGTGGAGCATGTGCCATGGAAGAAATATCAAACTTTGGAGTTGATCTGGATCCACAGGTGGTCACTTCCTGTGTTATTTTCATGAAACTTGGTGGAAGAGTGGGACATTTGCCAAAAAGATGACATCAGGGCACAGTGTTGCTATGACGACCAGGTACACTGAGGCGGTACAATCCCCTAATGGAAAATGATGTCAAGCCAGAAAAGTACCTGATACCAAAGCTTGAGTAGAGCAGGTACCACATAGTGGAAACATGGCTTTATTTTAACAGAACCCAGAGGGCAGCCATTCTGATGGCACACATGTCTTATTGGAATTTGGATTAGCGTTTAATTTAATTAAAAGGGACTATTGGGCCAAGGTATGCAGAGGTATGCACTCTTTATAGTGCCTTAGTTATTGAATCAAATAAATACAACGTACAACTGTAAATGAAAATAAATGGTCTAAAATTTAATTCACATTCCTGAAATAAGGAACAACTAAAATAGATCAATAACAGCTTCACACACGCTCATGCTCAACTGGACGTTTTACGTTCATGACACTAAATATATCTGGATTCTGGAGCTTTGGGTTCCAGAGTGAAAAGGTTTGCTAGATGAAAATACATTTTTTTTAAAAGAAAAAAGATATAAACTATCTGCCAAGGTTGAAGTAAAAAAAAAAAAAATTAGAAAAGCATGAAGTGATAACTTGCAGGATTAGTGAAATGTTGGAAGAATAGCGGGTTTGATGATTTGCCAAAGGTGGACCCAAATGCTGACACGGACTCAGGAGTAAACGGATTAGGAGGATTTACCAGAAGGACAGCAGGGAATGGAGATGAGAAGGAGGGAGATGAAGTGGCTGAGGCAGAGGGCAGGAGGGATGGAGTGGAATGTTAATGTCTTCTATAAGTGGGGTGGATGAGGAACAAGACTGAAACAAGACGGAATTACTGAAATCATATGACAAACAAACAAAGAGACACAACGATCTGGTGATGAGAGGATGAAGAGCCTGGGTAGATGTACGGCATGTTGATGACCTTAATGGGAGGCTTGTGAATAAGCAGCAGGTCAGGAGCCACAGACACTCAATGGGAATGTTATTATTATCAAATGTTACACATTCTACAAATTTGAAATTAAATCTTTTTCACAAAATGACTAATCTCTCTTTTGTCTCGCCTTTAAACAAATTAAATCATTTCTTCATTATTAAATGTCTTTGGAAAAACACTCCTCGCTCATTCTCTAAATCTGTTGCAGGACCTAACAGACTGTCTCATTAGTTTATGTTACTCCGTCTTTCAGATGCTCGGCTGTGAACATACCGATGAGATGCCATAACTTAGTGCTTGACAGCCAAGGCTGCTGTAAAGCTTTGGCTTCATAACATTTTGTACAAAGATCTATGCACCAATATCAACAGCTGCAACACAGCCGTAAAGCTTAAAGGTTGCAGTGCCCTGTCGTCAAGCTGTCTGAGAGACAGACCACAGTATGTATCTATATGGACATTTGTAATACATATAATACTATCAGTATACCACAAAAGCTGTGTATATAGAGCACTTGGATAGGTTCCATGCCCATATTGTACATGTGGCAAACTGCTTTTGTTGTCCACAGAAGAGACTAAGTTTTGCAGTTCTGAAGTTTTGCATTGAGATTTTTACTTCCTGAACAGGGATTGTTGTAATTTAATCCTCTCTGTCCTTGCTTTTGGCAGCCAGGATGGCCATCAATGCATGTTAGTGCATGTGAGTCCTTCTTTGTCCCCCTCAACATGACGGCCTGGCCATATTGTCAAAGCTGGTCCAAGTTATAAAGGATTTAGATGAAATTTAGTGGAGGGTTGGGTCCAGGGCCAGGGAAGAGTTGATTTGATGTTGAAGCAGATGTGGATTTGGATGTGGATACCAGATTAATCTTTTAATATAAATAATGTAATTCTATTTTGTTTTCGAATAAATGTGCAACAGTATTGAAGTTGTTGTTTTTCCACCCCTGAGCCTGCAGCGAAGGTTGCAACAGCACCAAATCGATCGTCTGTGTGAACACTTACGTTGACAAAGCCGTAGGATTTATCAAATGGTCAATTTTGCAATGAAATGATACACTGGCAGTGCTTCTTATAAAAGTAATTTAAATTGATGACTGTGGGTCAGTGTTGGGCTTAATGTAGGACATATAAATTCACACTGTTTACCAAAGTTATTAGCTTTATTATACAGTTTTAAAATGAATCCTCTAAAGTTTATATTGGAAACTTCAAACAAACCCACATTAAGCTGAAGATCCTGGCACATGTGGTCCCATGGATGCCATATATGACAGGGCTGTGTTGCTGATTTGCAATGAATATAGAACTGCAGTGAATGCATGGTGTAATATAGGACTACTGAACAAATAGTAATAAGTTATGTTAAAGTATTTTTCATTTTGGGGATGAACTCTTCAAAAGACACTGGATTTTCTTTTAACCATATCACTAAACAGTTTATTAGACAGCTCAATAAAAGACAGTGGATCACATGCAGAAGAAAGCATGTTGTCTTTTAACAACACCTCCTAACGATACTGTAGCATCGCTGTGCTTTTCTTCATATGAAATCTGCTTCAGAGCGGCTCTGTCTGCAGGCATTTTAGCAACCTGCTGATTTCAGTAATGAGTTCATGTGGTCTGACGGGTGCAAGCCTGCATGCCTTACATGGTTTCACGTGAGAGAGAAAAAAAAACATGTCAATTCGTTTTTATGTATTTTCCAACACTTCAAATTAAGCTTTATGTCTCTCTATAATGGGAACAGGGGAGAAGACGGGGAACAAATGAGTGCTTTGCTTCTGGGACTGGTATTATACTGGTTTTCTCCCTCTATGTTTGGCAACTGCTGACATCCAATATGTTTTCTAACTAATTAAATGCTCTTCTTGTGTGTGAATAAATATTAGCTCAATAAAAACATGAATTAGGAGAAGAATTTGCTTAATAAATTGGACAAAAGGATATTAATTTTCATGCTGAGTTGGATGGAAATAATCAATCGCACTCTGAAGTTTATTTATTTATTCATTTCTTCTTTTTTTCCCTTAAATATCTGTCTGCACATATACTTATGGTTTGTGCCAAGATTTGGTAAAAACCATTTCTTTGAAATACATGCAGTTTGATCTTGCAGCAGATAATTAGTATTTCTGTGAATGTGAGTGTGTGTGTGTGACCTAAACCAGCCCTCTTTGAAAGACTAGCCTGTTACATTTTATTTGGAACTGCTACCTATCTCTCATCAAAGAGGGCGTGGTCCACCGTGTGCCAAACAGGAAGACAAAACAAGACAAACAGGGACGAGAGCACAGGCAGTAACACCAATGAGCTGTGTCGTGATTTGTGTTCCATGCTCTCAAGTTGGAGAGCCAGGAGGCAGGTATCTTAAGCCGGGCTCACCCTGCAGGAGAATCGGCCCAATTTCAATCCAATCACCCTTCTTGAGAAATGGAGGAGAAAACTGGTCTTGAACTTTGGTTCGTCCTAATGTCCAGTACTTATTATCTGGTAGTGTGAAGTGTTTACAGATCCAGTCTTACACCTCCTGATTGGCTCGTGGGCAATAAAACACATCCCATAACGTTCAAACATGTTTGATGTTTAGGACTTAAAATCTGGATGATTAAGTCGGTACTTTCTGAATGAGATCAGCCGATGAGAGAGACATCCTGGAGCAGCTGACGATGCTGCAGCACCCCCAGTGAACTCCGTTGACCACGTCCTCCCAACCATTTCCTCATCCACACTCGTTTCTTCTGTTTTCTTCTTTTCTCACCGCAAAGTAGACTAATCACTATGACGACTTCATCACTCAACTTTGTTTAACATCACACAGCTGCCTCCCGTGAGGCGGTGCGTTCATCGCTGCCTCAGGCATGAGAATCTTAATGAAACGTTATTTTCGAATCTTGCAGTTTGTGAATGTTCAAAATTCGAAAGAAGGTGATGTGAAGATTCTTGTCATGTGTGTGATTCTAGAACTGGTAAGGATTTCAAAACTCCTAAGTCTAGTCGTCACTGTAAGGTGGCCTGGCAAACAGTGGAGACTCTAGAAAGACAATGCGCCAATCGTAGTCAATAACGAGATGTATCACTTAGCTCGTCTTAAAATCACAGCCTATTAACTGAGCCACATTTCATCTAAAGATTTCATGTTTCTCTTGTTTTTTTCCCACAGACAATTTTCGGGAGAAATAAATAAATCTGGTGATGGTCATCTCAACTTATGACCAAGGGTGTCACTACATTTTCAATGACCACGTCTGTAGAATATGTCACAGAGAATAATAAAACCTGAAACATCAAGTGTAGGGCAATGTTTATCTGGTGGATTGTCTCTCACTATCACACTCTCTCTCTCTCTCTCTCTCTCTCTCTGCAGAGAGAGAGAGAGAGAGAGAGAGAGAGAAACAAAAGTCATGTCATCATCGTTACTGATCATTATCCAAGGCACACGCCTGAGAAAAATAGGGTTGGCTACAGCAGTGATGCAGCAGCAGCACTCTTGGACACACGCGAGCTGCAGCAGTTCAGTGATGCAGCCGTCATGCATGTACCGCTCACATAGTTTAAGAGTCTATAGACGTTCTAGTGGCTCTGGGAGATCCTAGTCTAGATAGACAGATAGCTTAATATTAACATCAGCATGCTGCATGTTCAAAGTGCAGCCTGTGCAGTTCACCAATAAAATATGAACTTAAAAAGACACGAGGTAAGATGATTCATTAAGTGCTGCTTTTAAAAGCACACTCAGTGTCTTTAAGCCAGTCTTTTGTCAAAGTGTTCACAGCCTGCTGTCATCATCTGTATCCCACTCTGACTTCTGTTTGACATGAAACTTTTGCTTGAGCTAAACTTTTACTTGGTTGAAGACACAAACGGAGCAGACAACATAAGAGAGACAGAGATTGAAAGTAAAACTGACAGTGAGGGGGGGAAGACTTGATGCAGAGATATCTTTAGCTTGGACAGACGCACTCAGTTTCACTTGTCTCCTCCATCCTGAGTCTGTTTGCCTGTGTTTTTTTTTTTTTTTTTTTACTGAAAGCTGACAAGTGGAAACAAAGGAGAGGCAGACACTGACAGCAACACAGCGTGGTGCCACACATGAAACCCCACGTTGTCTGTAGGGGGATAAGTCATTCACTGAGCCCCTTTAGGATGTCATACTGGAACTCTAGAACCTCTAGATAAGAGGTGGTAGCTGTGTATTACAAATGTGTACTATTTGAAGAGTAAAACCCTGGCTCGTGGTCCAATACTTGCTTTTTCTCAAGTTTTCGATCACTTCTTGCGGTCATTCTCTGCCCAGTTGAGCTCTACATGCTGTGGCCTTAACCTTCTGGTCTGTCATACAGTTTTTCGCTCTGCATGGAGTCCTGGCTTTGTACTTGCAGAGATCTTGTGTGCTGATGTCATGTGACCTGGCCACCGCTGCAGGCCTGCCAACCAGAGAGCGCTGAGGATAAAGGTCGAAACACTCAGTGAAGGTTGGGCAACTCCTGAAGACCTCAATGAATCCAGAGGAAGTAACCAACTACAACCAGGCCCTCATCCCCTGGTTGCCCCCCCTCCTACACAACCAGCTCCACCGTCACCCACAAGTCTCCCACAAAGTCTCCCACAAAGTCTCCCACAAGCCAAGATGCCATCAGGATACTGTAACTACCAAGGGATTGAATCATCTAGTCCTAGGAATAACTGACCTGAAAACTGGCTAGATGCTTCAACAGCCAAGCCACATAAGGGAGTCCCAGAGGGATGCTTGGGATGTCTGAAAACAGAGCTTTGGAGAAAACTATGCTATGGAGCTATGGAGCTATGGAGCTATGGAGAAAACTCAATCAATGAAGGTTAAAACTAGGAAAAGCTCATAAGGACCCTGAATTAGGCACTAATCTCTAAGAGAAGTGAAACTACCAATACCTGCATTTTAAAATGTTTGTTTATACATCTCATTAAAGTTAGTTTCAGTGCAAAATGTTGCATTATTAAATATCCATCCATACTGGCTGGCATGCTGCCATTGCACCCCAAACATGGATAAATAATCAAAGTGGACCAGATGTCTCTCTCTCTCTCCACACATTTCTCCAGCTGTCTTTCTAGGACAGATCAGTGTGTTCTTATGTCTCTACCAGATTCCTCCTAGTTGTATATGTGTGGGATATATATATATATATATATATATATGTATATATATATATATATATATATATATATATATATATATATATATATATATATATATATATATATACAGTACCAGTCAATTAATTGTGAGCTTCACCTTTATTTATGGAAGCACTTCCAACCCAAAAAATACATCAATGTACAGTATTGCCTTTTTGGCAGACTGCTGCCTTATAGTGGGCTGCAGTGTGCACTGCTTAGTATGGCCTGATATGAGATGAAATCCTTATGTCCGCCTAACAAACCCTGCTTTAGCAAAACCCCTACTGAATATCATTTTTTTTTAAATAACATGGTTTAATATTTGAGAACTTGCTGCAGATTAATTTTTCTGTCTCTTATCTTTCTTCTTCTCTCCTGCTTGGGTCCTGGGCAGAGTCGAGGTGATGTTCACCATCACGCAGGGATTCAATAATAACGTCCTGCACTATTTCCATCTGGTGCCTCAGATGTAGCCGGGCCCTGATCTTTTAAAGACCATGAGCACTCATCTAGAATATCTGAACAATAAAGTTTGAACCCCTCAACTTTCCAACATGAAAAGAGGGAGACGTTTTATAATGGATTCAGTAGATGTTGGTAAATTGATGGATTTAGTCGAGCTTATTGGGACCAATAGGACGGCAGCAGCAGAGGTCCATGTTGTGTTGAAGGCAGATCAAAGTAGACACTGACTCTAATTGGATGTAGGCTAGAGTGCCAGGATGCACAACTGGGACCTGCTCTGTGTGTGTGTGTGTGTGTGTGTGTGTGTGTGTGTGTGTGTGTGTGTGTGTGTGTGTGTGTGTGTGTGTGTGTGTGTGAGTGTGTGTGTGTGTGTGTGTGTGTGCATTTTCTTCTGTTTAATTTATATTTGTCATAGGGGTTCATTTTGGGACAGCAGTTTGAAGTCATTTATTGATTTGAAATAAAAGTAAAAGTACTATTGATCTCATGCTGTGCGTGTGTGTGTGTGTGTGTGTGTGTGTGTGTGTGTGTGTGTGTGTGTATTTGTGTGTTGGAAAGAAGAAGAAGAGATTTATGAAATTAAGTGGCTGCATCTTACTGACAAACATGAGTAATTCCAAACCTCTGAGTCTCATCTGTGTGATTAATGCTTGCCGACAGCCTTTAGGCTGTTTGCTTTCAGTAGTAGAGAAACTATTTACTTTCCACAGATTAAATTTATGGAATTTCTGCTTCACAGGGCAATTAAAAATAGTTAGTAGTGACAGGAAAGGTGGGAGAATGAAGGGTGAGGATACTTTATGAGACAAAGGCTGTGAGCCATATTTGAAGCCTTGAGCTTGTGTGTGTAAGGCTGGATGAAAGCTCACATGACGTGTAACATATAATTCACCTCAGCTTCCAGATGGTGAATAAGTATGAATGTGTAGTGTTTATAAATTGTGATTGCCACCCTGAATACCAAATTAACCTTAGTAGGACCAGTCAGGGCTTTTAAAGGCACTGAAAACTGTTTTTGTCAATAATCCTCTTTGAACAAAAGAGTCAGGAACAATTCATTGTTACAGTTTGTTACGCTTGTGAAGTACTTCTTCATTTTGTGTTTGTGTCGGAGCTTTTCTCGCTGTTTTGAAGTGGGTTGAGCTCCGCTGGAGAAAGGTAATATTATGTAGTCCTCTGCACCAATCAGGATTTACAGACACTTGAGTCAAAGCTTGATTTGAGTGTTGAAAACTTCAAAAGTAATATGTAAGGAGGCTTGATTCCACATTTCAATGTGATTGTTACCTCTTAGTCATGAATATTTAATGTAATCCTTTCCAACCACTGTAATGTGTGGCAAGCTGCATCTCCTGTGATGTTTGTTGAGTGTCCTGTTTAACGTATACATTTCTGTTTCATATTGCTTTAGAAAAATTGCATGTATTGGATTATGGTAAGAGTTTTTTTAATTAAGTGCTACATGTCTTTGCAGATACGTCAACTGGAGAGTGATCGTACAAAGTGCAGGATACTGGTGACACGTCTTGAGTCTTGCATGTGGTTTTGGAAACAACATTGTGGATAACATTTTTTGGCAGATTAGGATTAAATGTTCACAGTGACTAAGTAAACATGGCATGTCTCATGCTTCAACTCAGCGTAGAACTTAAAAATAATCCACGATGCCATCTTCCCTGACCTTAACTAAGTGTTTTGAGTGACTAAACAGCCCTAAAATCATCCATCACATTAAACATATCTCCACTTAGCACATATGTTTATTAAAAAATGTTTCCTCATTATCTTTATCTTATTATCTTTTTCTCAAAACATATTTACTGTTGCAAATTCAAAGATAGGTAGATTGATATAAACAAATAAAATAGAATGAAATGAAAAGTTGAGATCTAGAGAGAACTACAACCATTTAACCTTAATTTATGTGTTCATATACAGATAAATTAAGTCTTTTCTCAGGCCCCAATTACATGAACATGGTTTTGCTAAAAATGGACCAAAATCTTCCTTTACATTCTTAATATGTTCTGCGTTCATATGACAACATTGTGTTAACAATCTTTAAGCACATCTGGATCCAGATGATGATCCAGATCACGACCAAAATCTCATGGATTGTTCGGTGGGCCGTATCGTATCTAAAAAAAAAAAACTTCATCAAAAGGCTTTCATTCAATTCAATTTTTGAGTAATCCTGCTAACAGACAAACAAACAACACACCAACAACAACATTACCTCGTTGGCAGCAGTAAAAAGAAGAAATGCTGCATCACTTCAGTATGTGACATTATTTATTCATATGTGCAATCATGTTTTATTCTCAGTTCATTAGCTTATAAAACATTTTGATAAGAAGTTGTATCAATCAGGTGTGTTCCTCATTTCATTGGCTTGGTTTATTACATTTGTGCCGCTCTCTGGTTTCTGTGGTGCATCAATAGTAGGCCTACTGTATTCTTTCAATGTTTCCGACCTTGGCATCGCTAAACCATAAGAAATGGGATCAAGTGAGGTGGAGAGGGGGTAAGAGAGGGAGGTTCAGGAAAGGAGAGAAGAAGGTTTGTGATGTTTGCCCCGAGGCTGCAGAGCAGAGAGGACAGACACTGACACCGTGAATCAGGCAGAGAGGGAGAGACGGGGTCGAGAGAGATGAGGAAAAGCATCAAGGAAAAACAGACAAATGAATCCTGAAGGAGAATGAAAAAAATGAAAATAGAGCCTAAAAACCCTTCAGACTTTGGCGATCATTTTTCACATCGCCACTCCAATAAATAAAAGCACGAGCTGAATGTCTGAACATGTAACGGCATCAGATGTAGAGACTTGAGGATCAGGGAGGAATAGAGATGGACAATAGTGAAGTGTGAGAAAGAAATAGATTTGAGTCTGAGAGCAGTAATAGACTGTAAGAAAAATATAAAGGGGGAAGATGAATAGAGATTGAGTCAAGTACTGCGGAGGTGGAAGGAGAGAGGAGGGGGTGTAAGACATGCATATAACTCTTTGTAAGAGATTCCTGGCAGGCTGACATCATCTGCTGTGTGTTACAGTCTACATGGTGACTCATTCTGAGACTCAATGACCAAGAGGGTGTCATGGTCATGTATTTAGGTTGCCTGTTTCCTGTTTTATTTTGAAAGTCTGTTTTCCATGTTATGTGTTTTTGCTTTGCATTTCCTGTCTTATTGTCTTGTGATCTGTTTTACCCTTTTTGGCTCCTCTTTCTGTGTTTTATCCATTTGTGTTTTTAGTTCCAGTTTGTTCCTTTTCCCCGTGTGTGTTTGCTCTGTTGTGTTAGTTTATGATTAGTCTATCCTCCATGTGTTCCTCTGCATTTTCCCTCCAGTGTGTGTTTGTCTGATCGTCTCCACCTGTGTTGATTGTCTCCTCCTCCCTGTGTCACCTGTGTATCATTCCCTCCTTACCCTAGTGTATTTAGTCTGTGTGATTCCCTCTGGGAGTTGTCAGTTCGTCGTCAGCATTAATGCGAAGTCTGCGTTTCTTCTGTGATTGATCTCCTGCTTCCCAGTGTTCCATGTAAGTTTAGTCCTTCGTTTTTGTATTTTGCATGTTTGGATTCATGTGTTTGTTTTGTTATTAATTAAATCCCTGAACTGCTACGGGTCTCTTGTCTGCATTTGGCTCCTGTATTGTACCTCACATGACAGAGGGGGAGATAAGAAAAATATATATTAACTGTTTGACACTTAAGAAATGACTCTAAGAGTCTGAACCTCAGAGAAACTTCACTCCTCAGTCATGCATGTTTCAGAAGAAATACAACAATTTGTTTCTTCCAGATTAATTCTTCAGACGGATTCTTTGAAAAATGATTTGGATGCTTGTGTGTTAAAAAAAAACAAAAACATTATCACCACAGTTTTTATTTTATAAACAAATATGGGGAAATACTATTGAGGAAGCCACGTGATGGAGGGGATGTTTGTCATGGCTCTTACCCAGTGTAATGATACATAATAGATTTATGATACTGACACACAGCGAGAACATCTTTATTAAAATTTTTTTAATTAATCTATGCATCGTCTTATTAATTTAAGCAACTCCCCACCCCAAATGCATAACTGGCATAGGAGGCTGCAGACTCTATAATAATATAAGACGTATCAGTAGGCTACATGTATCAAACACATGACCTACAGACTCCATTGTGTGCGCTCGACATACACATATACCTGTCATACTTCCTTTTCACTTAAAAGCGGGCCAAATGTATCCTGATTACCTCCACCAATGAGAGTTCATGTCTAATGATTGTCGTTGAAGAGTTCTTTTCTATTCAATAGTAATTTGTCAAAAACTAATTACTAACATCTACTAATACTTGTACTATTACAATTCATGATTAATCAGTTTTAGAGGTACACATGTAAAACATTTAATAATTGAAACATACTTTGAATATAAATATGGTGCCTGAGTGCATATAAAAGCATAAATATATATCTGGTTTATTAAAAAAATAAACAATTCTAGTGTAGGACTCCTCTGAAGAGGTCTGGGCTGAGACCCAAATGTTCATCAAGTCGTGAAAACACGACTATTGTGGTGTTCTTACAGAAAGGTAAAGACTTGGCTAACTCTGACAGATTGTTTTAATTCAAATTAATTAGGAGGACTCATTTTTATATTGCAGAACAGCTTCTAATATCCGGTGAACCACTTCTGAGGATAAAGGCCCAACCATTCTTGTGCGATTTGTGGGTTCTGCTTGTGTGTAGTTCAGCCACCCAAACTGAAAGGCAATTTAGTCCAGAGCTGGTTAAGTGGGAGCAGCGAGGAAATGGGATGTGGTCTCGGCTCCTCTGTCCAGTGAACGTGACTGGAACGAAGGAGTTACAGAAAAACAGGATGCAACCAGCCCATCTAGAACAAGTCATGTGTCAGGAATCTCTCCACTTATCACACACACACACACACCTAAATTAACTATTTCCTCTTCCTGGATAGGTAGGGTCCAATTTTCAGAGTTGTTTGTGTGCAGCTGAGAGAAGGTTAACACAACAAAAGCAAAAAAGAAAGGCCACATACTCCTATATATACTTTATTATTTTTGATATTTTCATGTCGTGTCACGGACAGCCTGTGAAACAATATAAAGAGTGTTACAGTCAGAGGGATCCTAAGATCTAGGTCACAGGCTTCATTCAGTCCTGCTCATCAGGAGCTACTGGCTGCACCTGTAATGTTCCCCTCAGCTGATGGCAATCAGCCTGGCTGGGAGGTTATATAAGGAGGCTGGTTTTTAACAACTCAGTTGGTTGAGTGTCTCCAGAGTCAACACCATACTTAAGTCTGTTTCTGTTTTGAGTGAGTCGTGTGTTGGAAGGGTTTTTCGTTCCTTTAGTTAAACCTGTGTGTTGCTTCCATTACATAGAATTTTATGTCATTTCCAATGACTCCCAATTTTGAGTCCTTTTGATTTGGGGCAAATTCTTTAGTCAGTCTATCATTTTGATGTCATTGCGTGGTTGGGGGGAGTTATATTTGCCACTGCCACCTTTCAGAACCCAAGGGGCCCATCTTTAATATGATCCTCTCTATTTCGGTGACACATGCAGTGTTTTGTTAGTTTCCCAGTCGTCTGTCAGGTTTTGTTTCTGGTGGAAACGTAACAATTGGGGGCTCTTCAGGGATTCATGAAATAAACCTGTTGTGCAGGTATTGTGTTGGTCGCTCTTGAGTAATAGTTTGTTCACTGCACAAACCATGGAGTTCACATTAGAGTCATTTATTGAGAACACCACTTGGGAGGCTCTCAATTTGTGCAAACAGGCAGACCTAATATAAATTGCTCATCAGTTTGGCACTAAAGTGACATCAGGAAGTAGAAAAGATACTATAAAACAGGCTGTTGTCACTGGTTTAGTGAAGGAGCAGGTCCTCGCGGAGGATTCTGAGGCTAAATCAGAAAGCGTGGGTGAAGAGGGTGACATTGAAGAGAGTGTCACTGATCCTGAAACTGAAGTGAGGCTAAAAGAATTATATGTGAAGCTAAAGCTAGAGCAAATAAAGTTTGAGCAGATCAGAATGCAGGAAAGGCAAAGTGGAGAAAAAAAAGCAGGTCATTCATTTGAAAGAGGTGGAACTTGAAGAGTCAACAGTCAATGTCAAAAGAGTTTTATTTAGTTTGAACGGCCGACTTGTCTCACTTTTTAATGAAAAGGAGGTGGACGAGTATTTCAGACCTTTGCTACTTCAAAGTGTGTTGGTAAAAACTTTAAATAATATAAATATATAATTATGTTTAAATGGTAAAATGATGGGATACAATTTAATTCAAGTCTTCTCTGTGATTTGAATTGAGCTATTACTGAAATTCAATACTATTATGCTTATTATTTAGTACATTACATTAAGAGATTTTTTAAAAACCTTTTGGCTATGTTAAGTAAAATGGTAAGAAATATTTAAAGGTGAATAATGTGAATTTTTAAATCTCAAATTTGACTAGTTCTTTATCTATGGATACTTTAACAGTATTATAGTTTTTAATATATGTATAGTATATAATACAAATATCATTTTGTTCATTGATATGTCTTTTTTTATCAGCTTTTGTTGAGGTTTGTAATGGAAACTATTTCCTGATTGCTGGAGTTTGAGTGACATGGTGTTGGCGGAGCTACTGTATGTGCTCTGAGTGCTTTCTAGCTGATATTGTACATTAGTGGTGCACAATCTTAAACTAATTGCCATTAATCGGATAACTATAAATCATTGGACACACAGTGAAGGTGGGGCTTCTGGGGTCTGCTTTTCCCAATCAGTAATCCAGGCTTTTCCACTGTCCATCACAACAAGAAGTGATTTTTTTTAAAGATATCAGTCTTAGAGATGTCTGCCTTTAGCTGAATATAATGAAACTATATGGCTTTTTTCTTGTGGTGCCTTAAGTGTCGAAAAACATTTTTAAAATAAAAGCAATCTCTCTTTGCAGAAATCAGAATTTGTTACTCAAGATAATCCTCTGCCATGCCGAAAAGGGATTTTAGAAAAAACTTTTTTGTTTAGTGCATCACTCACTCGCTCATAAGGAGACTCAGAAGACGTGTCTCTTTCTTGGTCACAGCCTTTCCTGTCTAAGAATAGCGTCCTCATTCATTTCCTCACAGAAGCAAATCCAATGCGTCTGTAGCTGATCTGAGAGGCTTCCGTTTTCCTCAGGAGGTCAGCATCCAACTGACACTGATTGCAATACTTTGCTGACATGCTGGATCTTTTTCAGAATGTCATACCATACCACAGTGCAGAATGGAAGAAGGTTAAATCCGACCTTCTCAGGCAAGGACTGTCGTCCATTTATATGTCTGGATCTTTGTCCGTCACCTCTAGAAGTGCGTCTCTGACACTTTCGATGGAATGTGATCTGGTGGTTTAGTAAAGATTTAACTTTAAATGTATTATGAGAGTCAAATTCATTTAAATGTTGTCACTATTTATTATTGTGACCATAGGTTTGTGTCAACCTGTAGACGGAATTCTTCAGGCTCAAATATAGAGTTTTCTTATTAATCATTTTGAGGCTTATTATCACCTCTGAACTGAATGCTGCCCTCATTTTGATAGTTTGAAGCTTACGGCCACTGAATATGTTGTCCTATTTGATGATCAGGAGTGAGAATGTGTTTGAACTAAAGTCCTGGATAATCTCTCATGTCAGGTGGAAATATCTCCCATTATTCAAGCAACTGGAGCTTTATGATGATAGACAGAAGTCCAGTCAGAGCTCTGAGGAACTGCCAGGTGCATGAAAATGTTATTGGTATTTATTCCTGTTGTCTTAGTTATTTGTAGCTAACTGCTCCTCAAATCTTCTGTTTTATTCTTTATCAAAACACAAGGATCTCTTTATTTCCTCTGTTTTTCATGTAGATGCCAGAATACACAGTGGCCCAGTCTTACTTTTTGGATGTCACCTTTTCTCTCTGTGAGGCTTCAAGCAATATTTCACTTCGCTGGAACATTTTCACTGTTCAACATGGCTTCATCTCTCAGCTGGAGAACCAAAGGGAAATTAGAGGAACATTGCTATATTATAATATAGAAGTTGGATAAGATGACATCTTGCTCAGAGACTTTCAGCAGGACTTTGTTACAGTTTATAGCTGTCAGCTAAAGAGAGTCAAAGACTTGCTCTATTCTCATGTAGTTTTTCCTCATGACAGCAGCAGCTGAGATGATGTCTTGTCAATTTAACCATTCAGATTTTTATGATGCCTCTACCAAAGGGAGCATAAAGGGTTACCCTTGTCCATCCGTCTGCACGTACGCAATAGGGAATAGTTTATCCACATCCTCAAAGGTTGAATCAGAGGCAGCTGGACTTCTATGTAAGGTTTGAAAAGGTTTGCTTCTGATACAGCCTTTGATTCAACCTATGAGGTCTATCATGACCTGGATGAATGACAATCTAAACAAGCAGTCTATCCACATCTCCTTTTTGTGGATTTCAATGAAATTTCACACATTTTGTAGCAGCCCTAAAGGTGTGCATCTCATAATTGTTAAATTTCTTCAACTGGCTTGTGTTTTTTAGGCATATTTAAACTTTGGTGATTTTCATGTTAGTTTGCTCGCATTCAGGTTTTTTTTCTTTTTTTTTCAGTAGCGGGGGCATCTATGTCCTTGGACATACAGTACAAAACATCTGACAATCATAAACGGTGTAGGAAGGCGATGCCACAGTACAAGCTGATGATGTATGACAAAGGTAAAACTAATAATAGTGATTAACAATGCCCTATGAGTTTGGCAAAGGTAGTTGGAGACTGAAACAAGAAGCTCTTGAATTCATTTATAATACACCTCAATAGAAATGAACTCCCAAGGAAACTACAGATTGTCCTGCCACTGGTTTTAGCTGAAAACATGTTGATCTTAAGCAGCTATAGTGTTTATCATCTTCAAAATCTTTTTATGGGGGTTAGTGTGTTAGATATGAAAATGATCAATAAACAGAGTGCAACTGAAGTTAATGGGAATATAATTTTGCAGGTATTTGTTGATAAAACATATTGGACAAATTAAGACAATGATGACACTAGATGGCTCAAAATGAAGAGTAACAAGGAGGAGATTGTGTGTAACATGTTTCATGGCAATTTAGTTTAGTTTTTTGTTTTTTTGTCAAGACAAAGGGATTTATCCTCTAGCCACTGTTTATATCTGCACCAAATCTCATAGCATCCTTGCCTCTTTCATCCAATCCCTTGCCTCCTTATTTGTGTGTCTTTGGGCATGGCAGATTCCTGGCAGCATGGGTTGCAGCAGACACACCTGTACCTCATCATGGCCAGATCATGCTCCAGTGGCAGGATCAGTCTCCAAATTAATGGTGCTTTCACACCGACGTCGTTTGGTCCGGACCAAAATTGCAGGTGTGAAACAAAATTCTCAGTCTGGGTCAAACTGAACGATGGTTCGGTTCGTTTAATGCGTGAAAGCACTTTTTTGGATGGTTCGGACTTTTGGACCAATTACAGGAAGTTAATTGAAAAAGTGAAAAGTCAACTGGAAAAAACTAATTTTTTGTGACGATGAGAGAGAGAGGAAAAAAAGAGCTTTGATATATCTGGAAAATCATGATCAGCATTTTTTTTAAAGAATAGCCTTCAGCTTATATTTCTAACTATGTCATTATACTAGATCTGTTTCAGTTATTCAACAGATTACTCAACTGTGGATTTCACAAAGGCTTTTCTTCAGAGAAATGTAAAACTAGTGTTTTCAGAATCAACATAAAAATGCCTCGAAGGAAACCTGGATTCTTCTTTCAAAGAATAAGGAACCCCGCTGGAGTCGAGGATTCAGGCCTTTCAACCAGCCGTCATGGTACACCTGTTTCTTCTCAGTCGTCTAATCAGCAGTGCCACACCCCCCCATCATGTCAAGGATGCTGGTTCCCTGGAGTGCTATCAGGATGAGGAAATTAATTAGACATGTGCAGATTGATTAACACAGGGGAACGAATTAAAGCACCAAGGGGATGCAGACAACATCCATTTGGAGACAATGAAACACATACACAGCTATGCATACACACTGTACGCATACATGGTGGAACACACTGGACCGTCCAACCCTGCATTCCCATGGGCCACAGCCATTACCTTCTTGCAGCTGCTGCAGCAGCATCCATGTTGCTGTCTTAGCTAAAGAGGAGCCAGAAATTCTGTTTAGCAGTCTGGCTGAGGAGACATCAGCCACAGATGGGTCACCTGATGACGATGAATCTGGCAAATTAAAAAAGAGCAGACTGAAGAGGATTAGAAAATTCTTCAGCAGGGCCACAAGGCCTGTTTTTCCATGTGGATTTCTGAATTAAAGTCAATAAACGAATCACGTTAATTCTGTTCGGTTTGTGCTTTGGAGACAACATGATTGTTTTGCTGTTTATCAGTAGTAAAAATGTAAAATAGCACCATTTACAGAAGTGTCTGTTTCAGGTATTTAAACTCCTGTGAGGTCATTAACACAGAGTCATTAAGGTCACATAATTACAGCTGACCTATCCAGCACTATTAAAATCCTAATGACCCATAATAGTCCTGGGTAGGTCAGCTATAATCATGTGACCTTAATGACTCTGTGTTAATGACCTCGCAGGGGTTTAAATATGGGATGAGAGTTGAAATGTCTTCAAACCTTAAACACAAGTCGAGCTGCTCAAAGGGTTTATATTGAACATCTATATACAAATGTATTTTCAACACTGCTGTGATCATCAACAGCAAATGTGACTCCTGGTTCAGATCTGGTGAGAAATCTGCTGATTCTTCTTGATGAGCCGCTGTTCTTTTAGCACAAAAGGAGCCGAGGCTTTCAAAATGTCTTTCCAAAAGCAGATGATAACTTTAGAAAAGCCTTGAGAAAATTGTGTGTCTGCTTTCTTCATTGAAACCAGAGAGATTCTTTCACTGAGGAAGGAACATTTCCAGGGGAGGGATCGTCTGTCAGGGCAGCAACAAACAATTACTTTTATTCAGTTACTTTTATTATCATATGTTTAATTATTTTATCTATAACATTTCAGAAAATAGAGGAAAATGGCTTCAATGTCTTCAGCTTATTTGTTTTCTGACCTACACTCAAACTACTGTTACCATTTCTTCCACAGAAGATGGACCATTCATTCATAACAACTGAAGCACATTTTATGAGGTTGGGTTCAAAGTCTGCTTATTCTCCAAGCAATGACTTTTCTCCACGTTTTTATTCTGAGCAGATGTTTGTTATGTATTTCAACCCCAGCCCTAATTATTTCTTGTCCCATCAAATGTATCAATGTAGGATATCATTCATGAGCAGTTTGTCATGGTCATGGAAAGGAAAACAAGTTTCAGCCTTTGCCTAGTATCATCTGATTCCCCACAGTTTCCTCCCTGTGAGGAAAATTAAAGGATCGTTTTTATTGAAGCACCCTGTTGGTTTAAGTGGTCAACATAATGTTTTGAAGAAATAACGTGTGTTTTCCACTTTTCCACTCAGTGTAATTTACTCTAAATGAAAAAAAAATGTACTAAAAAGATGCATGTAAAGGTCAAGTAATCTGTTTGAGTAGTGTGAAAATAATGTTATCAGAAGGAAATCATATTTCTTGTTTCTACACACAGCTGATGTTAGTATGCATGGTGATGCTGCTTGAAAAGCGTGTGTGTTGACAGGTGTGTACTTGGGGGTAATACCTGTTCCATTTTCTAATTTCTCCTCTGTGCCAGTTGTTTCACTGGGAGACAGCGAGTAAACACTCTCTCTTCCAACCGCTCAGTTTTTCTTTGACACTCTTCTCTCCTCCTTCAGGCTTCTTGTAGTGTTTATGTTTCTCTCTAAATTAGGCTTTTAGGTGCAGGGCAAACATTTTTAGGTGAGATGACTCAAATACAGAAGCTGATATGAAGTCATAAGGACCTCAAATAGGCTTTTACAATCCAATACAAAGCACTTCACTGTGGAAATAACTCAGATCGATTGGTGGAAGAAGTATTCAAATTCTTTACGTAAGTAAAAGTATGAATACGATGGTCTAAAGACCAAATATTACTTAAGTTAAAGTATGAATACGATAGTCTAAAGACCAGATGGATGTTTTAACAGAAAAATGTATCAAAAGTATCAAAAACAAGATTACTCATTATTATTATTATATTTCACAGTCACATATTATATTATTCTATTTTCTTATCTTTTAAAAATAGACATTAGAGCATTTTGTGCTTGTTGATAGTTTGTGGAGTCAATTTAATATTCTTTGCATAGTACTGGGTTGATTACTTCATTATAACATACTGTATAATAATATCTCTGTTTATTTTATGTGAAAACAAGTAACAGCAAGCATGAAATACAGAGGATAAAATCTGTTCCACAGTCTGTTCTTGGTTCTTGTTCTTGGCTAGACATCAGATAAAACAGGGCATGGCCGGGGAGCTAATAATAATATAATAATAATAATAATAATAATAATAATAATAAATAGAGCATTTTTCAAAACCTTTTTATAAAAACAGGAGAGGCTGTTCAATAAAAGTATGTTTTAAGAAGGGATATAAAAGAGATCACTGACTTAGCCGACCTGATTTCCTCGGGCATATCGTTCCAGAGCCTTGGGGCCTTGCCTGCCAAAACTCTGTCCCCTTTATTCTTTATTTAAAAGACCTCTGCCCGAGGACCTTAGGGTACTAAAAGTACCAAAAGGTTGGATATATCGCTGGGAGAAAGGGGAAGAAGGCGCATTAAAAGTAATAAGTAAAGTCTTAAAATCAATTCTAAAGCATACTGGGAGCCAGTGCAAGGAGGCTTAAACAGGAGTGATGTGATCATGTTTATTGGTTCTCGTTAAAATTCTGGCAGCTGAGTTCTGGATGTTCTGGAGTCGTTTAATGGATCAGGCAGGTTAAAAGGCTGTTGCTGTTGTTCAAAAATGTTGTATTTTTGAGATATTTCCAAGATTGCACAAGCTTCTTTTTATGCTGCTCAAAGCTGAGATCACTGTCAAACTAGATGCCAAGATTCTTTTGAAACAGGCTTATTATCTATAGGGAACCAGCACAGGGCAGAATCTGTTCAGTCATTTGCTGTTATCCAAGACAAAGGATTTTTGTGTGAGTTTAACTAAAGAATATGTTTTGACATCCAGTTTCTGACTTCACAAAGAGAACTCAGCATACCAGGGACCATGAATCTGACAGGAAGGTACATCTGCATATCATCAGCATAAAAATGAAAAGAAGCACCATGTCTTTGTATAATACATCCAAGAGGAAGCATGTATAAGAAAATAGAATTGGTCCCAAAACTGACCCCTGTGGCACACCGTACTTGACTGTACAAAATGATGATAGTTATTTACATAGACACAAAGCATCCTGTTTGACAGATATGACAAAAACATTCTAAAGCTGTACCAGATACTTCAACCCAGTGCCTCAGTCTGTCTACCAGGATGGGTACATGCCTTCTTGCAGTCTCAGTAACTTGTTAGTCAGGACAAGTGCCTCTCCATCACCTAGCATCTGCTATAATAAACTATTTATGTCAACTTCATTCACTTGTATCTCCTGGTCTCTCCTGACTATATATGTTATAGTTAAGTTAATGTTAAGTTATTAAAGAATGTAAATGCCCTGGATTGCTATTGCTGAAAAACAAACAAACTAATTCACCATGTAATATCTAAATACAGGGTGATTTCATGAAAATGTTTAGGATTATAATTTTAAAATGTATTTTAAGTATATGGTACATTTTCCAGCTGTCCTGTCTTTGCTGTTTTGATTAAAATGCATTTGATTAATTATTTACACTTACATTAAATCATAAGGACTCTAGAGAATACATCTCCTTTTGGGTAGGATTACACATTGTCTGAATGAATCAACAGTCACATTAAACACTTCCATTTTGTTTTGATTTGAAGTGATTTAAAACAGACCCTGGTATCATCACTTTTGCCTGTGTTTCATCTGTTTCTTCCTCCCATCTGTCTCTTTTTGTTTTGCCTCATCACTCTACGTCTCTCTCTCTCTCTGTCTCTTGTCTGCCATCTCCTCTCCTTGTTAAGATTCCTAGCAGGTTCTGGGAGGTGTCAGGAAACAAACGGTCAGGAAACAAAGAACGGACAGATTGTTAATTTACCTCCTCCTCTGGGTACAGACTGGACAGTTTTGAAGTCCAATATGTTTGGAGACAGAGCAAAATACTGTCACTGATATTAGTTTCGTGGCCATGTTGTTCTCCGTGTCTCCATCCATCCTCCAATCAATTTCTGCTTCTAGAACTGAAAGGAAAAATCCATATATCCATATTTATAGACTCTCTGTCCTCTCTTTGTTTTATTGGCACTGTTGCAGTCTGTCCCTGCCTGTCCTCTTCTATTTATGTCCGTCTCACCCCGTCTCAGCTCATCTCAGCCTCTGCCCTCCCTTCTGTTTTCCGTCAAGTTAGAGAAGCCTGTCGACTCCTAATATGAAAAAGAGGCTTATTTCTGAGGGTTCCACTGATATATAATTTCCGATAACGTACTTGAGGAATATATAAGGCTGTTGGGCAATTCTAACAACTTACATCTGTAGACCTGCTAAGGGTACAACTTTTCGATGGTGCTTTCAAGTGGTGTCTGTAGCGAAAACAGTTTTTCCTGCTCTGAATTCCAATTGCACAAACACACGACAAACTTTCTATTCCATCTTTCTCTGCTTTCATTCCGGCTGGTATTGCTGCACAAACTTTTTAACTGTTTATTAACTAGACTGTGCAAATGTTGAAGTTTTTTTCATAGCTTTACTTGGGAATAGTTATACCTTGTTGTAATCATAATTAAGGAGCACAAGCATAAAGTGTTATTAGAGCTTAGATCTAAGACATTATTAGTAGCACATTCAGGGCCGTTGTCCCATTTCCACTGATTCAATTTTTCTTGGAACCCAATATGAAAACATTATTTGGGTGTGAGCAAATCATGCTCTGTTAACAGATGTGAAAAGCATGAACATTTTCTTGGTAATGTGATTTTTCTTTCCCTAATAAGTTTACTTGTGCCTTGACTGGCTTTCCACAAATATATCACTAATTCTTCACCAAGTCGTAGCTTAATCAAGTCACCACACAGACACACTTGTGTCCAATGGATGTCTGATAAATCTGGGCTAGATTAGCCTCTAATTCAACTCTTCTATTGGGATAAACATAGCAAATTACTTGTCTGTAAATCCCAAATGCTACAGTACTAAAAGTTCTCTGATTGTCATGTTTCTTGCTCAGCAGGGGTTAGCAGATTTGATGATGGCTGTGATTTTCTCACTAGTGGGAACGTTTTTTAAAATCACATTCTGAAGTGCGGAGAATGAGACTGACCGCTAATTCTTTATCTAAAATGAGGAGGGGATTTGCTACAGAAGGAATATAGGGCCTACAGAGCAGGGGCACAGATGGTGGATGCCAAGTGTTTAGAAGCCTCTGGGGAGCATACTGGAGGCCGAGGGAAGCGGCTGGGCTGAGGTGGGGCGGCAGGGGTTACGGATGCTGAAGCTGAGGCATTTTCAAGTGTCTGGAGATCAGAATCAGCAGCTTGGACTCAGCTCACCATCTACCGCATGGTGGTTAGGAGGATATCAGTGGGTTGATGTGGCTGAGGCAGCAGGAGCTGCAGGGCCGGCAGTCTTAGCTGAAAGGCCTGGACCAGTCGGAGCGGTTTGAGTGGCAGGAGCAGCCTGTGCTGGTCGCCTGCCTTCTTTTTGGTAGTGCTGAGGTGGATTTCCTCATTATCTCAGCTGGCACTGGTGTCCGGAGGCTGAGATGAGCTGAGACGGGGTAAGACGGACATAAATAGAAGAGGACAGGCAGGGACAGTGTGCAACAGTGCCAGTAAAACAAAGAGAGGACAGAGAGTCGATAAATATGGATATATGGATTTTTCCTTTCAGCGGGTGAATTGTTGTGAGCGATAAGGCCCGCCAGCTTGTGAAGCTGGGACAGGTGGAGATCCGGGGCTGGAGAGATGCCTTTGGCCCTCAACCGGGACACTTACAGCTCAAGCTCTCTTTGATAGAGCTGGACTGATGGAAGTGATGTGGGTGCTTTTGCAATCGATAGCAGGAGACTGTGTTGCCTCTAGCAGGAGCTTGCCCCTCGGGTTGAAAGGAGGATCGGATTCTTAGTATGACATACTTTGCGAATCCTGCCGTAGTGAAATGACAACTGAACGAGACAGCTTATTACAAATCACTAGCAAAGAGGATAATGGTCACAGGTTGTGATTGGATAAGAGGAGAATGAGGTAGTGAGGACGCCTCTGGAGGTAGTAACAGCGCCAAAACAGGCGTCTTTATGAATGAAGTGCCTGTCCTTGCAGAATGGGTGTGACGTTGCAGTAATATGTTGAGGTGTGTGACCTACCCCGGGGAATTTAATGATGTGGTAGCAACAGGAAGTCCGTTATTTGAAGAACAAGCACAGGAAATGACCGCTAAACTGGGGAGTTTTTTTTATGCTCGCTAGTATCCAATGAAGGGACACAGAGAAGGGAATTCGTTTCGGCGCTGTTACGCAATGCTTGTCTGAAAGTGGCTATAGAAGGCATGTGCAAAGAGATAGTTCTCCTGACTGAACATTCGGTAAGCTTCATTAAAATCCATTGACAACTGTTTGAGGTATCTTGCAGACAAACAAACAAACAAACATGGGTGATCACATAACCATCTCTAATTCTCATTGGTGGATGAATAAAAAATGACAGGGGTAGTTTCACTATTTGAGGACCCTGAGCATATAAACCTGTTTTTCTACTATGTCTCCTCTGCCATCAAGGAATTCCAGTGTATTCTGGTGCTGGCTGGACAGGTAGAGGTGGAGCGTGGACTGTCAGGGATATTTCACACTGTGTTTACTTAGTTGTGTCAGTGACAGTCTAATCCCACACTACCCTGCTCTCATTTCATTCTACTTCGTTTAATCTGTCCGTCTCTCTCAAAGTGAATAAAACCCTATCTACAGCCCAGCCAGTGTACAAGACAATGCTCTATTTCAGCTGCACAGATTAAATCAGGCCTTAGTTTTCAACAAACAATCTGTCCACAATGCAGCATCTCTTTCAGCGAAGAGAGAGAGAGAGGGAGATAGTATAAACTCTCCTCGGCCTTCCAGCTGGCTCTGTTTCAGGACTCTCCAGATTAACTGCTGCACCCTGACCTTTAAAGCATCACTTATTAAAGTCAGCGTGTCTCACAGGGGCATGCTTGGTTCGATCGCCCTTATTTTATCAGCACCAACACCATAGGGCAGGGAGTTAGTCCGTCCAAATGATCCAGCCTTCTTGCCAAGCAGATTCCTTGTGACTTGTGTGCAAACTGAACTGGAAAAATGCTGAAATGCAATGAAAGTACGAGAGTATGTCTTTCTACATTGAATTTTACCTTTGGAATTTGGCCAATTTAATCACTTTGAATTATAAATCAACTATGCAGCTAGCTTTACTATCAATTTAAAGGTATAAATAAAAGTATTGGGGGTCTGTAAGTTAGAATAATGATGACAACAATTGTGATCCTTGGAGCTGTTGTTTTCATTGCTGAACAACCACTATTGCTCATGAGAATCTACTGTATGTGGAGTGACTCAGGTGGACATGTTTACAGATGAGGCAATATTTTAAAGTTTTATTTTTAAAAAATGTCTAATTTTTTATAAAAAAGTGACATTTTCAATATGGTCATTAATTAATAAACTAGAGTACAGTCATGCTTGTATGTGAAGCTAACTTACTCCCAGTGCTGAGAATTAGCAGGAATAATGTTCATCATGCTCACTATGTTAGTTAGAAATATATTCTCACTTAAATGAGTTAGAATTGCAGTGAAGTGCTGCCATTTTATTGAATCTTTGCCAAAAAAAAGAGTCAGATTAACATCCTAATGTTACCTATAAACTGCTTTTGATGGTGTTGCTGCAGAAACAAACCTGAACAGTTTGGCTCACTTTGCAGCGAGCTGACTGCAAAGTGGAAACCTTGATAGGGTGCCATACCAACTTCACAGCGTATGGACCAGTTTAATAATGGGAACGCAGACACACAGTTGACATAATGCTACTGTTGCATCTGTTCTCCCTCTCTACCATCTGTTGGTCCTTGTTGTTTTGCAGACTTGGGCGTCTGTGACGTGTAAATAAAGACACAACAGTTCAAGTTCAATAACAACAACTGTTGTAGGTGGGTAACAAGTGTACTGAAATCAGTATATGTTTCTGGCAGTGTCTAAATCCTCTTTATCATGTCGTCTTACACTGAAACATGTTAAGGTTTCACTCGCTGTCACATTTATCTGGAAGTCTGCTGTTTAAGACAGAGATCATATAGCTGTGCTCATCAATAGCATTACGTTGTACTGATACAGTGAGACTGACCATTTTCCCATGAATCTCCTATTTTTCTACTACAGATACCAAGCATTTCCCTATCCCTATCAAAAACAGAAACACGTTGCTTCTTTGAGAGGCCCAATCCATCACTGTGAGAAAAAAAAGAGGCACAGGATGAATGTATCAAGCTTTGGTAAACATTTAAATTAGTATTGCTTTTTGGGGCTGTTTTCCACAGCACTCTGTTTGAGAGGAGATGGAACAATAAATAAAAACATCTGCTGGCTGAAAGTTGCTGGCATAGCACTGACGGTCCTTTTTATATTTCTATTGCATTTATTTATTTCAGATCTCAAAGGAACGAAAATCAGAATAGAAAATTGATGTATTTTCCTCCATCTTTTATCCTTAATTTCTGTTCTTTTTCATGGATTGAAAATTAATAATTTACTTAATAATGTGCTTTTTGAGCCTATACCTCTTAAGCTTAAAATATATGAGAATACATAATAAGCTAGAGAACACTCAGAGAGTGCAAACCTCCACCAAGGCAGCTCAGTTTCCCAATCAAGTTTCCCCTCTGAAGCTCACCTTTTGATGCAATTTATGGCCATACTTAAGTCTCCCTGTGGCACACCGTCCTTTTCTAAACAAATTGGTAATGGAGCTCACCTCCACAGGAGCCTGGTGCCCTCTCCTGGTGGGAGAAATGCAGGTGCAGCTCTTCACTCATCTCCCTGATGAACACCTTATGTAGGGAAATATGCATATTCACGTTTACAGATGAGATGAGAAGGTCAATATCAAAGTCATGTCTGTGTGCTAAAAGCTACAGCAGGCGATTAGCCAAGCATATAATGACTATTACTACTTAACATGTTATATCTCAGTAGCGTAATCTGTACAAAAAACAAAGTGTATGTGTTTTTTCTAAGTTACAGAAATAATTCTTGGCTCAGCATCTTTCTGATCCCTTCAAATCATTTCAACTCTATTTTGATAGACTTCGGAGTGTGTCTGTATGTCGTCTTTGAATTGATGCTGTCATGATGTTGTCCTTGACCTGCTGCTTGTGCAATTTGTTGAAGTGTGTTTCATCTACTTCTATTGCTTTGTATGGATTGTAAGTTTTCTATTTATTGTATTGTATATGCATTGTTATCAAGGCATCAGATGAGGGTGATTAAACCTTCTAATGGTGACCCCTGAGCTAAGCTAATTGTCCCCTGGCTCTACCGTAATATCTAGGTGGTAAACATTAATCTCAGTTATGGTTAGGAAGACATTGTTTTATAAAGCAGTGGATTATAGATTACATTTCCATGACTGCAAGAAGAAAAGTCTAAGATTGTTGATGTGTGTAAAATATTCTAAATCATCATGAGGATGCCCCATTAGAATATAACATAGTCCATCATGTTTCTTAATCTGAGTCGCTATGGACACTGAGGACTTGTCACATGAATGGTGAAATGGTGTTTGTATGAAGAAATTACATGACAAGATGCCCCCCAGTGAAATTAATTTGTTTTCAATCATGTCTACAACAGAACATCAGGCAAAGTATTTGTGAAGACTATTTTATAAAGCTGCAGATAAAAGAACGCTTTCAAAAAAACACTCATTGTTCAAACAACCCCGAGGCTGCCTTTAATAAAAGCATGTGTTTAACAGACAGGAGGGGGGGGGATTTATACTGAATAGAGAGACAGTCGGTGGGAAGGAGAGAGAGAAAGAAGAAAAAGACGGGGACACGTAATATTTGACCTGTGAATAAGGTGAGATCAGATTAAGATCCGCTTTATCTCTCAGCTTCAAACACCACCAGACTAAGCTCTGCCTGTGCAGCTTAATGTAGAGTGTGTGTGTGTGATTGTGTGAGTGTACTGTATTTCTCTTACTCTGAGTGTATGTTTTCCTTTAGTGTGTATTTACGATTTTCAGTGTGTGTGTGTGTGTGTGTTAAGGAGGGATGGGAATTAATGAGATCAGACTGCACCTGCCAAAACGTTGTGTTGTGCTCTGCTTTGTGTCTATGCATGAGTGTGTGGGAGTGTGTGCTGTGGTGTTTCTGACTAAAATCATGGCGACACACTCACGCAAGCGCTGCATTGCATTTGGGTGCTGGTATAATTTGTCGGGTGCTGTGTAATTTGAAGAGATCACTTTCAACAGGCTGTTGTGTGAAGTGCAGAGCCACAGAAGTGGTTCAGCCTCTCCAGTTTTGAATGGCAGCAAATGTGCTTGTAGATCCCGGTCCTGGAGCTGTTGCTAAGAAACTACTCTTTCAAGGTTGTTGATCTTTAGATAGACGGGGGGAAAGCACTTCAGAATAATTTAAGACCTGAGATTAAGACCTAAGAAACCATTAATCTGTGACAGAAAAATAAACTACTCTCCTCTCTCCTGCTTTTAAATCCTTTTTACCACAGTAGGCCTCATGACTCTGGCTACAGGACAAGACAACTTTAGTGGCAGCTTAAGGAAAAAACTGGACATCGCCATACAAAAGATAATATTATCATATACAAATTTTAAACCAAAACCAAATATGAATCAATCATATTTCCAGTACTTATTCCAGTTATTTCAAATTTCAAAACCTAATAATAATTAGATTAGATTAGAATCAACTTTATTGTCATTACACATAGGACAGGTACAAAGGCAACAAAATGCAGTTTGGCTTCTAACCAGGAGTGCAGACGCAGTTAAATGCAAATAATAAATATAGATGAGATATGTACAGTATAAACAGTAGAGCGTTTAATATATGATACAGGTATACCTTTGTCATATATTAGGTAAAGTGATTATGATGATTATAAATATTATAAATAGGCTATGGGTCGGGTTTATTACACAGACAATATAAACAGTATCAGGCTATAATAATAATCATAAATCATAACATAAAAAAGATCAATGAGCCACACTGTTGCACAGGGTGACATGTTCCTTTAATAGCATGAACACTGCTCTGTTCAGTCAATGGTGTGAACAGAGTCTTGGAAAACACTAATGCGACCAAATTTGTATTAATCTAATCATCTGAAAACTGTCCCCAACAAAAGCACCATTAACTTCTGTTGAATAAATGTTAGGGTCAGTAAACAGCTGCTGTGGTTCTTAGCTATTTCATGAATGTAAATATGTATTTATGAATAGTTTTTAAAGATTGACCTGAACAAAGAAATTCCTTCACACAGAAAATGTACTGAAAAACTAACTTTGTTGTTAGTGTTGGTCTCTTTATGGGATTACTTTCATTTCTAGATATTCTGCTTCACTATTAATACTTATTTAATATCACAACATTTTATTACACAATGTATCCAGATAAGGGCGGCACGGTGGCGCAGTTGGGAGCGCTGTTGCCTCACAGCAAGAAGGTCCTGGGTTCCAATCCACCTTGGGACCTGGGGCTTTTCTGTGTGGAGTTTGAATGTTCTCCACATGTCTGCATGGGTTTCCTCCAGGTTCTCCTGGTTCCTCCCACCACCAAAAACATGCAATATTGGTGACTCTAAATTGACTGTGTGAGTGTGAATGGTTGTTTGTCTTTCTGTGGCCCTGTGATGAACTGGTGACTTGTCCAGGGTGAACCCTGCCTCACGCCCAAAGTCAGCTGGGATAGGCTACAGCAGCCCCCCCACAACCCTACACAGGATAAGCGATTACAGAAAATGAATGAATGTGTCCAGATAGCCTATTAGCTAACATTAGTCACATTATCTTTTCTGGAGGGGGAGTGATTGGGGTTGATTGACAGGTGAGGGGTGAGTTTTATATTTAAATATAAAAGTATCCTGCACAATGCATGAAGGTTGAACAGACTCCGGCCTATGACATAGTGTAGGAACATACTGTATGCAACAATGCACAGGCTAGGCAAAATGTGAAGGGGAATGAGTTCAATAGAAAAACTAAAAAAAAAAAAAAAAGTCTCTCTCATAGTTCAAGGTAAAAGTCAGAATATATTGGTATAGTACCTGCAAAACCTCCATTCAGATTTGCTGTCTGCTCTCTCTCTCTTTCATACAAACTGATGCAGTTTTAATGCTTGTCAGCTGGCTGCCAAACAGACAGCTGGAGTGTTTGGGTTCCATACGGCGTTTCTTCCTCTTTTGGGGACAATAATGGATCATGCACTTTGATAGGTGCGCTGCCAAGCAGACTTTGATTTTAATTGAAATATGTCCTTACGTGGCCTCCTGAGAGCTGCGTCTTATTACACACTATGAATTTAGATTGTGAGCATTTAAATAGAGCTTGTACACATGTTTTGGCTAAAGGAAAGTGGAGTGAACCTCATGCATTTTTTAAAAAGTTTTTAATTCTTCCACTATTTTGACTCTATTTCAACCCCCCTGTTGTATTTATGTTAGGCGACTGTCCAAACAAGCAAACACATTCACCCGGAGTCAGCAAGGGCAAGATTCCCTGAAACAAAAGCAATAATCTTAAATTCAAGGAGTCAAAGCAAAGGTAGAAAGTAACTTAAGGCAGGGAATGATGTCCAACAAACTGTGAGGTGAAGGGAAAACCAGGCTGGAACACAGGAAAACAGGAGGAGCAAACACAGATGAACTGACAAAGAAAGAGGGGAAGATAAACTCACTAAATACACAAGGAAGGCTAACAAGACACGGATACAAACAAACATCTACCATCTAAAAAGGTGAGAAAACATGGGGAAATTAACTTTCAAAATAAAACAGGAAATGACAAACTAAACTCAAAACTTTTTGTCTTTGTGTTTTATTTGCATCCATGCTTTTATTACAATTTTCATTCCGCTTTCATTCCATATGCCATGCCTTTTTTTGTGATACATTACTCTATATTCTATGTATTTATGTGCTTCTTGTAAAACACTTTACAACATTAGTTTTGGTAAGTGCTAATAAAAATAGCACAGAAAACAACAGGAACTGTTTCCTGAGGACACTAAAAAGTGATGCACAGGGCTGGAACACTCATGACGTCACTGAAGTTGTCTATGTGAAGGTGGTGTTAGAAAATTAGCTCAACTTTCAGGTTTTTTTTTTTAAGGCGCAAATAGCTGCACTGCACATGAGAGAGAGATATGCACTGTGCTGTCATTTCATAAGGTTGTTTCAACAGAAATGCTCTGTATGATTTCAGTAATTTCATACCATGCAGGTCTGTTCAGCTCTACCTCCTGTCTTGTCTGCACTGTTTTCTAGGTTCTTCCAGTCTCAATAGGAAACACATTAACAGCTATGAAATGAAGTAAACTCATCTACATGTTAACTGCTGAGTGACACATTCAACACAGCTGAAAAATATTGAACAGAATTTGAGATCGGGTCCAGAAACAAAACTAACCACTAGAATGAGCATAAGTCCAAACGGAAACTATGGAAATGGACAAAAACAGCAAAAACCCCGAAAAAGCAAACAACAGTAACAAGGATATTCTAATTAAGCTCTTTTCCGACCAGCTTCACCTCATTCATATACCAGCATAGATTTACCATCATCACAGCTCCAGCCTCAGTACCTCCAGGCTTCTTCTACTCTTTCTTTTTTTGACGACTACTTTTATTACTTTTTTACTCTTTCTGACACACGGCCAGCAGCACCCTCATCAAGATGTCACAGCCCTCTTGAATTTTAGTCTGCACGAGTGTCTGAGACCAAGACAGAGGAGGAAAGGTAGTTGGGAATGTGTGTGTGGTATAGAGATAATGACGGGTGAGCAGCTGTACAAGGTTCAATCCACTTACTGAACTGTTCACGAACTTGTCCGTTACTGGCCACACACACACACACACAGACACACACAAGCACACACACAATGGCTCAATACTATATTTGCAACCAAATCTATTACTATTGCAGAGGGAAAGATGGGGGGAGGTGGGAGAGACTGGAAAAAAGGTAAGGGGACTGCTTGGGAGAGAGATTCCGATAGGATGAAGGGGAGGCAGAGATGAATACATTTTATTGTGATGTAATTGTTATGAGAATACTTATAAAATTGGTTGAAAGGACAGCAGATGGACTGACAGAAGATGCCAAAAAATAGATGGACTAAGAACATTAAATAGATGGGTAGAATAGAAAGGTACAATTAATTAAAAAATTAAAAATCACAAGCTGTACAACTGGCAAATGTACAGTATATGCTTACCTGTGATAAAGTGCTTGGATAAATATCACTTTCAAAACTAGCTAGTTGTTAGAATTAAGAGGAAACCCCTAATTAACCATATGCACTGGAAACGTTCCCTCGCAGAAATAATAATTATTGGTAAAAAAAAAAAGAAAGAAAGAAAAAAAAAAAGAAGCTATCTCATATAGAAAAATAAAACTCATTGAATCCCGGAAATCATTAGTCTTAATAAATGGAGTAAATAATTAACAATAGGCCTCAAGAGCCATGTGTTTTTTAATTAAGCAGCAGCTTGAAGGTGTCTACAGAGCACGGGAAGAGATACACCCATCACACAAAAGAAAAGAAAATATGCACTGATTGTGTAAATCTGCCATCTGCCCTGGTTCTCCCTCCAGTAATAGACACAAGGCATGAGGTAATAAAATATAGGGTTCATTCCTGGGTCAGATTACCCTTTGAGAACAGGGTTAAAACAGAAAAAATATACATATATACAAGCCTAGAGAGATGTTATGTATGCACTTGAAATATATTACATTTGCATTATTATGTGATAATTATGCTAGTGTAATTACAACCTAATGCACTTATGGCTTGTGGTTATGTAACATGCAGCTTCTCTGTATTGAAATTAACTTGAACTCAAAGACGCCTCATAGGCTGCTTATTACATAAGAGAGATTAAATCTAATGTTGCGTCAATTTTGACCATCTTATTTGTCTATAAAACAGCTTTATGTTTTACCTCCATCACAGTAAGTCTTCCTAACCACAGAAGAGGCGTCGACACCATCTGTAATCTTGAGCTTAATCATGTGATTTGTGGGAAGGAGGAGCTGCGAACAAGCAGGCAAGAAATGTGTTTAAAATAAAGTCTGGACCGAGGCACAAAAATCAAAGCTCCATTTTATGATTGCATTTCAGGAATAATTTCCAAGGTAACCCTCTCACATGATGAATAGCTATAAATGCCATGTTCACTCAATCCACTTTATGAGAGACGAACATATTTTCACTCAGTTTGTGGAAAGTCATCTTCATGTCCATGTTCATTTAGAGAATGTTACTGTAATATTATGGTAAATGGACCTACTTATATAAAACCTGTCTAGTCTGACGACCACATTTCAACACAAGCCAGCATTTACTGATTCACGTACAGAGGCAGACTCTGATGGTGCATGAGGACTGCAGGGACCGGGGATCGAACCTGGTGTTAAGTGTAAAGATGCTCAATAGCACATTTGCATTTGTATTATTGTTAGATCTAAATAAATCTGCCCTTTGTCACCGATAAAGATCGATAAAGATTTTGAACAGAATTTCTAGGTGCAGGCAGGTGGTGGAGGGTGTCCGGTTGGAGGGTGTCTCATGATCGCTTCTCTGCTTTTTGCGGATGATGTGATCCGGTTAGCTTCATCGTGCCGTGACCTCCGGCTGTCATTGGGATTTGGGATTTGCAGCTGAGTGTGAAGCGGCTGGGATGAGAATCAGCTCCTCCAAGTCTGAGGCCATGGTTCTCAGTCGGAAAAGGGTGGACTGCTCACTCCAGGTCAGGGATGAGTTGCTGCCCCAAGTGGAGGAGTTCAAGTATCTCGGGGTCTAGTTCACGAGTGAGAGAAGAATGGAGCGGGAGATTGATAGACGGATCGGGGCAGCGTCTGCGGTGATACAGACTCTGTATCGGTCTGTTGTGGTGAAAAGGGATCTAAGCTACAAGGCGAAGCTCTGCCCTCACCCTCTGGGTAATGACCGAAAGAACAAGTTCGTGGATACAAGCGGCCGAAATGAGCTTCAGGAGCTCAGTTATTCGGGAGAGGCTCAGAGTGGAGCCGCTGCTCCTCTACATCGAGAGTCAGCTGTGGTGGTTTGGGCATTTGGTTAGGATGCCCCCCAGATGTAGGTATTCTGGGCATGTCCCACTGGGAGGAGACCCCGGGATAGACCAAGGACACGCTGGAGGGATTATGTCTCTTGGCTGGTTTGGGAATGCCTTGGTGTACCCCCAGAAGAGCTGGAGGAGGTGGCTGGGGAGAGGGAGGTTTGGGCTTCTCTGCTGAAACTGCTGCCCCACGACCCAGAACCGGATAGGCGGAAGAAAATGGATGGATGGATGGATAAATCTAAATATAGTTCTCATTAAATTGTCTGCAGTGATGTCTATATCCTTAAACCTTCTCTACAGTACAGCTACAGTCTTTGATTTGTAAGAGTTTGTAATTTGTTTGTAATTCCAATTTCAAACTTTTACATTTGTTACCTTTTGGGTTGGATGAAAAGCATTCTGAGAAAAGGAGATTTAAGGAAAGGTTTCAAAAGAAAGACGCAGAACATCTGTTTTAAGGTTCATTTTAGGATAATGAACTGGACTGTCGTTAAGTTTCCTTTTTAGCAATGCCTTACTTGCTTTTTCTCTTCTTACCTCTTTCTCTCTCTTTTCCTCTTCATTCTTGCCGCTCACAGGTAACTAATTTCAGTAGATCAGCAAATTAATTTTGTGAGAATACATTAGCACTTCATATCCTCTGGCACTGTCAGAAATCTGTGTGTGTGAGAGAGGTACAGCGATACAGAGAGACAGCAAGGTGATAACAAGTGTGAATGTTGCACCACAGGGGTGATTATAATTGGAACTCAGTTTTACTAAAGCTGCATAATTGCACCAGCATACACACACCCCCACACTTACATGGCCTGGCATTGAGTTTGCCCCATTTACCTCGACTAAGCAAATTCTTCTTTCCTCACCTGTGTATTTTTACAGGAACTGCTAAACCTGACCTAGAAATTTCAGCAGCTACTCTGCAAAACTTTTGTGCAAGAAAACAAAGTTTCAGCAGAAAGACAATCTTTGCTGAATTTAGTTGAGGCCTGTGTCGTCTGGATTCAATAATTCTGTGGAATCCATTGAGCCTGTGTCAATTCAATTATTCTTTTGAAACAATCTCAGGATTGTGTTTGCGCATCTGCCACCTTGAAGAAATGGATTTTGCAAATAGCTTCCTCCCACACTTCAAAAACATACAATGTAGGTGACTATAAATTGCCCAAATGTGTGAGTGGTTGTTTTTCTCTCCATGTATCAGCCCTGTGATGAACTGACAACTTGCCCAAGGTGTGCGCTGCTTTCAAAGTCAACTGGGAGTTGCTCAATCTCCCCTGTGACCCTGCAAAGGATAATCAGTTCTAGAAAATGGAAAAAAGTCCAACATATACATGGATTAAGCAAGTTCAGATATTTCAGTTCAGACAGCAGATTTATGCTACATCTCAGAACAATCAAGCACTTCTAATATGACGGATGATCTTTTAATAAGAGTGCAGAGCTGAGCAGTGTGGTTGTCTGTTGTGTAGGCAGAGCTTTCTGGGCTAGTGTGTGTAAAACCTCCAGTGAGACCAGCTCCTCCCATCCTGAGTGAGCTGTCTAAGACAAGACAGTGTGTGTGTGTGTGTGTGTGTGTGTGTGTGTGTGTGTGTGTGTGTGTGTGTGGGTGTGTGTGTGTGTGTGGAGGGATAAGCCTGAAAAGAAGAGGAGATGTTGAAGAATTGGGAGAGAAGGGGATGACAGATGGAGCGAGGGAGGGAAAGACAGTAACACAGAGAGAGAAATTTGAAGAAACAAACTGAACAATTGAGAAAGAGTGAGCCGAGGAGACGTAGTGAAGCAGAAGGATGTATGATGGATGAAGGGATGGCAGGTGGGATGAAAAAGGGAACCAGGGATGAAGAGAGGCAGACGGATCATCATGAAATTATTCTCAAGTGTGTGTGTGTGTGTGTGTGTGTGTGTGTGTGCATAACCGCTTTCCTTCCCACTTCCCAGCAATGTGTGTTTGTTGAGCTCTGATGATTAGAGCTCATTACTGTGATCATGAGTATCATTTACACAGGCCTGTATGAGCTTTTTAATGTGTTTATTAATGTTGACAAATATGCTCATAAACAATGAGTATGCATATCTAACATGTATCTAGAGCGGCCTGTATCATTGAGCACAAGAACGTTTTAGTCATGCACTTTCATAAAGTTGTGGAACTAATATCAGCATGTTAGCAGGATGATAGCGCAATGATGCTAACCTGCTGATATTTAGGAAGTATAATGTTGAAATTGTTTACCATCCTAGCTGTTGTTGTCTTGATAAAACGTTGAACTACTTAGCACTGCATACAAAATATACCGCTCAGGCTAATGCATTAGATTCGAAAATATTTGGTCACAAAATAGAGTATTGCGCCTATTGAAAATGTAGCCTAATGATGATGATGGTGCCCGATGAAAATAGCCAGGCCAAAAAAGTCAGTGCCATTCACTCTGCTCATCAACTAGTTATGTAGACATTTCCTATAAAACCCCAAATATCAACTTCATGGTGCTACAGAAAAAGCCAGGATCGCCATAATCTGTAGGATTCATCTTCTGAGGTGGTGGTGGTGGTGGTGCATATACCATGGCTAAAATAAATGCATCCTGACTATTAAAACATAGTTACAAACATGCAGATCATACATTTCCTATTTTTGAAGGCTGGATAGGCCTCTTCATAACTAAAAGCGATATTCATGGGTAAATCAGTAAGAGCAGTTTTCTTTTGTGGCTTCATAAGATGCTGATTTTATCTGGCAGGTTTGTGCATTCAGTTTATTCTGATTCATCTACACAGTGATAGCCCTGAGATGCACAGAGATGCAGGCTTCTATCTGTATGGTATCTTATTCAAATTGACAGACTGACAGAGAAAATGTAGGGGTCAACAGGAGGACTCTATGGTTCCACAGGGCAGCGTTGACTAAATGGAAAAAAACAACAACAAAAAAACAAGAAATTATCACCTTATATCTAAAACACTGCTTAAATAATATCACTTTTATATCACTTTTTCTTCTTCAAAGCTGGAGTGAGAAGAACGTCATTAACACTACCCTCCATGAATCAGTGTGTTGATAAGTGTTGAAGCCATGAAGCAATAAGGTTTTTTTTTATTTATAATGAACGACAGGGGCTGGTTATTTTTAAGAACATGTTTGTTTAAAAAAACACAGACGATGCTTCGATTTCAATTATATCTATTTAATTAACCATATTCATATTGAAGAGAATGAGGCTTGTCCTGTGAGTTTTGTGTGTACTGAACTAGTTCGCAGGCTTCGCTCCATAAATGGCTGCCACTAGTGGAATAAATGTATTCTACATGGTAAACTACTGTTCAGCATTTGGCCAAAATATCAATGCAAGGATAGCACAAGTGGAGAAGAGCCATAAAGTCCGTTAGCAACTGTAAGCTACTGATCATGGCAGACTCAGTTAGGATGTAGCGGCAGATTTACAGTGTGTTCCACAGGTTTTGCTCGTGATTTCAACTTTTCATTTGTCAGATGAAGAGTGTTTTGTCTTTCACATTGCAGTAAAGACCTATGCCATAACCCTGACCATCAGCCTGCTTCTCAGAATAGTTAAATACTGGAGAGTCTGAAAGACGGGTGCTTGTGTTGTTTTCAGCTTTGACTCTTTCTTCATCTTCAACACTGTCTGCAAAGATTAATATCTGGCAATCATAGTGAACATTTCTTAAATGTGCTCCGTCTGTGTTCCTCGAGGCTCACAAACAACAACTTTTATCCACGGCAGAGCCGAGTCAGCTTTCCTTCCCTTTATCACTTTGCTTTCCACCTACTGCCTACCACCTCGAACTCAACCTTGACGAAAGTGAGATATTGCTCGTCCCTGACAAATATTGTTCTCTGCAAGTCCTCTCTATCAGGACTGACAGCACCACAGGGACACCTGCCCAGACCTGCACAAATCTCAGTAGCGATTCTCTGCAAACAATTGTCATGCAATGCCTGCATCACGGCCTCTTTCTCTTTCCAGACTCCTATTCCAGGTCTGCTGTTCACAGCTGATAATCCTCCTTTACCTCCCTGGGGCAGTTCACATTAAATTCACAAACCTTGCTTCTGCTGTATAAGTTGAGGTGCATCTCTGTCCACCTCCAAGACATCTGCTTCGCTCTCCCGTCCCTGGAGCCACCAGGCCATAACTCCACTCTTAGCTCGGCTCCTCTCCCTCCAGGCAGCTCGGTGGTGAAATGACATTCGCACCTCACACAAGACTCAACTGGCTGTATGAAAAACTCATTTCTTCTAGGAACACTTAATATCCCGCTTGGAGCTAGCCTTCAAGTCTCTTGACCCTGATCGTTCTCCTGTCAGGTGGGAAATGACTCCCTTTCCAGCTGATTCTTGTTTTACTGCTATTACATGGAAAGCCCCCCATTAAGGAGCTCCATAGCTGTGGTCTGGATCCATTTGGTAATGCTATTAAAGAGGTGAATTGTTTCTCTGTACAGGTTATCTCGATTACCAGGTTCATTTACCCACATTGTCACACGTGTGTCATTTTTCAGTCGTTCACTTGTCACTGTCTGTTTCTTTATCCGTGTTCTCAGGGGGGGAGACTGTTCCAGGATGTGTTAGCTTAGCACAGGGGCTGGAGTTGGGAGATGGCAACTAGCTCTTTTTGCCAATTAAAAGGAAGAATACAAATAATTTACATGTTTTGTACTCTAACACTTAAGGAGAATAAGTGCCCAGAAGCACTGCCAGCATCCTTTCAGCGCCAATGTTAACCACAGCCAGCTTATAGTTTCAGCAAAGGACTACCAGGTGATTGACAAATGAACCCCAGCAGTCCCTCTTCTCTTAATCCTGGTTTGATTTGAACCAACTCCCGATGGAAATATCTGTCCATCTATGTGCATTAATGTGTTGCCAATAAACACATTTTTGTGCACATGGACTTGGTCCTGTCTTATATAGCAAAAGCATAATACAGTATTTAAATTATGCATGAGAGAAGGCTTATCAGTCTGCATAAGTAGGTAGACCATTATCTGTATTAGTATCTGCTCCATCAATCAAATGATCTCTACTTGTCATACTATGGCATGGGTGGGGCTTAGGTCTGAAGTTGCTATATTTATTAAGTCATCAAAGAATTTAGAATTGAGCTTAAGATCAATGTTTTTGAGTAAGATAATATTATTATAAACTTGATTAACTTCAGTCAATAACCCACTGAGGACTTTCATTCATAAAGAGTACAAATATTGACTCCTAATACTTGAATGATACTTGTACATGTGAAAAAACACATTGTCTATACTGGATACACCTTCCAGCCGAGTGTTCGCTCAGCCCATAATTATCAATACACATCCAAATAATGCAGTAAAACATAAGAAAATGTAAAGCTTATCTAAACACTGCAAACATGTGCATCTTTGTTATCTAAATCCCATTATCAGGTAATTTAATCAAATGGTCGAAAAAGTCACTTACTCTAAGATTATGAACTAAAATAAATAGAAAAAAATACTTCTTTTATTTTAAAATATCTTTAGCCATTAAATTAATTCATTTTATTCATTTAATTTATCATCAATTGTTGATTATAAAGCTTGAAAACATTATAAACATACACCAAAGAATCTGCACACCTGCCTTCCTGAATATATATCATATAACACATTTAAAACAGTGGTCAAATGTACCTTTATTGTACTGTGTGTGTTGGCTGCTGTAGCAGTGAGCTCTCTGCTACCACAGGGTGTTTGTGTTCTCTCAGTGACGGCCGATAACAGTCTTTAATTTGAACATAAAGAAACAATAAACTTCAACTCCAAACAACTGCCGGCTTTGCAGCTTCAACATAATCCAAGATTTTCAGCTTCTTTTCTCCAGACGCTTTCCAGCGTCAGCTCAGACGCGCGTCTCACACAGGCAGAGACGTCCAGGTCCAGCATGGTGCAATATGAGGGAGAGAGAGAAATCAGTTCAACACAAAACACCTGGAATATTTGCGCTCTCTCCCTCACCCCACTCCCCTCTATCTCTCTCTAGTCCTCAGCTAACCATAACCCGACCACAGCTGCATAAACTGAAGCAGAACTATCTGGATAGAAGATAATTATATCTAAAAGAATTTTATGGGAGGATCAGTTCTATTCTATAATGCATAGATTTAGATAGATGTTTTTCTTGGGCTCAACATTTTGTGTTTAGTGGATCACTTTGACCTTGCTGCATTTGTTGTTTTGTAGTTAGTGAGGAAAAATAAGGGAAGAAGGAATGGCAGGAATGACAGAGTGAGAACCTATAGAGATCAAGATTGCAGGGCGAGAGAATAAGAGGGAGACAGAAAGATGAGGGTGTGCTGGCTGCCGAAGTGAAGCGATGGAGAAAGCGAGTCAGACAAATTGGCAGAGGGGAGAGAGGAGGAGAAACCATTCCTTCCTTGGCAAATAGGGGGCAGTATCACTCTGTAGCAGGCTTCCAGAGAGATGGGATAGAGATCAGGTGAGAATTCCAAAAGACAGGGAGAGGGAGGGATGGGTGGAGGGTAGACAGAGGGTTGGATGGTGGCAATGAAAGACAGGAGACGGAGAGGGTGGGGTGTAGAGCGCTGGAGAAACAATTGAGCAGAAGAAGAGAGGGGAGGAGGCAGAGACGGGCGAGATACAGGAGGAGAGTGCATTACAGTGTCAGCATGGCAATGCTTATCATTTACTGTATGAATACAAACGACTGCTATTTGAATGTGTGGTTGCATCTGGGTGTTATCCTTCAATTCTGTCTGTGTGCATGTGTGTGATGGGCTCCGTTTGCATGATTTGATGTCTTCTGTGTCTCTATACATTTATGTCTTTAGCCCAGTTCAATACAGGGAGCTTTTAAAAGGACATTACGCAGAACCAATGCCCACTTGGAGGCTTTCACAGCATTTACAATCTGCCTGGGCAGCGACCGCACTCAAAATCTGAAGCTTTTTCAGATACTCGCGCAAGAAAATCATTGGTTTACAAATCAATCCAGGACTGACACCTGATTCCTGACAACAACAAAAGGCTCCTGTCTTACAGAGCAGCCTGTTTTGTATACATCACCAGTTTAGCATTGTACTTCTATTTTCACTGTCTTCTAGGACAGTCTAAAAATAGTTATCCAAATTGGTGCAGCAGAACCGAAGCTATTCCCTTCTTTTTCATGCATTTCTTTTCTTTGTCAAAAACTAGAACCTGTATTACCTTTGTATTTTCCAAATGACTCAAGTGACATCACTCGAGGCAGTTTATAAGATGTCATACTGTATATGTCCCCCTCGAGGCACTAAAGGCTTTACATGGCTGATATCACCTATACTGGTAATAGACTTGAAAGTTGGTCCAGTTCCCCTTTAAGTCTTGGAAAAAAAATAAAATAAATAAATAATGATGATTTACTTGGGCTTATACACAAAATGGGAAGCGTAGATCCATCTTTTTTGGAGTCTGATCCATACTAAAGACTAACAATTTGGATTTGTCGGCCTGAATATTTCAAACTAGAAAATAGTTTATTTTTTATTGCATCAAAAATCAAAAAAACAGCTACGACTGTGTATTATAATGTAATATACAACAGAGCATGGGAGGATTAGATGAGACTTTAAAGCCACTGGACAGAAAATCTGCTGTGAACTTTAATTCTCAAACTGTTAATGACCATAACAGACATCAAAAGCGTCTCTGAACATCCCTGAATGTTCTGCAAATGAGCTCAATGGCTCCTTGGTAACAAGAAAAAAAACTCTCAACGACATGTAGCATGAAGAAACTGGCACAGAATGTACTCTACTGTATATACTTACCAGATGTGTCACTTACATTAAGTTAATTACATGCACTCATATGATGAGCCTTGTCACTTTCATTATGCAGTTCCATTAGAGTGGCTGCCTGTGAAGAAGTCCCAATATTCCGTGCTATATTTAATTCAATATAAAGACTGATTTTATTTTTCTTCTTTGGTTGTTTTTTATGTCTGTGTTCAATGATGAACATTCAGTCTGGAGTTTGCTGTGGAATTAATGCAGGTTATTGTCATTGGCGTGTCGTAGCATCATTTAGATTATCAGTGTTTTGCTGGAGACGAAGCAGTTTTTAATTTACATGTTCATGCGTGATTAAACTATTGCCTTTTATAGAATAATGTATGGTTAATGAGATATTTGAGGCTCTATAAGAAAAGTGCTATCATGTATGACTTCACGTAGTTAACTGTGTTAAATTATACTCATTATGAAGAGATATAATTATAGACTACAAGCTAGTAACGTAGATCCCTTGAAATTACATCCACATTAGATGATTTCCAACCTTACAATTTACATCCACTTAGGAAATACAGGAGGAAGGCAGTCAGCAAATAAGGGAAATGAAGCTGGTGTTGTGGATGGGCATGAAGTGGGTCTGAACTTGCAGGAAGCTGCAATTAATGTGTGCAATTTATAAATCCATGAATGCAGTCTTTCTCTGATGCTTTTTTTTTCATCTGCCAAAGAGGTTATGTCAGCAGGATTACAGAAAATTAATCCTGAATTTCATGAAATGTGATCTGAAGATGGCTGAAGGAAGAACACATAAAATTTTGGAGCAGACACAAATTAAACACAAATAAATAATTAAGTGTGTTAAGGTCGATTTGTGTTGATGTAAGTTAGAACGTTTGATACCAACCTACACCAGTTACATAACAAACCGTGAGCATTTCCCAATGTCAGTCAGGATATGTCAGAGTTTTTCAGTAATCTTTATTCAAAAACTAACTGAACATTACAGATTTTATTATTGACAACCTGAACTATGGATCTCTGCTCCACATTTTTTTATCAATCAAGTGGATGTTGAGACATTTTGATAGTGAAAAATCTTTTAAAAATTTTAAAAATCAGCTAGATGGAAAATCAGGGGATTATCATAATCAGGGTGCATCCTCTCACAGCAACAAATCGTTGTCCAAAATTTCAATCCATTCAATATTTGCTGAGATATCCCAGTATGAATCAGTTTGATGGACTGGCTGGCATTGCTAACCACAACCACTACACTGCCTAAAACCTGTCATTGCAGTTATTGCAGTATTTAGCAAAATTGTCCAGCATTGGTAAGATGTCAGTTCTATCTAGATGTCTGTGGAAAGCAATTATAGTCACAGGAACCTTGTGTAAAATGACAAAAGGGATTAATTAAAATCAAGCCAAAATGAGGGCTACGTAACCAGCTTTGAATATATACAGTCAAACCTGTTTAACAGTCAAGGGACTGAAGAAAAGTGGCCACATTGGACAGGCGGGCTTCTTATAGAGAAAGCAGATGGTTCACGACAAAACAGAGACGTAACAGTTTCCAAGTTAAAGTACTGTACTTTAATGGTTATACTCCCTTAAGGGGGGGTCGCGACCCCCATTTGGGAATCCCTCGACAATGACGAGACTTTAATGTCCTCCACGTTTGCTGTCAGACGATCTTTTGCCTGCTTTCCACCGCTACATTGTTCGTCTTCCTCAAATAACATCTTTGTTGATGTGGTTTGGAAAAAGAGTAAGGACTCGTCCATGTTGTAGATATCCAGTCCTCGACCAGTGTTGTTTGATTGGTGTCGAAGGCACTCTCTCCCACCATTGTATTAGCACCCATGTTATGGCCTTTTTTTAAAAAGTCACCAGCCAGCTGTTGGGACTTTCGTTTATACCGACGTCTTCGGCGAACATCAAGGCCTGTTCCTGTAACATTGGTCTGGTGCACGTTGCGTCACAGAAAAACTCCCAGCAGACATGCTTTATTTTCCGGTTTCCTGTTAGTCTGGCATTTCACTTCCTGCTGCTTTGAGCGTTGTTTTCATAGTCGTCCCAGTACTCTCTCCTTCTCTTGAGCGCGCGGTCATTATAGCCAGTGATTGGTTGCCCGCAGGTCTACAAATGTGACGGTCGTGGTCGCATTGCTTTCACTGAGCTAAAATGAAATGAGATCACTCATATTTATCTCTCACCCTCTCCCTCTCTCTCTCTTTTCTGTCCCACACACCTAAACACACACACACACACACACACACACACACATAAACCCAAAGACACAGAAGCACAACAAGCCCTCAGTACATATCAGATCATTAAACTGATCTAATAGGGAGCAGCAACACATATGTCAGAACAGCTGATCCCATTCAACATGACCGTGGGCACAGTGTGTGTGTGTGTCAAAGAAAAAGGCAAGACGGTGCCAGAGCTGTAGATCTGTGTCACTTTGTATGTAGCACACTGTTTTAAATAAGAGAAATATATTAAAGGCATGCAAATAAATAAATAAATTTGACAGCTCTTTGACAAAGACGTATATATTTCAGTGTAAATGTCGAGACCTATACCTGCAGTTACAGCCACACATCCTCAGTCACCTTGAAGGCTGCTTGCTGGTATGGAGAGTCAAAATTTACGAGGCTGTAGTCTCTGTGGTGCGTTCAAATGTAACGTTTTGTGTCATCACCAGTTCTTTCATGTCTGTTTGGTATGTCTGGGGCATTTAGCAGGAGACGGAGCCTGGACTGCAAAATCTTCTAAAAACTAATTAAACTCTAATGAGTACTCATGTTGATCCTGTATTTGTAATTTGAGAGCTAACGGCTACTTTCTCTTATTTTACATGTAAAAAAACACACTGTTCCATCAGGCAAAGTTAGGTAGACAGGAAGTTGAAAGGTTCCCTAGGAAATATGATAAGAGTTTGCGCCTTCCACTGCCCTGTACCCTTTACATCTAAAGCGTATCTCTTTTCCTCCAAATCGACCACCTTAATTCTTACCGTGACTAGCGGCTACAGTATATGAGTTCTGTCTTCCCCTTCAGGCGCTTTGACAAAACTTTCCTTTTGCTTGACCTTTACAAATATTTTGACAAAGCTCTCATAAGAACAAATGATTGCATGGAACACACACTGAAGGCACAGGTTCTCACACTGAATTGAAGCTTAACAGTTCTCAATATGTACATAAGCTGTCACACAGGCCTGCAGAGTGGGTGGCTTTCCTTCACCGTTCATTCAGGCTCATCGTAGCCTTTGATTTCCATGAATTTCACACAACAAACCTGGGACTGAGCAATGCATACCAAAACGTTTGGCTGGAGTAAACCCAACAACAGATGAGATTAATGTTTGAAAGTGTTTTCAACATCACTATACAGAATATCACAGTTTACGGTACAAACAATTAAAAAAAAATATTTACGCTGTTATAAATGTGTGACATTTGCGTACAAGCTGACGATGCACAGTTATGTGAAAAGAAGCAATTTAGGTGCAATAATTTAAAAAAGGACTTACATTATATTATATTGAGTCTCACCCTTGGCAGAAGCACCATGATGACTGTGTTACTGAGGCGACAGCATTGGCCTGTGTGGCTGTGTTACAGCTTGCTACAGAAGTGCCGCATTGATACGGTGTATTTTTAATGATCGCAGGCACAATATGGCATCACAGCTAAGAGAGATGAAAGGGCTGCAGGTCTCCTGTAAGTCTGTGGGCTAAATCAGCACGTTTGACCTCTTCACCAATTACTCACTAGTGATGACAGCTCGCAAAAAAAGTTGTCGGAAAGCTTAGAGGCCAGAAGAGTTCCACTGTGATATGCGATCCCAGTTTACAGGTTCCACCGCAGTGTGAGAACAGGTGTGTGGTACATTCAACACATTTGCATGAGTTAAACTTGAAAAAAAAGAAGAAAGAAAACAGCATACTTACGGTATATAAACTGTTAACAAGTGTGCATGTGTAAGTGTTCAGTCTATTGTATTTGTACTTTCCGAAGACAGCAGGTGTAGACTTGTACTGTTCTCCAATGAGCAAGCACAAAACCCTCTTTTAACAGACAGAAACCTCAAGCAGATCCTGAGTCAAGGTGGTCGGCCTTCTGCTTTGACCGGGTTTGAACGAGAGAGAGATGGGGGAGACAGAGAGAGAGATGGGGGAGAGAGAGTCAGACTCCTTATGTCCTAAACAAAATCAGTTAACTAAACTAATGAAGTTTAGTTAGGTGATTAGTTTCACCTGGTTTCATTGATAAGTGTAATTGTGTGACATATGTATAACAATGACAATGTATGGCGTGTTTCCCAATCACATTACCTAACTAACTTTGTTGTGCATGTGCATAGTTAACATGTACAAACGGAGATAACGGATAAATGGGATTTTAAATGCAGTTCCTTTAATGCATATCAAATATTTGAGTCTTTGTCATTGTGTCTGATGGTCAATGGTGTCAAATGCAGCTCTAAGATCTAACAAGTGTGTGTGTGTGTCTTTGTGTCTGTCTATCTGTGTGTGTGAATGTCTCGGTGTCCTTGATACGATTCGACAGAGATGAGAGTGATCTGGCCACAGATGATAGCCAGGGATGACATTATACCCATCATCACAGGCTATCATCTGAGTGTGTGTGTGTGTGTGTGTGTGTTTGTGTGTGTGAGTGTGTGTGCATAGATGAGATGAAAATACCTCTCCAGTAGTAAATTGAAGAGTGGACCGACTCAGACAATAACCCCTATATGCAACTTAGTAAATGGCCTCAGGCACAGTAAAGGTTACATCAGTGTAACATATGTTTTAATGGAGTAGAATATATATATTGATAATTTGCACAAGATGATGCATTTTGAAGATTGAAAAATACCATTCATTTCTAGTTAATTTCTATTCATATTTTTTCCTAAAAGAATTGTATTTTTTAAATTAATTGTTATAATATTGCTTGTTTTAACAAATGTAGCCTGTGTTAATGACCTGATTTCTCCACCAAGACTGAACAGTCCTCACGTCTGTTTCTGTTGCCCATTTCCCTCCACTCGAAAACGTTTAATGGAAGTTTAGTAATGTTTACTTAAGAAAATATCCCAAAACATTCAATGTTGTAATGCTGAAGAAAGAGGAAAAATTACATAACAGGCCCAGTGAAAAATAGTGAAATAGTATTTTCACATTGCTAAAACATCCACTTACATATTCACTATTGATTCCCACACAACTTATCAGCTATCCATCCATCCATCCATCCATCCATCCATCCATCCATCCATCCATTTTCTTCCACTTCTTCCACTATACTCATTTCAGCCGCTTGTATCCGCGATCTTGTTCCCTCGGTCATTACCCAGAGCTCATGACCATAGGTGAGGGTAGGAACGTAGATTGACCGGTAAATCGAGAGCTTCGCCTTGTAGCTTAGCTCCCTTTTCACCACTACAGACCAATACAGAGTCTGCATCACTACAGATGCTGCCCCGATCCGTCTATCAATCTCCCGCTCCATTCTTCCCTCAATCTCCCCCTTTATTCTTCCCTCAGTCGTGAACAAGACCCTGAGGTACTTGAACTCCTCCACTTGGGGCACAACTCATCCCTGACCTGGAGTGAGTAATCCTCTCTTTTCCGACTGAGAACCATGGCCTCAGACTTGGAGGAGCTGATTCTCATCCCAGCCGCTTCACACTCAGCAGCAAACTGTCCCTTATCACAGATCATATTAAAACTTCCTTTTGTGAGATAAAGAGATATTAGCTTTCATCTAGGTTTATTGTTGACATTTTTAGTTTAATTTTGTTTTGAATGTATACATGTTTAAATGTTTACTCTGAGAAAAACATCAGTATTGTTAGAAGTGGTTGAAGGTATAGACATATATTTTTTTTAATACTTCCATACTGTGAGCTCACTGATTATTGTTCTTTGATCAGTTGGTTTGTTTTCTTCGCTGTTGGCGATACTAAAGTACGACCAGAAAATATCCAGCATGACTTAAAAAAAAGAATAGCTTTATCTTGCAGTGAATTACAATAGCTGATCACTAAACAAGATTAAATCAAGTGAGAAATGATTTTCTGATAAATTTGAAGAGCCAGAAGAAAGAGACTGATGGAGATAAATTGAGAGGGAAAGGCAGAGAAGTAATAAAATATGGGTATAGATGGATACAATGATTGAATGAGGGAGGAAAGGATGGAGGGGGAGAAGAGGAAAAAAAGGGGGCGATTGAATCAGAGGACAATGTGAAAGAGTGTCAAATGAAAAAAGCAAAGGCAGATAAGTGCCATTAGATAGAAAGAGAGATAGCGGGAGAAAAGTAAGAAAGTAGAGATGGAAGGGAGAGTGAAAAGTGATTGAGTTTGAGGTTAAGATGGAAGGGTGACAGAAGGGTGAAGATAGATAGATAGATAGATAGATAGATAGTCGGAGGGTGGAAGGATGAAGGGAACAATGAGAAGAAAAGAGGAGTGATGGAGGGAGGGAGCAAATAGGGGCCACTTTACACAAATGGATGAGGAATGACCAAAAGAAGAGAAGGTGAGCAGAAGATGAGTAGAAAATGGGGTCAGTGGAGGTAAAATTGAAATATGAGGGAAGGAAAATGAGGGGACGATCGAAGGGGAGGTGAGATGATGAGAAGGTGGGTGGCAGAACGGAGAGGAGGGAGGAGTGTAGTGATGAGTGAGAGACCCCGCAGCAGAGCAAGGAGAGGGAGAGGTGAGAGATAAGGGTGAGGGTAAACAGGCGATGAGGAAAAGCAGAGAATGAGGGAGGAGGATGGGGAATAGATTCTACCTCTGATGTGCTACATGGAGGATAAGGAACAGATCTATACCGTTCACTGATCGATGAGTCGTAGGAGCAACAATTAATGAAGGTCTGACTAGCAGATCATTTTAAATGTTGATTTTAGGCAGGACACTGGGATCAGTATACAAATGAGTTTAATAAAGTTGAATTCCGTACAGAAGGTCTATAGGGAAAAAAAAGAAAAAAAAGTATGAGACTTTAACCATGAGAGAAGAGGAATTATCAGCACCACTTGGTCCACACTGCATGACACTGACTCCTTTTGTACCCAGTCCTAACCTGTCCTCATCCCACAATCTAGGCTGAAGACCACGGGTGACCAGGTTTTCTCCATCAGAGCCCCCACACTTTGGAACAATCTCCCTGAGGAGATCAGACTGGCCAGCTCCTTATCCTCTTTTGAATCTCTTTTAAAAACACACTTTTATGGGTGTGTTTTGGTGTGATTTCTACCTGTCAAGTCCCTTCTTAGGCCTTTTTATCCACTCTATGTTTTATTGACTGTCTATTTTATCATTGGTCGTTCATTTGACATTTTTCATGTTACCATTTATCACATAGCCTTCTAAATGTTATTGCCGTTTGCCATTTATTATATTTTGTCTTGTAAAGCACTTTGTAGCTTTGTTTTGAAAAGTCCTCTAAAAATAAAGTTGATTATTATTATTATTATTATTACTGATATTATTATTATTATACAACACTGTCCATGCAAATGTGCAAATCCACTAGTGGGTGCTCTCTCCATTTCTTGCCTTGCTATGTCACATCCCTTGAGTGAACATGAAAAAGTGGCACTAATGGAAAACCAATAGCCCATTTCCACTGAATAGTATCGCCTCAACTCGACTCACTCTTCTCACCTTTTTTGCGTTTCCATTGGGGATAAAGTACCTATACTATACTACTAGTATAGTAGTATATACTATACTACTATATATACCTATACTCCATGAGCAGTGATCCTTTTCCATGTAACTTTCATTAAAAGACAACTGTTGTCCAATGTACTTCTGATACATATCCTACAGTATCCATACTATTGTTCATTGAAAGGTTATTTCCATATACTTGATCTGTTCATTCCACTAAATCCAACACCTCTGAAAAAAATGCCAAAAATACAAATTAGCTTCATCCACTTGAAATCTGCAAACTTGTCACTGAAGACATTTTTAATTATAAGTTACCTATATATGTGAAGCATGTTTAATTGCCACATTTAAATTGAAATATTTTAGTGCTCACTATATAATATTCATATTCTGACATTACCCAGTTTCTGTGTGCCGATCATGAAAAATTCATAGGATCATTTAAATATACCCTTCAGTGGACTCAGCTTTATTGGGTGCTTATGGGCTTTCGTTGTAGTGTAGCTCCAACCGGCAGACATCATTATCATCCTGCCAACAGGGGACCGTTCAGTCTGAACTTCAACTTGTGCAGGCAAGTAAAAAAGCTAAAAATAATGTGTTCTTCCAAATGTTAAGCCCATTTTCAAGAATGGATTCCTTTAGTTGAAGCAGTTAGGAGAAAAAAAAATCGTTTTGTAAAGTTGTCAAACAGGATTTCAATCGATAAAGATATTTTTTTAACTAAGTGTTTATTCATTACTTTAAGCTCTTTCATCATTTATTCATAACTTTATTTATTCCAACCATTTCAGATTTTGTGAATAACTCAAATTTTTTTGTGTTTTAACCATTTATGTATTACTCTTGTCCAGCTTTATAGACTCTGCTAATAGTTTCATATGTCTGTCATCAAACACCTTTTCTTTTGTTTTTCTAAATTAGTTCAGCTACTCAATATTACCACTATTATCTGTAACAGAGTCATACAGTGGGTGAGAAATACAGGCTGCCATCACATTTCAAACTTCTACCATGTTTATAATCCATCCTGCTGTGCTGTGTTGGGGATAGTTAGTGTTGACAAATTGTATTGAGAAAATGCATCCATAATGAAAGGGGAAAAAAATATAAAATAAATGAGAAAGGTTAAGAGGATTAAGGGATGCATGAGGAAGGAAAAGAAGTTAAGAGTGCTCTCTTTTCCTCCTAAGCCTTGCACTGGCTCTCTCCCCTTCTCTGTTTCAATCTCTCCTCGTCCTCATCTTAGTCCTTCTCCCTCCAGACCCCTTTGCATTAGAGCTTAACCGTTCATTGATCCCCCTCTAAACAAATACACATATGTATTCAGTGCAGCAATACACTACTGGGACCAGAAGACACAGCTTAATGGTTATTGTTTGCGCGTGTGTGTGTGTGTGTGTGTGTGTGTGTGTGTGTGTGTGTGTGTGTGTGTGTGTGTGTGAAACAGGCGAGGGATAAATCACTCTTATTTAGTAGTCGCCCCTAGTGTGTGAGACTATCAGTGTGTGTGTGTGTGACAGCCTCAAAGTAAGCAGCTTGTCTTCTAACATCTAAAGCCAGAGGGGACATCTTACCATTTATAGAGGTCCAGAATCAAAGCATGCACACACATACAAACACACACACACTATACACACACACACATGCACAAACACATACATGTGGTACTACCAAATAAGACCCTCTTAGGTTGAGGCGATCTTATTTTCCCAGGCTACTGCAAACACTGCTGCAGAATAAATGCAAGGAGAGATTCTCTTATTTCCTTTCACTGCAGCTCTTATATAGATATAGATATAGATGCATACACAAACAAGAGTACAACAAAATAACTTTCTCTATGAATAAATACATTCTCAGTGGTTTACAGTGTGTCAGCTCACACATTGAAGGAGCTATACGGAGTGATTTATGGTTTGCCGTTAACGTCTTTCACTTCTTTGTAGGACATAAACAACAGTGAGTGTATTTCTTTTTCCTGTTGGTTCAGTGATTATTTTTTTTGTGCCCTTTTTCTTCCCTCCGGCTAAAAGTAGTGAAACTCCTGACTGAGTGACTCTCCATTGCTGAAAATTGTATGCATGAGACGAGGTGTTCAATGGACTTCAAGAAGCAAGGGGAGAACCAACGGAGAGCCTCTAGCAGGGAGAAAATGATATGTATCGTAATCACATGGATCCAGTCCTTTTGATAAGCCTCATTGTGCTTTGTGCTTGATCTTTGAGTTATTCAGAGACCATATTTAGTTTTAGGGTGCTTTCACACCTACCTCGTTTGGTCCGGACTTTCGGACTTTTGAGTTTGATCCGGACCAAAATCGCAGGCGTGAAACCTCCCTGGACCAAGGTCTGGATCAAAGTCTCGGTCTTTGGTCTGACAAAAGTAGGTGGTCTCATTCCGGATCAAACCGAACCATGGTTCGGTTGGCTTACAGTGTGCAAGCACATTTTTGGATGACTTTCGGACCAATTACAGGAAGTTACAGCAGGCTACCGTCGCCAATAAACAAAAGAAGAAGAAAATCAAACAATAGAAGTTAAAAATGAGCTGCGGAAACACACACTACATCTATATGCAACAGAAATGTATGCTATCAATGTGTGCTGTGATATATCTGATATATCTGTTAGCTGTTGGGAAAGGTCTTTTTCACTGATATGCTGCAGACTAGGTATGATTTACTCCAGCTCCAGGTTAAAAGTCTGAATCTGGTATTCAGTGAGCTCAAACAAAAGTATTGCACAGAAAAATGTGGAAAAGAAATGTAGGGCTCATTGTCTGGATGAGGCGCACATGTCAAAAATGATTCCTCTCATTTCCTCTCGGTTGATGACAACAAGCATTGCTTCATTTGCGCGTCTAAACTGCTGAAGCTGTCGCTTTATGTCATCTCAGCTATGTGTTGCATGTTGGTATGTCGAGAACTGAGGAGACTATAATGAAAGAGCTCCCCCCTTGGAGAGGCATCCGAAGCCTGTAAAATGTTAATGAATGTGAGAGTGATTCACAATCACATCTGTGAGATGCCTTTAATTCACTCAGCATGTCACATATCACATCAGAAATACATCTGTCTGCTGCACATATTTTCATTCTGAAGTATGTTTGTATTTCTTTATACTAAAGTTGGTCAATCCTTGCAAAACAAAAGGTGACAGCTGATAGCGTGGATGAGGGTAACTTACCATTTTCAGTGTTTGTTGCTAGTTCAGAGGCTGCGGAGGAGCAGAGGTGGATGCTGAATGAAACAGTTGGCCAATATCACAATATCACACTTAAACCAATAGTCTTCACTGGGTTAGTCAACCCAAGTGTAGATAACAAGATAACTTGTAGCATTTGTGTCACATTTGAGCATAAGATCAGATTCACCTGAAGAAAAGTGACCTGGATTGTCTTTGTCTTTCTCTTGCTCACCACATTTGCAGCAGTGTCTTGTTTCATCAGCTTTCTCTAATAGTAAAAATGCAAATGATATCCTGCAGGAAAATAAGACTATCTATATTACTGCAAACCCTGGAATCAGTTTCACAGCTCAACAGCTGCGAGATGACAGATAAATTGTGCGTGTGTGTGTGTCTGCTCGTCGATATTATGTCAGTAAAATGACTGAAGAATTCAAATGAATCTCATAGTCATGGGGCGAAAGTTGTGCAGATACAGATACAGATACATTACGTCATGTTGTTGGACTTCTGGAACATTAATAGCTCTTATATCATTTTATCATTGTTATTATTGGCAAACTGTCATTCCTGAATAGTTATTCCTAGGACTAGATGATTAAATCCCTTGGTGCTCCCATTTTGAGTAAAATAAAGGAGGGTGTGATTGTCAAGTCGCTACTATGGCGACCTGCCAATCAGGCTAGAGGCGTAGGAATTTGTATTCACAGCACTGGGTGTATTTAGGTAGCCATGAAGTTGTTTTTGGGTGTTGCCCATGTTTTCCTCTTAGAACTTTGATTATTCAGTTATGTGTTTTCAGTTCACCTGAGTTACATGTGACATTTTGGTTGCCTATACATAAGGCGCAAGGAGATGACTGGTCATTTTTTTCAGGGAGTACATTTTGGTATAAGCCTGTTTTCTGCACACCAAACTTTTTCATTCATTCATTTTCTGTTGCTGCTTATCCTGGGGGTGGACGGTACAGCCTGCAGACCCGGATAAGAGGGGCAGTGACCTGGCCACCGCTGCCGGCCTGCCAACCAGAGAGCGTTGAAGATAAAGGCTGAAACACTCGGTGAAGGTTGGGCACTTCCTGAAGACCTCGTCCCGGACCAACGCATCCAGAGGAAGTAACCAGCTACAACCAGGCCCTCACCCTGCTATTAATACCGGGCACTGGTTAGTAACCAGTGACAATCATAGTGATGATGATAACCAGTGCACCAGTTAATTTAACCAATATTAAGATAACAATGTCTGTATGTCTAAATTGAGACAAAGTTAAAGTGACTGCATTTGTGCAGGTGTTCAGATCCACCCCTCCCTCCCCAGCGACACAAATATGGTCATTTCTGGCACAAGATGACAAGAGCCAAAATGCCAAACTCCAGGCTTCAGAATGATAGAACACAGAGCAGTAGGTGATGCCAGGGTGAGTAAGTACAGACTGTTCATTTCACATTGAGCCCTATTTAACAAGCTCAAGTCTAAGTCTAGAGCATAATTTCTGTGTTAGATGTTAATGAGTTTGCTGTTTGGGTGGTTGTATGGAGAAGACAAATGTTCTCCAGGTTGCCTACTTTGTAAGAAAAAACATTTTTCTGTATTTGTTAATGTTTCATACTATATGCATACAATTAACATGTACTTACTCTCATTTGTTCTCTCCCTGTATATTACCATAGTAAGCGTCTGGATTCAAATTGCAAACAAATGCACAAGAGATTCTCAGGAAACAACATGCTTGTACTTGATGAAATCTGGGAGACAGGAGCCAAAGGGAACAGCCAGTCCCCAGCATTTTGAAGAAGAAACACATTTTCATCAGTGCAAGTATAGCTACAGTGACCTTTAAAGAAGACATCACATTTTCATCATGGATGAACAATTATAGAATGTAAATAGCCCTCTAAATGACAGCAGCAAGAAAAGTGTCATTTGAAATGAACTCTGGGACTTGTATTAATAAGATGTTCTTAGCTTTAACACACACACATGCGTTAACATTACACTCTGTAGTGTGGCAAAGTAATGACTAAAAGTCTGGTCCTCCAGTCACTAAGTAATGGCTTGCCTAAACTTGCATATGTTACATTTTACCAGACACTGTGTCATCATGTCCATTTTAAACACCATTAAGTTGTAAGTTATATATTGAGTTATATTTCCTAACACTCTGTGATGAACTAAGAAGTCTCTGACAGTCAGTTCTAAGCACCTCCAAACTCTCAGCAGCTGTTCTGTGACCTCACATTTAAATTCTTGACATTTGTCTGACATTCATATTGATCCAGACCTTTTCTCTTACTGACATCAATACTCATATGACCATGGATTAGACACCCCTGTTTCATTTGCTGAGTTGCAAATCTGTAATTCCTGCAAAAAATGGAAATGATAAATTTCTAGGCCTTAACAAAACAAAAAGAACAAATCAATCCCTGACTTGCTTGACAAAATACATAACTAACAAAAAAAAAAGTTAACATATAAGGCCTGTCTATCTCCCCATGGAATAAATTGCAAAATTGCAAATCTGTGTCACATACTTCCATCCATCCATCCAGGTTGCAGCAGGATATTCCAGGTGTCAGTCCGGTGCAAATCCCACATTAGTGCTGATGCTGCAGCAAACTGCCCGTCCATCTCCCATTCCATCTTCCCATCACTCATGAGCGAGACCTTCACCTGGCACAGCGAGTCACTCCATGCACAGAGGGAGCAGTCCAACATTTCCCAGCAGAGGACCATGGCCTCAAACCTGGAGGTGTAGACTGGTCATACACTTCAAAACTTTGATGTAAATTTACAGGGAAATCTGAACCGTACTTTACTGTAGTAGTGTCATACTGTCACATGCACTAAAATGCAATGCAATCTGGGAGTAATAATACATGATTACAGCACCTGAAGAGGATGTCATTATTTACAGGAATGTTCTGTAAACTCTGAAAATAAAACAGACACGCTGCAACCTGCTCAGCCTTTTGACACAGATGTCCAGAGCTGCATTGATAAGGCAGCCTCCACTGAGTTACATAAGACACCATTTTTATTATGTCCCTGCCAAAGGTGACATATAGTGTTCCATCCATTCGTCCGTATCCAATCTTTGATAGGGATTAGGGTATATCAATATCTCCTCCTCAAAAAACGATGTTCAGAATTCCTTGACACAAAATTTGACACAAACTTTCAAGGTCTCCCAAAAAAGTGTCAAAGTGTTAGGAAATGGCATATCATTATCCTTGTCATTGTGTGAATGGTTTGCCCTCCTGATGAGCAGGTGGAGGCTCGCCTTGCATGGTAGCCTGTGTGTGTTAATGGGTGAATGCTGTCATGTGTTATAAAGCGATTTGAGCGGTCAGACGAGAGCGGTGATACGTGAGGACAGTCCATTCACCACTGCAGTCCGATTGATTTAAGTATTCTTTAATTATCATTACATGCAGGATACAGTGCTGATTGATCCATCCGGCTAATTGAAATCAACAAATAAGACATAAAAGAGACCATTTCTGCTGCTCTGGGGAAGCCCAGTCATAGTAAACAGGCCAAGCAGTGCTTTATTTTTGCAAAAATGGAAATTACAAACGTCTAGGTTCCAACAAAACAAAACAAAACAAAAAAGAGACAAATATAAGACAAAAAAAGCTAATAGAGTAGGCTACACACGTCTCCCCGGATTGTTGGCTTTAAAATTCCTGTATGAGTAATAAAGTAATAAAGTCAGGTCTTTATTTGTTCTGTGTTTAGTGTTAACTGAATTATATAAGTAAGAGACATGAGGGCTTGTTTGTTTTTCTCTACATCAATCCCAATCTTTGGCTTTGACAGCGACAATGCTCATTGCAAAATAATAACACACAGATGGTGTAGGGGGAGAATTACAGCAGGTACCTGAAGGCAGCCACACAAATGTGTTGCTTGCATCTGCAGCCTGTGGTTTGAGAAGTGCTGCGTCACAGTACAGTACGGAACCATTACCCACGGCCATCCACTGTGTTTACCTTGTAAAAACATGGAAATGGAACCAGACTGCTACAAACACACCTCTACACAGACTGGTTATATTTCAGTATTCGGCTGTAGCGTCAGATTATCAGAGCTCATTAATGCTGTGCGTCCTTTGCAATTATTTGTAGGTGTTTCAACATGTGTTGTTCTTGAACTGCATTGTGCTGTGCTCGTCATGCATCATATAGCCAAAATTCCACCATGTTTGTTGCAATGTTTGCTATTTAATCGTATGTAAATATAGGCGGCAAACTTAATAACATACATTATTACATTTGTGATCTGTTGGATAAGGATGTTGCTGCGGGCCTCTGAAAATTCTGTTTTTTTCCTGTTCCTTTTTGGTAAATGATTGTGCACACACCCTTTAGATGACAAGTAAATGAAACCCAGTAAATACTGAATAAATACTCTTGGAAACACTCGGCAGCAGAGCTGTTCTCTACTCTGTTACCATGTGACAATATAATGCACTTCTCAGTGTGACTGCTGTTTCTGTGAGGATTAATAACTTAATTTATTGCACCTGCCTCATGGCATAACTATAACCACACACACACACACACACACACACACACACACTCATACACAGGGGATATTAAGATGCATCTTGTTATTGCCGGCAGTAATAGGTGAGAGATGACAGAGAAAAGATAATAAACCTGTTTGTTAATCAGCGATTTAAATGTCAGGTTTTAAATAAACCCCATTCTTCTTCTCTTTTGATCTCCACCTCTTTTCTCTTCCAACCGCTCCCCTCTTTCTGAAGTCTTTTCATACCCACCTCTTCTATCAGTTTCTGCTGCCAGTGGTAAAAGGTGTGCCACCTAACTAACACAATGTCAACATGCAGATGTTTCCTCGCCCACAAAATCTCATGAACCCACATAGACCTGCAGGTCCGTCCTCTCTAACTACGTCCTCCAGCCTTCCCTTCATCCAGAGCCAAGGCCAGAGCAAGTCCTCTACTTTGTGCTGCCATTTAAACACCCAGTATTTGTTGATTGAAAAAAAACTCATCAGTGAACATGTATTTATTTGAATATGTTGAGAAATGTAAAAGTTGTGGTTTTATGGACAGGTATGTGTTAGAAAGAACAGTTTTCCCTTTCACTTAAACATAATATGTAACATTTCTGCATTAAAATGTCTAAAACCAGCTGGACATTTGTTATATATTGTGTTACGTTGTGAACTTAAATTATTCAAAATATTTCCAACTTAGAGAAATAAGTCATTTTATTCAAGCTATCAGTCTGTAGTGGGTAAGAAACTGCATTATCCATCCTGACATGATGCATTTATTTCCTGTGTATTTCACCAGTAATAGTTATTTATGTTTGACTTTGAAATAAATCAACAAAATAAAATATATTTGTCAGTGAGCTTTTAAGGTGCTTGTGGGCGGATATTTTGACTATGATTGCCGGGCTAATGGTTTCCACCTACCTTAGGCTACAGCTACAGCTTTGTACTCAAAACAAAAACACGAAAGTAGCAATTTGCAATATCACAATCACAAAGTAAATAAGCATTGCTTCCAAAAAGTTTGCACCATTCTTTTAAAAACTGAGGACATTAAGATGATTATCTTACCATGTGTTTCTGAACATGTATAAAACATGCACAATGATCAGCCGAGGTTGTAATGTTATTTGTACGTCACTGTTGCTTCACAACTTCAAGTCGAGCACAAAAAAAGCTCAAAAAATGCTCTTTCTACCTTACATATATTATATTTGCACAGGACTGAAAAAATCATGATTCCTCAAGAAATAACTTATATTTCAAATGTTCATGTTATTTGTGTCAATATAAGGTTCCTATATGTATGTGAGTATGTGTCCTGTGTAAAGTATAATCCCTTTTTAATGTAATCTCCATCCAGCCCTGTCCTAACATTGTAAAGCCAGTGTATGCACCAGTCTGAACTGATTCATGAGTGTGTCACCACCCTCGCCTCTGCTCCATCATTCCCTTCTGCCATCAGGGCAAGCCGACCGGCTGCTGCTGTAATAAACAATGTTTTCTTTAATACACATACACACGATTAATGCATTCGATAATTAGGTTGCTGATAAATGGACACATCACAGGGTGCTCTGTGTGTTTGTTTGTGCTACAGTATACATGCTTTAATATGGCACTTATAATACATGCAGTGATGTGTTCATTCATCACCCCTATCATTATAAAACACTCACTGTGTGCTGCAGGTGTATGTGTGTTATCTATCAAACAAATTATAGCAAGAATGTGTATGCCTTCTGAATCTTTACATTTTATAGGGCTACTACTGCCAAAATGATGGTTTTTGTATAATTTTGTCATCTTACAAAACTTGGAAGTGTTTTTATACAACTTTCCCTGACAGAGAAAACAATATTAAATATCCAGTGCATTTATCATACCAGATATTGAGACAGAGTTTTGCTTCAAAGTGACAAAAACTAAAAGCAAAGGTGTAGAAAAACAACCTTATCAATGATGACTTTATATTATCACTGGGCTACTGACACGGAATGAAACCAATCTCATTATTTCTCTTTACTTTTATTTTCCCTCCTGCAAGAAGTCAAAGGAAATAGATCTATTAGCATTAACAATTAAGTACACTACTAGCAAACTAGGATGTACACAGTTTACAATGTAATTATAATAATTCTGAAATTATAAATTTAGACATTGATATAGAACCAAGACTGATAAAGATAATAATGTGGTACAGGTCAGCAGTGAATGAGCTCTGGGTCACCTGGGCAGGTAAATAAATGAGGTGAAATGAGATAAATTGGTTTATCAACCACTTTTAATGTTTAAACTATACGTTGATAATCAGCGGATACCTGCAACTTGGACTATATTGTAGAAATAGTCTATGAATTCTTTAACAAACACTTTGAAATTGTTCTGTGTTCGATAAAAACAGCTCAACTGTACAGTCGAAAGGTAAAGTCATTATAGTATAAAGTAGGAGTAAAGAGAATAGAGTACAGTGAATACTTCCACCAAGGTCAAACAAATGTCAATCAATCAAACTAGTTTTTGCATATTTAGGGACAATGCCTCCATCTATCCCTTTATCCGGATCGGCACCAAATATTTAATGGATTCTTTCCTGGCCCATGCTCCATCCTTCCACCAAGTTTCATTGAAATCCATGAAGTAAATTCTGTGTAATGCTGCTTAGGTTGCGACAACCAACCTAAGGATATGAGTGAAAACAAAACCTCCTTGGCAGGGGTATATATAGGATTCATGGTGTATACTCAGGGAGACTCCAACACGGAAGTTAGCATTGCCTCGCCTCCCAGTCCCCAGCGTTGTGTCCACCGACAGCGCAGATTCTAAACAGGATTATTTACGCTCTTTTTTTGGCTTTTGTTTGGACTCTGAGGCCCGAGCGCACTCTGATGTTTCCCTGACACACAGTATCAATGCAGATCTGCACTGAAAATGCGTAGGCTAAGCTGATACAGCAACACATCTCCAATGCGCTCTGCCCAGGCAATGGTGGCACCGGATTATGGTGGTCAGCACAACCTATGGTTTCCCTGACACACTATTATCATCACAGATCTATATTAAACATATGCAAGTTTGATTCGGCTATACATTTCCAATGTGCTTTCCAGCCTGCTTGGAACCCACAAACAAGACAAGACTAGCACCCCGAGAGGAGTGAGACACCAGCTCTCTTTGGCATTTGGCAGCGGCTATGAGGTTTTCTATCTCGGGAGTAGATTGCTAATTTTTGTCACTTTTGTTTTTCTCTATCTCTTGCTCTTTCAACAACCACGCTTGACTGCTCAGAGTGGAGATCTGACAATCAGAGTGACGACACACACTGGTGCCTTGTATAGACTGTGTGTCTGTGTGTGTGTCAGTGATGCTGGTGTGTCTTACAAAACCCATGCCATTTGTCAGCTGGAGACAAACAGATGTTTGTTCCTAAACATCTGGAATAAGTAGCTGGGTGGTAGTCTAGTGGTAGTCTAGATATGATAGAGAACTGTAATTTCTTGGTGGTGTAATGAAGGAATGAACGAACAAAACCATAAGTGCAAAAATGCATTTGTTTTTCTAATTTATGTAACTCTAACTCCAACCCTTTAAACCAACATTAATGACCTTCATAGCTGAAAACTCTTATCATCATTTGTGTCAGTTTTGCAGCATGAATTCAGCAACGTTGGGAACTGGACATCATGCCAACACAACACCACATACACAAGCCCCATTTACACAACCTTTTCAAGATGGGACTGGCGCACCTTTATTCCGCCCTGACATCCTGTATAAATGCAATGAAGATATAATGAGGGTCTGTTTTGTTCCACCTTTGTGACGGCGGTGGAGGTACAGTAGTAGCAGCTGAATCGCACACCTGTGTAAACGCTAGGTGGAAAGGCAGGAAGGGGCTGTGACGTGAAGTGAAAATGTCTTCAACTTGGAGAAACAGCACAATGGTGGGGAGCTATTTATCATCCAATCAGAGGACGAGATCAGTTATGATGTAACAGGGAAGAAATCGTTTTTTTTTTTGTTATGTTAATCCATTCTCTACATATACGTCAGACGTCACACTAGAACATGACACTGCGGTGTTATACCTCACGCTTCCTTTGCTCACAGAACACCGGTGCGCTTTACACACCAGATCGTTGTTGTTCCGCCGATGTCTTGTTCGGTGGAAACAAACAAAAGGTGGGCGTTGTATGGAGATCCACACCTATACTGTAAAATTAAGTGAAATAATGAGAGATTTTTATCGTTGGTGTTTTTCCATGCATGTCCGTTCCAATACTGAAGAACTGACAGGGCAAAGCAACCTGAAGCAAGGTTTTACAACGAGAGGTGTATCCAAAAAAGACCATTCAAAACACAGACAAGCAAAGACACTGCCTCATGTGTTTGTCGCTCTGTGTGTCTGTATGTGAGTCTCCATACATATCTGTGTCCCTCTTCCCCCTGTCCCTGGGCTCTCTCATTCCCTCAACTGCATTATCTGTTAACCAGATAATTTACTGTCTGCAGATGGCCAGCGCTGCTGTCAGTGTGAGTGTGTGAATGTGTGTCAGAGTGTGTCAAGGTTATTCTAGTCAATTTGAAGCAAAATGCAAGTCATCTCGTAGACTTAGACAGCTGTGGCATAAAAAAGAAGATTTATTTGACAATTTGCATTTTCTCCGGTTTTTATGATTTTCATTTTCATTGTTTTATGGTAAGTTAAATTAAAAACAATAACTACTATAAGCTTCAACACAGCTAATGGAAATGTATCTGACTGATGGATTTCTTCTGTGAGTAAAATAATGGCTAAAAATGTCCATTAATAGATTGATAACCATTTAAGTGTTCAGCAAGTAAAGTTGGTTAAGGCACTAAAAAAAGTACCGACATGTAAAGAAAATATTCAACAAGAAAAAAGCCCATCATTTAAAATCTAAAGTACAGACGTAGAATAAATTAATTAATAAAAAATAAATGTCCCCTGTGATTGATATTCTGTTAAATGTCGAATTATTAGATGCTGATTTTACTGCTTGTAGCTGCTTTAGTTGGAGCTAGTTTTAGCTACCCTGTTAGCTAGTTTAGTTCAGTGGTTCCCTCAGGGTCGGGCCCTTCTGAAGGGCCGCAAGACATGTCATGAAATGATTCATGGGGTGAGAAGGAAGAAAACTATTCTGATAAGCAAACCTGTTTTCATGTTTTGGACCTTCTCTTATCTAAATGTTAGAGTTGTGGAACTGCAGGTACATTTGGAACATGAGAAGGGGCCCTATAGAGAGATGCCAAGACAAAAACCATGGAAACAACTGTTTTTCGTCTCATATCATAATGTTCTTAATAAAAAAATCTAGATCTATAAAATAACTGTCGAAAGCTGTTAAATATAGAGGACTAAAAATAAATGTTTACCTCTGAAATGTAAAATAAAAGTATGCATGAAACAGAAACCTCAAAACCACAGTTATAGATGAACTTTATTTTCCACTACTGCCACTCAGTCAGTGAAGTACTCAACCTGCCAGTCTAATGACACCTCCTGTGTTTTCTGCCTCTCTCACGAGCTGCTATGATCAAACAGTGACAGCAATCCCGGTGGCAACGAAAACCAAACGCACCTGGTCAGAAATTGCCTGTAAAAGCAGGCATATGTGTGTGTTTGTGGGGATGCATGCAGAGAGAGACAGCAGGGAAAAGGATCCATACAGAGATACAAACACAGTGAGTGACAGAGATAGGAAACAGATGGACATGGGAACTTAAAGACAGAACACAGAATGATAAAAGGAGGGCCTTTTTTTGCATTCGTCAAGTTGCTGTGCATATAATAATGGTCATATTTTAGATGATTTCTGTTTCTCAGCTGAAGCAGTAATTCCAATTATGACTTTTTTTTAAAAACCTGGCATGAAATAAATACATAAAATAAACTCTTTGTGATGATGGTGCAAGATAATATTCGCCAAAACTGTCCAATTAACAATTTACCTGTCTTGCTGTAACTTCATGTTTACACCTATTGGTTGTTTGTAAAAGACATTTTTTTAAGAAATCAGAGGGAACAAGAACTGGACCAGAGATAAAATGCAATAATGTATCATTTTAACATCATTCTGGAACTAATGAACTGACCTGCAGCTGTGAACACACCCTTAGTTAAAGTAGTGTAATTAGCTATGGCTGTTAAAATAAGGCCAGACAGTGGTTTAATGTGATTATTTTAATAATCTTTAATTAGGGACACTGACAGACACATAGGTGATAAAAACAGCTGTAAAACTGAAATAATATCAAATGTAAATCAAAGGTGAAAGTCATTTTAGTAAAACATTATAGTCAGGGGTGCACATAACACCTGAAGGTGTTGCTTGGTGCTCAGCTTTTGCACTAAAGCAGACATGTTTTAGGTCACTGTCATCACTTGCAGCCACTTAGTGAATTTGAACGGCAGGTAAGAGCCTCCATACTTTCAACAGTCTCTCGCCTCCATGGAGACAATCTAATATTATGAAACCTCCCCAATTTAACAAAGGCAACGCTATCCTCACCATATATCTTCTTTAACTGTTCTGTTCTTTTCTCTCCTCCTTTCTGTAAATAAAAGATTAGTAACTTTACAATGGGGTAAATGTCTTGCAGTACGGGACCATGTGATCAGCTGACTTCCAAAAATTTGTTTGAGGGATTATCTAAAGACCTTTCTGACAGCAGATATTGTAAAAAAAACAAAATAATATATAAACTATGAATATATGATTCCAGCTTGGATTTTAAATTAAAGTGATTCAGTAACTTTTTTGGATTGCTCAGCAAATTCCCTGCAGTTTGTTTTCATGTTGACACCAACACCAGCGAAAGCTGCACAATAGATCAATGGATAAATGTGAGACGGGTTGCGAATATTAACAAATCCACTGCGTATTTGTGTGCTGTCTTCCACACAGAGGCAAAATTAAAATGCTTCAAAACTGACTGTACTTACTGTATTTGCTCAGCACCCAACACACTCACTAGTCAACATTCATTCATGCATTCATTTCCTGTAACCGCCTATTCTGTGTAGGGTCACGATGGGGCTGGAGCCTCTGCCAGCTGACTTTGGGCGGGAGGCGGGGTTCACCCTGGACAAGTTACAGTTCATCACAGGGTCAACGCACAGAAAAACAAACAACCAGTCTCACTCACATTCACACCTACAGTCAATTTAGAGTCACCAACACCTATATTGCATGTTTTTGGTGGTGGGAGGAAGCCGGAGAACCCGGAGGGAACCCACGCAGACACGGGGTGAACATGTAAACTCCACACAGAAACGTCCCAGGTCCTCAGGTGGATTTGAACCCAGGACCTTCTTGCTTGGCTACCCACTATGCCACCCAGCTGGTTAGTAGAGAGAAAACTAAAAGGAGATTGAAAGTGGGACTAATTTCTGTCAGGTAGCCAGAAACACAACTATACAGTAGGTAAATGCTAATGTTTGTTGTCGCTGTCATGTTTACAGCTTAAAAAACACTGCTTTACATACTTATGTAGCTGTAAGAAAGCTAAAAGAAGAAAAATGCAACTGATGTGATACCGTGAGGTGTCATTGAACAAACTACAGTATAAATGTCAGATTTTTTTTTTTTTTTTGTGGTTCCCAGTGGATTGATTCCTGGTACATTTGAACCCCTTTCACATTCACATGGAGCCTTTTTCCACTAGGAAAAAAGCCAATTTCCACTGACAAGTCACCAGTCTCATTAGAAAAGAGAGTAACGTAACAGTGCTGACTGTGCAGCCCCACAGTGTATTGGTGGTACAGCCCCTTATTAATATCATGACACTGACAGCTGCACTTTCCACATAATATGTGTAAATTCAGCTGCTCAAACAGAGACATCCAGAGGAGAAATGTATCACTGAAATTGTGAAGGAGCTGATGAGATGACAAGCTTGGAACTACACAAAGGTGATTGATCTAATCTTTAGGATTTGATCAGTAAGAGAAACACAGACCGATGCAAACGAGACAAAGACAGATATAGTGGCTACATGTGTAAATCACATGATTCTTGATGGCTTTGCTGGTTTTGTGTAAAAAGACAACATCATCCGTTGAATTCTTCTTGCACTCTTTTAAATTTCCAGTTTTCACAGGACCATGTGCTCAAAGCTGCACGCAAGAGTATTCCTCCTGTCTGCGCGTCTCCACAATGACCCCAAAATTATGTTTTTCA